>OX578145.1:130718956-131918956 GCA_951213105.1 Amaurobius ferox
TATATTAAAAATATTAAAAGTAAAATTATTAACTCCAAACATTTAATACATGTTTCTTGGGTCAAAGCTCATGCGGGTAATTTTGGAAATGAAACTGCTGTCAAGTGTGCCAAAATTGCTGCACCTACAGGAGCATTTGCTAAAATTCATTTTCCTTACTCATGTCCAATTTTTTGTAAAAATGTTGTTAATTGATCTTATCGAAATGAATGTATCTAAATTATCTAAATGAATATATTAAATTATCTAAATTAATATATATCTAAATTATTTAAATTAATTTATCTCCCCTTGTACTTATGATCTCTCTAGAGTTAAATATTTTCTTCCAATCATTGATCCCAAACTACACATCTATATAAATAAAACTAGCAGCATACTCGTTCTTCGTACGGAGTACATAATATAAAGAAACTTACAATTCGCAATCATGTGCAAATTCTGTTAAAATATTAAATTTATTGCTCCTAAAGAGAAGTTTAAGAATATATGTTCTCACTATACAAAATTATCTTCACCGACAAATCTGAAGAATAAAACATCCTGGCCCCTTTTGTAAGCAAATTTACAAGAAAAAAAAGGAATTGAATCAATATATGCAACCCCATACTACTTATATTGTTTCAAATTAGAAAATATGCCAATGTGTTAGTAGAAGATTACCCGTATTACAATATGAGTCTCAAAAATATTTGCCAAAATAAAAAAGGTGAGGTAATAAATTGAAAATATCAATAATCTCCGTGCTCTTTATACCAGACGGTCGCAATTGATTCCAATATATGCCAATATATATCAAAACATATGCCACTATACCTGTACTACTTATATTCTCGTAAATTAGAAGATATACCCGTGTATTTGTAGAAGATTACTCGTGCAACGTATAATATATGAGTTTAACCAATTTTTGTCGTAATAAAACAATTGCATAATAACTTGAAAATATCAATAATCCCCGAAAATATCAATAATAATAATGTTTAAACCTGAAGACCGTAATTGATATTATCCAGTCAAAAACGCTATAAGAAAAATCAAATCGTTTTTTTCTGAAATATATTTTTATATCCATTTATTTATTATTCAAATCGAAAAAATAATAATTAAAATTAACAGACAGATTTAATTTAATTGCGTTTCTGACCAACATGATATAAGATAGAATCTTCCTCATTAAATAACCATTTTGATTTCTTTATACTTTTCATTGTTCAGTAAAAGCTTGTGAAATATAAACCATGGAGATAGATTTCCCATTTAAATCATGTTTCAAACAATTCATATTTTCAGAAAGTGACTAATTGGCGCAAAAAATCTTCCATTAAACTCAGAGATAAAGTTCGATTTTCAAGCTTTTCGTTTGGATAAATCACGGAGTTAGAGAGTAGAACTCCTAGGAAAAAGTTTCGTTTTTCATTAATATCTCGACAATCCCTGGTCTTAGATACTCGAAACTTGGGCTAAATTTATGGGGGGGGGGGGGGGGGGGCTATTTCAAGGCCATCCACAAAATTTCATCAAATTCGGTTCAGCAGTTCTTCCGTGATGATGAGACAAACGAAAATTTCGTTTTTTACTAATATCTCGAGAACCACTGTTCGACAACTCCAAACATGGACTAAAGTTTAAGTGGAACTATTTCAAGGCTACCCACAGAATTTCATCAAATTTGGTTCAGCCGTTCTCCCGTGATGACGGGACAAACAGACAGACAGACAGATTTTCAATTTTATTTATATAGATGTGGCAGTGAAAATGAGACACCAAGAAAGAAGGGGCAGAAAAATATGCAAATTGCAGGGTAGACGCAGCTCATTGAGTTATGTAAATGATGCGAAATGCGCAACTGTTCCGCTCACGTTGAGGGAGACATAATCGAAAGAACCTGCAGAATCGGCAATAATCGTGCCGTTCTGTCTGCCAAGGCCATTTTGCAATTTTTTTTGTCTCAGAGGAAACTTGTAGTAGAAGAGAATGCTAGGCCGCCGTCAACCAAGGCAGTTCCAGCAGACAGATGATTTCACGAGGGGTATGGTGATAGGACTCAGAAGGGCAGGTTGGTATATACGTTAAATCTCTAGATCCATACGTTAAATCTCTAAAAATAGGAGTTCTACTCTCTAACTCCATGGTTTATCCAAACAAAAAGCTTGAAAATCGTTTGAAAGTGAATTAAAACTCTATACCTGAGTTTGGTGGGAGATTTTTTGCGCTAATTAGTCACTTTCTGAAAACATGAATTGCTTGAAACATGATTTAAATGGGAAATCTATCTCCATGGTTTATTTTTCACAAGCTTTTACTGAACAAAAGTATAAAGAAATCAAAATGGTTATTTAATTTCGCAGTTTATATGAGGAAGATTCTATCTTATATCATGTTGCTCAGAAACGCGAATTGAATTAAATTTGTCTGTTAATTTTAATTATTATTTTTTCGATTTGAATAATAAATAATTGGATATAAAAATATATTTTAGAAAAAATCGATTTGATTTTTCTTATAGCATTTTTGACTGGATAATATCAATTACGGTCTTCAGGTTTAAACATTACTATTATTGATATTTTCGGGGATTACTGATATTTTCAAGTTATTATACCATTGTTTTTTTATGACAAAATTGTTTAAACTCATATATTGTATGTTGTATGAGTAATTTTCTGCAAATACACGGGTATATCTTCTAAACTACGAGAATATAAGTAGTACAGGTATATTGGCATATGTTTTGATATATATTGGCATATATTCGAATCAATTGCGACCTTCTGGTATAAAGATTAGGGGGATTATTGATATTTTCAATTTATTACGTCATCTCTTTTATTTTGGCAAATATTTTTGAGACTCATATTGTAATACGGGTAAGCTTCTAATGTACTAATACATGTTATATCTTCTAATATTCGCGTATATAAGTAATACTGTTCCTATACAATTTTAATGCTTTCATTTTGCATATATTGATTCAAATCCTTTTTTTTTTTGTAAATTTTACAAAAGGGGCCAGGATGTTTTATTCTTCAGATCTGCCCGTGAAGATAATTTTTCATAGTGAGAACAGATATTCTTAAACTTCTCTTTAGGAGCAATAAATTTAATATTTTAACATAATTTGCACATGATTGCGAATTATAAATTTCTTTATATTATATACTCCGTACGAAGAACGGGTATGCTGCTAGTGTTTAATAAATTCTTAATATTGTTGAGAACGTGCAGTATTCCCTTTATTCTGGAGTCTTTCGTCTCTTTCGCAGACCAGACGGCTCGATCTGGGTGTTTTCTCCAGAAGACACCCGTACGAGCATTCTTTTCCATGATATCATTCTAGGTTTGCCAGAATTCTTCGGGTTTCCAGATTTGGCGGTTTATCGCCAATTTGGTAACGTTTAGTGACTTCCCGAATCACCTAGAAACACCTCGAAATAATAATTATATTATGTGATATGAGAGAGATTTCCAGAAGTTTCTATGGCGAGTTATCACTTAGTCAGTTGCAATTCACGTGGTACAAGCTACATTGGACTGTGATTTTTGTCAATGTTTTGAGAATAGTAGCCACTATTTTGTTGTTGTTGAGACCCAGACCGTCCGACCTACCAGAAAGGTGTAAGGTAACTGTTTGGACGGCCGGGAAGTGCACCCAATTTAGACCGGAACCCAGTGGGAGAGGCATCCACAGGGACCGTACCCTCCTTCCCCTACCACCAACCTCTCGGAAGGACTTACGGACCCACATGTTTAACGTGATCGTACTCCGCGTGAACACGGCGGCAGTTTAGGCAGCGGCTGGAATCGAACCCGGGCCTACCGAGTGCAACTTCAGCGCGTTAACCAATGGGCTACCGCGCCCCAGCCACTATTTTGTGAAATTATTTTCGTCAATATTTTGAGAATAATATCAATTATTTTGTGGAATGGATCTGCTGTTCGATTGTATATTGTTCCTGTTTACGTTGTGCTTGTGAATAAACGTGTTAGTTATCCAGAAATTTGGACTCATTCGTGTATCTTGCGTGCACAGCCATGATTCTCTGGGTTTTGCCTTAACAATATACTTTTTAACCGGCACGAACCCTGTTTAGTTACTTGTATATTAAATCAACTTCTAATTGCATTTTGCAATTACTTTGGTGATTTTGACCATTACACGAAGTAGGATCAAAAAGTTCGGAGACTGTGCTGATATCTGCAAACCTGATTAGATGAGATGGGAACTATTCTACCGTAGCGTAGAGGCACATGTGACGCGAGATGTGAAAAGGAAGAATCAGGCATTTTTCCAGACAATGCGTGTCAGTGAAATGTAGTTGTTCGCGTTCGTCGAAAACGGAAATGGTATTTGAAGAGCAACGTGCGAATATCAAATTCTGCCAGCGTTTGGGGAAATCGCCGGCAGGAACGTTGCATCTGCTGCAGCATTTATTAAAATTGAACAGGGATTTATTATAATTTGATTAAATTTAAAGATAAATTTATTTATGACTCAAGACATAATTATTCAAAACAATTATACTGAACAATTCATAAAATCAAACTAAAGTATCAAAATTAACAATTTTTTATGAAAACTATAATTTTTTTTTATCTTTCTTCCTCCTTTAACCATGACTATAATAATTTTTACATTTTAAATTTCATTATTCTTTATATTGTTATAGAACTCTCTTATAGAACATTAGTCTTGAAAGAGTTTTAATCAACATTTCTTGCGACATTTTCTTTTTAATTAATCATCTTCTTCTTCTTCTTCGACCCAGTCCGTCCGACCTACCTTACAGTGTAACTATTTGAACGGCTGACAAGTGCCACCCAAATTAGACCGGAACCCAGTGACGGAGGCATCAACAGGGAGCGTACCCTTCTTCCCCTACCAACAACCTCTCAGAAGGACTTACGGACCCACATGTTTAGAGTGATCGTACTCCGAGTGAACACGGCGACAGTTTGGGCAGAGGGGGAATCGAACTCAGGTCGTCCGAGTGCAATCCCCGCGCGCAAACCATTGGGCTGTCCCACCCCTAAATCAATTATTTGAAAAATTATTATAAACCAAGATTTCATATAAATAAATCTATCTGCAAAATTTGGCGTGGATTAGAGTATGCGTTCAAAACTTCAAGCTCGGACAAATGAGCAAAACGATTGAGCTCAATAGTGATATTCACATGCTTAACATGCTCCTAATTATGTAAAACCGATGATTTAAATCCAATCAATAGATTCCAAAAATTCAAAATCCAAATTCTTATTATGTTTTCATATGTCGAAAATGTATTTAGCTTTTCATTATATATGCAATTAACATTCTATTAATATCCCGTGAAGTAAACGTCAATTGGTGAGTTGTTTGGCGGCAAAACACAAAACTATTGCAACAAAGTACCTCCTTCGGCATGGCACGACTAAATCCACGTATATGATATTAATAGATTCGTTGCATAATACTGAATATAGAAAGTAGACATATTTTACCACACTTACTATTTATTTATTTTATGTAATTTATTTTTGATAAATTTATTTTAAAAAAGTGCAATATTTCGAGAATGGTTCATGATGCCAGAGTTATATAATATGAGTGCTATTAATTTTCTAATGATAAAATACCTGAAAATGATTATTTAATTAACGTTATTGAATATTATGATTTTTTCAAAAAATTCAACGGTATCTTCTGAACTTTTACTTTCGTTTAAAACCAACAGGGTTCCAGTATTGACAAATTGTAATAATCGTATTAAATTTAATTTAAAACGCTGAATTTGTTCTGGAGATATTGTGTCTACACACACTCACACACACACATCATCTTCATCATCACCATCATCATCATCTTAAAAACGTTCGATTCGCATTCATGGATGCTCCCTATATGTTATACTATGTACGTAGGGAAAATAAACTCTGTTATTCAAATCTTGTTGTAGCGAACTTGCGCGTAATACTGCATATAGAAGGACGGCTTATTTAACGATACTTGATACTTATTTTATATGTAACTTTTTTATAAATACATTCGGGAAAAAAATTAAAAAAAAAATTAAATATTTCGAGAACTGTTTATGCCAGCGTTTCAAACGTCTTCCCATGATAAATCACGTATAAAGTGATTGTCTATTTAACATAATGGATTGACTGTCGTGATTTTTTAATTAATTTTCGAAGAATTATTCAAACATTTTTTGGAGTTTCGAATGTTATTGTCAATAAAAGTTTCAGTATTAAAATTTTTATAATTGGAATAAATTTCATTCGATTTGCTCAGTTGTTATTGAGATAAAGTGTCCACAACCATATATACCGACACACATATACACAAAGCCATTGACTCTAAAACGTTCGATTCAAGTTCAGGATAATCAAAAACTCAAATTCGATTTTCCTTCCCCATCGCAATGCATTATATTCCAGAATCTAGGTCAAGGGTTATCAACCTTTCCATAAATGCGTATACCATCCAAACCACAATTCAATAATTTCAGTGCCATCAACAAAAATGTAGCTTGTATATAAATAGGCAGTCAAGACAATGCACTTAATGAGTTATTGTCGCATATTGTCTCACTATATTTTATATAGTATGAGAAATTAAGGGGACGGTGGACGTTGAAATGAGCAAAAATCGAGTAAAAAAAGTTTTAATATATAACATTATTTTACACATTTAACATTTGCTTACGGGTGGGACAGCGTCCCACCCGTAACATTGCATCTGCTGCAGCAGGTGCAATGTTTCTGTCAGCGATTTCCATGGACGCCAATGCCTGGAAAGGGGATCGAACTGTTTGGGATAGGGTATGTCAAATACCTGTCTTTTTGGGAGGTTCTTCGTTTGGGATGGACGCTGTCCCACCCGTAAGCAAAAGGTTGAATGCATTTTTTTCGAAACGGAATTTTCAAAGGTTTTACATTTTTAAAATGCTCCATGCGTCTTTATTTTGTCTGAGATGCATGAAATCTAGCAAGAAGACACCTCTCATACTTTTTAATGAAACTGGGTATGCATTTTATAATTGGATTCTATTAAGGTAATTAAAAGTGAATAAGAACCTAATTAAATGATAAAAATTAAGTTTTAATGCAGAAAAATATTTTTTAAAAATCAACTTTCTAAGGGATTTAAAAACGAATACCCAAATTTGTTCATAATGTGTTTTTGAGTAATCATAATGTAAATTGAATTGGCACGCAAGGAGCATTTTCAAATTTTCGTTAAAAAAAATAAATTAAAAAAAAAATACAAAATTATAACAAAATTGAAAAAAAATATAATGGTATTGTATATAGTAATGTTAAGAGGAATATTTATACAAATTTTCACGTTTCTAAGTCAATAAATAAATAAAAAAAATTTCAACGCCCACGGTCCCTTAAAAATCACAAGAAAGAAAATATAATCAGAAATTGGGGGGAAATGCTGGTACGATACATGTCGATAGCTATTTTATCGATACACAGTAAGTATTTTATAGAATCGATACGAGATATCGATCTATTTTTATAACTGTACTGATACATCGATACTGTTATATAGATATGCCCATTAATAATTCTAACATACCTGTCCAATGCACAGCTTTTGTAATTTGTTGTGGTATCCATGTTAGTCGTAATTGCCCACGTAAATTCTGGCCTCGTCCACAGCGTTATATTTTCCCAGTCTTGCTCCCGGACGTACGTGCAGTCGGCATTGAAATCGCCCATCAAAAGAACATCTTCTGTTTCGTACTCCAGCTTTACGTAGTCGTACAAGTCGGCCAGGGCGTCTATCTCCCGCACGGCCTGTGAGGGTTTGACGTGGTGACCGATTACACCAAACCTCTTCATATCTCCTGCATTGAGGGAAATAAAGCCCATTACTTAAAGCAGCAAATTATTCAAGCTTTTAAAAGAAATGTGTGTTCTAGTGAAGTGAAGAATATGGGTAAATGCAAGCTGTAATTTTAATTTGGGATGGTTTCCATGATATGATAAGCTTCCCGAGGACCAAACAATCCAAGTTATCGCCTGGAGTCTCATGTTTGCAGAGGATCTCAAAACTTGGTACGTTTTATATTCGGTCTCTTGAACCGTTTTTCTTTTTCAATCTCATTAGCGCTTTGTAGCTCCTCCAGTATTTTCACGTCTTTTGCCTTTGGTCATTCGTGTAATATCTGTGTACTCTTAACAAACCCTAAGATAGAATTGCATGGTTGTTGTTAAAGAAACAATCGATGATATACAGGGTGCCCCAAAAAGATTGAAACGCGCTTTAATTATTTACCTGTTGGAGATAAGTGGACAATGTAAATTGCAAAAATGTTGAAAGTAAGGTAGGAAATAAGACTACGTTAATGAAATAGTCCTCCCATTCATTTTCAAAAAGTTACACTTTTTAAATTTTTATACGACTCCCATAGACAAATTGGGTCAATCACAAAATTTTTGTTTTTAATGCAACAAAATCATTAAAAAAACACATATCTCTATCTTTAAAATTAACTGAACTATGATAAAGGGAAAAAATCTGACTTATGCCACTCTTCTGTACCATGGAATAGCTGTTTCATCAGTGAAAATAGGGATCATAAACAAATTGACGATGGAAATTGTTTAGATCAAAAATATGTTAATATGCGCCAACATTTTTTATCACAAATGAATCTAAATAAAGCATTACATAGACAGAGATCATATAAAGCAGTAATACTCACTACGCGGTTGGGTATTCTATGTATTATCATCCAGTTTTATCTTTTTTTTGTGATATGTCACAAATTTACATTTCTAATTTGATGTAGGGCCCCATTCACAATGTTCAATTTTCAATTAAATATAACTCGCTCAATTTTAAAGATACATATATGCGGTTTTTTATTAACACTTTACAACATAGTTGAAAAGTGTTTATGACTTTGTTCATTCATTCCTTCTGTCTGTCTGTCTGTCCGTTAGCACGATAGCTGCCGTAAAAATAACTTTATCAAAATGAAATTTTAGTATGTTTTTCAGACGGTCTATGGGACCTATGGGAATATAAATGAATAATATCACCCAATTAGTTTTGGATTGAACCCGGATTGAAAAAATGAAATACATTGAACCCTATGGGACCTCATTTTTCAAACATTTTTTAAGCGAATTTAAAATTCATAAATTGCTTTGAAAGTTTTAGGAAATATTCAAATTATCCCATAAAATATATGAAAAAAATTTCAGTAAAATAAGTTAGGTAGTTTTTTAAATAAAAATTATTTAATATAAGGAGAAAAACAAATTCAATTAAATTCTGACTCTTGCTATATCCTCCAGAAAGAAAAAAGATATATATTTTATAATAAATATCTTTCCAAGAGTTCAATTATTTTATATATAAGAGAGGTTTTGCATTTTAAAATAAATATGGTAGATAACAATTTTTCAATTTTTTAAAAAATTTTATATAGCTCTTCTTTATTTATTTTATTTATTTATTTATTACAAAGACTGCAAGCAACAGGACGTAGTCCCAGTTACAGCATGCAGGAGCAAAACTACATTCAAAATACCATGACATACATTAAAAAAAGTTAAAATACATTAAAAAGTTAAAACATTAAAATTAAAAAACACTTCACAAGAATACATGTAATAAAACACAAGATGTTCACAACAAATGCTCTTTAAAATCCTTCTCAGAAGAATAAAAAATATCAAGATAATCAGGGAAACCATTGTATAATTTAGAAAAGCAATTTATAGCACAATTATTGCCAATACTCGACCCAAACTTCCTAATGGCAAATAAATTCAAGCTTCTAGTTCTATACTGTGGGACATGAAAACCAATCCCACCCAAGACATGGGAACAGTCAACTCGGCCACGAAACAAACCCCTGAAAAAAGAACACAGAATAAAATCCCTTCTTCTCTGTAAGCTTACAACACCAAACAAACCACGCAAAAAAGCAGAAGACAATGCATAACAACTAATGCCAGTTTTCCTAAAATAAAGATATCTCAAGAAACTATTCTGGATGACCTCAATCCTTCTAGAGTGAACGGCCTGAAAAGGCCTCCAAACCACAGACGCATACTCCAGCCCAGACCTGACCAAGGCATTGAAAAGAACTATTCTGGAATCCTCATTTACAAAATCATGCGTAATCCTCCTGATGTAGCCTAGATTTCTGTATGATTTAGCACAAATATTGGAGACATGTGTGGAAAAAGAAAAATCAGATGTATACGTGACCCCAAGATCAGCAATAGAAAACCTTCTAGTCAAAACAGAGTTGCTAATAGCATACGAAAATAAAATAGGCACTTTTTTACGAGTAAACGACACCACACTACATTTACTGATATTGAGATGCAATCGATTTTTGCCACACCAATCAGAAAGGACAAGCAGCTCCGACTGAATATTATTACACGAAACAGCATCAAAAATAGGACACAAAATCTTCAGATCGTCCGCATAAAAAAGGCAATTTCCAAAACAATCAGCAAAATCATTAATAAAGATAATAAATAAAAGGGGACCAAGAATAGAGCCCTGGGGCACACCAGATGTAGCCGAAAAGCTCCTACTCGATGACGAGCCAAAATTTACACATGAAAACCTAGAACCCAAATATGACTTCAACAACATAACCAAATTAGGACAGAACCCAATACTATTCAATTTATGTATCAGAATACCGTGATCAACCGAATCAAAAGCCTTCGCAAAATCCGTGTAAACAACATCTAATTGACCCCCAGCATCAATGGCATCAATTACATACGAATTAAAACAAAGAAGATTTGTAACAGTTGACCTGCCTCTCATGAAACCATGCTGATTGACAGAAATAAACGACCTAACTTGTCTGTATATATATCTATGCAACACAAACTCAAAAACCTTGGCAAAAGGAGAAATAATGGAGATGGGCCTATAGTTATCAATACGACATTTGTCACCTTTTTTAAAAATAGGAACAATTCTTGATCTCTTCCATTCCTCTGGAAAAACATTACACCTGATGGACAGGTTAAACATAATGAGTAAAGGATATACAAGATATTCAGAACACGCCTTAATAATATAAGCAGGAATATTGTCTAAACCAAAGAGCCAGAACCCTTAAGACCATTAATGCCATCAGAAACATCATTCAAAGTAACAAGACCAACACTCACAACACCAGAGATATCCGAATTGTAATGCCCAGCCGGAAACGAATCAGCATCGAACGGTGTACTGACAATATAATTAGCACAAAAAAAATCAGCGAAAGCATTAGCAATGGATTTATCAGTGGAATACAAAGTATTATTCAAATTCATAGTTTTGCACACAGTCTTATCTTTAGACTTACTATAGGACCAAAAACGCTTAGGATTGCTTTTAATAGACAATTCAACCAACCTAACATAAGATTTATAATCACTATTAATATCAGACTTAATCTTAGCTCTAAGCACTTTATACTGAATAAGGTCATAAGAGACTGAATAAGGTCATAAGGTTCTTGATTGATGGTCGTCTCTCTGTCTGTCATTTTATACTTATTTGATGGCACTTTTAATGCACTTTCCTACGTCCTAGAGAGTTGAAATTTGGTACACAGCTTAAATCTGTAGGACATTTTATTCTACAAAAATTTGGTGGATCCTCAAATATAGATCCTACATTTTTTTTCGAAATGGCCTGCAAATAATCACCGTTCACTTCTATGAATCATTGTTGTAAGATAGTTAAAAATTCTGATGTAGGCAGCACACGACTTTCCCTGCACACTCATATTCACGTTCTCTTTATTTCTTCAATAATAATTTGAGTTTATCTGCACAAAATAATAGCCATAAGTATTTTAAATGACATTGAATTTGCACGTTAAACTTAAATTTGGTTCTCATTTGATAGCTGAACTTATTGTCAAAAGTGGCTTAGCGAAAACGCGAAAAAACTAAAATATCTCAAGAACAGCTAGTCCTAGAGTAATGGGGTCAGTCTTATTCTTTTTGTTGTCAAAAATCACGTGTAAAATAAACGTTTAATTGATATAATTGAGCACACGTAGTCTTTTATTTTTAGATTTAACGATTTTTGCTGGCCATTTCGCAAAAACAGCCCGTTCCTTTTTCCCGAATCGTATCAAAATAACCTACAAGTGATTTATATACAAAATTTTGTTAAATTTGGTCCATTAGTTTTTAGCTAGAGTGGATAAAGGCAATTTTTGCCGGCCATTTCGTAAAGAAGGCAGATTCTTTTATTACGAATCATACTAAAATCTGATGTACAGGGTCTTTATAATTAAAGCTCCACTTTGAAGTGGCTATAAAAGGAAAACTACTGGATAGAATGTTATCAAACGTGGTAATAGTTTACAAGAGGTCATGGGACTTTATTTTCCGGAAAGAAAGAAAAAAAAAAGTTCAAAAACTCACCGTCAGCGAGGAATGGCTCTGTATACAATATCGTTAAACGAAATAAGACATGAAAACATCGGTTTAAAAAGTTTTTAATCGTTTCTAAAACGTGTGTTACAAATCATGTTCAATGTGGCTTCCACCATTTTCTGAAAGCAAGTTAAATCGCATTACTGCTTTCTCAACAGTAGCTCTTAGTATATCAGGAGGAATGTTACGGACATGTCGGTGTATCACATTTTTCAATTCCGTCAAATTGTTTATGTTATCACCATAAACGGTGGCTTTGAGGTAACCCCATAGCCAGAGGTCACAGGGGTTGAGGTTTGGTCACCGGGGTGGTCAAGAAATGGGGAAGTGTCGGCTTACAATCCGGTCATCCGTGAAATGTTGCTTAAGTAACTGTTTGATACATGTACCCCAATGTGAGGTGGATCCCCGTCCTACATAAAAATCGTGGTATCTAAGCCACTGTTTATGGTGATAACATAAACAATTTGGTGGAATTGAAGAATGTGATACACCGACATGTCCGCTCCTGATATGCTAAGAGCTACTGTTGAGAACGCAGTAATGCGGATTTAACTTTCTTTCAGAAAATAGTGGAAGCCACATTGAACGTGATTTGCAACACGTTTCAGGTCTTCATGTCTTATTTCGTTTAACAATATTGCATACAGCGCCATTCCCCGTTGACGGTGAGTTTTTGAACTTTTTTTTTTCCCCAGAAAATAAAATCCCATGACCTCCTGTAAACTATTACCAAGTTCGATAACATTCTGTCCAGTAGTTTTCCTTTTATGGCCATTTCAAAGTGGAACTTTAATTATAAAGACCCTGTCCATCAGGGTTTCCCACAAAAAACTTACCTACCAAATTTTATGAAATTCAGTCCACTAGTGTTTTAGTTGGAGTGGATACAATATCCTCACAGACACACAGAAACACACACAGACGTCTCCCTAAAAGTAGATTTTCGTGTTCTAGAAGTCCCAAAACGTGTAGATCCTTCGGAAATTCGAGTTCCGATCTTCGGCACGATTCCAATACTTTGAATACATACATACACACACATATATTATCTGTGTATCTGTGTATTATCTGTGTATCTAAATTCCGTGCCTACGCAATTACAATAGTTGTGATTTTAAATGATCCCTAAACTTTTATTATTTCTACAACGAAGCCTAATTTTAACTTATGCAAAATGCAAATATCTCAAGCGATTGTAAGGTGAGTTATATAAGATTTGCTGCATTTTTTTCACGCAAAATTATTTATCTCTGGAGTCTGGTATACAAGTTATATGAATGAAATATTCATTGATTTTGCATAGAGAATCAGACGATTTATATTTCGCTGAAGTTTTAAATATTTAAGTATAATAAATTACTGTAGTACTGTGATAATGCATGATTGATCTTTCTTGTTTTTAATGATCTTGTTGCATTAAAAATAAAAAATTTCTGATTGACCAAATTTGTCTAAAGGGGTCGTATAAAAGTTTAAAAGGTGTAACTTTTTGAAAATGAGTGGGAGGAGTATTTCATTAACGTAGTCTTATTTCGTACCTTACTTTCAACATTTTTGCAATTTACATTGCCCTCTTATATCCATCAGGTGAAGAATTAAAGCGCGTTTCAATCTTTTTGGGACACTCTGTATTTAATATATATATTATAAGAAAAACTCTGACAACAAATCAACACGCCGTGATTAGAATCAATCTGTATTAATAAAATTTATATCTGTAGTGCAATTTAAACGATAATTTTATTAACTTGACTATATTGCCATAATTGTTCCGGGAATTATCCCATTTCTTCATAATACATAATGATACGAAAATTCGAATTATTCGAATTCTGATCATAGAAATTACTAAATATTCTACGTAGTATTAAAGTAAAACATACCATTTGAATACACCAATGCCACTGATGATGGACGTTTAACTTCTGAAAGCGCTTTGTTTTGTTAGAGCTTTGTTTTGTTAGCACTTTGTTTTGTTACAGCTTTGTTTTGTTAGCGCTGTGTTTTGTTAGCGCTTTGTTTTGTTTAACGGTGTGTTGTTAATGGTCTGATCAAATTAAAACTCTTTTATTATAAAGTGTTTTCCTTTATTATTTAATTTTGAGACGTATCGCCATCCTTCTTAAATGTATTTTACGTATTTCTAATTTTTTTACATTATGTATCTACACATATAATTTCTTAGTGGTACATAACATTTTTGAGTTGTCACTGCCACACAATTCAGACACACACATACATACAAACACAGTTTTTTTTTAACGTGATACGAAACGCTTCACTATGCTTTGCCAGCCCGCAAGGAGAGAACACTTTCAACGATTACTATTACGTGAAAGTAGGGTTGCCGTACTTTGGCCATTTTTCGTGGCATATATGCAATATTGGCAAAATATCTCTAACTTAGCAACTTTTGGCGTGTATTTGTATCTGCTAGAACTTTCTAGAAATATCGACTAATTTCGATGATATCGCTCTCTTTCTAGAGATTTCTATGGATACTATATTATAAGGAAGTCATCGTTCAGTTGGAGAGCATCGATATCATACGAGTGAGATTGAATTGCTAGGATACGTCGATATTTGGAGAACAGTATCTGCTATTTTGTAAATTAGTTGAGCATTTAATTGCTGTTTATGACTTTGGTTATTCTGTCTGTCTGTCCGTTCGCACGATAACTGCTGTAAAAATGACTTTATCATAATGAAATTTTAGTATGCTGTTCAGACGGTCTGTGGGATCTATAGGAATATAAAGGAATAATATCACCCAATTAGTTCTGGATTGAATCCGGGTTGAAAAAATGAAATGCATTGAACCCTACGGGACCTAATTTTTCAAACATTTTTTAAACAAATTGTGTTGGGTTGCTTTAGAATTTATGTAATTTGGGGTTTGAAATTTACTTTTATTTATTTTCCCCGGGCTCAATATTCTCAATTTGATAATATTGAATAATATTTATTGGCTTTTTCATTTATTCGTTAATTAGAATATTTTTAACCTTCTAAATTAATTTTCCTTATAATATTCTTAATTAAAAATGTTCCATTTCCTAAATTAATATTACTTTTGATTTTTAAATTCATAAAAATGATCATTTATTTGATTTCCCTTAAAACTCCCTTTAATTTGATGTCTTATTTTCCCATTTAGGTTAGAAATTCCGTTGGTTCTATAGTTTCCCGTTATTTCCATGTTCAGTGCGTTTCAAAAATTGCAGTTGCTGTCATTTTTGGAATCCTGGTTTTGCGCACTTTTACTGCGATTGACGCGACGCCTAAGTAATTTTCGCGCCTTTTGGAATTCGTGAATTATTTTAATTGGTTCGCGTTTTTCCGAATCGTCTGCTATCGGAGTTTTGAGTTTTAATTTTGGCAATTCTAATTTCGGTAAGCGGTTTTTAATTGCTGCCGTTTGTCTAAACTTCTCTCTTTTTCCGCACGTATAAATACGCTCGAGGAATTTTTCAGTTTCAGTTTTTTGTTGAAATCCTTCGATTATGTTTGCGCGAGAAGCGCATCGTTTTACTTTTCGAATAGAACTTATGTTCCACGCGATATTTTCTATGGAACATTGAGTTCCTCGAGATGTTTTTTTTTTCACTTGTCTCTTTTTAAATGAAAGTTTTTATTTGATTTTATCACCTGTTTTTCGACGTGACTCAAATACAGAGAAAATTGCTCCATTCAAATAGTTTTGCTGTCGTTGCTAATATTTTTATGCATCATATTTTATTACAGTTATAGATATTTCATAAGGTATCACCATAAAATTGAAAAATTGTCTGTCTGTCTATCTGTTTGTTTGTCCCATCATCACGGGAGAACGACTGAACCGATTTTGATGAAATTTTGTGGGTAGCATTGAAATAGCCCCACCTAAAATTTAGTCTAATCAGTGGTTCTCGAGATATTAGTAAAAAACGAAATTTTCGTTTGTATCATAATCACGGAAGAACGGCTGAACCGAATTTTATAAAATTTTGTGAGTAGCCTTGAAATAGACCCCCTTAAATTTATTCCAAGTTTCGAGTTTCTAAGACCAGGGGTTGTCTAGATATTAGTGAAAAACGAAACTTTTCCCTAGGAGTTCAACTCTCTCCCTGGTTCCTCCAAACTAAATCGTTTGTTTGAAACGTGAAAGTGAATTACAATTTTGTCTCTGAGTTTGGTGGCAGATTTTTGAGCTAAATAGTCACTTTCTGAAATTATGA
Organism: Amaurobius ferox; assembly: GCA_951213105.1. Lineage (NCBI taxonomy): Eukaryota > Metazoa > Arthropoda > Arachnida > Araneae > Amaurobiidae > Amaurobius > Amaurobius ferox. The sequence goes on from OX578145.1 coordinate 130,735,600, forward strand.
ATTGTTTGAAAACATGAATTTAATATGAAAATCTATCACCATGGTTTATTTTTCACAATCTTTTACGCAACAATGAAAAGTATTAAGAAAAAAAAAATGGTTAATTAATTTTAACACTTTATGAGGATATATCATATTGCTCGGCAACGCAATTAAATTAAATGTGTTTGTTAATATTTATTATTATTTTTTCGGTTTGAATAATAAATAAATGGATATAAAAATATACTATCTTATAAATGAACGGTTTGATTTTTCTTTTAATTAAATTAATTGCGGACTGAGTACATCACTTTCATTTATTTTGGAAAATAATTTTCAAGTTTATATATTGTGTTTAGGTACTAAACTCATATATTGTGTTTGGGTACTAAACTCCTATTGTGTTTAGCTACTAAACTCATATATTGTGTTTAGTCAATAAATTGATTTAGCCGATTGTTGAAACAGAATAAGAGTAGAACGGTTTTATTCTTCTAATACAATTGTAGTGTTTTCATTTAGTATATACAAACGGGATCTGGATATTTTATTTAGATCTGCAAATTCAGAGCTACGAATCTGGCATGATATCGCTAACTTAGCAACTTTCCTTTTTTACCAAATTGACGGAAATGTCGCCAAATCGTTAATAACAACGCAAATCAATGAAATTTATTTTGTTTTGTTAGAAGAGAGTACTGAAACGGTGTTTCGTTAGCATTTGCCTGTCAGTCCAACCGTCCTACTTAGTAACACATTTGGCGAATTTTTAAAATGTCACCAAATTGATAAAAATGTTTGATAAAAATATCTTGAAATTAATAAAATTGCGCTAAATAAATTAAATTAATTATGTTTTGTTAGGGGATAGTATTGTGATGATGTTTCGTCAATTTGTCGCCAAATGGGACTGTCAGTTCTACGGTCCCACTTAGAGATAAATTTAATGACTTTTTAAAATCTGGCTAAATTGACGAAAATGTCGCCAAACCTTCCATAGAGATAGCATTATTTAGACGATATTTTTTTCACCAATTTATTTGAAGGAAATAATATCATGTCCCTTAGCAATGGATTTAAATCCAATCTTTCTATGCGGCAGACGATTTGTGTTAAATCTTTTCAGATTTAAATAGCAAAGAAATGTATATAAAATAAATTTTATCGAAATTGCATTTTTGACTCGATTATTTAGATTATGGGGGAATTATTGATATTTTCAATTTATTACGTCATCTGTTTTATTTTGGCAAATAATTTTGAAACTCATATATTTTAGAAAGGTTAATCTCTAAAGGCTAATCTAATACAATTTTAGGGCTTTCATTTTGGCATATATTGATTCAATTTTATATTTTCTGTAAATTTGCTTACAATCTGGATCAAGATGTTTTATTCTTCAGATCCGTCTATGAATGTAATTTTGTATTGCGAAAATAAAGATTATTAAATTTCTTTTTAGGAGCATAATTTGAATATTTCATTAGAATATTTTGAATAACATTGTCACTTAGAATACTATAGGGATTTGCATATAATTGTGAATTTTAAGTTTCTTTGTATTGTATATTCCGTACGAAGAACGGGTATGCTGCTAGTAAAAAATAAAAGAAACTTCTTCACAAGTGATGTAGCTTTTGTCAGTCACTGTAAAACATGCAAAACAATGTAATTTCCAGAACAAAATATCGGCAAATTGATGAAAATATCGCTAAATTGATAAAATAATGCTAAATTAATGAAAATATCGCCAAATTGATAAAATGATGCTAAATTAATGAAAATGACGGCTAATTGATGAAATATTTGGCAAAATGAAGTTTAATTTCTTTGATAATCTCTCGTTTTGTGAGAATTTTTTGTAATAATTTTTGTAACAATAATTTTTGTAATAATTTTTGTAATTTTTGTTTACAAACTGAACCAGGACCTTTTTTTATTTCTTCAGATGTGCTTGTTAAGATAGTTTTGCACAGCGAGAATAGAGATTCTTATACTTATTTATATGATAATTAATTTCAATACTTTTATTGAATGTTTTGAATAACAGTGTCATTTAGAATACTATAGAAGTTTGCACATGATTGTGAATTTTAAAATTCTTTATAATGTATATTCCGTGCAAAGTATACTGTATATCCCGTGCGTATAATGTATAATGTATATTCCGTATAATGTATAATATATATTGCATAATGTGTAATGTATATTGTATAATGTATATGTGCGTATAATGTGTAATGTTTAAATACAGTTTAGTAATTTAATAAATTTTAAATATGTTACGTAAGCATTATTTGTTTTTTAGGCCAGCCATAGTTGAATAATTTTACATTACAGCTTTGATTTCATGGCCGAGTTATTTAAAATAACACCCTCCCCTGGATGCAAAATTTAGAATATTATATAAAATTACTTAAATATACCTATTTTGAACTGTAAAATTTCCAAAATAAGTAAGAGGAATAATTGCTTGGATCCCCTCACTCCCCTTATGAGGTACAAAGTATTTCTTAAGGGGGAAAAAATGTGCACACGCTCATCTTTCAAAAAGTTTTCAAAATGTGTTCAGAGATCTTAAACCTAGTTTTTTTTTCGTGTGTATGTGTGTCAAAATTTCGAACATTTTCAGAAAAAAATAGTTTCTCCGTACAACGAGAAAGCAAACATCACAATGGAACATGGAGTTTTACCCAGAGATGAGATACTTACGCAAAGTAAATGATTCGAAAATCACAACGTGAGGCTTACGATAGAATTTCGAAGGTTTATCATACGACTCTGTCTTCACCACTTTCAGTTTATTTGTCCTGAAAAGAAAAATGCCGATAACTTCATTTTAAGAAAATATACAACTTTTTACTGAAATTATAAATAAATTCTTCAAATTATGCAAATGTACGCCAAGTTGCCTACAAGATAAAAAAAAAAAGAAATTACTCGTTTTATTCTAGCATAGTAGAACTGATTTTATGGATTTACTTATCAAAATTTACACACGAAGCAAGCATATTACTCTTTATTTATTTATTTATTTTTACATTTTTGCGGGAATTGCTAGAAGAAAAAATTTCAATTTGTACGAACATTTAATCAGCATTCCATAAGTAACACTTAGTAGCACTTGAGTAACGGTTAAGTACCCCGACTGCTTAATTTCTTTGAAAAGAGGGCAGGAAGATTTTGAACTGGAGCGGAAACAAACACTGCACAGACACACAGACGCAACGTTAAAAATATTGTTAACTGCACTCGCCGTAGGTGACTGCACTCCAGTACATACCTGATATCCGTCCGCTGCATGGGCATCAGTTGCATCACCAAGGGAGGATTTGGAGGTCACCCCCTCCCTTCCCAGTGACCCATCAATTTTCATCATTGAAATTTGTAGAAATGATAATTGGAGCAATAAAAACAAGATATTTTGTTACTACTGCTACCACTACCATCTTTCCCCACAACAGGATTTGTTACCAACAAGATATTTTTTTTTTCTGGCCACTGACGGGCAGACCCCAGTAGGGCCCGTTCAGTCGCTTTCGGCGATCAGCATTCTCGTCTTTTGAAAAAGTGTTTAACTCGCAATAGCTCTGAAATTGGAAATTTGACAACATGGTGTACTACTTAATATGCACAAGCTAAATAAGCACAAGCTAAATGAGCACAAACGAAATATGAACAACAATATTCCTGTTATTTGTGATAATTAGCGTTTTATTATTACTTATAGTGCTCGGTATCATTAAGTTTCTCTAATCTTGATTTCTTCCGCTGTTATCCCTAGCAGCCTACTTCAGGTGCAGACTTTTTTTCCTGTATTTCCTTTCTGAGCGATGTCGGTTTTTCTTTTTTTTAGGGAGAAATGTTTTACTACGACAACTGCAATTTTCTGCTTGCATTTAAAAAAATTTCTAGAAAATTGCAAATCACGCCCGATAAATATCTTTGAATGAAGCAGCAAATATTGGAAAGCCATATTTCATGATTGTAGAATTTTTCTTTAAACAATTTCGTAATTTAGAAAGGGACGTATCTATATATACAAATTCTGAGATGTAGGTCGTTTGAATTTTCCGCTACTACGCGCACTGTGCAGAAACACACACAAACAACACATTGTGTTTTACTATTTAAGATACACGTTTTATGTTATTCTTTCCTAAAAGAAAAGTATTAGGAGTTCCAACTTCTGAAAGTGCTTTAATTGATAAATTATTCAATTAAATCAATAGTATTCCATTACGCTGATGTTCTTGAAAAAATTAACTTAAATAAGCAACATTTATCGCACACACTTGAGGTTTAAATCTGGTTCAATTACTTCGAAATTACACATTTCGAGATTGAGTTTTTACGCCCTTCAACGTCAAATTGCCCCTAGTGGTGATTATTTTGAATTATTTTCTAAATAAAATCCTTTCCATATATATCAATGGATATTCCTCCTACAGTTGCTGAAATTTTGGCCAGTGGCTGCCTCTGATTTTAACTGTTAGTAGAGACACTTTAAGTATGATTACATATCACCAGGTTATCCATTATCACTGTGTTTTTAACACTTTCCAACATAGTTGAAAAGTGTTTATGACCTTGGTTATTCTGTCTGTTTGTCTGTCCGTTCGAACGATAACAGCCGTAAAAATGACTTTATCAAAATGAAATTTTAGTATGTTGTTTAGACGGTCTGTGGGACATACGGGAATGTAAATAAATATTATCACCCAATTAGTTTTGGGTTGAAACCGGATTGAAAAAGTGAAATACAATGAATCCTATGGGACCTAATTTTTCAAACATTTTTTAAGCGAAGTTAAAATTCACAAATTGCTTCGAAAATTTTAGGAAATATTCAAATTATCCCATAAAATATATAAAAAAATTTCAGTAAAATATGTTAGGTATTTTTATAAATAAACATTATTTAATATAGGAAGAAAAACAAATTCAATTAAATTCTGACTCTCGTTATATCCTCCAGAAAGAAAAAAGAGATATATTATGTAATAAATATTGTTCCAAGGCAAATTTGGAACATTGCGAATTATGGAGGGAGTACAACCTACAAAGATGCACAGAATATTATATTCAGAAGGTTCACTCCCATAGGAACCTATGGCAACATACATAGACACTAGCGTTCGATGAGCCAACCATCCTCGACTGCTAGATTTGGCGACTATCGCTCAATTGGCGATTTTATGTTAATGCGGCCCAAAAAAATAAAATAAAATAAACTGTACTTTTATAATTTTTTAAACTATAAACATGATCAGCATTTAAAAATACTTTTATCTGTAATATGTTTAACTTTAAATAAATAAACTCAGATATATATTTAATTCATGCAATCATAAACTAAATAAAAAAATTGACGCATTGCATCACTGTAAATCATTATACACCAAAAATTACAAGCTAACATACCCAAAAGACTAAAATATTATATAATATTTTCAGCCTAAAATGTATACTAGCGTGTAGATAGTAAAATTGCTTAGTTCTTAATTTATTCTGGGATGCTGTTATTATATGCATATATTTTTTTAAATACACTATACTAAACTATATTCTTATACTAAATAACAAATTTACATAAATGCATTATCAAAGGTGTCGAACTCAATCGTTAATTAGAAGGGGGGGGGGGGAATTATTTTCCACATTACGTCAGTTAGTAAAAAGCATGTAAAATATATACACATCCAATATTATATTCAGCTTTCTCTAGAAAAAGCTACCCAAATATCAATTTTTATACATTTTATATAAATGCGGAAAAGGTTTTTTAACTAATAATGCCATTGCTTCTTAGAATTTATAATCTAGGCGGCAGTGATAATACTGCACCAATTTCTTATGATGAACACGTGCATAGGATGAAATATGGGATAGATAACACATAATTTTTTATTTAAATAAAAATAAATTACATACCTTTTAAACGTAAATCCTTTTCTTTTAGTAATCCATAAAATAGCAGCGAAAGTATGTTTACCATGTGTAAACAGCATGCGATGTGCATGCGATGATTGAACAAAGTAACAAAGTTCTAAGTTCCAAGTGTTTCGTTCAGTGCCAAATAGGGTTATATTAGCAGAACGTCTTGGCGAAAACCGTCACAGACCATCGCCAAGCCTGCCAACCTTGATATTTTGGTTGGCGGTTGAGGGCGCTGAGGTCGAGTGAAATATCTGTATATGTTAATCTGTGCAAAGATGGTCCCTGTGCTACTCTTGCAATATTTATACATTTCCCTTCGCCAACAGCTGCAAAATGGTGAGCAAGCAATGTTTCCGAGAATTATGGACAGCGATGGCTCAGTTACAGAGAGGCTCACAGCAGGGCGCTCTTGGGGAGAACTGACCCCTTGACCATTTCGGCTGCACGTGCGCCCGGGTACGTTGGAACCCTGACTCAGCTGTTAGATATTAATTCTGGGGTGACAACCATCCCCCTGTCATCACAGCACCCAATAGCTGGATATAATTCTGAAATATCCAATGAAAATACCAGGGGCTTCAATTGGGGGAGCCAGTAATAAACCTGGGGCTTAATTATGTAGGGGGAGACATTTTTCGGATGTTCGAGAGAGAGTGAGATTTTCAAAAAGAGAGAAGAGAATTGATTTTGTGTTTCGGGAGAGAAGGTTCTCCAAAAGACGTCTGCAGTGATGATCGGCGTTTCCTCGGCCGAAGTCCCCGCATCCGGCAACGATTCAACGAAGTATTGAAGGTACGAAATGCATGTCTCTTACACTCAGTCTGTTTGACACTATGTTAGTTAATTTCACGCTCTCTCGACATCCACTTCACTTTGCATTTGAGTAAAATAATCAGGGTGAATTTAATTATAAACTTAAATGAAGGAGCTTTTTAATTATATACTCTAAATGTTCTTTGTTAAGAAAATGGTGCATATGGCACGTAATAATTATTGTCACGACGGTGATACACATGGATGTCATCACGAATGTTAATGGGGAGTAATTATGGTTTTGTAAGAGTGTTAATTGAATCAATTAAATATGTTTTTATTAATTTTAATTTCCTTTTTGTTAATAAATATTTGTTAATGTTTTATATTATGTCCGTTGTCCTCATTTTCCATTAAAATGATTTATATGTATTTTTATTCGACACGGCCAATGTCGGAGGTTGTTTTAATGAATATTATTACTGAATTATGCGTTCTGACCGGACGTGTGGTTAAAATCCACATAATATCTTTCCTTTATCTTTATTATAACAAGAAAAATTCTAGCAGACTCTGTTTGCGGGATGTCGATCAGACGTACAATCCTATTACGCCTTCCTACCTCAGGAAGCGCAGACCTAGGCATCTTCTGTTTAGTACTAATGGTACTAAATGGAAGAAACGTCGATTTGTCACTCCACAACTAGGCGTCTCGTAAATCTGAACGACGGTAGATGGCGGCACTTGCTGTCACTCCGCTCCGTTCGTCCTTTCCCTGGCCCAGCCACTGGCCAACTAGACTGCTTGCTTTTGCCCGCGTTTTAACTGTGCTAGACCAGTACCATCTCCAATCCACGTTTTCCTTAATTTAAATTGTATATTTTTGTGTAACTGAAAAGAGCCTTTTTTTCTCTAGAACTTTGATACCGGGACTGCACTGCAGTATAAACAGTATAAACTTGTAAACTTTCAAAACTCTAATCTACGTACTTTTAGTCAGTTAAATTTCTTGTTTAAACCTTAATTATTAAACTTAAATTTCATACTTTACATAACTTGCTTAATTTTAAGTTATTAATCTTCAAATTGCAATCTAACATAGGTACTTAAATCTTCCTCAGAGTTTGCTCTGTTTCTATTTGCTATGCTCTTAAGGCATTCTGCCCCGCCCCTTCCTCCCTTGTCACCGACTTGCAGGTTGAAGCCGTCCAAGACAACATCCAATTGAAATGCACCAAACAGCAACTGCCAATCCAGCGCCCTCAATAGAGAAGAGCGCATCGCTTATTGCTATACATGCTAAATCCATCACCAGTGTGCATATTGCTATTTGAGATGTGGAGTTAAGTGCTCTAGCACAGGAACCCCGAAACGATTCGTCTTGGCTTGGCTATATTATATAATAAATATCTATAAATTAAATTATAGCTATTCATCCATATTTTTCATTTGTACGGTGAACGCCTCCTTTTACTATGGCTGGATACCAGCATCCCTTTCCGACATTTGGCAATATCTAGGTTCAGGTGAGATATTGAAATTTGATTCATCTGGCACTCACTATTTAACCTCCCTGTTTGAGCGAGAGTTTGTTTTCATGGCATGGCAACTGAACGCGAGGCCTTCAGCCAATCACAGCTTGCCATGTTAGGCGGGAGAATTTCCCTTGTGTGAAAAGTGCTAAGGCACTTTCTTCTCCTGAATTTTCCGGCAGCAATAGGTTGTGGGTCCGGTCGGGGGGTGCCCTGGGCCTCTGTCAAAGCCATTTTTATTTGTTCTTAGGTCTTAAATTAGTAGTTACAAAGAGGCATGAAGTATATATATTAAAAGTTATGAGAGTGAATATAGATACATTTTACACAAAAGGAATGTGTAACAAAATAGTTGATGTGCATTAATTGGAGAAAGACAACATTACATTTTGTTTATATGCATAGTGATCTGCAATTCGTGATTTTCATTTATCTATGGTAAGAAGAGTGAACATTGTAATATATAGTTGATTTAGTTGAATTCTAAGATTATAAAATTATTGAAAACAAATATTGGGCAAGCTTCATATCTAACAATGAAATCATTTATTACTGTGTTGGATTAACAAGTGAATTTTAATCCATGGTGATTTTACATGTAAGAAGCTTCTGTTTTTTGCAATTTAATATGTTATTGGAGAAAATTGCATGAATTGTGCAAATTGGTTGTTGGTGATCTGATATGAATTGTTCTACTAAAGGGATTTCAGATATTCTGCTATAAAATGAGATGAATTCACCATACTTGGTTCTGCTATATATATATATATATATATATATCATACCAGAAAAGTATAAAAATGAAAGAAAGCAATATATCAAAGATTGGCCGGGGGGGGGGTTGTGACCCCCACTCCCCGGTTAAGCCAGCTTGCGTCTAGACAACACTCCCGGTAGCCGATATATTGCACAAAGATGAATACCGAAGTATCAAAATTTCAAATGGATTCTAAAAAGGATTCCAAAAAAAAAGAATTTTAAAAAGTAGGTTACAGATCATGTAAGTGTGGAGTACCCAGAAGACACGTATTTTAAAAACTGTACTATGTCTACTCTCACTAAACTAAAGGCAATAAGAATCCAAACATATAGATTTTAATGATCAAAGCAGATACCATACCATAACCACTATCCACCATGACGAATCCAGCACCAATACATCTGCTAGACATTATCTATTATATAAGAATGTACTCATTCTTAACTTGTGTAAAGATGGTACTGACTCCCTAACGTGATCAACACACGGGAGGTTCGGCATCCAAATATATGTGGTAGCTCTCAGTTACGGTTATATCATAAAATTTGCATATAATGTTACACAGAAAACGCTTCGGAAAGCCATGTGCAATTGCACCATGGAGGAAGTTAATATCGCTATTGTAACGATCATTAACATTACTGTTGATTCTTTTGCTTCGCAAAAGTTGGTTCAAAATTATGTTTCTGTATACATTCCTATGTAAGCATGAATACCAAGGAACAATGAAATTTATAACAAATTTAAAATCTCTACGTTTATCGTAGAGGCGAAATCCAGTTGATCTATCAGGAAGTTTGTACAGAGACAAATCAAGAAAATTAAGACTTTCATCAGGGTTGTATGGTGTTTCTGTTAAAGTTAAACTTTTTGGATAAAATCCAAAATCCAATATAAAATTTTTTTCTTTACAGGCAAAAAGGATGTCGTCAACGTAACGTATGAACAGTAATTCGTTTAAAATGTGTGTGCCCTCCTCATATTTATTGAGGTAAATGTCGGCGAGAATAGAGGAACAACCACCTCCCATGGGTATACCATGGAGCTGTTTGTAGAAATTAGTACCATCGTATAAGACGGTTTCAAATAGTACTAGATTAACCAAAGTTTTAAATTTACCTAGAGTAATAAGTTTTTGCATATTATATTTTTCGTAGACTTCCATCAAAATGGCAAAAAGATCTTTAATATCTATATTACTGAACAAATCATTAAAATCATAACTTTTATAATGTAATGAATTGATAACTTTGCAAAAGAAATTCGTAATTACATACGTTGATAAAGTTACATCAAATTATGCATTTACATGTCAACATCTTTATAATAAATTACTGATTGCATGTTACCGGGATCGTGATGTATATATACCTTTACAACTTTCACAGAACGAAATAGAAAACCGTATAAGGGCCTTTTATAAATCTGTGGGTTACACATTAAAATCTATTAAATTTCCTTATGTTACTTTAATACCAAAACTGCATAAAAATCCTGTGAAATTCCGCCCCATTACTAATGGTTATAAAACTTACTTAACAATAGCAAATAATAAACTTCTATCTATCTTAAAAGAAGTTATGATTAAAATAAAAAATAATGGTGTTTATTTCATAAGTAATAGTCTTGAAGTAATAGAAAAAATTAAAACCATATCTGAAGATTTACATTATAAAAGTTATGATTTTAATGATTTGTTCAGTAATATAGATATTAAAGATCTTTTTGCCATTTTGATGGAAGTCTACGAAAAATATAATATGGTATCTGCTTTGATCATTAAAATCTATATGTTTGGATTCTTATTGCCTTTAGTTTAGTGAGAGTAGACATAGTACAGTTTTTAAAATACGTGTCTTCTGGGTACTCCACACTTACATGATCTGTAACCTACTTTTTAAAATTCTTTTTTTTGGAATCCTTTTTAGAATCCATTTGAAATTTTGATACTTCGGTATTCATCTTTGTGCAATATATCGGCTACCGGGAGTGTTGTCTAGACGCAAGCTGGCTTAACCGGGGAGTGGGGGTCACAACCCCCCCGGCCAATCTTTGATATATTGCTTTCTTTCATTTTTATACTTTTCTGGTATGATATTAAAATCCACATTGTAGTGCAGCATAGCGCCTTATTCGTGTGATTTTCTGGAATTTTGTATCTTTCACTCATTTATACATATTTATATATATATATATATATATATATATATATATATATATGCATTTTAATAAAGAACATTTCAAAATCATGATGATCTTGACATTTTCTTTTGATTATGATCTTCCTCTAAAAACAAACATTATTTTGTTATCTCAGAGCAATGAACTAACTGTATTTAGGGTTCAAGAACTATTTATTTATTACAAGATAAAAGGAATGTTCTACATAATTAAAAATTATAATTATTTCTTTTTTTATTAAAGTATAGGTCCTGAAACGGGTATGTGGTTTTAATAAGTATGCAAAACTCATTTTATATAAACTTGTATTTTTTTTATATATCATTGATAATTTTTAGGCGCTCACATGCAAGTAGGGTTATAATTCATTTAAATACACAACGCTTTGAAATACTTATATTCAAAATTCTATTCCTCACTTATAAGATCCCATTCTATTAAAGTTATTAAAATTTAATTAATTAATAATTCCTTTCTTTTAATTGTATGTGAGCGATCGACCCAATCAGAATGTGGGGATATGGCTGCTTAATTGATCTCATTATGCTCAATTAGGTCATTGAGCAGTTGTATCACAACAATATATTTGGTAGTTTTTTAAAGAAAAATTAAAATAATAACTACACACCCATATTATATGAAGAGATTACGTGACCCACTTCGTAATCAAATATGACATCCATCTTTTTTCCCAGTGTCAAAATCGTGATTTTAAGTTCTTTTAAATTTATATTTAGTGTTCCATCCGTCCAAAAACCGCTTTATTTTTGCGTATTTTCTATGCATCTATATTCTGCACCAACGCAATTACAATATTTTGTAGTATAAATGATTTTCAAACTTTGATTATTTCTACAGCGAAGCCTAATTTTAACGTATGAAATATGTAAACAAATCTAGCTGTAAGATGAGTTGTATAAGATTTGCTGAATTTTTTAACGCAACACTATTTAGCTGAAGTCTGAAATATAGACGATATGAAATATTCATTGATTCTACATAGAGAAGCAGACGATTTTATAGCAGACTTTTCCGATGAAGTTTTAAGCATGGAGTTCAAAAGTACTTTTATCTCCATGGTTTTAAGATTTTAAGTAAAATAAATTATGGTAGTTCTGTGATAATTTTAAAAATATCACCGCTGAATGTTTCGCATTTTAGAGATGTTTAAATAAAATTGCATTGCAATTGGAAAGTGTTTCATAATCAATGCTTTATGCATGATTGATCTTTCTTGTTTTATTTGTGCAGAAATTGTATTGAATGTCACTCGCCTTTCCGCAACTCGTAAGGATATCATAATAAAATTTAAATTTATCGAGTGTTGAAATTGTTCACCTGTATAAAAATGCTGAATGTTCATTGGTGTCAGGATGGCTGTCACTGAGCGTCATGTTGTAGACGACTCCGTCAACTGTAAACCTGTGGAAAGTTAGAAAGTTACATTGCATAAAATTCAGACAATAGAAACGCCACGAAACCTTTCGAATACCCCCCCCCCTCCACTAGTTGTGGCATGAAGACACAATATCAAGCTATTATTTTATATTTGTTTTGAAATTAGTGATACACTATTTGACTTTGAAGTGATCGATTTTTAATTTAGTTGTATCTAACCCAAGAAGAACACTGTTAATTTTTTAATTTTCACGTATTCATCAGCAGTCTACACTTAATATATATATATATATATATATATATATATATATCATACATATATATATATATCATATCTATATATATATATATATATATATATATATATATATATATCATATATATATATATCAAAGTTGTTATTTATATTTTATCGAATATTAATTTTTTGTAATTCATATTGCATACAAAAATTATTAAAAAGAAAAGAAAGATAAAACGTAGATTTTGCTTGACTCATATAATAGTAACGTAATAAAAAATATCAGTGTGGTAAAGAAACCATTTCGGAAAGATGTGAATGAAAGTCTTGGAAACTAATTTAACATCAGGAGCATAAAACTTTATATGCTCATAATTCAGAAACGGCTGAATCAGAAATGGTTAAATTTCGATGTAAATTCGAAATATGGCACCAAAATGGGTTGCTGTCGTAGAAAATGTTGAAGTAGGTACGCAATTCAATATGAATACCGCCCCTTGTACAAATACTAAGAATGTAAATTTGTACGGGATGTCATTCCTTATGGAATGGTGTATTTGATATTGCTAATGCTTGACCTAATTCTTCGCTTTAATTTTGTTTTGTTTTTTAATAAGGAGTTATGATCTTAACAAGTGTACAAAACAGTCAAAAATTAAAATATTTTAATGCGTTTACAAAAAGCTGCCCCTAAATATACTACGCCAAATTTTTCTATTCAAATCATTTGATACACATTGAATTCTCGCTGTTTACCCTAACTTTTGACTAAATACATACATACATACATATATATATATATATATATATATATATATATATATATATATATATATATATATACACTACGTGACAGTGAAAATGAGACACCAAGAAGGAGTGGGCAGAAAGTGATGAAAATCGGCAAAGAGAGAGAGACAGCAATGGACAATAAGTGATGTTTATTGCAACATGATATACCCTTACACTGAGCTATAACACCGTCTGATTAGTAGGTTGTAGGACCACCACGTACGGCTATACAGGCAGAACCACGACTAGGTACAGAGTCAATGACCATGTGTATGGTGTCCTGAGGGATGGCTGCCCATTTCCTGTGAACCATTTGCCACAGTTTGTCTTCTAAACGCAGCGGTGACAGCGCACGCAAGCAACGTCCAATCACGTCCCAGACGTGCCCGATTGGTGAGAGATCAGGGGAGACTGGTGGCCAGGGTACCTTGCAGAGCATGTTGGCTGATGCATGCCGTGTGTGGTCGGTCGGAAGTTATTCTGCTGGTAAGTTGAATTGAGCACCCCCTGAAGGAAGGGTAGTGTCACCGCCGCATCCACGTATCGTTGGGCCGTCATTGTGCTCTTAATAAAGACCAGAGGTAACCTGGTGTCGTAGGCGATAGAGCCCCAAACTATGATGCCGCGTTGACGCGCGGTCTGGCGTTCCACAGATGCGACCAGATTGGACCTGTTGCCACTTTGAGCCCAGACTCGTACACGGCGACTGTCATTTATAAAACAGAAACGTGGCTCGTTTGAGAACACAACCCTGTGCCATTCCGCCGTCCATGTGGCTCTATCCTGACACCATTGCAAACGGAAGCATCTGTGCTGTTGGATCAATGGCAGTCTTCTTAACGAGAGCCATGAGTGCAGGTCCCGGTAACCAATCGGCGGATAATGGTCCTGGTCGCTATCAGAGGATCAAGGGAGTCCTGCATATTCCGCAAAAGGACGAGGGAAGTGGTCTGCAGGGCCGCCAAAGTTTGCCGGCGGATGAGTCGGTCCACGCGTGCTGACGTCGCTCTGGTCGTACCGTCACCCATCAAACGTGTCACATTCCCTTGTTCTAACCATCTTCCCCACAGCCAGTGTACCGTGGACGCGTGTAGGTGGCTGTCCACTGAGATTTGACGTATGGACCAACCTGTCCTTCTGAGTCTGATCATCATACCCCTCGTGAAATTGTCTGTCTGCTGGAACTGCCTCGGTTGGTGACGGCCTGACTTTCTCTCCTACTGCACGTTTTCTCTGAGACAAAAAAAATTGCAAAATGATTTCCCTGCAGACAGAGCGGTGCGACTATTGCCAATCCTGCAGGTTTCTTCCCTTATATCTCCCTCAATGTGTGCGGGACAGCTGCGCATTTCGCATCATTTACATAACTCGGTGAGCTGCGTCTACCCTATAATTTGCATATTTTTCTGCCCACTCCTTCTTGGTGTCTCATTTTCACTGTCACGTAGTGTATATATATATATATAATTTTATTTTATTTATTTATTTTTATTATTTAATTTTTTATTACTATTGAGACTTAGAGACGGAAAACTTATTTGAAACATTCATTTCTTTGTCATTGTTCTAAATTTTGTGTCAAAAAATGTAGTGAAAGTTCGTTTGGGAATTTAGTGACAAACACACTAATTGATAAATCTTTTAACAGTAATTATTCAGATCTTTACTCAAAATAACCAAAGTTAAGTTATATTTTTCTTAAATATGTAAAATTAAAGGCTATATAACTCCCATACGGCAATTTTCTCTTCATAGTACACTGTCACTCCGTCTTGCCCTTAGATACAACTTTTTTAGTCTTACTACCTCTTGTATATTTCAGTTTGTTTTAAATAATAAAAATCTAACCTTACACACACAATTAACTTACATATTAATGTCTCTCAATAGCGTCTGCATAAAGCGGTCGTCCGATGTCATTAATTCCATCAGCAAAATTAAATCATATCTGTGTATTATCTGGGGAAAAAATGGATATGGATCACATAGGGTCATATTACGTGTACTTTTCAATATTCAACAAAGCGATGCATAAATTTTTAATTAAATTTATCAAACAAACTCTTAAAAATAATAATGAGATTATTTTTTTATTGGAGTTATTGGGTCTCGCGCCCACAGAGGAGACCTCTGGGCTAGTAATATAAAGCAAATAAGGGTCACCCAACTGAAAGTGAGACTCCCGTAATTGCGATGTCATTTAAATACATAGAGCGTCGCATTTGCGCCGGTGTATGGGGTTGTATGTTAGGAAGCAAGCTGTTATAGAGGGAAAATGGTAGTGTGCTGAAGCCAGTTGACAGATGCAAATAGACCACGTGGCCAGTTGACAGATACAAATAGACCACGTAGACAGTTGACAGATACAAATAGACCACGTAGCCAGTTGACCACGTAGGGTCGTGGCATGGATTTGTTCTAGCAAACCCAGCGGACAGTAATGAAATTTTTAATCACATACTGTACTACGCTACGCAAACTCAAAACGGCCATCAAGAAGAAGCGACCCGGTATGTTGGCAAATCGAGTTATTTTGTTGCTGGACAACGCCCGCCCTTATGTGGCAAGAGTGTTCCGTGAGTTGCTGCGGCGTTTACGCTGCGAGGTCCTCGACCATCCCCCTATAGCCCCCGTAGATATCCTAAAGAATATATGAAGTCTTCCTATCTTTCACAATACTATAAATCCGGGAGTAACATCTCACTCTGAACTTTCAATATGACCTCGTGGATTCGACAGTGCCAAAAATCGTCTCTGATTGGCTACTTTTTCTCGACATTCTGCTCGTCAACTATTTATCACTTTATGTCCACGTCTTCGTTTCCTATGCTAAATGGATTTGAACGTCTATCAAACATGCGGATCATAAGTGCCGATACTCTTTCTTAATTGCGTGGCGAATGGAGTTATCCGAACATCCTCCTACTGTTTAGGGACAACCCACTTAAGAAACACATTTGGACCGTTTCTGAGGCCTTTGTTATCCATCTATTGTATAGAATATCTACGATAGCCCCTGACCTTCTTCCTCGATCCAGACCATCTGACCTACCCGAAGGTGTAAGGCTGCTTGGACGGCCTGGACAGTGCCACCCAATTTAGACCGAAACTCAGTGGGGTCAGCATCCACAAGGACCGTACCCTCCTTCCCCTACCACAAACCTCTCAGAACGACTTGCGAGCCCACATATTTAACGTGCCCGTACTCCGCGTGAGCACGGGAACTGTTTAGGCAGAGCCAGTAATCGAACCCGGGTCGTCTGAATTCAATCTCCGCGCGCTAACCACTGGGTTGATTCAATTTAGAATATTTTTTTTATTGAAATATGGGTAAATGTCAATGTAATTTCGAATTTTAATGATGGGAATCGGTTAGTTGAAATTCAAGCCATTGATTTATTACTACAGCAAAAATTTAGTGTATGATTATCAATCCCATTTAATACATTGACTGTGCAGGGTGTTTTAAAAAGATTACACGACTCAATATCTCTTGAACAATGGGTCGCAGATCCATGGTTTCCATTTAAGTAATGCTTAAAGATAGACTTTCGGACCCCGCCAGTTTTGGTCACGTGACACGTTTTAATAAAAAATACAACATTTAACTTTTGTTTACTGTCTCTCAATCGGAAGTTCCAATTAGCAGCTTGTTCTTCTATTCAATTATACTCCAGTAACTTTAGCTTTTTTCTTCGGAATAATTTTAAGCCAAGGTTTTTTTCCACACAGAGCTTTGTTATGCCATTCTAAGTCAGACCCCAAAAGTACCCGACATTCTACTGTACGCTTACCCCCTTTTTTTTTGGGGGGGGGAGGGGGGAAGAGGGAAAACCTTAACTTGGGTATATAGGCAAGTGGGGTGTCGTTTTCTATGTACTTTTCATGCTGAATCGAATGAAAACAGAACTAAGTTGATACAATCAATAGTTTCTGGGTTAGAAGGGGTTTTATGTTGAAAACAGTCAAATGTATCACATACCTACGTACAAGTATTTTTTAATAGAATTTATTTTCTTATAACTCTAAACGCACATTAGAAACATTATAATTAGAACATTGGACATACATTACATTATAGAAATTACATTATAAAAATTACATTATAGAAATTACATTATAAAGTTATTGTAGTTCCATCTCATCTGTCACTTCCATTTCTTCAATGCCAATGATGACTTCACTTTCAGAGATTACCTCTGTTGGTGCGACATTAAAGCAGGACTGCCCATGACAATTTCAGCACGCTAGAGAGCAATGTAGCCCCAACTTTCGGCATCCTCAAGCATTGCCGCAACCTTTAGAGCATAAAGAGAAAATCATGTTCAAAAGCGAATCTGGGGCGGGTAGTTGTGTTGTTCGAATCGGAAACAACAAATTGTCTTTCATAACCCAACCCCATTCCTGAGGATTCAAGTCATTACCAAGCCATGTTTGTACGTGGTAATAAACATGAAACAAATGTTGCTGTGCTGCGCTTGAAGTGGGAAGCAAGGTATTTAAATTCACCGCTATATTCTTCGTGACCGGTTTGGTGAAGTGTAAAAACCGATAATCATCTAGTGACTTCTGTTTGAGGAAGCACCATAAATGGCCAGAAAAAATTTTATGCCATTCGCAGTTCATGGGAAACATTACTTTGATTGAAAATTTGTATAGTATCTTGTAAATCTGGACGTTTTTGTAGTAATTTCATAGCTGCTGATTTTCCTTTCATGAAAATAGCAGATGTTCCATCACAGCCAGAGAAAGCATGCAGGAATAAAATGTGCTTCTTTATTATTCCTTCCAAACTTATTGAAGAGTAAATCTTCTGCTCCACCTTACCTTTTCCGGGCTTGAGGAAAAAAACTTCCAAGTTGGGTGGAGTTCAAACTGACATGATTATCAACATCATGTCAGCTTGAATCAACATCATGTCAGCTTGATATATCAACATCTTCCCCAACAATAACAGTAGCATTTTTATTAGTTTTGGCAATCAAGAGTGCTGTTTCAACAATGAGGACATCATCATCATCCTTTGCTTGCTTGACACGTATATTGACGGCTTTAAATTTTTCAGTAAGCAAACAAATCAACCTACTTTTGTTCTTTGCGTTGGCGAGGAATTTTTCTTGGCTTACGGTTGCAGTCATGTTTTCATCAAAAAATATCTCCGTTGAAGCTGCCTTGGAGCATCGCCGAAGTTGCTCCATGGTTTTGACACTGTTTTCTGGATTCGTATAACCATCAAATACGATGACAGTGCTTTGACCGTAGTGCTTTTCGACATACTTCACATACTTGTCAACCCATAACTTTGAAGTTGGTCCTCTATCTCTCAAGTTGGAACATTTATCTTGAAATTTACTTTTCACATCACTAAGGATCCTCAATCCTTCCACTTCCTAAAATGTTCGGACGTTCATGAAACATGTTGTTTCATGAACGTCTTTAAGGTAGGTATCCATGAATTTTTGTTCGTCACTGGTCAAAGGCAGTTCACTGAAAATTATTTTAGATAGAGCTATTTGCAAAATTGTATGAGCTCTGACAGCTCGAGAGTAAGCATGGCCCGCCAACATTTTGTCAACTGAATGAGAAGCGTAAATAGTGCTCATCACTTCCTTGAGACCACTTCCTGCCATGATGAAGCCAATTGATTCGAGGAAGGACATGTACATGTGAAAACCTCCAAGTCTCACAATTATTTTGGAGACCCGTGAATTTTCATCGGCTGAAGCAACGATTTCCCTTGCTTTAATGAAAAGTGGTTGATCAAACGTTATTACACAAGTAGTGTGGCCATATTTGAGACCATCTTCGAGAACGTATAGCAGTGTGCTGTAAATGGTGTCATAATTGCTTGGAGGATGGTTTATGAATGGTAGGTACATGACACGTGATTTGTAGTGCTCTTCATGTTCTGTCAACAGCCACGCTCATTAAAGGAACTACAATGCCTTAGGAAGCGTACAGTAGAATGTCGGGGACTTCGACATAACAAAACACATGAAAAATTTGTCTTTTATTTTGCACAAAACCCTTTCTAGCTCAGAAACTATTGATTTTATCAACTTGGTTCTGTTTTCATTCAATTCAGCGTGAAAAATACATAGGAAACGATACCCCACTTGCCTATATACCTAAGTTAAGGTTTCCCCCCCTTTCTACTCCCCCCCAAAAAGGGGGGAAGCGTACAGCAGAATGTCGGGGACTTTTGAGGTTTCACTTAGAATGACATAAAAAAGCTCTGTGTGAAAAAAAACCTTGACTTAAAATTATTCCGAAGAAACATCCTTTTTTCGGCTAAAGTTACTGGACTATTAAAGATCTTTAGAAATCAAAAATAAAACCCGTTCTTTAATATGCAAAATTCGCCGCGAGAAAAGGCGAGCCACTTTGACTTGATTAAAAGAAACGGCAAAAACCTAGATTTCAGGGATCGTACAAAAATTAAGTTTTCTTAGATATAATATCTATTAGTAAACTTGTATATGTACCTATTTTTTTGGAAAAGTTTCATTCAATCTCCAATTATCCATCGAAAATTTAAATGAATAATATCTCGGGAAATTTTGATCACGCAGCAATGGAACTTTCTGTGTTTGAATAATTGGGTTGTGGAAAACATTTTTATAACTGAAATAAAAAAAAATTTCTATAGGACCTATATAAAAAGTTATATTTTGTATTTTTTTTTAATGAAATGTATCATCATCCTCATCATCAATAGCTCGACAGACCACTGCAGTCCTTGGCCTTCCTATGAAGAAGATTCTTCCAAACTGTCTCCATTGGAGCAATGCTTATGCAATTTTTAATATTTAATACCTCAAAGTTCTCTTCCACACAATCGATCTACTTCAACTTCGGTCGTCCTCTAGGTCTTTTCCCAATTAGTAAAGGAAAATAACATAATTACAAAGAAAATATTTACGTTCATGGACGTAAACATTTTCTTTGTGATTCTGTTGTTATTAATTCTTAGCAAAGGTCCTGCCCATCACAAATTTAATCATGTTAGAATATTTATGTAATTTGTACAGTATGAAATTATATCTTCTCCAAATATCATTTTCCTGAATTCCACCAAAAATACTACTCAAAAATCTTCGCTCAAAGAGGATACAAAGAGCTTTGTTAAAGTTCTGTGAGAGTTAAAACATAAATTAAGGTAAGTCTTACGAGTACTTATAGCTGTAATTCGATTCTTCTCCCAACAATGGAACTTTCTTTGTTGGACTAATTAGGCTATGGAAATGTCTATGTAACTGAAATTTCTTTCTAAGGGGCCCGTATAAGAGATTATATTTTGTACTTTTTTACTAACATTTGTCACACGATGTATAGTCAGGGCGCGGTAGCTCAGTGGTTAGCGCGCAGGAATTGTACTCGGTAGACCCGGGTTCGATTCTCTCCGCTGCTAAAACTGCCGCCGTGTTCACGAGTACGATCACGTTAAACATGTGGGTCAGTAAGTCCTTCCGAGAGGTTGGTGGTAGGGGAAGGAGGGTACGGTCCTTGTGGATGCCTACCTCACTGGGTTCCGGTCTAAATTGGAGGGATGGCACTTCCCTGCCGTCCAAACAGTTACCTTACACCTTTCTGGTAGGTCGGACGGTCTGGGTGTCAACAACAACAACAACACGATGTATAGTCAACCTTCATTAAAGTATTTCTTGAATTCGAAGCATGGGTCTACAACTCATCGTTCAAAAGACATTTATTTCATCATGTAATCTTATTGAAGGATTTTGTGTTACTTAGCGGGGTTTTAAGAATGTTCCTATACCGCTTTACAGTCACATTAGCTTTGCTGTAAGTATCTCTATTAAAAAAATTTGACAAATTTCTTGTTCCTCGACGTTCTCTACTTCGTGCCACAAAAACTATAGCATACAAAAATATAAAATTTCGTACACTTATAGAGAAAAGGTTTGGGGAATAATCTGAAATGAACCTTTTTTTTCGATATATATTGCAGTTTAAGAAACATTTAGTGTCAAAGTCAAATACAAAAAAATCTGATGTGGGCAGCACATGACTTTCCCTGCAGATTTAAATCCGCGTTCTCTCTATTTAAATTAAATGTATTTCACTTTTAATTAAATTTTCGTTCTCAGTCGGTAACCGGACTTATTTTCAAAAGTGGCGTAGAGAAAATACGAAAAACTAAAATATCTCGAGAACGGATAGTTCTAGTGTAATGGGGTTGGTCTTATATTCTTTTCGTCGTTACAAATTACGTATTAAACGAGCATTTAATGGATATATTTGAGTATATCTAGTTCTTTAGTTTATATTTTGACAATTTTTGTGGGCCATTTTGAAAAAAAAGGCAGGTTATTTTTTTCCGAATCGTACCAAAATCTAATCAGCACCAGGGTAAACCACAAGTGACTTATCTACCAAATTTTGTGGAATTCGGTCCATTAGTTTGACAGCTAGAGTGGATACAAGATTTTGCGGGTCATTTCGCAAAAAAAAAGGCGGGTTCTTTTATCCCAAATCGTACCCAAAACTAATCAGCACCAGACTCGCTCACAAGTGACTTACCTACCAAATTTTGTGAAATTCGGTCCATTAGTTTTTTAGTTAGAGTGGATACAAAATCTGCACAGATAGACACACACACAGACGTCACGCCAAAAATGGTTGTTTCGTATTCTAGAGGTCTTGAAACGTGTAGATCCGTCGAAAACTCGAGTTGCGATTTTCGACATGATTCCAATACTTTCCCTATACATTACCATGTATTGCAGGGAAAGTAATATTTGAGCTGCGCGTTCGTGTCCTGGATAGGCTAACAATAGCAAGACCACGAATTTTCGCAGGCAGGTACCTATACTTTTACTTATTTCGATTTATTTTACGAGATATTTTACTTTTTATGCACTTCTGAAGTGAAAAGTGTTCTTTCATATCGACACGTCCATCGATTTTCTCTCTCTGGTACCGCAAAAACTATAGTATACAAAAATATAAAATATGGTACATTTATAGAGAAATAATAGGGTAACACGATGAAGTAAACCGTTTACCAATTTGAACTTTAGTTGGGTTTGAAAAAGCTCACGAGGTGAGCTCTGCGAGCGCAACGAGTTACGGGGATTGGCGAAGCTTAGCGAGCAGGGGGTAGATCACCCTAGTAGTAGAAAATCAATAGAAAATCAATAGAAAATAATATAGAAAATAACTTATAGAAATTAAATGGAAACGGTGATTCTCACCTTCTCAACAGTGTATATGATGTCCGGATTGTTAAATTTTTTCTTCCCTAACGTCTGGATATTGAAGGATCCAACAAGTAGAGGAGGTTCAACAGGGTTTTCCTCTTTACCATTGCTTTTCAACTTATGTGAAAAATGTTTACGAATTTGAAACTTTTCTGAGGCAGAATTACTATTTCTTCTTAGGTCAGAAGAGAGCGTTGAACAAGTGCAACACAGACACGCAATCAGCAGCGTCAGGTAAATAACAATGTGGCTAATCATTTTGATTCAGCGGCTTTGAAAACCTGCAAGGATATGATGATCTTAAGGAGAGTTGTGGTATGGAGTAATACATATATTTATACTTAATCATACATTTATATTTATATTTTAAATAATTACTAGTACATACGAGGCAATTTCTAAATTTTAAATATACTTTCTTGGGATAGAGATCAACTAACCACACAAACCATTCTTTGGTAAAGGTCTCCCAAAAAAAGTTATTAAGCATTCTAACTTTACAAGCAAAAATCCATGAGTGTTATATTTTATGTTTATCTATAGTAAAATATTATACCCTTTTTAATAAAAGTGATTGCAGCGCACCTAGGGGAGAGTTTTAAAATTTAGGACAAAGAACTTGGCAGCAACGTGATATAAGCGAAAAAGTCAATTACAAAGTTGTAGAACATCGTCTAAATATTAAGAAGTGAAACCAAAAATGAACGAAACCCGTAAGCGGAAGGCAATAGATACCTGTCAAAAAATCATATCATCAGAGCCTGTAATACGGTGACACCTGCAATTCTTGTCTAAGTACAGGGCCCTATTATTTCTGGATATTCAAATGTACATTAGCCTTTAACGGAGAGCATTTTAAACAAATTCTACACTAGAACAATAACCTTAAATAATAACAATAACCATAACGCTAACAATAACCATAATTGATAACCCTAGTCAATAACAATAAACCTAATAACTCCAATAACCTTATTGCCCCAAATACCCAAATAAATGCATCATGTAACAGCCTTAGGGTTTAGTACTCATTAGACAATGCCTTACAACTTTGTAAATGACTTTTTTTTTGTCTAACTTGCTTAGTTGCCGAGTTCGTTAGTCTACAATTTCAAATTTTCCGCTAGGTGCGCTACAATCACTTTTATGCGATTGAACAGGATTACTTTACTATACATAGACATAACGCGTACACTCACGGACCATTCTTTTATTTCCTGAGTTATTTTGATGGTTAAGAACTTTCCTAGAAATCTTCACCAAGGAATTAAAATCAAGTAAAGAAAAATTGGATGAATTTGTATATTTTCGTTTCTGAGCATGAAACGCCTTAGTTCGATTGATACTCAAGGGTGTTGAAGACCCAGACCGTCCGACTCATCCGAGGACATAGAGCATCTATTTCGACGGCCGGTGATACTCAACGGTGTGCACAATTTGTATATTTTGCACACCATCCGCACGGTCATTGACTCTGTACTTAGAAGTGTTGCTGCCTGTATCGCCGCCCGCGGTGGTCCTGCAACCCACTGATCAGACGGTGCTATCCCTCAGTGTATAGGTGTATCATGTTGCAATAAACATCACTTATTGTTCGTTGCTGTCTCTCTCTGTTTGTCAATTTTTATCAGTTTCTGCCCACTCCTTCTTGGTGTCTCATTTTCACTGTCACGTAGTGTAGATTACCACACTCGGTATGCTTATGAGTTTTGTTGTCTTCGCGAGCCAGTGCAATAGAAATATTTTAATTCTACATACGTTCGTCCTATATCTAACAGCAAGAAGCTGTATATGCTTTATTCAGTTAAATGAACCAGTTTGCGGATTTTAAATCCTAGTCTTTCTGTGGTTCTCCTTGTCTGTTAGGACTCTGAGTGGTTGTTTTTCCAAGACACAATTTGAGTTATGTCACTTTAGGTTCTAATAAAACAGAATGTTAAAACTTTGCAACATATTTAATGATACTTACTACCTTTATTTTTAAAACAGTTCAGGCTAACGTTCTAAATTTGGCGAAAAAATTACATCAAAAACGATTATTTATTTATCATTATTAAAGACTCAAAAATTCATTAGAAAATTGGGGAGATAAGGGGGGGGGGTCTTCCGAACATTAGATCGCTTTTAAGATCATAGGTTCCAATATTCTCTGATCGTAATAATCGCACCAAATTATTTTTGAAAAACTTTTTTTCGTTCGTGAGATATCGCATCTATATACTCACGGACACACATAAAAACATGCATACACATTAATATACATACACACAATCACATGCATACACTAATATACATGCACACGCACATGCACACAGACCTGACTTCAAAACCGTTCGATTTGAGTTCAGGGATGCTTCAGACTTCCGTCAAAAACTCGAATTCGAATTTTCGACCCCATTACAATATTTTGCCGGTATATAAAGTTAAAAAAAAATGTTTTGCCTCGCTTTAAATTTTCGAATTCGGAAATTTGGACAGAAAGTACGCCTAACAATTGAACACATTGTGAACACTTTCTAAAAGACATTTGCCTGTGTGGGTACATGTGTGTATGTGTATGAGGGGTCAACACGATATCTCAAGAACGAATGCACTTGTAGTTGTAATATTTTATATGTAGAAGCATTAGATAGAATTGTCAGTAATTCTCAAGATTATAACTCGAATAATTCGATTTTCATAGTATTATTTTCTATGAAGAAATATAATAATTCCCGAAACAATGACTGTAGTATATAGTATATGGGGGTATTAATCATTTAAACTACGCCTTTGATGTCAAAGTATCAACTTCGTTCATACTTAAACAGATAAGCCAAATGCATCCATCTGCGTCATTAGGATGTTGACAACTTAAAAGAAAACGTTTAAGAAATTTATACGAAATATTTTTCAAAAGAATGTCTTGGGTGCTAAACTAAATCCGAAAACAGTGCGTCGCTTTTACTTTCCCTACAATACATGGTTATGTATAGGGAACATATATTTAAATAGGGTCGACATCGGAACAAGTTTTCAATGAATGTAGATGTTTCCAACTCTAGAATATGAATCTACGATTTTAACTAACATCCGTGTGTTTGTCTGTGAAAGACGTGTATCAACTTAAAAACTATTCGACCTAGGCTAGATAAAAATCGTTAGGTTATATCAAAAGCTAGTCTACCAAATTTCACAAAATTTGGTAAGTCACTTGGAGGATTACTCTGTTGGGAGATTAGATTTTAGCACATATCGAAACAATAAAACTAACCTTTTGTTAACACTTTACATAGTTGAAAAGTGTTTATGACTTTGTTCATTCTGTCTGTCGGTCTGTCCGTTCGCACGATAACTGCCGTTAAAATGACTTTATCAAAGTGAAATTTTAGTATGTTGTTGAGACGGTTTGTGGGTCACATGGGAATGTAAATGAATAATATAACCCAATTAATTTTGGATTGAACCTGGGTTGAAAAATTAAAATACATTGAACCCTATGGGACCTTATTTTTCAAACATTTTTTAAGCGAAGTGAAAATGCTCACTAATTGCGTAATGTTCGGTAGGTTTTTAAATAAAAATTAAAATAATAATTACATCCATATAATAGGAAGAGATCACGTGACCCACTTCAAAATGAAATATGGCATCCATCTTTTTATCCCAAAGTAAAAATCGTGATTTTTAAAGTTCATTTAAATTTATATTTAGTGTTGCTCCGTCCTAAAATTGCTTTATTTTTGTGTATTTTCTGTGCATCTATATTCTGCGCCAACAAAATTACAATATTTTTGAGTTTAAACGGTCATCAAATTTTGATTATTTCTACAACGAAGCCTAATTTTAATGGATGCAGAATGTAAACAAGTGATTGCAATTTGAGTTGTATAAGAATTGCTGAATTTTTTCACACAAAATTATTTGGCTCTGGAGTCTGGAATAAAAGTAATATGAATGATATATTCATTGCTTTTACATAGAGAGCTAGACGATTTATATTTTAATGACGTCATTTGAATAAAGTAATTTTTTTTTCAATGAAGTTTTAAGTTTTCAAGTAAAATAAATTAGTGTAGTTAGTAGTAGTAGTAGTAGTAGTAGTAGTAGTTAGTAGTAGTAGTAGTTAGTAGTAGTAGTAGTAGTAGTTAGTAGTAGTAGATAATTAAAAAATATTACCGCTGAATGTATCGCATTTTAGAGATGTTTAAATAAAATTTCACTTCAGATAGAAAGTGTTTCATAATCAATGCTTTATGCATGATTGGTTTTTCTTGTTTTAATTTGCGAGAGGGCCCCTCAAAAATAGTCAAAATCTAATATAGAAGGCTAAATATGCTGAAATGTATTCATTAAATGTTTGCTTTATTTTACCACGAATACGACAAATTCCATTACTCTCGGATGAACCGTTGATGAGGTATTTCAGTTTGTTGGAGTTCTGAGGAGATTGGCGACATATTGAAATTATATGTGTTAAAGCGGCGAAGTGGATATAATTTCTAATAAGTATCTATGTCAGTTTATGCAATTAAACTTTATTTAGTGAATTATTAAATAGAAAATTAATTAGAACCTGACGAGAAAGTGATGTGCTGCCCATGTCAGATTTTTTTTTATGGGAAGAAAGAACATCAAAAAATCATTGAGGTTTCTCTGGTGTAAAAACGGAGCGTTACAAAAAATGTAACCATTTTGGACGTTTATGCCCCGAATCTTATAGATAAAAATGTAAATAATTTTTCTCGTTTTGTCGAAAATGGGGTTCAAATTATGAATATATAAAAATAATTTCAGTATTTTAATATTTCGAGAATACTTAAAAAAGTAACTCTCCGAGAGAGAGACTTTTTCATTTTTCTAACTATCACTCGAAATATATTAAATTAAAAAAAATAATAATTATAAATAATAAAAGACAAAAATGTGTACTAGAAAATTTAGCATTAAAATTTATATTTATTGTAGTTTTCGTGTAATCGTTTTGTCAAATTAAATATTGAAGTCTTTCTGTTTTTCAAGTTTTTAATGCTTAAATCTCAAAAACTAACACAGCTAGCTTTGAACAACAAGCAAGAAATTATAGCTCTTTGAAAACCCTACAAGTATATATGATTAGATTTTGGATAGAGCTAGCTCTATTTTTGTTTCGGGGGAAAAAAACTATTGAAACTAGTCCCTCCCCCCCCCCCCCCCCACACACACACACTCGAAATATCTCTGAGACTATAAAAGATAGATATAAATAGTAAGCGATAAAAATATGTAAAGTTAGTTTCTAAATCTATATTTATTTTTTACTTTCCTTATATACATAATGTATAAGGAGAGTATTATGACGGGGTCGAAAATTCGAATTCGAGTTTTCGACGGGAGAGCACGATTCAAGCATCCCTGATCACGAATCAAACATTTTTGAAGTGATGTCTGTGTGTGTGTGTGTGTGTGTGTGTGTGTGTGTGTGTGTGTGTGTCAGTGAGTCTGTGGAGACGATAACTGACGAACGAATAGACCGATTCAAACCAAATTTGGTACAAAAATCACAATCCGTAAACACTGGAAGCCTATTGTTTTTATACGCAATCGAATGTCCAGAACCCCCCTAAATTATCGAATGAAATTTTGAAAAAATCGTCAAAAAATCAAAACCACTAATAAGTTTCGCAAATAGACATTTCTTATGTAATTTTTTATTAGAAAAAGAATGACGTAAATTTTAGAACGCTAACATGACCCGTTCTCGAGATATTGCACATTTTTCAAAAAAATTATCAAAAAGTCATATAAAATAAAAAAAATATTTCCTATTGAGAAACATGTTCACTTTTCATATGTAATACCATGCGATAAATTGGATGACATCATTCTTGTGGATCTAGCTCGTTCCATTCATAAAACAAAATACTTTGAATAATACATTTGTATTTGAACGCCAATAGTCATTTATCTGCTGTAAGAATAACTTATTTCTTCGTCTATAATGTTTGGCGACGAATTTGGCGGACTGTCGCCAACTTGGCGACTTTTTGAAATGTTGCCAAATTAACGAAAATCTCGCCAAATAGATACAAATGGCGCTAAATCAATGAAAATGACGACTAATTGTCGAAAATTCAATATCTTGGAAAGAATATTAGTATCTACTATAAGAAAAACCTATTTATTTTACTGTAAAAGTAGTAAATTCATTTCATTATATAAGGAAAGTCATGTGTTGCCCACATCAGATTTTTTAAAAAGCTGTTATAGTTTTCGAGTAATGGTTTTGTCAATGTGTTGTTGTAACATATGGATTTATTGGAATCTAATCCATACAAATAGAGATCTTATCACATACAAAAGAAAAATAACAAGAACAAGCAAAGCAGCAAACAGGAGAACACAGAGAACAAACACCGTCAATGCAAAAGAAAAGAGTCCGAGGAAACACACGGCGAAGAGGTTGCAGACATTCTTTATCATTCCATAAGATTCCTAGCATCCCAATAAAGTTTAAGGACATCTCCCTGTTGCTGGGCATTCCTATCCAGTCCTGGACACCCAAGAAGATGTTCTGAGTTCATTCTGCCAACATTACATATTGGGCAAATGTTCGTGGGGAGAACACCTATTCTATTTAGGTGCTCTGCCAAACAATCATGTCCGGTTTTCAATCTAAAATTGGCAACCGCTTCTTTATGTGGTCTAGCGTTGAAAAATTTCCAATTATCTTGGATATCAAGTCACTTTTTACTCCTAAATTTAGTCATAAGGTTATCTTTATAAGTGTTTATCATGCCAACTTTTTAAAGGATTCCGGTGGGACAAGTATTTGATTAATGTTTACATTATTTCCCCTCTTGGCAAGCAGATCAGCTGCTTCGTGTCCGTTGATTCCCACATGGGAAGGTATCCATTGAAAAACAATCTGTTTATCTCTACTTCTCAAGTATTTTATATCCTAACTCGTTGTTTATATCTTTCTTTATTTGAGTTATTATCGGCATTTCTGAGTGATAGTTTGTCTAGACGGACTGGATAGCTGCACTAGAGTCCACACATATTACAACCTTAAAATAACAGTTATTATTAACTCTGAATATCAAATTGTTAATTGCCAAATGAATAGCATAAATTTCAGCGTCAAAATTGGTTATATATTTTTCTACAAGTGCATATGGAGAAAACAATTCGCAATAAACACCCGCCCCAGCTGTTTCGTTTATTTGGGACCCATCAGTAAAAACTTTTGCCAATTTGAAGAAGTATGACAATTTTCCGTGTTTCAAATTCGTAATGCTTATATCTTAAAAACTAAAAGTAATAGCTAAAAACAACAAGCAAGAATTTGTAGCTCTGTGAAAGTCTTATAAGTGCATGTAATCAGATTTTGGATCGAGTTCGTCTTTTATATTACAAACGTTGAGTTTTATTTTACAAAATGTTATTCACGCAAAACTATTTCGGCTCCATTGGATTGGAGCCAAAGTCGAGGATTGGATTGGAGAATTGGATTGGAGAAAAAGTCGAGTTGAGGCTCATACCTCAGATTATTATTATTATTATTATTATCACTTTGTGTGTGAACAAGCAATTTTTGCTGCATTCAATTTTGAACCAATATTATATTACTTTCCTTATATACATAATGCATAAGGAAAGTAGGTCGAAAATTCGAATTCGAGTTTTCGACGGGAGAACACGTTTCAAGTATTCCTGATCACGATCAAGCATTTTTGAGGTGATGTCTGTGTGTATGTTTGTGTGTGAAAGTGTGTGTGTCAGTGAGTCTGTGAAGACAATATCTCACGAACAAATGGAACGATTCGAATGAAATTTGGTACAAAAATCACAATCCGTGAATACTGAATGCCTATTGTTTTTAAACAGAATCGAATATTCAGAACCACCCTAAATTTTCGAGTGAAATTTTGAAAAAATCATCAAAAAATCAAAACCTTTAATAAAGTTACGCAAATAGACATTTCTTATGTAATTTTTTATTAGAAAACGATTGACATAAATTTTAGAACGATAACATAAACCGTTCTCGAGATATTGCAAATTTTTCAAAAAAATTATCAAAAAGTCATATAAAATTAAAAAAAATATTTCCTATTGAGAAACATGTTCTCTTTTCATATGAATATCATGCGATAAATAGGGTGACACCATTCTCGTGGATCTAGCTCGTTCCATTTAAAAAAAGATACTTTGAGTAAATTTTTGTATTTGAACGCCAATAGTCATTTATCTGAAAGAATAACTTATTTTTTCGTCCCTAACGCTTGGCGAAATTTTTGCGACGAATTTAGTGAAATGTCGCCAACTTGACGACTTTTTTAAATGCTGCTAAATTAACGAAAAACTCACCAAATGGATAAAAATGACGCTAAATCAATGACGACTCATTGATGATGACGACATGGAAAATGAAGACTTATTGACGAAAGTTCAATATCTTGGAAAGAATATAAATAACTACTATAAAAATAGTCTATTTTTTTTTACTCTAAAAGTAGTAAATTCATTGCATTATATAAGGAAAGTCATGTGCTGTCCACATCAGATTTTTTTATAATTATACTTATGTTATATTGCAAATAAATTTTTGAGTAATCTGTAAGTTACCCAAGTTATATTTGAATCGTTCTCTTACTTTCGAAGTTCTCGTGCCCACATACAGGCAGGCAGATAGATACCAGCATACCCATCTATTGAAAACGGTAATTACATAATAATCGGCGAGTTCTAATTCAAGGGTTATCAGAACGTAAACTCGACAGTTGAATTCACGATCATTTGCTGTACTACCAAGAGGATCACGATCAATTTGCTGTACTACCAAGAGGACTAATGACGTCACATACAAAAAAATCTGATGTGGGCAGCACATGACTTTCCTTATATAATAGAATGAATTTACTACTTTTACAGTAAAATAAAATTATATTATTCTTATAGTAGATATTCATATTCTTTCCAAGATATTGAATTTTTGTCAATACGTCGTCATTTTCATTAATTTAGCGTTATTTTTATCCATTTGGCGAGTTTTTTTTGTTAATTTAGCAATATTTAAAAAAACCGCCAAGTTGGCGACATTCCACAAAAGTCGTCGTCAAAATCTCGCCAAGCGCTATGGACGGAGAAATAAGTTATTCTTACAGCAGATAAATGACTATTGGCGTTCAAATACAAAAATTTACTCAAAGTATCTTTTTTCATGAATGAAATAAGCTAGATCCACGAGAATGATGTCACTCAATTTATCGCATGGTATTATATATGAAAAGTGAACATGTTTCTCAACAGGTAATATTTTTTTTAATTTTATGATTTTTTGATATTTTTTTAAATGTGCAATATCTCGAGAACGGTTCATGCTAGCGTTCTAAAATTTATGTCACTCGTTTTCTAATGAAAAATTACATAAGACATGTCTATTTGTGTAACTTTATTAGAGGTTTTGATTTTTTGCCGATTTTTTCAAAATTTCACTCGAAAATTTAAGGGGGTTCTGAACATTCGATTGCG
Source organism: Amaurobius ferox (assembly GCA_951213105.1). Taxonomy (NCBI): domain Eukaryota; kingdom Metazoa; phylum Arthropoda; class Arachnida; order Araneae; family Amaurobiidae; genus Amaurobius; species Amaurobius ferox. The sequence continues at coordinate 130,767,895 of OX578145.1, forward strand.
TATAAAAGCTTCCAGTGTTTATGGATTGTGACTTTTGTACCAAATTTCATTCGAATTGGCCCATTCGTTCGTCAGTTATCGTCTCCACAAGCTCACTGACACACACACACACACACACACACACACACACATCACTTCAAAAATGTTCGATTCGTGATTGGGGATGCTTGAAACGTGCTCTCCCGTCGAAAACTCAAATTCGAATTTTCAAGCCCGTCACAATACTTTCCTTATGGATTATTGTATATAAGGAAAGTAAAAAGATTATATCGTAGCTATTTTTCGCAACAATGATTGAAACTTTTAAGTCTAGTAATCATTGAGTTATAAATAAATCCTTCGAATAAATTTCGAAATTGGCTCTCGAATTTTAAAAATCTGACATGGGCAGCACATGACTTTCCCTGCAGACTTATATTCACATTGTCTTTGTTTTAATTAAATTTAATTCACTTTTACCTCAATTTGTTTCTCATTTGGTAACTGGACTAATTTTCAAAGTTGGCATAGAGAAAATACGAAAAAACTAAAATATCTCGAGAAAGGCTAGTCCTAGTGTAATGGGGCTGGTCTTAAACTTGTCATCGTTTATAATTACGTGTGGAATAAGCATTTAATGGATATATTTGACTATACGTAGATATGGACTATACGTGGCGTCTGTGTGTGTGTCTGTCTGTGTGTCTGTGCAATGTATGTATCCACTCTAACTCAAAAACTTATGGACTGAATTTCATAATATTTGGTAGATAAGTCACTTGGGTATGACCCTAGTGCTGATTAGTTTTTGGTACGATTCGTAAAAACAGAACCCGTCTTTTTTTGCGAAATGGTCCTTAAAAATTTCATGTATCCACTCTAGCTAAATTACTAATTGACCGAATTTCACAAAATTTGGTAGATAAGTTACTTGTAGGATACTCTGGTGCTGATTAGATTTTGGTATTATTCGGAAAAGAACAACCTTTTTTTTTACGAAACGGCCCTCAAAAATCGCCAAAATCTGAAATAAAAGCTACGTATGTTAAAATCTATCAATTAAATGCTTGTTTTATACGTAATTTCTGATGAGGAAAAGAATAAGAACAAATCTATTACTCTAGGACTAACCGTTCTTGAGATATTTGAGATTTTTCACATTTCTGTTATGCCACCTTTGGAAAAATGTCCAATTACCGAATAAAAACAAAAATTGAATTAAAAATGCAAATTTAGTGTTATTTGGTTCAATTAAACTCAATCCAATGAATTATTAAAGAAATAAGGAACATATGAATTTGAGTCTGCAGGGAAAGTGTCATGTGCTGTCCACATCAGATTTTTCTATGCTATATAACATAGTATGAAGAAATAAAAATAAATTTGTTTAAAACTGCCAATATTCAAAGTAATAATTTAAAATTTTAAACTTCATTATTTTACTTACCCAATGAGCAACTTGCATAAGATTGCAACAATATGACTTACATTTTAATCCATATTGTATTTATATAGGGAATTTACTAGTAAATCTTTGAATCACAGAAGATTAGAGAAAATCCAGATTAGAGAATCTCATCTTTATCAATAACAGATGTTTAAATTCTTCAAAACTTTTGTGGAGTTATCGATAAATACGTATTGTGCGTGATAAGAATGTTAACTGTGCATCGCCCTTAATTTCCCTACAAAATGGTTGCTTGATTGTTACGTGATATGGTTACATCAATGCTCCATTCTTAGTTAAGCGTATTTCTATAACGAATTATATTTTTCGAAATACGCTCACACGTTGCTGAAAAGACTTGCAAGTCTTTAATAGAAATCAAGAATAGGAAAATTGGGTGACCACCATTGTTTTACAGGTATTCTGAGCCTCCTTCATCAGGTTTAAAGCAGTATGCACTAATCGATGTGTCTGAGCATGCGCGAGAATTCGATTACGTTTTATTAAAAACTTAACAAGGAGAGATATGCATTGCTTGACGAATGTATTTTTAATAATTAATCCCGATAATAGTTCTATGGTGGAAAGTTCCCGTTTGAGGATCAGACTCGGTCTGGCCCACCGGTATATCAGGACATATCCCGATGCGCCCTTCTTAGAAGCTTCCCTCTGCGCCCCCAGACGTCAAGAAACTCTTATATTAACGTAATTAAACACTTGTATTATCTTATTATGTAACTCTTGTATTAAGTGCATTTTTAAAGTGTTGATATAGTATTTTGGGAATTACCACTCTAGTGTATAGGTTAAGAGTATTCATCTCTAGGTAGTGGCTCTGTCCTCTCTAGGTACGAGGCAAGAAAGGAGACGCCAACCACGTAAGACTTGAAATACTTGCTAACGGTTGCGTAGGTTGTGGAATACACTCGCTCGTACAATAACACTCAACACGTTAGAAACTTAACATTTTAATAACCAAACTGTAGCACAACAATTACAGGTTACGTTACAGACTGTACTTAAACATTACAGCATAAGTTATCCTAATTAATGCATGCATATAGTTGAGTAAAGAAATGTCTGACACGGAATCAGCATTACGCCGAGATTCAAGTCTCAGAGACTGAAGATATGCTTATTGCAGAGTTTTAAATACCAAATTGTAGACATGCGCATTACCGCATTCACGGGGCAGCAGAGTCTGTGTAGTCACGCAGTCACGACGGCACCACAGTACTCCCCCTTAGGAAAAAACATCCAGGCTAAACTCCGACCTGAAAACGAACCACAGGTTTAGTTCTCCGGCCAGACCTAGAAACACTATGGGCACTAGCAGTGGGAGTCTCCAAAAAACTTGTGTGCTCAATCGCACCAGGAATCACCACGTACGCTGGCTTCACCCTGTCTAATGACACGTCCTGTTTCCGGCCATTGTACAGGATCGAGATTACCTTGTCGGCCCTCGACAACACTGGAAACGGTCCCTAGTATGGCTGCACCAACGGTCTCCTGACTGCATCTATACGAAGAAAAACATGAGAACAGCTCTTTAAATCAGTAGAAACATACACTTTCAGCGTAGAATGGTCAGTTGGCGGGATCTGCCTAAGCTTGGCCATCTGTTCTCTTAAATTTTGAACGAACTGTATTGGAGCCATTACTTCTCGATCTGCTCTCTGAATCATGTCTCTTGGCAAGCGAAGTGTTGTACCGTAAACCAACTCTGTCGGTGCAGCTTGTAACTATACCCGCACTACCGATCTCAACGACAATAACACCACTGGCAAATCCTCACTCCAATGAACAGAATCCACCGCCATTAAAGCTAATTTAAGGGTTCTGTGAAATCGTTCCACCATACCATTCCCCTGAGGGTGATATGTGGTATTACGGCATTTGTGAACCCCCAAGATCCTGGATAAACATTGGAACAGTCGAGATTCAAAATTTGCTCCTCGATCTGTCGTAATAACTTCCGCACCCCAAAATGCGCGATCCAATTGCTGAGAAAAATTCCAGCCACCGTCTCCGCGGTCTGGTCTTGCATCGGGACTGCTTCCGGTCAGCGTGTATATCTGTCGATGCATGTCAAGAGATATCTGTTCCCTTTTGACGGCAACAGCGGTCCTGCTATGCCTGAATGAACCTGGCAAAAACGATTTGCTGCACGGAGAAATTCCGCCAAAGGTACTTTAGTATGCTTAAATACCTTAGCTCCTTGACATTCAAGGCATTGTCGACACCATTCAGCACAATCTTTTCTCATGGAACGCCAAACGAAACGTTGTTGCAACAACCTCAATGTCGCCTTCGTACCAGGATGTGACAGATTATGTGTTTTATCAAACACCTTATTCCTGCAGATCTGTAGGGTGAAAGGTCTAGGTACATTTTTAGACATATCGCAATATATGGAATTATTACAGGCAGGGAAAGACATGAGACGCAAATCGAGACCTGTATGCGTTTCTAACAAATCCTTCAACTCCTGATCCTGTAACTGATCCAGCGCAATACCCTCAAAATCAATTGAAGCAGCTAAACTTATAGTATTGATTCTAGACAAGGTATCAGCGATTACATTCTCATCCCCCGGAATATACCTGATATCGATTGAATACTGACTAATTAATTCCAAATGTCGAATCTGTCGTGCAGAAGAGTTATTCAGCTTTTAATGAAATACATACGTCAATGGTTTATGGTCGGTATTAATAACCACCCGACGACCTTCTAACATATGCTTAAAGTGTCTCACAGCCGCATAAACTCCCAATAACTCTCGATCAAACGTGTTGTATTTCATTTGCGCAGGGGTAAGTTTTGTAGAAAAAACCCTAAAGGCTCCTGACCTTCTTCAACCTGCTGCTGCAATACCGCACCCGTTGCGATCTGAGAAGCGTCACCCATTAAAACCAATGGTACATCCGGAACAGGAAATGCGAGAAGCGTTGCATTGACAATCGCCTTCTTGCAACACTCAAATGCCTCCCTAGCCTCATCAGTCCACATGATAAGCTTTTTATCATTTTTACGTTTATTTTTGACGAGTTCATTCAACTGCGATTGTTTCTCAGCCGCGCCTTTCAAAAACCGATGATAAAAATTTAGCATCGCCAAAAAAGTTCTCAACTCCTTCACTGTAGTAGGAAAAGAGTATTCAGCTAATTTACCAATCTCATCCGGCAATGGAGAAATTCCCTTATCGGATATCAAAAACCCTAGGAAAGAAATCTCCGGTACTCCGAATTCACAATTTGGAAAATTCACTATCAAACCGTGATCACTCAACTTTCTAAATAATCTGCGTAAGTGGTCCTCATGCATTTCCTAATCCTCAGAAAAAACAAACACATCATCCAAATGCGACAGACAAAAATTCAAACTCACGGAGGATACTATCCAACACGCGTTGATACGTACTGCCTGCATTACGCAAACCGTACGGCATTTTTAGGAATTCAAACAGACCAATCGGAGTAGCTGCAGTTTTACAAACATCACTGGATTCCAACGGAATTTGCTGGTACGCTCGAACCAAATCAATTTTTGAAAAAACCGTTTTGCTCCTTAATCCCATCACAAAATCATGAATGTGAGGAAGCGGGTACCTATCCGGTGTTGTAACCTTATTGGCTGCTCGAAAATCTCCACAAATTCTCCACGAATCGTCCCTTTTCTTTACCATATGAATCGGACTAGCCCACGGAGTTTTAGATGGTCTAATAACGCCTTGCTCAATCAGACCCTGAAATTCCTTTGTTAGTGCAGCCAATTTCTCTGGATTTAACCTCCTAGGTCTGGAAAAAACCGGAGGGTCAGTAGTCTCGATACAGTGCTTAACGAAACCATTTTCACTGTTTATGCACGTTTTCGGATTGGAACCGAACACCTGCGGGAACTCAGAAACTATAGAATCATACCTGTTTCTCCCCCTAGTCAATGACAAACCTAACGACGATCCAGAAACAATCGTACCATAAATAAATAATTTTGTCTCATTGGAGCGTTTTGCTTTAATGGTACGTTAATGGTACATTATCCTTAGCCTTTCTTAATGGTAAACAAAATGCTCCAAATTACCAGCAAACGTTAAAGGATCACATATTACCAGAAGCTGCGAATATAGCAGGACCAAACGTCTGTTTTCAGCAATATTATGCTCCCATTCATACGACAAAGTCAACGAATTTTTGGTTGCAGTGTAATAACATTATGGTTATGTATTGGCCGGCCAAAAGTTCCGACTTGAATCCCATAGAAAACTTTTGGGGGCTCTACCCAGAAGAGTTTATGCGAATAGGTGACAGTTTTCATCTTTCGTCGAATTAAAGTGTGAAATTGAAAACTGCTGGTACAATTCAGACCCAGAAATTCTTCATTCTCTTATTCTGTCAATTCCAGATCATGTTTGTACATCATATCCTGAAATGGACATCACATTCGTTAAATAACTTCATTTTTTGTTACTTGTGCATAAACTTTTGAAACAAGTTTTTTTATACTTTTTTTGTGTTTACTTCGTTTATTGAAACCTACAAATCAAACTGGCATATTAATGGTCTTATATTGTTTATTGGTAATTATTAAATATATAGCGATGAAATTACATTTCTTATTTTCTTCTTCTTCTGATATATATTGCTTATACTAAAGTGCATAAACTTTTGAGACGCACCTTATATGAATAAAATTAATGGATTTACTCAATTCTGTTCATTTTTCAGCGTCTGTCACTATTGTGTCTTTCTTAGTCACCATTGTGTATAATTTGTGTTTTATAATGTATTGCACATTTATTTGTTATGCACATGCAAATTATATACATAAAATCAATGAATTTCATTAAATTCTGTTCACTATTAAGCATCCGTAGGAATGGGCATCCGCCCTAGGGTGCAGTTGTGTGGCTAAGATTACAATGGGTGGGTTGGTTTATTCGTTTAAGAGGGGGCTGGCGCCCTCTATATAGTTAGTACACCGATCTCCATGATTACCCAGGCCGGGCCTGTTAAGGATGCAACAACGTCGTTTGAAAGTTATCAGAGTTCTAAACACAAAGTTCTCTGCTGCGTCACGTGAATTAGCTTGACGTGACTGGCAAAATTCTCACGCATGCTCAGGCGCGATGGATAAAATACAACGGGTAGACAATCAAGAAAGTCAATGGAGTTAAGTGGTTGCATATTATAGTTGTATTTGTTTTTTCGATTGATACACAATGGCAGTTGTATTTGATTTCTCAATTGCTGCAAAATAGCAGTTGTATTTGATACTTCGAATGACATGCACTGCTTTCGACTTGATGAACGAGAAATAATTGCAGTAATATCACAAAAAAAATTCCGAGTATAATCAGCTTCAAAATACCTTTGAGCGGCACAAAAATACACTGTAAAACCTGGAAAGCCACTAACTCATAGCATTAAGAATGTGTAAAAATCAGGGGGGAGGGGGTTGCAAAAGCGATGCACAACGTAAATCTGCGCATGACGTCATCATCGAGTCAAAGTTTCTCGATTGCTTCCTGTTCTTCCCGCCGTTGATGTTGAATACGTTGTTTATATTGACCTTGGATTTACAACTTGTTTTGCATCGTTTGATTTCTTTTACACATTTAAGTGTAGCTATTTTACTTTTATTTAATACTTAGTAATTTCATCAACATCATGTCGAATTGTGCAGTTACTATATGTAAGAACACAAATCGCAACACAAAAGGTATGGGAATTATTTTTCAAAGTTTCCCTAAAGATGAATCTTTGCGAAAAAAAATGGTACATTAAGTGCCGAAAATTGGATTTGTTTTCACAAATAAGAGGTGTTGGACATTTCAATGATCATCCACTACCAGTTGATTTTAAAAACCGATTACGTCTTTTAATTATAGGTGTAAATGTATCGGACATTTATTTGTCAAATTCATCCCCATTGTTACAGGAACAAAATCGCCAAAATTATATGACTTCTGGACTGTTCATAGGATTGCTTCCTGATATAAATAAAGTATTGGCGATGGTTGATGGTGAGGAGGAGATGTTTGATGTCACATTGGGAGAGCTTCCCATTCATTTGTCCTCGTCAGTACCATCAGAATGTTCAGCTGAAGGATTACGTTACTTGGCTGGATATGTTGCATGCTGTGGACGATCGTTAGATAGATCTCTTGCAACACCAACAGGGCAAATAATGCAAAATGCAGGGACTACATTAAATAATGGTTGGATTGAGGCATTGTCTAAAGGTGCCCTCTTCGTTCCTTCAGAAGCTGTGGCTTGAAAAAATAAAGCAGTTTGAGTTGATATTTTCTATTTTTCACGGTGCAACTTTGTCAAAAGAAGCAAATGTTATTAAGTCATTCTGCAAGTTATTAGCTGCAAAATTTCCTGAAGTGAGTGAAAAAATTTAAAAAATATATGCTAGAACCAGGACATTCATAAGGATGCGCCACTTAAACAACTCAACAACAGCAAAAGCAGCAGCTAACCGCCCAAACAGAAAAACAAAGAAATGGGAAGCGTCTACATGTAAATAGAGAAATTCGGTGGCGAATTTCAGAGCCTGAAATTAATAAAATATTTAGTATTGAAATTCTCATGTTTGATTTTTTTTAATTGAAGAAAAAGAACAACACTGAAAAACAATGTAATAGGCCAATTAATTTTGAGGTTTGGAAGCAATTTTGTTATGTTTTGAGAAATATTGAAAACTGATTGTTTTTTCAAAAAATCATATTTTTTTTTTTTGGGGGGGGGGGGGATTTTTCCAATTGTTTGTTAGCAAACCTAAGTTTTAAGGCAATCGTATTTGCCTTTGGCGAATATATTGGCTCAACCGGTGACTAATAATACAGCAACCCTTCGCCACTGATTCATAGTCTATATTCAATTGATAATTTTTGCGGCAATATTGGGCTACAAGCAATTTATTTTAAATAAAAGAAGCGATAGGGACTCAAATAACGGGCCCAATTTTGGTGGTGTTGATGAAATTTCTAATAGAGATTTTAATTTTGTCAAAATATTTTGGAAGAGACGTGTGACAAGAAGTTGGGATATTTAAAATACGCGTTTCTTGGGCTTCGCCATTGCGGCTTGACTCTGATTTACTCGATGGTGACGTCACGATCAGTAGCCAATGGCAGCGAGCGCATCGCTGAAATCAACCTATTTTAGGATATAGTAACCTTGGTAAAAATGATGTTTCCCCTAAACCAACATTTTAGGGTAAAATACAGAAATACTTATTTTAAAAGCGCTATACAGGGTGTTCCATGGAAAGTGAACAGTGAAAGATTTTTTTGAACCATTGGCCGTCGACACATAGTTATAATTGCAAAAATTAATTCTTTAAATAAGGTATGAAGTTATAAAATAGTCATTTAAATGCTGAATCATATTTTTGTAGAAAGTTAAGAATATTAAATTTTTATACATTCCCTTTATCGAAAATAGTCTAATTACAAAAATTTCGTCAATACTTCATTTAGTCAAACTACAGAAAAATTTGGTTCTTAAAAGTTCAAATTAAGACGAAGTAAATTGTCTTCCTGACCTGCACCACTTTCTCATGACTTTTCTATACTCTTTTAATTATCAAAATTCATAAAATCGGGGGTTGATGCACATAAATCATTTAGTGGGATTTTAAAACAATTTTTTCCATGATTTGTTTTTGAAATTATTAAAAACAGGCAGTCGATACTGGTTAAAAGTTATTTTAACACTTAAATAAGGTAAACAAGAAAGATCAATCATGCTTAAAGCATTGATTATGAAACACTTTCCAACTTCAATGCAATTTTATTTAAACATGTCTAAAATGCAATACATTCCTCGGTAATATTTTAAAACTTATCACAATACTACATTAATTTATTATATTTGAAACCTTAAACCTTCATCGAAAAAAAATTAACTTCATTCAAATGACGGCATTAAAGTATAAATTGCCTGGTTTAAACATCTCTAAAATGTGATACATTCCTCGGTAATAATTTTAGAATTATCATAATACTATGATAATTCATTATATCTGAAAACTTCATCGAAAACAACTGAAATTCATTCAAGTGACGTCATAAAAAAATAACACGCCTGGCTCTCTCTATAAAAGCAACATTTCATTCATAAATAATTCCCCCATTCATAGGTGAAAAATTACATAGGTGAAAAATAGGCTTAATAGTAGAAATAATCAAATTTGGATGAGCATTTAAACTGAAATATATTGTGATTGCGTTGTTTCAGTATGTAGATGCACAGAATTTAGGCAAAAATAAAGTAGTTTTAGGACGGATACAACACTCAATATGAATTAAAAAAAACTTTAAAAATCACGATTTTGAGACAAGATGGATGCCATATATCATTTTGAAGTGGGTCATGTGATCGTTTCATATCATGGACACGTGATCACTTCATACAAGAGGTGTTACTATTATTTTAATTTTTATTTAAAAACTACTGAATATATTTCGCTGAATTTTTTTTTATATATTTTATGGAACAATTTGACTATTGCCTAAAATTTTCGAAGTAATTTGTGAATTTTAAATCCGCTTAAAAAATGCTTGCAAAATTAGGTCCCATAGGGCTCAATGTATTCCATTTTTTCAACCCGGGTTCAATCCAAAACTAATTGGGTGATATTATTCATTTATATTCCCATAGGTCCTATAGACCGTCTGAACAACATACTAAAATTTCATTTTGATTAAGTCATTTTTACGGCAGTTATCGTGCTAACGGACAGACAGACAGACAGACAGAATGAACAAAGTCATAAACACTTTTCAACTTTGTTGTAAAGTGTTAATAAAACAGATTATTGTGATTTTGTCGGTCTGTCAGATATTTTCCTAACAGAATCTCTGGAATAATAAGCATGGCCTTCAATTTTTTAAAGCATCTTGGATTATTTAAAACCGCTGTTTTCAGTCGGCTCAGTAAATTTTTAACACATTTTTGTAACTGCACTTTTCCCGTCAGAATGAGAGCGCTTATACAGGGTGAGTCAGAACTCTTGGGCCAAACTTTAAGGGGTGATAAATCACATTTAAACAACCAATTTGGGCCATACAAAGTAGGATTGTAACGCAAGAGGTGAACCGCTAGACGTCGAGGGACATTGCGTCGGAATTAATCAGGGTTTAAGCTGAGTTTAAAATTTTTTTAGGAAAAGAGCTAAAACATCTTGTTTCATTTTCGCATTTTGGATAGTCTATTAGCATTTTGCGATAAATGCGATTGTAGCGGAAACATTGGAACTAGCGAACGAACCTCAACTTGCAGCGCCACTGTTATTCTCTTGTATAGTAATCAAAAATAATTATTTTGTTTGCAGACGATTTTATGTACTTGTGGCAACAGCTTTTAATTGTTTATTCTAGTTGATAGAATTTTGGTTAGAAAACGGTAGAAAGAATAAAAGCTCGGTGCCGGGTGTTTTTGCTAACGTGCGCCGTTCGCTACGTCGCAGGTGTGAAACCTGCATTGCTGCTGGTGGTCGCACTTTTGAGCAGTTTCTGTAACTTTGTCCATGCACTCTGCAATTTCTGTCAGTAAAACGTACTTCGTGTCTTCTCTGTCATTTTTGTATTTCCTCTTTTCACGAGAGAGTCATTATTTCCTCATTTCATGAGCTATCACCTAGTGGTTCAGCTCTTTCGTTACGACCCTGCTTTGTATGACAAAAATTGCTTGTTTAGATGTGATTTATCACCCCTTAAAGTTTGGCTCAAGAGTTCTGGCTCACCCTGCATACGAAGCTGTAAGGGTTTTTGCATTCAGTACAACAGGTGTCGGATTCTATTTCAGGGTATGAAGAGAAGTCTCAAATACCTTTGGATGTTTGTAGTGGTTCTGATTTCACTTTAAACTGTAACTACCGGGTCGAATTAACCACGAGTTGAGGATAAAATGTCCTTAGAGAGTTATAAACCAAGATTCGTCAGGCTGATTGTTTAAGAATTATTTATTGTTTAAGAAATTCGATTTATACAAGGGAGTTTGACACTTGATTGAAATTTGTTTTAACATAGTTTTAAAGCATGTCGAGAAAACTTATGTGGAGGTTCAGCTACTTTCTGTCAGGATTGACAGTAAATCGGATTTAACTTTTAGTTGACCATCTCTACTACCGTAAAGCTAAGGAAATCAAGAGTAATGTCAGATGTGGAGACTTGCATGCCTGACTTTTACAAGTGTATGTTAATATATGAATTACCCAAACTTCTTAATCTGCATATTGCTGAAAGATGGTGCGATCAAGAATATCAATCAATCACGATATTCGTAAGGGTATAAGCGTTACTGCAGTAATGTATTTATGATACACTTATTTAGAGCAATATTTAATTTAGATGCAAAATTATGCAATTTACAAAATGCCCGTCATCAACGCCAATGCGTGGTTGCATCCATTTATAGTGATGCGATACATGCGCTGTAGTTCTCCCCCAGTGATGCTTTGACATGAGGCAATCATTCTGGTGCATAGGTCATTCAAGTTTGTCGGGAGGGGGGGGGGGCATACACAATAGAGCGAAGATGACCCCACAAATAAAAGTCGAGGGGAGGTGATCTAGAGAACCATTCTATCGGGCCATACAGACCAAGCCATCTGTTTGGAAATTCTTTATCCAACCAACTTATTCTTAAAGCATTGTGGACAGGTGAGTCGTCCAACTGATACCAGACTTGTTGATACACTGCGAGTGGAAGATTCTATGCAAAATCACTCACTACAGCATTTGTAAGATCATAATATCTGTCAGCCGTTAGTGTGGTAAGGTATAGTACTGGTCCGACCAGCCTGCTGCCTCAAACGCCGCACCATACATTTATGAAAAATCGACGTTGATGGTGAATCTGTTGAACAAGAAAAGGATTTTGATTGCTCCCAATAATGAGCATTCTGTTGATTAATAGTTCATCCGTCGGTAAAGTGGCACTAAATGCAGAAAAGACGGATCAGTATGGACTTGATTTAAAACCGAATTACGGTTGTCAATCCTTCGCTAGTAGTTAGTGTTTATGAGTTCCTGATGTCCATGGACACTGAATGGATACCGATTTCGTAATAATAAACGTAGTTATCCAGAAACTTGAACTCGTTCTTGTATCCTACGTATACACCCACGATCCTAGAAGATACGTTCGCAACAAACTGGTGTCAGAAGTAGGATACAAGAACGAGTTCAAATTTCTGGATAACTTACGTTTATTCACAAGCCCAAGGTAAACAGGAGCAATATACAATCAAACAGCACTTAAATACTCCACTAATTACCCAAAATATTCGATAATATTCTCAAAATACTGGTGAAATAATTTCACAAAACAACCGCTACTGTTCTCAAAACATTGACAAAAGTCACAGTTCACTGTAGCTATTGTCAATTCCATTCCAATGGAGTGATAAGTCCTTGTTATAGTCTCTCCATAGAAACTTCTGGAAATCTCTCCGTATCTCCTAGATTAATCGTTATTTCGTGAAGTTTCTGGAACATTTCGAGAGGCGTCAAATATCGCCAAATTGGCCATAAATTGCCAAATCTAGGAACTACTCTAACTGACAACCCTGAACTGACGTCATGGACTATGCTATGCTTCGCTTGGCTTTCGAGACAAATCAAAGAGGGGGCGCCATTGCGCATTCGCATCAATGCCCTCTCCTTAAGACTGCACGTCTCGGACAATATAATTCTACTGTGGTCCAAAATATGGAGCCAATCTGTCGACAAGGGGATTCGACATAGAAAGGGCCCTCCATCTTGTTACTCTATGTCTTCGGATGAGTCGGTTGGCCTGGGCTTTCGACAGAAAGGGCCCGTCTCATGGAAACTCTGATGCGCGCTCACGGAGACCCACGTCCATTAAACTGTGTACATTTCTCTCTTGCTGAAATAAAATTTGGAAGCCAGATTTCAGCGACCATCCAGCAAGTTACCACCGATCATAATTCAAATTCACCACCAGATCTCTGGAGTGATGAAGAACTTTCTCGATCCCGAAGAGTGAAAGGGGATACCGAGCCTTATCTCGCACAACTCTCAGATTTTTGTCTACGAGACTTTAACTGTACTCTGCTGGTTTCCTTTAAACTCGCTCGTTAGAGGATCAACATTGTTACCCACAGAATGAAGACCCGGTACGGATAACAAAGGTAATGAAGTACGATTCCAGGAAGAGCGACAAAGTGTGACTGGTCAACAGTCGGCGACGACCAGAATTTTCGCCAAAACTATGGCACAACAATGAAGGACTCCATCAAAAAAACAATATGTCCAGAAATTGTCTTCAACAAAGCCTAAAATCATCCATATCGACAGCATGGCCCCATTTTTGGAACTCAGTAGATTTGTACTGCCCGGAAAGTGGAGCCTTAAGGAGGGGGCAGTGTTGCGAAAGCGCAATATTTCTTTGGCGCCTTCTCTATCGTCTGTCTCGAAGGCCAGGCGAAGAAAATACAGTCCATGACATCAGGATGATGTGAGTCAAGGTTTACCAGGATTTGCCAATTATAGAAGAAGAGTTTCCAAAGTTGGGGATTTATCACTAATTTGTCGACATTTGGCGACTTCTGGAATGTTCCAGAAACTTTACGATTAGTCTAGGATAAAAAAAAACTATTTGTCTAGGAAAAAGAAATAACAATTAGTCTAGGAGATATGGGGAGATTTCCAGAAACCCCACTTCTGACACCAGTTTGTTACGAACGTATCCTATAGAATCGTGGGTGTATAGGGGAGACCGGGGTAAGATGACGAGCTGGGCAAGATGACGAATCACAATTTTAACGACTTTATTCTTAGATGGCAGCAATTGACGAGCATAGATACAATTCCCTGTATCAGAGCAACTCATCGCGTGCGGAAGGCCCCATTTTTGCTACACGTACAATTTATATTCTTAGTCAAACTTTATTAAGGGCCGTGAAACTATTTTCAACTTGTATTAAATAAGCTTGAGCTACTTAAAGGTAAGTCATAAAATTCTGATAAAATTTATGGTTACACTTTATAGTATTAAATACTCAGCTAAGCTACCATAGTTTTAATCTGATGCATAGTTTACTGTACACCAGCCATGTTGTTTCTTTTAGTCATTCGGGGCAAGATGACGAAGTTCGTCATCTTCCACAAATGAAAACACGCCTATTTCTTTAGGTGCTTAATGATAGCGACACTGAAAATGTAGATAATCCCAACTGTGAACAAATTCCGGGATCAAGACGCTCCCTCTTCCATCAATATTTAACTTTAAACCCTTACCACAAGTTAAAAGATCAACAAAAAAAGAAAAGAAAAATGTCAACCAGTGTTTTAACAAGTTCACTAATAAGAAATGTGTCGCTTGAGAAACAAAATTCAAAGGGTGAATTGAAAAAAAAGAAAACACAGAGAAATAAGAAGAAAATTGCTAAACAATTACGTTTCGAGGTAAGTTCAGATCAAAAGAGCGAGGATATTAACTACCCAGCTTGTGATGAACTTTATATTGATCCACCCGACGAAGACTGGATACTGTGCTTGCTCTCAATGCGTAACTTGGTGGCATGAAAACCGTATTGGATAGTAAGGAAGGAAATTCATCTGTGACTTTTGTAAATAATATAATTCATTAATGATTGTATACCTTTAAACTCTATTAGTGTCTTGTACGTTCCTTAAATACCTCAAAAGTCTTGTTAGGTCAAAATTCGCGAGTTGTCATCTTGCCCCGTATTGAAAGTCATCTTGCCCCAGCACTGAGGCAAGATGATTTTTTTTTGTCAATATGTTAAAACATGTTTTTGTATGGTTTAATTTGGGAGATTATCCGATATAATTTTTTTTATTAATAATGGAACGTATAAATAATTTATTTATGTTGCAAAGAATGTGCATTATAAGTTTTACGAATTAAAAAAAAATCAAATTCGTTAACATCGTCATCTTACCCCGGTCTCCCCTATATAGGAGACAAGAACGAGTTCAACTTTCTGAGTAACTTATGTTTATTCACAAGCACAAAATAAACAGGAACAATATACATTCAAACAGCACTTAAATGTTCCATTAATTACACAAAATAAGCTATAATATTATCAAAATACTGGCGAAAATAATTTCACAAAACAACCGCTCCTTCCGAGAGGTTGGTGGTAGGGGAAGGAGGGTACGGTCCCTGTGGATGCCTCCCCCACTGGGTTCCTGTCTGTCTAAATTGGGTGGTACTTCTCGGCCGTCCAAACGGTTACCTTACACCTTTCTGGTTGGTCGGACGGTCTGGGTCTCAACAGCAACAAAACAACCGCTACTATTCTGAAAACATTGGCAAAAGTAACAATTGTCTATTGTCAACTCATCAACTCTATTCCAAACGGAGTGATGAGTCATTTTTATAGTCTCTGTATAGAAACTTCTGGAAATCTCTCCATATCTCCTAAACTAATCGTTATTTCGTGAAGT
Source organism: Amaurobius ferox (assembly GCA_951213105.1). Classification (NCBI taxonomy): domain Eukaryota; kingdom Metazoa; phylum Arthropoda; class Arachnida; order Araneae; family Amaurobiidae; genus Amaurobius; species Amaurobius ferox. The sequence goes on from OX578145.1 coordinate 130,783,776, forward strand.
TTCTGGGACATTCCGGAAGTCGCCAGATTGGCGATAAATCGTTAAATCTGATAATCTTCTTCTAACTGTGAAATCCTAGAAACCCTGGGCTCACGACATGCTAATCAATATTCAAACTAAACGTCAAGTAATGTATACTGTAAACCTATGATATCCCACACCTAGAAACCCAATTCTACATATCAAAATCTCGAATGTGAGATTCAACAGATTCTACACTAACAAAGTTCGTACACATGTCAGACCGCGAGAAGCATCTCAAACTTTCACCTACCTGAATTTCTTTTGCTGCTTTTCTTACCATGATTCAAAATTTCGGATTTGACATCCAGAATTATCGATATGCACTTTAAAGTTTCAGCGTAGTGCACTGGCTTGGCTTTTCACGCTCAGTAATGGCGTCCATCCGTCTAACCATTCGACGACCAGTATACTTTCCGGATCACCACTTTATTATCAACCTGGATTAGTATGTATTGGATGCACCAAGTGGCAACTAGTTTATCATACTATTGCGCATTAGCGTAGTGTGACATATCTCGTGGAATGGTCACAAAGACAAATAGCTGCTAACGTAATAATTTGTAGGAATTGATGTTGCTAGTCCCGAGCCAGGCCTGAACTCGGGATACAAGGCCGACATTATAAGGTTAGAGCAAAAGCTAGCTTCGACTCTGAACTTATATTTCGGGTACTGATTTCTAGCATCTTCGATCGATGTCTTTGGCAGGAGCAGAGTCGACTGCTGCCACACACTCCACCCCCTGATGAGAAGCCCCGGTCAAATTTTGGCGAGGAAGGGGTGGGCACCCAGAAAGCCCCCGCGTGTCCCCATCCGAAACTCAGTCAAGGGGCTGAATAGCCGGGAGGCGTGTTGTACCTCAGGCGTGACGTCAGTCGTGGTCAACCAGGAAGGGGTGGTCGGCGCCTCTGGCTCAGCGTGCTGCTGCCATCTCATGTTGAGATCGTTGGAGAGAGAAGGTTGCGTTCCCGTATGCCCAGGGTCGTCATTGTAGGAATTGATGTTGCTAGTCCCGAGCCAGGCCCGAACTCAGGACCCGGTGCTTACAAGACCGACATTATAAGGTTGAAGCAAAAGTTTGCTTCGATAAAGCTAGCTTCGATATAATTCAGGTGCTGATTCCTAGCATCTTCAATCGATGTCTTTGGCAGGAGCAGAGTCGGCTGCTGCCACAAATTTATTATCAAGTAACTTCAATAAAACATAATGAATTTCACATTAAAGAAATACATTCGTGGCTTTAAGAGCCGAGACTACAGTGGCAGATGCAACACAACTGACCAGCTGTTTGAATGTACTCATAACTAGCTCGTATTAGAAACTCGATTGACACTTTAAACTTGAAACTCGAAACTGAAGTCATGGCAAATCGCAGGACATGAAATTCTTTAACACAGGCATGCGCATTAACTGCATTATCCGGTCAAGTCGGCAAAATGCTTAGTCACGAAGTAACAGAGGCACCAGATTTTCTATCAAATTATTACCTGGACTCATTGTTTAAAAAAAAAAACCAACACACTTATCGGGGGATATTTAAGTTAGAAGCGTTTACTGAAATTTCCCCTTTTATGTATTACATATGAGGAATATTATGCAATAACCGTATCACGTTTATTTTATTTGTGTTTGATTTCAAACATTAATTTAGAATTAAAAGAATACTTTCAACACACAATCAGAACAATTTCAACACACAACAATCAGATAACGACATCAGATGCATTTTAATTAATAGTCGTAGCTGAACAGTAATGAACAGTCGTATCTTGATCATCTCGATCATAATACACAGTAAGAGAATACAGAGAATGTTCTAAATCGCTGTGGGAGGTGCTGTCCTGCAGTCCACCATGGCCATCCTTGTACAGGATGGTGTCGACGACTTCCTTGGGCACAAACTCTGGGTACTTTCCACTCAGCTTTTGTAGATTCTGCAGCACATCCGTGCTTACGGGCGCCTCTGAATACAGATTAACGAATGAGTCCGCGGAATTGATTTCGAATCCGTAAGTCTTCCTCTGCTTCTCAATTTGGGGTGGAAGGCTCGTCTTGCGCTGATCGGTCACACTGAGGCACAGGCTGGGTTTCACATTTTGGTGCGCTTCTTTGGTAGCTGTTGGAATTGAAAGAGAAGAAAATAATATAATATTTAATATTCACAGAAGTCACCTATAAAGGTGTTCGCAGGGTTGCAATTGCGCTTTGTTTGCAGATAACAGCATATCCCTGACGCAGTTTCGCATTTTCTGTGAGTATAAACTTGACAGTTGCAACTTCATGAAATCTAAAATCAATCTTTAAATTAACTAGAGTGTGGCTTAATTCGTCTGTCACAAACCAGAATCGATTTTTAAGCAACTTTATTTTATTTATTTTATTTCTATTTATTTATTTATTTTTTATTTATTTATTTATTTATTTATTTTTTATTTTATTTTATTTTTTATTTTACTTTATTTTTTTATTATTATTATTATTTTTTCATTTTTAAGGAAATATAAAATTTCGAATAAATTTGAAAGTTTTCGTTCGAATTTCAAAAAATGTTTAATTAGTTCTAGATTTTTCGTTAACAAAGCTGGATAAAAAGTTTCGTGAAAATCAATTAATATTTGTATCAGCTATTGTGTACACAAGAAATCAATCACAGACACACGGATATCCCTCTAAAAATTGTCGAAACGTATTCAGGAAGCCATACATTGACCTCGATATCGAAATTTTTCGTGGAAACACTATTTTCTCTATACTATTATATGCTATAGTATAAAAAAGCAAAAATCAATACCGGCAGCGTGAAGACAAAACTTGCCGATCTCCATAGAGATTTACAAAATTTTGACATATAGCTGGTCTTCTTGCTGCCATTGCAGATATCGTGTACTCCAAGTTGACGAGCGAAAAGTAAGCGCGAAACCAAGTTATTGATATTGGTATCTGCAACTGAGATACTATTATCAATCAAATTAAATTTGATAGCATTTCCTTTATTAATTATTCTCCAATTAACTACATTTTTAGAGAATAAATAATTACTGTTATGAAAAACACCACCACCATGAACCCCTGTTACTTATTGTACTGCTTACTGGTTCCTCTCAGCTCGACTTCAATTGGCCAGTGATCCGACACAGCAAGAGCCTGCAGAAAGTGAAGCTTGTGAGAAAATTTACGTGGATAAAAACATGTTATGAAAGAAAAAACTTTATATAATTCCAAGGAGATTGTTATTTGGTAGAAACAGTTAAGTCCATTAGTTCATTTCTGAAATCGGTTGTTAAAACACAAATTAATTTTGAAACCGGCTACTAATTGCCTAGATTATACAGGATGATTAAAAGAAGATGGACCAAACTTTACGAGGTGGTAGTATACACCAAACCGAGCATTTTTCGTCAGTTTTCCAGGTCGGAAATGAAATGTAAAGGCGTTACAATGCGTTTAATGATGAAACCGATGAGATGAGGCGAAAACACAAGAATGATTTAGAAGTTATAAAATGACATTTGATAAACAGTAATTACAGTAATGGCTCAAAAGAGCGACCGCCAAACAGAATTCACGTCCCACAGCGGCGATGGAGGGATAGGCGAACTCTCTCGAACAGACCAGGCATGTTGCGCACTTCCGCAGCAGCGGCAGAAATTCTGGCGGCGAGTTCCTTTTCATCAAAGGGAGTGTCATAGACGAAACTCTTAAGATATCCCCACAAAAAGAAGTCAAGACACGACAGATCGGGCGATCGGCCTCTTTAAAGTTGGAACTGCGAATAACTGCTGCAAACTAATAAGGCCTTACATTCGGTGTTACGAAAATTTGCATAAGGGCTCTTCTTCTTCCCCAGATGAAATTTGCATACGTGGTTTTCGTCTTCCATCAGAAAATAACAACCAGAATGACGCTTTTAAGTTTGGGGAGCGGTCACTTCCCAACGAGTAAGCGCCTTGTAACGCCTTTACGTTTCATTTCTGACCTGGTTAACTATGACGAAAAAGGCTTAGTTTGGTGCGTACTGCCACCTTGTAAAGTTAGACCCATCTTTTTTTAAACACCGTGTATATCATAGTCGCAATCAATTAATATTTTATATCTTCTCTGTTATCACCAAAGTATATATGATAACCCTATGGATGTTATGATCATCCTCTACACTATGCAATTCTAGTCCAATGTATTTTAGACCGACCGTTCATACTGAAATATTTACTTTTTTAAAACTCCTAATCAGTCAACCTGTGTGACCTTACGAATTTAGGCAAAATTAGAAGAAAAAAAATCGTCCACCTGAAGTGCAGGTATTTGAGCTACATTTACATGAGTGGCAACTATTACAATGCACTGACACAAGTGTTTAAAACACCCACAATAAATCTCTCCACTCTAATAACTTCGACATTCCAAATCGCCGCGAGTTCCGAATCGTTCATTGTGCCATTTTGCTTTCACCTAGAAAGGCGATAAACAACTCTTTACAAAAAAGGAAAAAAATACCATGAATTTCAACGTTGTAAAATTTTGACTTGCGGAATTAATTTTATAACCTCATGAAAAGTAATTTTAGTTATTTATAAAATTGAAATCTCCATTGTTTCATGGGCCAGGTGAATACCCAGTTGATATATGAATCTGCAGATATATTTAAAAACAAAATGATTACCATTTCTATTGATAATCCAAATTCATCACGATACTTGTATACGTTGATGGATTCCCAAATAACTGATGCTTCCATGTTTTCTCCAGCTATGACAAACCTTTAGATAAAAATAAAATGTTACTAGCTAAGAATGAATGACTCATGAATGAATGACTCATTCCAAGTTGCAAAATTTTCGCAACTGGAAATCAACAATTCATTCATCAAACGACTTTTTCATTCGCAACATTCAGCTTTCGGTTTACCTTAGGCACTATTTCAATTTTTAAATTATGAAATGATCTCGAACGTCGCATAGCATACATAAACGCAAAAATGTATTTATGTTGTTTTTTACATATTGAAAAATAAGTACTACACATTTATTACGCAGGTCTTTTTTTACTTTAAGTTCTGGCATAAAATTTTGAGCCGCGCCCCGGATTAACAATATTTTGGGGGCCTTTGCTTATGATTTGAAAATGTTCCCGGACCCAAAACTATTTTGTCATAATCGATTTATCCGATTGTGATAGATAGTGACCATAGGTTTTCTGTCTAATACCTAAATGTCCATCACATAGTTATAGCTTGGGCATGAAGAAGAATTACTGATTATGCAAATACTTTTAAGCTGAAATCCATTAAGGTGTCTGTAAGATTCTGTTGGAAAAAATATCCACAGAAATAACATGCCAATGACCCCCCACTCTCCATGTGAGGTATGAATTCTTGGGAAAGACCTCACAATAATCAAGAACCCTCCGAAATCTGCACGGAGGTTACATTAAAGATGTCAACACGTAATCTCGGGGCCCAGACAATTATGCATCGAAACTAAATGTGGCAGCGATCGAACTTAACACCGAGACTATGGTGCATCGTTAACAGGACTTGGGTGGGGTATGGACGTAAAATGTGGCATCGGTGGGGCTTAGTGCCTAAATAATCGGTTCGCAGAAGACGCTGTCTTTCGGGGGCCAAAGAACTCAATGGAGGATGTATACGACTGACTCCGTTGTTAGTGAATATTCTATGTGGAAGCACAAGTGTAAGAGTCGATATTTTGGAACTCTCGCAGGACTTCTTCGTGACCCTAACTCTTGTGTAACTAAACACCCATGCCGGGGTGTCAATTCATTCATTTTTGTTAAAAGTATGTTTAAGAGGATCATTTAATGTGTTTTCAAAGTTTTTCCTTATGTTCAGATAAATTTTTGTTTTCGTTTTTGAAAACTTCTACCGTATTGGTGAAATGTAGTCTCGTGGTTTTCAATTAATTCTCGGATACCAACCATCGTATGAATGTAGCATGGAAATCTTCGGGCTCCATGCTATATTTATATGTGTTGGATTCGGTCACCCTATCTCTGAAGCTGGGGGGAGAGACAGAAACGTTCTTTTGGGGCAAAAGATTGAGAGTCTCCTAAAATCACAAACTAGAAGAAACCAAAACAAATACAAAATTCTACAGAGCAGAACCTAAACCATTAAGAACACACCCTGGGGATAAATATAGAATCATGATCTCGATATCATCAACTGCAATCCGTTGAAAAGGTCGTAGCCATTGTATACTTAAAGATAACTAAAAACATAAATAAGGGTAAAATGCCGTGTCACCGAAAGAATTTTCACTTCCTTACGCAGAAAATGCGTAGGCCACTTACGACCCTTTGTTTTACAAGTTATTGACATTTTTTCATAAACTCTTTATGCGGCTTGGCTTCCAAGTCTCCTGGGCCCCTGTACAATGCATCATTTTGCTCCCCGCTGTCGGCGGCCCTGGTAAAATGCAGAATTACATAAAATACAAGCGTTGGATCAGCTATAATATAAGTATAGACAAAGATGGGCGGTTCTGCACTAAAGGGGGTATGTGCGGTGTGCAATATGGCCGCCATATTGGATTTCGTAATCTCATACGAGGAGTAAAAGGGGAAAATGGAAAAATTGGGGGATTTTCATGGTTTACAAATTTTTTTGCGGGTGGCAACGGTATTGTAGTCTTACAATAGGATATTGTTTTTCGGGCTTAATGAGTTTTTGAGTGAGGTAAAGAGGGTGCATAGAAACTTTTTGGGGGTGGCAACGCTTGGGATTCTGCGCCAGAGGCGGAATGGAAACATCAGCCCCCTAGCGGCAGAAACTGGAGCTATTCAGGGTGGAACTTAGAATTTTTCTAAGAGTCAGAGAAACTTTTTGGGGTTGGAAACGACTGGGATTCTTCAGCAAAGGCGGTATAGAACCCTCAACACCACCTATCGGTGGAAAGGGGAACTATTTAGGTGATATTTGAGATTTTTTTGTTTATAGAAGCTTTTTAGGCGGTGGCAACGGCCGGGATTTACCGCCAGTGGAGGTATGGAACCCCCAACGCCACCCAGAAGTGGAAAGGGAACTACCCAAGACGAAATTTAGAATTTTTTGTTTAACATTTGGGTTGCTATAGTAACGCTTTGAGTTCTAAAGAGGTGGAATAGAAACTTTTCGAGCGGTGGCAGCACCTATGATTCATCGGCAGTGGAGGTACGGTGAGGTATGATGTATGGCTGCCATCTTGGATTTTGTAATCTTAGACGGGGGTAAAAGAGGAGAAATGGAAAAATTTAGGGGTTTTAATAACTTTTTAGGTGATCGCAATGGCTGAGAAGAACCGGCAATTGAGGTATGAACCCATTAGCGCCACCTAGCGGCAGAAAGAGGATATTAGAATTAGAGGTTTGAACTTATGTCTAATTTTAAAGCGTTAAAGACGTTATGAAAACTTAACTGCGAATATAACTGTGAATTTAATTTAAATGTGAATCGAAACATTTTTCTAAGATCATCACAATGAAAGGGTATAGTATCCAAGACGATACTTGGGTCTAATTTTAAAAAGTTAATGATGGTTATGAATACTTAACCCATTAGTGCCTAGCGTCCCATTATACTGAAAGGGACGCTAGACACTAATGGGTTAACTACGAATTTAATTTAACGAATATGCCGGATGAAGCATATTTTTCAAATATCATCGTGATGAAAAGGAATAGTATCCAAGACGATGCTAGGGAATTTTTTCTAATTTTAAATAGTTAAACATGGTTATGAAAACTTATTCAGCGAACTATCATCCAGAGTTTTAAAATATAAACAGTGGAATAGAGGTGTTTTAAACTACTTGAATTCAGTGAATATGAGGTTTGAATTTGACAAATGCGAAATTTGAACGTATAAATTTTAACAAATGTAAGTTTCAAACTAGCTGAATTGAGTGAATAGATGTTTTAAACTAGCTGAATCTCGGGAATCTCAAGAATTTCAGGGATACGTATATCGAGTGAGAGAGGGGGCTCGTGGATTCTTTATCGGCTATAGGCGATCCGCTAAACATTTAAGAAGGGTAGCATTCCCTCTCAGAATTACAAAACTCCAAAGAATATACTTAAGAGTATTTTAAACTTTCAAAAAATAGCAAATACGTGTTTTCAACTTTCAGAATTTAACAAATGTAGGTTATCAACTTTCAGAATTACACAAATGCAGGTTTTTTACTTGCAAAAAAAAAACTAACAAAAACGTGTTTCGAATTAGTTGAATCTCGAGATTTCAGGGATACGTATATCGAGTGAGAATGGGGCCTCGTGGATTCTTTATCAGCTATAGACGAGCCGCTGAACATTTAAGTGAATAGTATTACGAACTCTCATTTATTTTAGTCTCAGAATTAAAAAACTCCAGAGAATATATTTAGAATATTTTAAACTTTCAAACTTTAACAAATGTAAGTTTTCAACTTTCGAAATTTTACAAATGCAAGTTTTGAACTTTCAAATTTTAACAAATACGTGTTTTAAACTAGCTGAATCTTGAGCATGCGTGTATCGAGTGAGTGAGTGAGTGAGTGAGTAAATGATTTTGATTTTAGATGTAACTACCATAATGCATAATATTTTTTTAAATAAATTGTAGTCCCACCATCACCCGCTAACAAAAAACCACAGATGCATGTTTTCAACTTTCAGAATTTCACAAATGTAAGATTTTAACCTTCAAATTTTAACAAATACAAGTATTGAACTAGCCGAATTTCATAAATGCAAGTTTTGAAGTGTTTGAATATCACAAATGCATGTTTTAAACTATCTGAATTGAGTGAATAGGTGTTTTAAGCGAGCTGAACCGACTGAATGCTTGTATCGAATGAGCGTGTGGTTCGCGTTGAATTTACTAAATGTGTGTTTTAAACTACTTGAATTCAGAGAATACGTGATTTGAAGTTTTTGAATTTAACAAATGGAAGTTTTCAACTTTCAGAATTTCGTAAATGTAGGTTTCGAACTTTCAAATTTTATTAAATGTGAGTTTAAAAATCACACATGTGTTATTTTCTCTATGGGAAATACCATGTGTTTTCGCACGTGTGCAAGTTTTTGAGGAAATTTAACAAATGTAAGTTTTCGACTTTCAAATTTTAACAAACGTGAGATTTTTACTTGCAAATTTTAACAAATGTGTGTTTTAAACTACGTGAATTGAACGATACGTGTTTTGAACTAGTTGAATCTCGAGAATCTCGGGAATTTCAGGAATCTCCAGAATTTCAGGGATACATATATCAAGTGAGGATGAGGTTCTTTATCGGCTATAAGCGATCCGCTGAAAATTTAAGTGGATAGTATTACGAACTCTCATTCATTTTAGTCTTAAAATTCGAGGAAACTCCAGAGAATATCCTGAGAGTATTTGAAACTTTAAACAAATATCAAGTACATGTTTTCAATTTTAAAAACCTGATATGGGCAGCACATGACTTTCCTTATATAATGCTATGAATTTACTACTTTCACAGTAAAAAAAATAGATTATTCTTATAGTAGATACTTATATTCTTTCCAAGTTATTGAATTTTCAAAAATTAGTGGTCATTTTCATTGATTTAGCCTCATTTCTATCCATTTGGCGAGATTTTCGTTAATTCGGCAACATTTAAAAATCGCTCAGTTGGCGACATTCCACCAAATTCATCGCTAAAATCTCGCCAAGCGTTATGGACGGAGAAATAAGTTATTCTTATAGTAGATAAATGACTATTGGCGTTCAAATACAAAAGTATTACTCAAAGTATCTCTTCCCATGAATGAAACGAGTTAGATCCATGAGAATGATGTCACCAAATTTATAACGTGAAAAGTAAACATGTTTTTCAATAGTTAATATATTTTTTTAATTTATGGAATTTTTTGATAAATTTATTTGAAAAATGGGCAATATCTCGAGAACAGTTCATGCTAGCATTCTAAAGTTTTTGTCAATCGTTTTCTAAGAAAAAATTACACAAGAAATGTCTATTTGCGTAACTTTATTAAAGGTTTTGATTTTTTGATGATTTTTTCAAAATTGCACTCGAAAATTTAGGGGGGGGGGTACTGAACATTCAATTGTGTTTAAAACAATAGGCTTACAGTATTCGTGGATTGTAATTTTTGTACCAAATTTTATTCGAATCGCTCCATTCGTTCGTGAGATCTCGTCTCCACAGACTCACTGACACACACACACAAACACAGACGCCACCTCAAAAGTGTTCGATTCGTGATCAAGCATGCTTGAAACGTTCTCTCCCGTAGAAAACTCGAATTCAAATTTTCGGCCCCATCACAATACTTTCGTTATACATTTTTGTATATAAGGAAAGTAAAAATTAGGTGAATGTTCTATATAATATTCTTCAAAATACAAGTCTCGCTATCTCGACTGTGAGAAGATTTGCTTCGTAAGGGTGAAAAATTCTCTTGATGTCAACGAAGCCCCCCCCCCCCCCCCACACACACACACACTCGAAGTATCCACGATGTTAGAATGGGGAGAATGAATACAAGTGCCATGAAAACAGTATTATTAAGTGAGAGGTGGTGTAAGACTGTGTGTGTAAGGGTGTTTACATGTCATCGTGGACATCCCACAAAAAAGAATGGTAACTTGGGATTTTTTTTCTAATTTTCAATATTTAAAGCCGGTTGTGAATACTTAACTGTGAATCGAAGCATTTCCTAAAATACAAACTGTGGAATCGAGATGTCAATCATGCAAAAATTTAACAAATATGAGTGTTGAACACTTCCAAGATCTTACATGTCCAATCCTATTTAAAGATGTGACATCTGACATAGGATCATCAGTAATGGCAGATTTAGCATCTCCATTATTGCTATCCAATGCAGACATGCGAATGGAACAAAGCACTTAAAGCAGAACCTACCGACATGAAATTCACGTCTAGAATGACTAAATTACAGTCTGAAGACTACTAACACCCACTCCATACCCATATGTAAAGAAAAAATAGTTCTTGGAATATCCCTACGCCAGGGTTGTGGTAAGGTCATCACGTAACCATTTCTAAAGAAAAAAAAATAGTTCTTACAATATCCCTCCACCAAGACTCTATCACGGTTACTGCTTAATAATTTTAAAGACTGTTACGAATACTTAACTGTGAATTGAGTTTAACTGTGAATCGAATATAAATGTGAAAATCCCACATGAAGTATTTTTTAAAATATAAACACCGAGGATAGATAGAGATGTCGATTATGTGAAAATTTTAATAAATTTGGGTTTTCAACTTTCAAAATTTAGCAAATACGTGTTTTCAACTATCAGAATTTAACAAATACGCGCTATCCAATACAAATCATTATATATGGAGTAAAATTTAACACAAGTCATTATACATTGACTAAAATTTAGCACATAAAACATTTATAGTGGATGGATAGTACACAGATTGAGGCGGCATGTGTGATACACGTGGACCCTTATGTAACAGTAGAAATGAATGCTAAAGTTAAAGACTAGACTTTGAAATTATTTAGCAAATAGGTAAATAGAGTGTTTAGGGCTATTTAATGGAAAACACTTACGGATAAGGTATGCATGATGTGAATGATCAGAGCATGACAATAAAATGAGGAGACTACGATAGTTTCTTAAGAACGAGACTCCGAAATTTTTAACTTTTTATCTAAATGGAGTATATATACTAACTTTTTATAAGTGAGATCACCTGGAGAGGAGAGATATAAAGTGAATCCATCACAGAAGCCTAAAAGTGAAATGTTGAACTATAGAAATATTTTTACGATGGGACCCGAAATTCTTTGAAAACATGTTTTAAAACTTTTAAAGGCGGAATGCATATAATCGATGCATAGATATGAAATGGGGGACTAGGGGAGTTTTTAAAGTTGAGACTTAAAATTTTTAAGTAAATACGAATGTCCATCTGAGGTTGTAGTTTTAGGATAGGACTTAAAAAAATTTTTCAAGTAAATAAGGTGTTTAGCAACTTTTAAAAGATGGAAAGGTCTACTGTGGTGATATGACGCGAATCCAACGACACTACATAGCGTTGTAAAGTTCGAGACTTTAGATTTTTAAAGTTAATAGAGTGTTTAGAAACATTTAAAGTGATGGGAACGTCTAATGAGGTGGAACGCAGTGTATTCGTCTAAGACATCTAACGATAAAATTGTGAACTACGATAAATTTATAAATTTTTAAAGACAAGACTTTAGAAGTTTTAGATAAATGACAAAACTTTTTAAGGGGTGGAAACGTCTAGTGAGGTGCTTTGGAATGAATACGATATCGATGCATAGCTGCGAAAGGAAAACTTCAGTATTTTTTAAAGAATGAACTTTAAATTTTTAGGTAAATGCGGAATGCGGGTACTTAGAAACTCCTAATGAGCTATACGTAATGCACATACTCGGCATATAAAAGCAAAATGATGAACTATGGATAATTTTTTAAAGATGCAACTCTGCAATTTTCAGCTAAATAGGAATTTCTACTCACTTCTAAAGGGACAGAAACGCATTCTCAAATGTACACAGCAAATTTTTAGAAGGATTTGAGGATTTTTAAACTAAATAGCAATTTCTACTAACTTTTAAAGGGATGGAAACACATACTGAAGAGTATAGAGTTAAATCATTACTAGCACCTAATGGTAAAATTGGGAATTAAGCAATACTTTTAGGATGAGACTTTAAATATTTAGGTAAATATTTTTAGGAGGGCATCAAGAATATTTAGCTAAGTGTGATATACTAACATTAAAGCGGATAGATATGCAGATTAAGGCGGCATGCGTTATACGCATCACTGACACGTAATAGTGAAATGCAGAATTACTTAAATTTTTAAAGATGGAGCTCTGAATTTTTTAGGTACACGAGATGTTTAGAAACTTTTGAATGGACAGAGACCTGATAATAAGCCGGAATAGAATGACACCATCACCGACGCCTATCGGAAAAAGGTGAATTAGGGTAATATTTTAAGGACAGGACTTTAGATTTTTTCAGTAAATAGAGTATTTAGAAACATTTAAAATGATGGGATTGTCTAATGAGGTGGAATGGAGTGTATTCATCAAAGACACCTAAGGATGAAATTGTGAACTAGGATAAATTTTTAAAGACAAGATGTTAGAATTTTTAGATAAATGGTAATTTATGCTAACTTTTAAAGAGTTGGAAACATCTGATGAGGTGCTTTGGAATGAATGCAGTATCGATACATAGCAGCGAAAGGAAAAACTTCAGTATTTCTTAAAGACTGAACATTAAATTTTTAGGTAAATATTTTTAGGAGGACTTCAAGAAATTTTAACTAAGTGCGATATACTAACATTTAAAGCGGATGGATACGCAGATTGATCCGGCATGTGTGATACGCATCATCGGCACCTAGCGATAGAAAGGGGTACTAGTGTAAATTTTAAAAATAGGACCTTAGATTTTTGCTTTAAAAGATCTAAAGAAACTTTTTAAGGATTTGCAACAGAACAGTAGCAGTATATGCGATACGTGCATATCACAACATCAGTGTACCTCGCGGTAGAAAGGGGAACAATGTATATCTTTTAAAGAAGGAACTTTAAATTTTAGAATAGAAACAGATTGTTAATTTTTAAAAATCCATATAATATCTTATTTCCGAAAAATCGTAAGTGTAAATTTTATTTAAACTTTAAGAAATGTTTATATCATTAGTATTCCAATGGATACTAACATTTTATTTGTTTTATAAATTTGAAAAAACTTTGATTCAGGTGCACTTAAAATAAGTGCATCTGAAATAAATTTTTTCTAAGTTTGAAAAAACAAAGAAAAATTAAACAGTATCCACTGAGATGCTAAAGATATAAATTTTTCTTAAATTTTAAATAAAGTTTACACTTACGATTTTTTGGAAATGAGATATTATATGCATTGTTAAAAATTAACAATCTGTTTCTATTCTAAAATTTAAAGTTCCTTCTTTAAAAAATATACCTTGTTCCCCTTTCTACCGCGAGGTGGCACTGATGTTGTGGCATGCACGTATCGCATATAACACTACTGCTGTGTTGCAAATCCTTAAAAAGTTTCTTTTAAAGCAAAAATCTAAAGTCCTATCTTTAAAATTTACACTAGTACCCCTTTCTATCGCTAGGTGCCGATGATGCGTATCACACATGCCGGATCAATCTCCGTATCCATCCGCTTTAAATGTTAGCATATCCACTTAATTAAAAATTCTTGAAGTCGTCCTAAAATTATTTACCTAAAAATTTAAAGTCTCATCCTAAAAATATTGCCTAATTCCCCATTTTACCGTTAGGTGCTAGTAATGGTTTAACTCTATACTCTGCAGTACGTTTTTCCATCCCTTTAAAAGATAGTAGAAATCGTTATTTAGTTAAAAAATCCTGAAGTCCTTCTAAAAATTTGCTGTGTACCCTTCAGCATGCGTTTCTATCCCTTTAGAAGTGAGTAGAAATCCATATTTAGCTGAAAATTGCTGAGTTGTATCCTTAAAAAATTATCCATAGTTCATTTTGCTGTTATATGCCGAGTATGTGAATTGCTCATAGCTCATTAGGAGTTTCTAAGTACCCGCATTTACCTAAAAATTAAAGTTCAGTCTTTAAAAAATACTGAAGTTTTCCTTTCGCTGTTATGTATCGATATCGTATTCATTCCAAAGCACCTGACTAGACGTTTCCATCCCTTTAAAATTTCTGTCATTTATCTAAAAATTCTAAAGTCTTGTCTTTTAGAAAATTTATCCTAGTTCACGATTTCATCGTTAGGTACCTTAGACGAATACGCTCTGTTCCACTTCATTAGACGTTCCCATCACTTTAAATGCTTCTAAACACTCTATTTACTTAAAAACTCTAAAGTCACGAACTTTCCAACGCTATGTAGTGTAGCTGCATTCGCGTCATAACACCACAGTAGGCGTTTGCATCCTTTGAAAGTTGCTAAAAATCATTATTTACATGATCCGTCCTATCCTAAAAAGACTATTTCAGATCGACATATGTATTTCCTTAAAAATTTTAAGTCCCAACTTCAAAAAACTGTCCTAGTCCCCCATTTCACATCTATGCATCGATTATATGCATCCCGCATGTCACCTCAGTAGACGTGTCCAGCCTTTAAAAGTTTTAAAACATGTCTTTAAAGAATTTCGGGTCCCATCTTAAAAATATTTATATAGTTCAACATTTCACCGTTAGGTGTCTGTGATGGATTCACTTTATATCTCTCCTCTCCAGGTGATCTCACCTTACAAAAAGTTAGTTTACTCCATTTAGCTAAAAAGTTAAAAAATTCAGAGTCTCGTTCTTAAGAAACTATCGTAGCCCCCTCATTTTATTGCTATGCTCTGATCATTCATATCACGTATACCTTATCAGTACGTGTTTTCCTTTAAATAGCTCTAAACACTCTATTTACCTATTTGTTAAACAAATTTCAGTCTCGTCTTTAAAAACTACTCTAGCATTCAGTTCTACTGCTATGGGTCACTTGTATCACACATGCCCCCTCAATTTGTGTACTATCCATCCATTATAAATGTTTTATGTGCTAAACTTTACTCGATGTGTAATGACTTGTGTTAAATTTTACTCGATATATAATGATTTGTATTGGATAACGCGTATATGTTAAATTCTGAAAGTTGAAAACAAATATTTGTTAAATTTTGAAAGTTCAAAACCCATATTTATTAAAATTTAGACATAATCAACATCTCTGCCCTCAGTGTTTATATTTTAGAAAATACTTCATGTGGGATCCTTACATTTATATTCGATTCACAGTTAAATTCAATTCACAGTTAAGTATTCATAACCGTCTTTAAAATTACTAACCAGTAACCCCGATATAGCCTTGGTGGAAGAATATTGTAAGAACTATTTTATTTCTTTAGAAATGGTTACGTGATGACCTTACCACAACCCTGGCGTAGGGATATTCCAAGAACTATTTTTTTCTTTACAGATGGGTATGCAGTGGGTGTTAGTAACCTTCAGACTGTAATTTAGTCATTCTAGACGAGAATTTCGTGTCGCTAGTTTCTGTTTTAAGTGCTCTGTCCATGGAGTTAGAAAGGAGGAGATAAAACTCCTATGGATGAAACGCTTGAAAATGCCATAATGCTTTGAGAATTATATCTAGGTGTCGCTAGTGTTTGTAAAGTAGTTGCTATTGTTAGTTGACACTATAGAAAGGCGTAGTATTTAGTATATGTATTTTTGATTAGTTTTAAATTAAAGGCTGCTTTATTATGAGTATAATTAACCAGTATTTTTGCATAGTTGTAGGAAAGAGTACAGAATATAGGGAGATAAAAATTAAGTAAAAGGTAAAATGATTTTGAATACTTGGAAATATTCTTTATTGCTTCAGTTCTACTTTTCATTGCACTAATAATTTATTTTTACAAATCTGACAGTTTAAATAAATATTTTAGGTCTTTCGCCATAGAAATGCATACAATACAGGACTACTTATCTTATCCCAGCACCACCTGAATTATTGTCTCAAACGATATTGGCGTTTTCTTAATATGAAGATTTAACTCCTTACTTTTACCTCCATGGCTCTGTCCCATTCGCATGTCTGCATTAGGTAGCAATATTGGAGATGCTAAATCTGCCATTACTGATGATCCTATGTCTGATGTTACATCTTTAAATAGGATTGGACATGTAAGAACTTGAAGTGTTCAAAACTCATATTTGTTAAATTTTTGCATGATTGACATCTCGATTCCACAGTTTGTATTTTAAGAAATCCCTCGATTCACGGTTAAATATTCATAACCAGTTTTAAATACTTAAAATTAGAAAAAAATCCCAAGTTGCCCTTCTTTTTTGTGGGATGTCCACGATGACATGTAAATAACCTTACACACACAGTCTTACGTCACCCTTCACTTAACAATACTGTTTTCACGGCACTTGTATTCATTCTCCCCTTCTAACATCGTGGATACTTCGAGTGGGGGGACATCGTTGACATCAAGAAATTTTCCCACCCTTACGAAGCAGGGAATCTTCTCAGAGTCACGATAGCGAGAGTTGTATTTTAAGGAATGTTATATAGAACATTCACCTAATTTTTTAAATTAAAAACATGTAATAGATATTATTTTAAAGTTTAAAATACTCTAAGTATATTCTCTGGAGTTCCCCCGAATTTTAAGACTAAAATCAATGAGAGTTCGTAATACTATCCACTTAAACGTTCAGCGGATCGCCTATAGCTGATAAAAAACCCGCGGGCCCCCCTCATCCTCACTTAATATGCGTTTCCCTGAAATTCTGGAAATTACTGAGATTCTCGTGATTCAACTAGTTCAAAACACGTATCGTTCAATTCAAGTAGTTTAAAACACACATTTATTAGAATTTGCAAGTAAAAACTCACGTTTGTTAAAATTTGAAAGTTGAATACTTACATTTGTTAAATTTCGTCAAAAACTTGCACACGTACGAAAGCGCTGCTCTTAGTCCTCTGGACGAGTCGGACGGTCTGGGTCTTCAACACGTACGAAAGCACATGTTATTTCCCATAGAGAAAATAACACATATAATTTTTAAACGCACGAAGATCGCATTTAATAAAATTTGGAAGTTCGAAACTTACATTTGCGAAATTCTGAAAATTGAAAACAAGCATCTGTGATTTTTTGTTAGCGGATGATGTTGGGACTACAATGTATTAAAAAAAATATTATGCATTAAGGTATTCACATTTAAAATCAAAACCATTCACTCACTCACTCGATACATGTATCCTCGAGATGCTCGAGATTCAGCTAGTTTAAAGCACGCATTTGTTAAAATTTGAAAGTTCAAATCTTGCATTTGTTGTTGTTGCGACACAGACCGTCCGACCTACCAGAAAGGTGCAAAGTGACTGTTTTGGACGACCGGGAAGTAAAACTTGCATTTGTGAAATTTTGAAAGTCGCAAACTTTCATTAAACATTTGTTAAAATTTGAAAGTTTAAAATATTCTAAGTATATTTTCTGGAGTTTTGTTAATTCTGAGACTAAAATAAATGAGAGTTCTTAATACTACTATTCACTTAAATGTCCAGCGGATCGCCTATAGTTGATAAAGAACCCACGAGGCCCCTCTCTCACTCGATATACGTATCCCTGCAAATCACGAGATTGCCGAGATTCAACTAGTTCAAAACACGTTTTTATTAGTTTCTTGCAAGTAAAAAACTTGCATTTGTGAAATTCTGAAAGTTGAAAACTTACATTTGTTACATTTTGAAAGTTGAAAACACGTATTTGCTATTTTTTGAAAGTTTAACATACTCTAAGTATATTCTCTGGAGTTTTTCGCATTCTGAGAGGGAATGCTAGCCTTCTTAAATGTTTAGTGGATCGCATATAGCCGATAACCACGAGCTCCCCACCCTCACTCGATATACATATCCCTGAAATTCTCGAGATTCCTGAGATTCAGCTAGTTTAAAACACCTATTCACTCAATTCAGTTAGTTTTACATTTGCCAAAATTTACAAGTTTAAAACTCGCATTTGTTAAATTCAAACACTTCAAACCACATATTCACTGAATTTAAGTAGTTTAAAACACTTCCATTCCACTGTTTGTATTTTTAAACTCTGGATGCTAGTTCGCTGAATAAGTTTTTATAATCGTTTTTAACTATTTAAAATTTGAAAAAATCTTGGATACTATTCCCTTTCATCCCAATCGTCTTGGATACTATTCCCTTTCATCACGATGATGTCAGAAAAAAATGCTTATCCAGCATATTCGTTAAATTAAATTCGCAGTTATGTTTTCATAACCATCCTTAACTCTTTAAAATTAGACCCAAGTGTCGTCTTGGATACTATTCCCTTTCATCATGATCTTAGAAAAATGTTTCAATTCACATTTAACTAAAATTCACAGTTATATTCGCAGTTAAGTTTTCATAACCGTCTTTAACTCTTTAAAATCAGACACAAGTTCTAACTTCTAATTCTAATATCCCCTTTCTGAGGCTAGGTGGAGCTAATGGTTCCATACCTTAACTGCCGGTTCTTCTGAACCGTTGCCACCTCCTAAATAGTTATTAAAACCACCAAATTTTTCCATTTTCCCCTTTTACCCCCGGTCCAAGATAACAAAATCCGAGATTACGGCCATACCTCATACCTCACCATACCTCCACTGGCGGTGATTCCCAGGTGTTGCCACCGCTCGGAAGGTTTCTATTTCACCTCTGTAGAACTCTAAGCGTTGCTATAGCAACTCAAATATTAAACAAAAGGATTCTAAGTTCCGTCATGGGTAGTTCCCCTTCCCGACGCTAGGTGGCGTTGGGGGTCCATGCCTCCACTGACGGTGAATCCCAGTCATTGCCACCGCCTAAAATGTTTCTATGTAGAGCTGCAAGCGTTGCTATAGTAACCCAAATTTAAAACAAAAAAATCCCAAGTATCACCCTAAATAGCTCCCCTTTCCGCCGCTAGGTGGCGTTAGGGGTTCCATGCCGCCTCTGTCGTAGAATCCCAGTCGTTGCCATCCACAAAACATTTCTTTGACTCTTAAAAAAAATTCAAAGTTCCACTCTGAATAGCTCTCTTTCTGTCGCTAGGGGGCTTTATTGTTCCATACCACCTCTGGTGCAGAATCCCAAGCGTTGCCTCCCCCAAAATGTTTCTATGCACCCTCTTTACCTCACTCAAAAACTCATTAGTCCCAAAAAATAATACCCTCGTATAAGACTACAATACAGTTGCCATCCGCAAAAAAGTTTCTAAACCATGAAAACCCTGCAAATTTTCCCATTTCCCCCTTTTACCCCTCGTCTAAGATTACGAAATCCAAGATGGCGATTATATCGCATACCCCACATACCGCCTCTGCCGCTGAACCGGCCATGTTTGTCAACTAATGTACTATTAAGTCATTTAAAAGTGCTAGAGAGACCCCAAAGAAATAATGTACAAAATTTTGAGTCTACAAACATAAAACCTCAAACGATGGCTTGGGCTGCTTGACCTTGAGGATACCCCTGCTCCTTTTCATAGCTGTATGCAGCCCCCTCGCCCATTGACCAAAAATTACATTAGTTCTCCATATAATCTATTTAGGCACTATTTAAATTTTTAAATAACATAACACATGGCATAGCATGGCGCGTAGAGCTTCCTATGTGCGCATCATGCGCACATAGGAAGCTGCACGCGAGGCTGCGAGGGAGAGAGAGCACTGTCGCTCCCGCAGTGCCATACACGAGCCGCGCACATAGGAAGCTGCACGCTAGGCTGCGAGGGGGAGAGAGCACTGTCGCTCCTGCAGTGCCGCAGTGCCTATACACGAGCCGACCCTGCTTAATTCGAAAGTTAAATAATTTAACCCATTTATTTTTTTATTTGGCATCACTTCATTCTCATAAGTTTTGAAATGCGCTGTAGTAGGACCCCCCACCTTTTTTTTCGACTTCGAACGGGAAGTTTTTCTTTGTTTTTTTCATTCACGTTTCTTGGCGTCACAACTTCTTAACTTTGCAATTGTGGAGAAAGCGTGTCCGATGCAACGTGTTTCATCAAGACGTTACGTTCTCAGAAATCGTGCCGTCACAACACAGTTTTCATTTTTTTTTATAAGCGGGTGTATAAAGCGTTCTTAACTTTTCGAGAATTCGCTGTGATTTTCAGTTGTTTGCATCTGAATCTTCGGAGTTATAGAGAACGAATAACGCTTGTAACGCTTCTCCATAACTTTCTTTTTATTCACCTAATTTAGACCGGAACCCAGTAGGGGAGACATCCACTGGTACCGTACCCTCCTTCCCCTAACGCCAACCTCTCGGAAAGACTTGCGGACCCACATATTTAACGTGATCGTACTCCGCGTGAACACTGCGGCAGTTTTGGTAGCGGAGGGAATCGAATCCGGGCCTACCGAGTGCAATTTCGGCGCTCTAACCACTGGGCTACCGCGCCCCCGAAGAGGTCAATGTGTAATACATGATTCAATTTATACAAGAGCTTTGAACAACTATTCGTAGTCGTTGGCTGGGGTGGGCTTCTGGCGATTTCAATGCAACTGGAGGTAGCTCTGATTTTGGCAGCATTGGTCAAATTATATATAGCGTTTTCTTGACAGATTAACTTCCCACTGAGGTTTATGCCACTACGAGGAGGGCGACTTGGCCATCTTATCAACCACCCAGTAAGACCACGACCAGGGGAGCGAGCTCGACGAAATCATTCACCGCGAGGTCCGAAGATGGTCCCGCCAAGTCTTAACCCCAGACGCCGACGGAACCACAAAGACACAGTTCCTTTCCGCTAATTGGAAAATTCTGCTTTACTATTACCAGGACCCACCCGGATCGATCCGCAGATTAATGTACCACTTAGGTGTGGTGGGTCTGAGGCTATAGAAGCCAGTGCCCTTCCGGTATACGGCCTTACCCCTAGTAGGGAAGCGTTTTCTTGGCAGTGTTCTTACCGAGGATAAAACAGACGTGCTATTGAGCAGGTAGGTCTACCTTAAACACGCTATGTATATCTTGATTAGAGCTTTTAGAGTCATAAAAACCGGCCTCTAAAACGTCGTCTTTCTAATGTCTAATATAAATGATTAAATTGCCTCACAGATGGGCGTCAGCGGCATGGACGCGGTGTTTTAAGCGTCCGTATAGAATGGCACTGAAACATAAATACTTTACCAAGAAGTGACACAGTACCTGTCGTAGGGGCAGCAGTTGGTGGAGAGGGTGGTGTCGATGTCATGCGTGATGAGCCAGGTGAATTCTGTCCTCCTCCAGAGTTCCATTTGGTCCCAGTCCGAGATACGAACATTGGCGCAACCAGCGTTCATGTCACCCATGATAATAGCATCCTTTAGAACAAACACAAAAGCGTTTGAGGCTGTTTTGAATGCTGACTGGTTCAAAAGCGCTTGGCGATTTCATCTCAAATATATTATGCACTAGAATTTAGGACTGTCAAAGATAGGGAAACTATCACTCTAAAAAAAATCAAGTTACAACTTTTTAATTTTTTTCTTTTATTTAACGATGTATGGCTCTTGGAGTAGAACATATCCTTCTTAGTTAAAAATTGGTTCAATAAAGTTCTGTCCCGTAATCGATATTATATGTGTGCAAAGATTCAGTACTCTAAGTCACAAGGAGGCTTTTAGAGCATCTAGAAAACCGAAGCAGGTTAGGCAATTATTACGTTGTTGTTAAGCCTACGGCATTCATGAGCAAGTTTTGCTGCAAGAATCTAAATTTCAGCTTATTTTAACTTTCATACAACTATTTACATTACTATAGGGGGCTCGACCCCTGCTCGCTACGCTTGCCAAAAGCACTGGACTCGCTGGTGCTTGATGAGATAGCTTCGTGACCTTTCTCGTTCCGCCTGTTACGCAGACGTACTACGCCCGTTGGATGTCCTCCCTCTGTTTTCTAGCCACTCAATCCCCGGAGCTCATTTCACGAGATTTTTCAACTCTGTCCGCGCACATGATCGCCCTCACGCCCCCCAAGCGACTCCATCCATTAAATCTTTGCTCATACTGAAGAAAAATTTTCACTTCAAAAGTGCATGAATTCAAAAGTGCAAAAAGCATAGAATAACTCATAAACTAAATTGGAATTTAAAAAAAGATCTACGACTTGCGAACATTAAACTTCTATGTAGGTGCATGCCTGCAAAGATTTGTGTTCCTGCTATTGCTAATCTGTGATTGCGATACGAGGCAGAGCAAATTTTGTCAAACGGCGGAGAAGCATCATAGAGATTTTTTCCCAGATAATTTTTTAATTCGATATTTTGATGGAAAACACGTTTTAAGAGCGTATGATAACATGTCGAATATTTTAGAAAATATAGCCGTCTATGTGTGTGGGGGAAAATATAGCCATCTATGTGTGTGTGAATTTTACAAAGATTCCTGGAAAAGGAAATGCAGAGGTTCCCACAGTAAAAAGAACCAGTGCCAAATATTCGCACAAAAGATGTCGAAGTTTACTCCCTTAAGCATAAAGGAAGATCCATACAAAACTGCAAAGTTTCCAATTAAGCGCAGTTTCGATTGTCAAAAAAGCAATATTTAGGGCGACTAAGAACGCTCCTTATCACTCGTTACTGCTACCCAAGGTCGAAGTAGAGGCAGTGAAACAGTATCGCACCGTTGTCATTTTTTATTTTCTTTTGCTATAAGACACAGAATTCTAAGCGGAAGCAATGACCACGTGATCAATGCAGGTGTCTCGAAACGCGCAAGGATACAGTGCAGAAGACAGGAACCTTTTTACGCCTGTATTAGAGGACAGAGCCTATGATTCAGAACATGTAAGAAGGTATTAGAGCTAGATGCAGACGAGTTTTAGGAATGGTGAGTTTTCCTTTTTCTTTTGTGGACCAGGAGGATTATGTCGCAGTGAAATCAAATTCCACTGGACATATTTGTGTGTTTATGTGCTTTGCATTATAGTGAGTAAAGAAAATGAATGTGTAAAAATCGAAATCTTATTTTACACTACCTTTGAAAATGAAAAGTTTAGAATTGTGCCCATAGCAACAACGTCACTGGCATTTCAAAGAAACAACTTCCCACGAAAAAAAAAATGTTCCAAGGCAATTCATGCTGCTGTACAATTGCACAAAGATTCCTGGAAAGGGAAATGCAGAGGTTCCCACAGTAAAAAGAACCAATGCCTAATATTCGCACAAAAGATGTCGAAGTTTACTCCCCTAAGCATAAAGGAAGATGCTTACAAAGCTGCAAAATTTCCAATTAAGCGCAGTTTCGACTGTCAAAATAGCAATATTTAGGGCGACTAAGAACTTCTCATCACTCGTTACTGCTACCCAAGGTCGAAGCAGAGGCAGTGCAACAGTATCGCACTGTTTTTTTTATTTTATTTTGCTATAAGATATAGAATTCCAAGAGGAAGCAATAACCACGTGATCCATGCAGGTGTCCCAAAACGCTGAAGGATACAGTGCAGAAGAGAGGAACCTTTTTACGCCTGTATTAGTGGGCAGAGTCTATGGTTCAGAACATGTAAGAAGATACTAAAGCCAGATGCAGACGACTTTTAAGATGGTGAGGTTATGTGGTCACACCGTCCTGATATTTTTGAGGTGCAGAATCTTCCGATTTTTCGACTTATGGACATCAACCTAGCATGACGCTTGAGAGTTAGCTCTTACCCTTTGATCTGAAATGTCATTCACGATAGATTTACGGTAGTGATGCAAACACAGTATTATAGTTCATCGAATATATAAAAGGTTGGCCGAATATTTATTTTATTTATTTATTTAAAAAGACTGCAAGCTACAGGACGTAATCCCAGTTACAGCGTGCACGAATAAAAGTACATTAAAAAAACACAGATTAAAATACCATAAAATACATTAAAAAGTTAAAATACATTAAAAAGTAAAGATACATTAAAAAGAAAAACAAACCTTCAACAACCAATGATCTTCATAAACAGATTCACATGAATACATATAATAAAATACAGGATGTTTTCAACAAGTGCTTTTTAAAATCCATCTCCGATGAATAAAATATATCCATATTATCAGGGAAATTGTTGTATAATTTAGAAAAACTAGTAATTGCACAATTACATCCAATACTCGAATTAAAATTCTTTACAGCAAATAAGTTAATGTTTCTTGTTGTATACTGAGGAACACGAAACCCAATCCCGCCCCAAACAGGGGAACAGTCAACTCGGCCACCAAACAGATTCCTGAAGAAATTATGGAGTGTTTTTAATTAGCGTAGACGTACGCAATTAAAAAAACTCCATGCATTATTATTGAGCTGACCTGAATTTATTATGCAGACTGCGGCGATAGAATGAGGGATCTCTGAGATTGGACAAAAAGGCTGTCATGGACTGCGTACAAGGGGGACAACCCCAAGGAGCGTCAATTAATTGAAAGAAAAATTTTACGTCTTCAAATTTTAATGTGGCAAAATCACTGCTTACCCCTGAACGGTAAAGAATGGATTAAATGCAATTGCCTGATGACTCCGCCGTGCTTAGAAACTGAAGTATGAATTCGATTTCAGGAATCCATAGGAACAACTGTAGTGTTGGCTGCTGATCTCGTACACATAGGTATAACTTAAATAGTGTCTCAACAAATAGTAAATCGAACACCCTTCAATAATGCATGCTTAAAGAACTCTGGAACCTGTAGCGATATGATAATTCCTCTAGAGCATATGAACTTGAACTGAGGTGATTGGAATTGTACGGAAAATCAAGTGATTCTGACGTGATATTATCGACCATATCAATTAATAAGTCTGCTGACAAAATGGTGTCAATCATTCGCAACTTTATTAAAAGGCAAGGCATTAAGTTGAATTTTGAGTACATATTGATATACAATTTAAAAAATCTGATGTAGGCAGCACATGACTTTCCTTATATAATGTAATGAATTTACTACTTTTACAGTAAAAAAAAATAGGTTTTTCTTATAGTAGATACTTATATTCTTTCCAAGATATTGAATTTTCGACAATGAGTCGTCATTTTTATTGATTTAGCGCCATTTTTATCCATTTGGCGAGATTTTCGTTAATTTAGCAACATTCGAAAAGTCGCCAAGTTGGCGACATTCCGCCAAAATCGTCGCCAAGCGTTATAGACGAAGAAATAAGTTATTCTTATAGCAAATAAATGACTATTGGTGATCAAATACAAAAGTATTACTCAAAGTATCTTTTTTCATGAATGGAACGAGCTAGATCCACGAGAATGATGTCACCCAATTTATCGCATGGTATTACATATGAAAAGTGAACATGTTTCTCAATAGGAAATATTTTTTTTTATTTTATATGACTTTTTGATATTTTTTTTCAAAAATGTGCAATATCTCGAGAACGGTTCATGTTAGTGTTCTAAAATTTATGTCAATCGTTTTCTAATGAAAAATTACAGAAGAAATGTCTATTTGCGTAACTTTATTAGCGGTTTTGATTTTTTGACGATTTTTTCAACATTTCACTCGAAAATTTAGGGGGTTCTGAACATTCGATTGCGTATAAAAACAATAAACTTCCAGTGTGTACGGATTCCGATTTTTGTACCTAATTTCGTTCGAATCGGTCCATTCATTCGTCAGTTATCGTCTCCACAGACTCACTGACACACACACACACACACTTTCACACACACACACACACAGACATCACTTCAAAAATGTTCGATTCGTGATCAGGGATGCTTGAAACGTGCTCTCCCGTCGAAAACTCGAATTCGAATTTTCAACCCCGTCACAATACTTTCCTTATACATTATGTATATAAGGAATGTAAAAATTGAACATAATTAAGATGGTCCACATCAGAACAATAGGGAACTCTCAAATTGTACATATGTTTAATGATTATTAATAAGCATAAAGAATAGAATACTGATATATAACTATATAAAGTGCTATATAACTATATATAGTAAATAACTATATATAGTAAATAACTATATATAAAAGTATACTGATATATAACTATATAAAGTATAACTATATAATGATTGATTTAAAAGTAATGGTACTACTTATAAAATAATGAATTTAGATAGAGTGCATTTTATGATTCATGAATTTATTAAATTATTGAGACAAGGCAAGGCCTAAATATTGCCATATAACTATGAATTGATCTTAACAATTATATAATCAAGAAACAATTACTAACATTAAATTACTAACATTAATGATTTTGTAATGTAAATGTGTGGTTTTTATGTATCACGTCCGGCCTTATTTTAATTATTCTCTTCGCACGATAGAACCGGAAGTTCTGGTTATGCACCTATGAGGTGATTGATTATATACGGTAAGTTAAGCGGGATGTCTTGATTTACAAATTAGAACAAAACCCGAGGCTAATTGTTTAGTTAGTGTCATTCCGCATTTGGAATTATTTTGTAAGATTTAAAATTAAGATTTCCACATTCCGATTGACTTACTAAGATATGGGGAATTCATTTACATCACGAATCTCTCCCCATAGATACATTATGTCAAAAATCTGATGTGGGCAACACATGACTTTCCTTATATAATGCAATGAATTGACGACTCTTACAGTTAAAAAAAATGTTATTTTTATAGTAAATACTTATATTCTTTCTAAGATATTGAATTTTCTTTAATTAGTCGTCATTTTTATCCATTTGGCTAGATTTTCACTAA
Source organism: Amaurobius ferox (assembly GCA_951213105.1). Lineage (NCBI taxonomy): Eukaryota > Metazoa > Arthropoda > Arachnida > Araneae > Amaurobiidae > Amaurobius > Amaurobius ferox. The sequence continues at coordinate 130,811,006 of OX578145.1, forward strand.
TTTGGCAACATTTAGAAATGTCGCCAAGTCGGCTAAATTCGTCGCCAAAATCTCGCCAAGCGTTATGGACGGAGAAATAATTTATTCTTATAGCAGATAAATGACTATTGGCGTTCAAATACAAAAGTATTACTCAAAGTATCTTTTTTCATGAATGGAACGAGCTGGTTCCACGAGACTGATGTCACCAAATTTATCGCATGGTATTACATATGAAAAGTAAACATGTTTCTCAACAGTTCATATTTTGTTTAATTTATGGGATTTTTTTGATAAATGTAGTTGAAAAATGTGCAATATATCGAGAACAGTTCATGCTAGCGTTCTAAAGTTTATGTCAATCCTTTTCTAAGGAAAATTGCATAAGAAATGTCTATTTGCGTAACTTTATTGATGGTTTGAGATTTTTTGATGATTTTTTCAAAATTTCACTCGGAAATTTAGGGGGGTTCTGAACATTCGATTGTGTTTTAAAGCAATAGGCTTCCGGTATTCATGGATTGTGATTTTTGTACCAAATTTCATTCGAATCGTTTCATTCGTTCGTGAGATATCGTCTCCACAGGCTCACTGACACACGCACGCACACACACAGACATCACCCCAAAAATGTTCGATTCGTGATCAGGGATGCTTGAAACGTGTTCTCCCATCGAAAACTCGAAATCGAATTTCCGACCCCGTCACTATATTTTCCTTATACATTATGTATATAAGGAAAGTAAAAATAATTAAAAGTAGGTAGAAAATTTTTGTAATTTACATGAGTAGAACGCAAATTATTTGTAATTTAATATTTTCGTTGCATTATTCCCTGTGATAAATGATGATAATTCGCGAAACGAGGGCAGCAATAATGTATACGGCGAAATGTTAGTATCATCTATGCTATGTATATAAATGGTATAAAAATTGTATATAAGCACAAATTCGGCAAACGAAAATGCAACTCGTTTTTTGTCTGGTAACGATGGTTTTGCGCGAAAAACATTTATGAGAATGGCAAAATTCAAACCTACCTTCACTTTGTAAATGTCTGCAGCGTAGTCGTAAACGCTGGCCAGGGCGCCAGTCTCGTTTGCTGCATACTTGGGCTGGGTGTGAATCCCGATGGCCACCATGGACTTCATGTCCCCTTTATACAAATAAACACATATCAGTAAAATACAGTCCACCTTAACATAACCGAAATCAGTTAGTTGGGTCCAGACACCATTAATTAGCTTTTATTACAGGAGGAATCGAGGGTCATGCTTTCAGTGATTTTCTTGTAATAAGTTTCAGGTATATTGCTTTTTCCTTCTTTAAACATTATAGGTTCAAACACAAAAGTTAAGCTTATCACATAACTTCCAAATCTACTAAATTTTCCTGGAAATTTCTGATTTCTTTCTATTTTTCTTGATTTTCCGATTTTATAGCAAAATGTCTCTGCAAAAGACGAAAAGTCTCGTGTCTTTTGCAGAATGATTTAGAATTTTCTTAAGGGGTTTTTCATAAGGAATCATCTTATGAAAAACTGAACTTGTTGCTGTTGATTATTTTTTTTTTTGAAATAAATGGCTATTTTCTTTTAAAAATCTTAAAATGTGCAATTGTGCAATTTGGTTTTTATGAGTAAATTTTCTAGGATAATAGGTAAGGGTATATAAACCAAAAGGTATATCTTTTCAACCAGTATTAGCTATAGTTACATTCTATTTTATTTATGATATTAAATTGAAATATACAGGATCGAATCACATTACAGTGACCACCTCCTACTTTTGACGTCAACAGCTCGTAGCTAATGAAAGAAGGCACGTGTCGTGAGCTGGTCTGGTGGGTATATAAGGCGTGGTGTAGGCATTCTGAAAACATATCACTCGTTGCTGTCAAGGCCAAAAGAAGCGATTTTTCAGATTTGGAAAAAGGGATGATTATCGGGTTTCAGCGCAAGGGTGGCAGTATTTCCAAAACAGCGCAGTTTGTGAACTGTTCGCGTGCTGCTGAGGTTAAAATACATCGTCAATGGAGAAATGGTACCGTTGCAAATAAGCGACGTGGAAACTGCGCCATTGATGTGAGAGGTGAAAGTCGACTCCGAAGGTTCGTGTGGATCGATCGCCGCGCTACATTGGAACAACTCAATGGCCGAATGAACAAGGAAGCTACCGAAAGTTTGTCTCAAACGACAGTTCAGCGAACTTTGCTGCGTATGGGCGGGCCTCCGAAGTAGACAGATAGTCACTGCACCTAGGCTAACGAAGATTCATCGGCAGAAAAGGCTAAAATTTGCACCGCAGTATTGGAATTGAACCTCGGCTGATTGGTAAAAGATTGCCTTCTCCGATGAGTCATGTTTTCTGCTTCATCGAGCGGATGGATTTTGACGTATAAGGCACGACAGATTGGAGAACAAACACTCACCACCACTGCTGGAAGAACACAAGGCGGTGGGGACAGCGTTATGGTCTGGGGAATGTTTTCGTGGCATTCTTTGAGTCCACTCATACCTGTGGAAGCACTATGAACCGAATTCGTTATGAATCCATCCTTACAGATTACGTACACCCATACATGCCGATTGTCTTCCCTGGGGCGAATGCATGACTACGAGAACTGTCCGAGAGGGGTTGGAAGAGCACGATGAAGACTTCAAAATACTTCCCTGCTCCCCCCCCCCTCCCCTAATTCCCCAGGGGACGTCTGTGGGACCACATCGACCGGGTTGTTTGCTCTATGGATTGTCCACCACGCACCATCCAGCAGCTGTCAGATGCACTGCAGTCAATATGGCTCCACATACCTGTGAACACCTTCAAAGACCTTATTGAGTCAATTCCAACTCTTTTATCTGCTGTCTGCGCTGCACACTGCGGTTACTCCCGATATTAGTTGGTGGTCACAATAATGTGACTCGACTGTGTATATTGAGCAGTAGCATATAGTATATATACATAGAAGAAGGTTTTAGGGGGCTCAAGTTCTTACATTTTAATTATATTCTCATTTCTGGTGTTACATTCTCACTTCTCTGTTGAGGAGGGGAAAATCAAAACGCGTTCCTCCCTCATAGGGACTTCATGTTGGAACAGGCTGGTATAGTATTTAATTTAAAAGTTTGCATTATCTTCCCCAACCCTCTGTTTATGCTTACTGTGTTTAAAAATATCTCTTTATTCCTACTAAGTTGCAATGAACTATTTACGCTCAAGCTTGTTGAGCGCCCGAAAAATATTCACTACGCTTACAGAGTCGACGATAAGAGCTTGCAATTCCTTCTCAGTAACACAGTTGGGAGAGCTTCGGCTGGAAAATACGTATATCCGCCATTCGAGATCCGGCTGGGACAGCAAAGTAATCTTTATAATGGCACCCAAACAAATCAGCCCTGCCCTGCGAGTTAGTGATATGATGTCGGGGGTTCGAAAGTCACCTTAGTACAACTAGTACGGATTCAGTGGACTCTGATAAATCGAGCGCCGATTTAAAATCGAACGCCAACGACCACGTAAGAAGCTGCAGGAAGATATAAGCATCGTCAGAATACTAACCTGGGGGTAATAATAACAAGAGGTGGCTAGTCATATTATCAAGTTATATGTCAATCTGGCATTAGAATAAATAGTCCACTTCAACGATAAGAGCTTGCAATACAGTCCGAGTAGCTCAATTGGGTGAGCGTCGATTGGCCAGTACGAAGATCCGACATACGAACCAAAGCTGAGACAACAAGGTTCTTTATACACTATCTACTGTAGTTTTATTTTATAATGTTGGCAGGTATTTGTCCTGCAGTTGTAGTTCTGTCCTGCATCAGTTTCCTCTATGGGAGAGGGCGCCTCCGCGTATTGGCGTTGGCTCTATAACCTCTGACCCTCCTCCTCTAAGGGAATACACAAATCTGTGGATTGTTCCCGGGAGTTTCCACTCGGGCTCTTAAAATAGACTCTTCCAGGTTACAGGGAGGGACTGGCCTTTATGACCATGTCCCAAGATCTGTAGGAGACCGGAGTTGAGACTTGACGGAACCATCTTCCGGCTCTCACCTGGTGAATGGTTCTAATGGCTTCGCCTCCCGGGTCACGGTTTTGGTTGCTGGCGAATAGCAGCCCTTTTGATCATCTTCCCAGTCGGCATAAACCCCCAAGTTGCTGAGGAAGTACTGGCTTAATCTGTCCTGCACCAGCAGTCCGAGTCTATCTCAAAAACCATTTACTGGATTAAGATCGGGAATTTTAGCAGGCAATTTTAATTTCTACAGTTTCCTATTCTAATATTTTAGCAATCGGAGGACATGAGAGGTTGCTAATGCTGCTATGACACCCTGTAATAACACTATGAGGGAAATCTGTGAGCTCAACCTGGTTGGCCATTCATTCACTCACGTAAGTCCTTTGAAGTGCCAACTCAGCGGAAGTGTGGATATCGTAACTTCTGAGGAATAGAGATACAGACACGGATTCTCTTCTAGATGTTCTTGTTGAAGAGGAGGGGGGCGGAGGGGGGAGTCTAGAAACTTTTTTCTATATAATGTATGTATGCGGGGTTCCAAGGAAAATCTTTAAGCACTCCAATAAATTTGTAAAAAAAGGTCCATGAATGTACTCGTTAGGTCTATCTATTATAAAGTAATCATGCCCGATCGAATAAAAGTGATTGCAGCCTCCCTAGCCAGAAAATTAAAAAAGATTTCACAAAGATAACGATCATTGCAGCAAAGCGGGATAGGTGAAAGCAGATAATTACGAAGTTGAAAATTTTGGGGGTTATGCCGGGAAATAATCCCAATCATAGATGAACTATGCAAGCGTAAGCCAGTGCAACCCTTTCACTGATTACCCAATAAAAAGTTTATAATTTTAAAAATGTATATATATATATATGTGTGTGTGTGTGTGTGTGTGTGTGTGTATGTGTGTGTGTTTTATTTTATTCCCATTGTTATAGTTAACTATAGTTTTATCGATTTATGCAAGGGGTACGTCAGTTGCATCTGCATTTCCAATTTGTACGTGAAGCATAAAAGGTTGAAAACATTGGTCTAATGAGTAGGCATATCGACCCTAAAACCGTTATAGGAGGCATTTATTTGACGCAATAGGTTTATTGAGGAATGGCTGTCCTATTCAGAAATGTTAAGTAAACAACACTTACATGGACTGAAATCTAATGTTAAAGATGCCCTCCGTCATCAACAATGCACATTTGAATTCGAGAAAAAATATCAGCACATACTTTGACAAACATTACAGGTGTCACCGTGTCACAGGCTCAAATAATACGACTTTTTGAAACATACTTTTTTTTTTCAATATTATATATTTTTTAATAATTTTGTTCGTTCCTGGTGTCGATTCTTTCTCATTAGGCAATGTTCTACAACTTTGTGCATGGTTGATTTTCATCTATCTGGCTTTGTTGCCGAATTAATTATCTTTTTTTGAAATTCTCCGCTAGAGGGCGCTGCACTTCTTTTTATTCAATCAGGTACGGTCACTGTATTTTAGATAGACTTTCGTATACACTCATGAGCCTTTGCTTGCGAAGTTATAGGGATGTTTAAGGACTTCCTTCAAAACCCCTGTATATGTTTACATTTTACTATACATTTACTATACAGTATATCAAAAGATATTTATGCATGTGGCTCGGAAGGGACTCGAGTATGAGAACTTGAGTCACACTTCAAACATTTAAGAATAATAGAAAACATTGTTACTTAGCGTAGGAGTAGCAAAAAGAGCGATGTACGGTGGTCTCATAAAGTTATCATCAGGATCTGGGTAGCTCATGCTCTTCAAGTGCTTCAATTTGTCATCCCTGGATAAAAACAAAGGGGGGGGGGGTAACATCATATATAGATTGTGTTTTCTAAGAAGCAAAGTACGCAATTGCTTATAGCGATGCGGATTTTACGGGGCGGCAAAATTGCATGACATGCTTCTTAGACAATTTTATTGGACCCACTCTGATAGTGAAAGAAATTCCCGCGATCCAAATTCGTTTTTCACTCAAACTTTTCAATAAATATTTATATCCAAACTGAAATATTCTTAGCACGATTATTATTTACGACTCTCAACATTCTCAAAACGTTTGTCTCATTATTCTCAGCAATATCGGCGCATTCATTATTTAAGACGCTCAACCTGCTCAACATGTATGCCTCGTTATTCTCAACATTCTCAATACGTTTGTCTTATTTTTCTTAATATTCTTAACACATTTAAACGTTACGGCAGTGACACGTGGTGATTGCACTACAAGATGCTATATTACAGAGAAGCTACATACCTTATACCTATATCTCGAAAACGACAGCGGTTGAAAGATTCTGAAATGGCTCGTTGGAAAGATAGATCTATGGTTATCTAGAATATTATTCTAAAGCCGCATAATTGTATCTTCAAAAGCGAGAAAGATACAGCCTTTTGAATATCAGAAAAAAGCTAGTAAATTCATAATTTTCTCCTCCTCCTTTTCCTTATTTCGGCAGCATATCTACATAAAAATTCATCTGATTTTGAAAAGAAAAATCTTCAGAGATATTTACAAATAGGGTAAGACAGGTCCCCTAAAAATTTTGAATTTCTTGGTCAAAGCCTTTCCTTATTTTATTTCAAGATAAAAATCTTCAAAACTACTGCATTTTTGACTCCAAAAATGAAGCCATTCATTCCATTGCATTGCAAAGTGAAAAAGTTTTAAAAACATTAAGTAAGATACATATGTTCAGTCACCTTCCCGGCCGTCCAAATAGTTGCTCTTAGTCCTCTGGACGAGTCGGACGGTCTGGGTCTTCAACATATGTTCAGTCAGTCAGCCCCTTAGTTGGGGATAATTAAATCACCAAACCTTGGTGAAAAATTAACGACGTTTTTAAAATGCCGTCAAACTGACGAAAATGTTGCCAAATTGATAAAAATGTCGCCAAATTGATAGAAATGTCGTCAAATTGAGGAAAATGATGCTAAATTAATGAAAACTTGATAAAAATTTAGAATCAAAACACGACTAGAAGTTTGATTTTAAATTTTATAAATGAGTTGGAATTCAATCTATTTAATGAACGAATGATATATTAAGTATATTTCAATAGATAAATAAATTGGCATCACGTCTGATTTCAATTACCAGAAACAACAAGCACAACTATAATAGAAGGTCTTTATTTCACTTCCTATAAGACGTACAAAATTTAAAAAGGGCCAGAGTGCTTTCGAGCGTAAATACGCTCTTCATCAGTGGCTACATGGAAAATAGAAATGATCGTTCATATATAGACCAGAAAAGGTGACAAATTTGCATAAATACAATTATCAATAAACTTACGGTTATCTAAGGAGAATCCAAAAATACAAAACATATTGTATAGATTCAAAATCGAGCATAAATCACGAAAAGTACAGTAAATTTTACAATTTTATTACAGAAATTTCAAATTCAAAACTTTTTAAAAAAATATAAGGGGGCAGTCAGGTCCAATCCCCGAGAGAATGACGTCAAAGATAACTATGAAGAGACTTGAATTGCATGGAGTCGAGAATGAGTCGACAAGCATAACTCAAAATTTGAACGGGGTCAAAATTACAAATCGACTCGCGGTAAATATAAATAAAGAGGGACTCAAAAAGGGGAATATTACGAGGGTTATTACAACGCATAAGAAGGAAAGTTCTTTAAAAAAAGGCCGGAAATTTTCTTTTACAATTAATTAAATAAATAAAAATTAAATTTTATATTAGCAGTACAAAACGTACTATTGGTATCCGTTTGGCAGAACATGCTAGGGATGTCAAAGGTGGTAAACTTTCTACGGCCCTTGCTCATTTTGTTGTAAAAGAAAATTTCCGGCCCTTTTCTTATGCGTTGTAATAACCCTCGTAATATTCTCCTTTTTGAGTCCCTCTTTATTTATGTTTACCGCGAGTCGATTTGTAATTTTGACCCCGTTCAGATTTTGAGTTATGCTTGGCGACTCATTCTCGACTCCATGCAATTCAAGTCTCTTCATAGTTATCTTTGACGTCATCCTTTTGGGGATTGGGTCTGACTGCCCCCCTATATTTTTTTTAAAGTTTTGAATTTGAAATTTCTGTAATAAAATTGTAAAATTTACTGTACTTTTCGTGATTTATGCTCGATTTTGAATCTGTTCAAAATGTTTTGTATTTTTGGATTCTCCTTAGATAAACGTAAGTTTATTGATAATTGTATTTATGCAAATTTGTCATCTTTTCTGGTCTATATATGAACGATCATTTCTATTTTCCATGTAGCCACTAATGAAGAGCGTATTTACGCTCGAAAGCGCTCTGGCCTTTTTTAAATTTTGTACGTCTCATAGGAAGTGAAATAAAGACCTATTATAGTTGTGTTTGTTGTTTCTGCCAATATTTCAATAGGTCTGTCTGCTCCACTTGCTCCCTCCCCATTCTTTTAAAGTGTCGCCAAATTGACGAAAATGACATCAAATTGATAAAATTAAACATCAAAAAATAAATAGCATTTTGATTTTAAATTTTATGAGTGAATTTGTATTCAAACTAATTAATTAATAAACGGATGTTTATTAAGTAATGGGCGCTTATTTCAGACCTGAGCGTCACCGGGTAATAAGTTCTACTACAAGATATATTTACTTAGTACACGTATTTCATCCATCACTTCCGCGAGAAAATAACAGCTCCTTATTAATCAAATAGCAATTTCAATCATGTATTTCCCTTAGTGTAAATATTTTAAACCTAATTTCAAAATATAGACAAATAAAATACTGAACGTACCTATATATATAGGCATACTGTTCTTTTGCAGAACCTCTTCCCAACCGTTCACTAATTATCATCATGTACTTGATGCCGGAGGGAGCCAATCTATAAAAAGTAATGGTCATTCGATTAACTCCAATTAGTGATCTAGAACAAGGATCTATCTCTAAAGCACTCACGTCAGGCCATTAACCCGTTGCATGATTTGATCTACTATATAAATAAAAATAAACATCCATCTATTTGTCTCATCACCACGAGAGAAAAGGCTGTGCCAAATTTCATGAAAATTTTATGGATAGACTTGGTACGGTCCCACTTACAATTTAAACGTTCATCTGTCCTGTTTGTCTGCCCTCATATCCTTCTGACTATTTCTTCCCTTTGAGCGTAACTTGAGTTGACTAATGTGGTCTAAACGGTTTTTATGCCTTCCTACAATAAACGCAATTCAAAATTCGATAACTTGACGGTTGATTGTCTCTAAAATTATAAAAGCTTTATACATTAACGAAAAAAATATATATCTGCCCGAAGTATTACAAGAATTAATATTTTATTTCTTGCATTGAGTTTTTTTATCGTTTGTCATATATTGCTACAATACATTTGTTCAGCAACAACAAAACTTTAATTATTTGTACTTTATTGGGGTATTAAGTTATTTGTTACTACCAACAGCTTTGTTTAAAATATTCGCTGCCTAAAACAGTAGTAAGTTTTTTTTTTCTATTATTATAGTTTTAGAATTATTTTTGTTTTTCATAGTTTTAGATTTTATTGTAATGTTAATATATATTTTTTAAATAATCATTTTAGAATGAATATTTTAGTAGAGTAGCAAATATTTAATTTACTTTAATTAACTGAAGAGTGGTATTTCATTTCAAATATTCTATATATTCATTTCTTATAGAACGATAAATCGCTTGTAAGTTGTGATTCTGTCTATCTGTTTATTATCTCATTATGGAAGAAATCACTTCTTTTTGGGAGAAATATAATAAAATTAAAAACAAGAAAGATCAATCATGCTTAAAGCATTGATTATGAAACACTTTCCAACTTCAATGCAATTTTATTTAAAAAAGTCGAAAATGCAATACATTCCTCGGTAATATTTTAAAACTTATCACGATACTACATTGATTTATTATATTTGAAAACTTAAACCTTCATTGAAAAAAATGAACTTCATTCAAAAGACGGCATTGAAATATAAATTGCGTGGTTTAAATATCTCTAAAATGCAATACATTCCACGGTAATATTTTTAAATCTATCATAATACTACGATAATTTATTATATTTGAAAACTTCATCGAAAACAACTGAAATTAATTCAAATGACGTCATAGAAAAAATAACACGCCTGGATCTCTCTATAAAAGCAGGATTTCATTCATAACTTTCTCCATTTCATTCATCACAATACTATAATAATTTATTTTAATTAAAAATTAAGACCATGGAGCTACAATTCATAAACTTTATGCTTAAAACTTCATCGAAAAATATCGTCCTTCTGTTTATAAAATCAATTAATATTTCATTCATATCAGCCATGCAGACTCCATGGACTGAATTATTTTGTGTTAAAGAAATACAGTAATTCTAATACAACTCATTCTACATATTTTGCTGTTTACATTTTACATAGGTGAAAAATAGGCTTAATTGTAGAAATAATCAAATTTGAATGAGAATTTAAACTTAAATATATTGTCATTGTGTTGTTTTAGTATGTAGATGCACAGAATTTAAGCAGAAATAAAGTAGTTTTAGGATGGATACAACACTCAATATGAATTAAAAAGAACTTTAAAAAATCACGAATTTGAAACAAGATGGATGCCATATCTCATTTTGAAGTGGGTCATGTGATCGTTTCATATCATGGTCACGTGATCGTTTCATATAAGATGTGTAATTATTATTTTAATTTTTATTTAAAAAACTACTGAATATATTTAGCTGAATTTTTTTTTATATATTTTATGGAACAATTTGACTATTACCTAAAATTTTCGAAGCAATTTGTGAATTTTAAATCCGCTTAAAAAATGTTAGAAAAATTAGGTCCCATAGGGCTCAATGTATTTCATTTTTTCAACCCGGGTTCAATCCAAAACTAATTGTGTGATATTATTCATTTATATTCCCATAGGTCCTACAGACCGTCTGAACAACATACTAAAATTTCATTTTGATTAAGTCATTTTTACGGCAGTTATCGTGCTAACGGACAGACAGACAGACAGACAGACAGACAGACAGACAGACAGACAGAATGAACAAAGTCATAAACACTTTTCAACTTTGTTGTAAAGTGTTAAAAAGCGTGCCAAATAATAAAAGTTTAGTAGAGTAGCAAATATTTAATTTACTTAAAGTAATTGAAGTGTGATATTTCGTTTCAAATATTCTATATATTCATTTCTTATAGAACGATAAATCGATTGTAAGTTGTGTTTCTGTCTATCTGTTTATTATCTCATCATGGAAGAAATTACTTCTTTTTGGGAGAAATATAATAAAATTTAAAAAAAACGTGCCAAATAATAAAAGTTTAGTAGAGTAGCACATATTTAATTTACTTAAAGTACTTGAAGTGTGATATTTCGTTTCAAATATTCTATATATTCATTTTTTATAGAACGATAAATCGATTGTAAGTTGTGTTTCTGTCTATCTTTATTATCTCATCATGTAAGAAATCACTTCTTTTTGGGAGAAATATAATAAAATTTAAAAAAAAACGTGCCAAATAATAAAAGTTTAGTAGAGTAGCAAATATTTAATTTACTTAAAGTAATTGAAGTGTGATATTTCGTTTCAAATATTCTATATATTCATTTCTTATAGAACGATAAATCGCTTGTAAGTTGTGCTTCTGTCTATCTGTTTATTATCTCATCATGGGAGAAATCACTTCTTTTTGGGAGAAATATAATAAAATTAAGAAAAAAACGTGCCAAATAATAAAAGTTTAGTAGAGTAGCAAATATTTAATTTACTTAAAGTAATTGAAGAGTGATATTTCGTTTTAAATATTCTATACATTCTTTTCTTATAGAACGATAAATCGATTGTAAGTTGTGTTTCTGTCTGTTTATTATCTCAGCATGAGAGAACTCACTTCTTTTTATGAGAATTATAATATAATGTTAACAGAAACTCTCAATATTAAAAGTTTTTTTTTACAAATTGGGAATTAAGATCTTTTAAATTATATATTTCATATTAAAAACATGTATATAGAGAGTAAAGAAAACAAAAACAATAAAATTTAATATTTTTTGTTTAATCGCCCGTTTCGTAGTTTCGCATGTATAGTATGCTATGTTAATCGTAAATATAAATATAGTAAACTAAATAATTAAAGGGGGGGTTTTCCGTGTTGAAGTAAATGGAAAACTGGCAGAGTACTTCCAAATTAAATCAGGTGTAAAACAAGGATGTGTGATGTCAGGTTTATTGTTTAATATAGTTGTTGACTGGATCATGAAAAACACCATCAAAGAAAAGAGAAGAGGCATTAGGTGGAAATTTACATCAGTTTTAAAGGATTTGGATTTTGCAGATGACATTGTTCTTTTGGCCTCTAGATTTTGTGATCTACAACAGAAAAGTAATGGCCTTAGCAAGTTTGCTAAAACTACTGGTCTACAAATCAATAAAAGTAAAATAAAAGTCTTAAGAATTAATGAAAAACTTCTGAAAATGTAAAATTAGATGATAACTCAATTGAAGATGTAAATAGCTTCATGTACCTTGGTGTACTGGTGAACAAGGAGGGTGGAACAGATGAAGAAATAAAAATAAGAATTGCTAAAGCTCAGTGTTTTAGAAAACTAAATAAAATATGCAGAACTACTAACATTAATTTAAAAACCAAAATCAACCTTTTTTAATTCCTTAGTGAAAAGCGTTTTACTATATGGAGCCGAAACATGGAAATTAACAAGGGGACAATGCAACAAGTTAAATGCCTGGCAGACTAAATGTCTGAGGAAAATTTTGGGAGTATTTTGGCCATTTGTTATTACTAACACTGAACTCTACAAGAATACTGGACAGGAAGAAATTGAGACAGAGATAAAAAAAAAACGTAGATGGAAATGGACTGGACATGTCTTGAGAATGCCGCAGCATAACATCCCTGCTGTGGCACTTACTTGGGCCCCTGAAGGAAAAAGATCTCGGGGTCGACTCAAGCTTACTTGGAGGAGACTGGTGGAGCAGGACAAAACTTTGATGGGATGGGCGAGCTGGTCATAAGCAAGGAATGCGGTACAGGATCGACCAGGATGGCGACGAAAGCTGAAGGCCTTATGTGCCACTAAGCACGATGAGTTATGATGATATTGTTGATGATGATTAAACTTCTGTGAGATGATTGTTTTTCACGATGTTTTTCACAGTATAAATGATTTCACATTTATAAATCGTATGCTCATTTTATAAATCTCTTCAAAAAGTTAATTTCCCTTAAAATGTTTGCGCGTGAACTGGTTTTTAGTACGACCGGTGTTGCAGTCGTAAAATAAATAGTACCAGGGCACGTTAGCTTATCACAATAACATATACTATTAGCAGTAAATACTTTCGGGCGACGACTATTGCGACGACTACACCACTGGGTATCACATAAGCATGTGGGAAAACTTCTTCAAAAATAAAATGCATGGTTCAAATCCTTATACATTCCTTCAACTTAACTTTTGATTGGAGTTTTCTTGAACTGCAGAAGCAGGGTCTGTTAATAGGAATAGCAATACCAATTACCCTATCGGTTGAGAAAGTTCGCAGCGCCCCCCCGTCGGCGAATTGAAGAAGTTAGTATTTTTATCTGGAAAACGAAGCAAGGTCAGTGTATAACTCTATATAAACCAGCACTGACTGATGAACATTTGCAAAATATTTTAATGAGTGGAAACGCGAAATATGAGCCAATTCCAAATGAAATTCTAGCAAAGAAACAGCAGTTTCGTGCCTCTCATTAGTATTGTTGGAAAATAAGATTTATGTGGAGGATGTTTATAATTTTTTTTTATTCTATAAATAAATATTTATATTTATTTTATTGGCCATATTGATCACATGTTGCATTTTATTTTATTCTAGCTGTATACCCGTTTTCGCACGGAACATATAATATAAAGAAACTTAATTCACAATTTGCGGTGAAGGGCGCGGTAGCCCATTAGTTAGCGCGCTGGAGTTGCACTCGGTAGGCCCGGGTTCGATTCCAGCCACTGCCAAAACTGCCGCCGTGTTCATGCGGAGTACGATCACGTTAAACATGTGGGTCCGAAAGTCCTTCCGAGAGGTTGGTGGTAGGGGAAGGAGGGTACGGTCCCTGTGGATGCCTCCCCCACTGGGTTCCGGTCTGAATTGGGTGGCACTTCCCGACCGTCCAAACAGTTACCTTACACCTTTCTGGTAGGTCGGACGGTCTGGGTTTCAACAACAACAATTTGCGGTGAACTTAATATTGGATATCTTTCTTTTTGAATTTTTATAATAATTTTCACTAAAAGATCAGAAATGAGTTCTACCGTGCTGAGATAATAAACAGACATACAGATGCACAACTTACAATTTTATCTATAGAGATAATAGCAATTTTACAATGAAACAATAGATTCTTTGTAGACTGCGTTTCTAATCTTATTAGGGGCAGAAAAAAGAGTAATCTTTCATTGATGCTCATGATCAGGCAACATACAGTTGATTATGCGAAAAGACCAGGTATTTATATGCCCACAGTTCTGAATGTCTGCCCTTTCTACTGCTGTCTGCCCTTGCTTTATAAACAAGGGCAGATAATAGCAGTAGAAAGGACATACATTCAGAACTTGCTGCTTTTCACATAGTCAACTGTATGTTGCCTGATCAAGAGCATAAACGAAAGATCTCTCATTTTTTCTTCCCCTAATAAGAAGACTAGAAACGCAGTCTACAAAGCTTCCATAATTTTAGAGATAGAGGTACAACATGTTATTCGATTTTGAATTGTATTTTTTATAGAGAGGCAAAGAAATTTTAAGTCACGTTGGTTTGAAAACTTAAACAACGGTGAGGTCGCTTTTATTTGGGGAATCCTATAACGCTTGGGTCACATTCAAAGTGCGGAAATAGTCAGAACAACACGCAGACAGACAGAACGAGAGCCGGACGCTTGAATTTCAAATGGTACCCTACCAAGGCTACTCATTCGAATGCCATGGAGTTCGGTACAGCCGTTCTCCCGTGATGATGAGATAAACAGACAGATAAATAGATTAATTTTCAATTTGGCTTGAAAATTTTAATGTAACCACTTGCCGAAAAGTTTGGAAATCCTTATTTAGAACAGGTTAAGATACGATGTAAGTAAGATAAAACATAATTACTTATTCAAATCCTCCATCAGGGTTTGCATCAACTTTTCATCTGGAGTCACGATTTCTTGAACTAACATCAAATCATACCTCAGCAGGATCTTGAAACACAACAGTATGCATTAGTATGTATAAAAGTAGTTGATAAACAAAAAATAATAACACTTTACTTTCTCATATTGTTTTATAAAGAAAGACATTAAAGTATTCAAAATGGATACTCAAAATTAATTATGTTGCTATGGAAACTATGTAGCCAATGTACTCTTATAGATGTATGAAGACACAACTGGGTAATTAGCCGATCGTGTCGTCTACAATGTATCTAAGTTGGCCTTGCCTCGAATATAAATAATTATATTTCTGAGAAGATAATCTAATAATTCTTTTATTTTAGGAGTTCCAATAATTCTACCGAGTTCCAATGATTCTGTATGACTAGTCTAATAATTCTAGTCTATCGAGGTCTAGATATATAATCTAATAATTAATAGAGATAATCTAACAATTCTATTTGCGATAACTTAATAACTCTCAACAATAACGAGCTTTTTTTAGTCTATTATATGTAAAACTAGAACAAGATAGAATTAATTGTTATTCCAAATTTAAGGTTTTGAAACATTTTCTGAAGAAGTAATACGCGAAACTGATAGTCGTAAAGAGCCGTGCTGCCCTAACCGGGAATCGAACCCTGGATCTCCGAACTGGCCAGCCGACGCTCTACCGTTGAGCTACTGGGACGAAATCGCAAGCTCTTATTGGCGAAGTGGACTCTGCATAATTTAAAATTCATTATACATAAGAATTGTGTTAAAATAGTATTATGAACAGAAATCAGCTGAATAAGTCTGATGCATCTGCTTGACTGATATGTTACCAACATATTTTTAAAGGATAAAAAAGGTGCAGACAACTTAGCACACTCCTTTCTTTTTATCAATCGTTTTAATGCACTAGGGAACTCTGCCCCTGTTTGCTCCGCTCGCGAAACCCCCTTTCGAGAGGCTTCGCTTCCTACTCGCTGCATATCTATTTTTCCTAATAATTCTACTTTCAAAAATCTCTTTTCGGTCCTTGCCTATTTTCCGTAGCAGGGAAAAGCAGGGATTTTTCTTAGCTCAGGGAATCCAAAAAGTGAATTCCTTGATCATGAGCTCACCATTGAGAGCTATTTCATTCCAAACTAGAGTTTAAATCGATAAACGGTTTATTTCGTCGTGTTACCCTATTATTTCTCTATAAATGTACTAAATTTCATATTTTTGTATGCTATAGTTTTTACGGTACGAGACAGAGAAATCGCTAGACGTGCCGATACGAAAAAAAAAGTTCACTTCAGAAGTGCATAAAAAATAAAATATCTCAAAAACTATATCGAAAATAAAAAAGGGGCTCTGTCCTGCAAAATTCACCCATGTAGGTGCCTGCCTGCAACAATTCGTGGTATTGCTGTTGTTAGTCTAACCAGGACGCGAACTCGCAGCTCAAATATTTTGTCTTTGAATTTGGCATTAAATATTTCTTAAATTACAATATATATATCAAAACATTATTTATTTCAGCATCTACAAAGCTTTTTCTACAAGTGTACAAAATTTTCATATTTTTATATGCAATAATTTTTGCGATATGAAGCATAGAATCTTGAGAAACGAAAAATTTGTCTACCAGCGGCAGTGGCAGCGTCAGATACTTTTTTTTAATATAGAGAGAAATGTATTCCTAATTGCTATTCAGAAACGAATTTATTATTATGGCAACCGTTTAGTCAATGTATGAATGAGCATTTGAAAGCAAAACTGAATAAAAAAGCACTTAGTAGCTTCCCTAGTATACTGAAGTTAATTTTTCGCGAAATATAGTAATAAATATAGTTTCATTTCCTGATAAATATATTTATTTCCTATGGAACTTTAATTCACTTGATTGAATTGTGGACGCTATAACCAGCTAATGACCCGGCTTTGTCTTTATACGTCCATTACACGTACATCCGCGGGGGAAAAACGCTCCACCCTCTGTTAATCGTCATCGTTCATCGCAGAGAAAATTGAATCATACCATTCGATTAGGAATTCCTCTACAAATTAATGTGCGTAAAATTTGCATAAGGAGCCGTCTTCATATCTAAACGCGCATAAACTTTGAAATTTTCAATGGCAACACCCAATTTTGACGTCACCCACAAGTTCTAGAACCCCCAAATTAGTCCAAATTCAAATTTTCACGACGTTTCTATCTTTATATCCGAAGATATTCAATATTCCGGAATGTGCAATTTTCGGGGATCAGCTCCATATTGAAAACCGCAATTTGAAGGGCGATGTTTCGCTGATTGACCACAGCACTGTTGTTAATTATTGAACTATCCTCTTGACATTCAGCATTATGACTTATCTCACAGCCAAAGGGTCGCAGGTTTGATTCCAGCATGAGAGGGTGAGCATTTTCATGGCTGTGTGTGCTGTGTTGTCTTGTGTGTGTGTGTTGTTACTAAGGCAGTGGGCCTGTAATGCGTAGGATTATGTGAGCCTCAAATAGGGCACGATTATTAGGGGTAAAAAGTCGTACTGGGTAAGTTGCTAACAACTAATGGGGCATTCGTGCCAGGGTCAATAAAAGGAATAAGAAATAAAGAAGAATGAAATATTTAATTTCAAATGTCATTTTATAATGCTGTTTCAAAATCAATTTATGAGACTAACAAATATCTGCAGATGACGCGACAAAACAACTCCGTTGGAACTTGGTGACTAATTTAAAAGTATCAATCCGTCATTATCAATCACCATTTGAAGTCTTGTTGGTGTTTAGTATCACATAATTTTATAATTTGTTATTGTTTTATATAAATATTTTTTATTATAAATTATTACATTTTATGGGCTATTTCAACTCGCAGTAGCTCGGGAACTATTAATCGGCAGTAACATAAGTAGATCCCATTTATAACAGTACAAGTTTACACCCTTCAATACAGTAGCAGAATTACGTTGATTAGGTTGCATCTATACAACACTGTTTATACAAAGTTTTCATTAAAACTGGGTAAAAATAAATGCCCGTTTTCTTAAATAAAGATTAACTTACAATTAATATAACTTTTTCAAATTATTCATTTTTTAAACTAATATACGACCCCTAAAGTCATCGTGATGCTGAATATTTAAACATTTCGAAAGAACTAGTGGGAGGAAACACCTGGAATTTTATATAAACATATAAAAACTCTTTGTGAATCGATTTTTATTAAAACGTATCCAGGTTTATATTCATATTTTTTCGATTATTGATTTCATAATTAATATTTCATACAAACAATTTATTCTACAAAAATAAAAATCAAGTAAATGTGTTTGGGTTGTTTAGTAGTAACGTCAGACAAATAATCAGAGTGAGCAGATAATTATTACAGAAGATATGAATGGAAGTCTTGGAAACTAATTTAACATTAGGAGCTCAAAACTTTACATACTCGCAACTCAGAAACGCTTCACCCAAATGACTTGAAATTTGGTATCACAGGTTGAATTTTGCTCTAGTTTCGAACTATGTTGTCAAACTTGGGTTTTGCCATTTAGAATTTCAAAGTTTGTTCGCGTTTAGATATGAAGACGGCCCCTTTTGCAAATTTTACACACATTAATTTGCAGAGGATGTTTTTTCCTAATCGAATGGTATCATTCAATTTTCTCTACGATGAACGATGCTCAATAAACAGAGGATGGGACGTTTTTTTTTTCCGCGGCTGTACATTGACGTATTAATTATCGTGGCAAAAGCATTTCTTTTAAATATCTATTTAGAATACTTTTCCTCATTGAATTATAGAAGAATATGAGTAGATATTGAATATTTTTTATACGTTGATTGATCTGAACTCAAACCATCGCCTTTATAAGAAATGATTTTAGTGTTTAATTATAAATAAAATTTATAAGATGGACTATATAATTTAGCGGAGGTTTACAATATTTCCTAATCCTTTGTTACTTGCTGCAAACCTGACTTGACAGTAGGGAGGTATAATAGAAACTGTAAACTTCCATCACTGTAAAACATTTGCAAGCATGTTACTGAAAGTTTCAAGGGAATCAGCTGTCCATATTGGGGAGTAAGGTTCCTGACAATTATGATAATATATATATATATATATATATATATATATATATATATATATATATATATATATATATATATATATATATATATATATATATATATATATATATATATATATATATATATATACAGGGTGTCTCAAAAACATTGACCTCAGCTTTTATTCCTTAAATATTGATCTTATATAATAAATTACAAAGTTGCGTAAAAAAAGATACAGAATTTTATGAAATCGATAAAAATTTCCAGGGGATTAAATTTGAAGAAATATAAAATTTAATTTTTTATTCGGCCCCCATACAAAAATATTTCCAATGAACAAAATATGCTGCATACCCTAATAAGGTGATGTACAAAAATTCCGCATTTTATCATAAAAAGTCCCAGAGATATGTTTAAACAAAGTTGGTGAGGGATTAATCACAAATTAAAATCTAAATGTTTACAGCAAGAGTGCAAATGACGCAACGCAAAAATGCATCATAGGCAAATAATATCTGTCTCTTATCTTTAATGGATCTCTGGTATGGATGGAAAACATTTTGAACAAGCTTTGTATTCTTTGTGTAGAGTTATTATTTCTACAAAGTGTAGATACTTTTGTACCAATAAATAGCAAAATTATTATTTATTTATGCAAATGTTTTCTTTCGTAATTGTGTATGACCCCTGAAACGCGATCTGCCGACATAATTTTTCCCCTCTGAGAACCCATGTCGATGCATCGAAAAGTGGTTTAAGTCAGCATTTTTGTCTTTTCATATCTCTGGAACTTTTTATGACAAAATGCTGAAATTTTGTACATCACCTTATTAGTGTATGGGGCACATTTTACTCATTAGAAATGTTTTTGTACGGGGGCCGTATAAAAATTTAAATTTTGTATTTCTTAAAATTTAATTCCCTTGAAAATTTCAATCGATTTCATAAAATTCTGTACCTTTTTCTACGCAACTTTGCAATTTATTATATATGTCTAAGATCAATATATTTAAGGAATAAAAGCCGAGGTCAATGTTTTTGGGACACCCTGTATATATGTGTGTCTGTGTGTATGTATATATATTAATTAGCTGAATATTTAAGAAATGAATCTGGAATTTTCATGAACGCCTGTAATTATTCTTATAAGTTTTCGGAAATTGAATTATCAAAATAGTAGCTAAAAAAATTTAATAGCGGTTGCAGAATGCTTTGCACTGTTTATCTTTATGCATCTATTTATCTTTATTAGTTCATGAATTATTAATTTTTAAAGTTTTTTCTGACTTTTGGATCACCCTGTATTTAACTTTTCAGAAACCAAGATCATTTTTGTTTCCAAATTCTATTTTTGAATTGGACTTTCTTGAAAGTATCGTTATCGTTACTCAATAAAACGTCCTTGTTAACGGTCATTGACCCTTCTTTGCTTCCGCTTGGAAACATCTGATATAATTTTTTCATTCTCGTCGTCTACCTTCTGTTTTTGATTTTTGTCTACCTTTTCCGGATTTTAATTATTTTTTCAGCTATATTATTTGACGCAGTTAGATCATAAGACCTTTCAAAACCAGATAGTTTCTTCATATTTGAATTTCATTTTTCCTTGTTTGTTCTAATTAGTTTTGAGTTGTTCCAATAATTTCTACAATTTTTTTCAGGTTTAAACGTCACAGTTGTTGTTTTTTGTCACTGTTTTAATAATTTTTCTCACTATTCGGCTGTTTCTTTTCGTTCGGCTATCCTTTCTCTTACCACCTTATTTTCATCTTTTTTTTTTCCTTTGTGGCTTTGTGAGTTCGTAGTTTCCTGCCGGTTGTTTAATTTTTTACCCTTTCCGTTTTTTCCCGCGTCGTTGGCAACCTCTTTTCTTCTACCTTCAGCCACGTGTGCTATCCTCAGTTTCCGACCTGACGTAATGTCGCGCTTCTTGTCGATTCTGAAGACGAAGGCTACTTTTTGCCTTTGAAACCAGTTGATCAGTTTAAATTTTGTAAATATGCTGTATTTTGCGAAGTTTTATATTATAGTGTTATATTTATGTTCGTTCATATTTCAATAAAATTGTATCCTTAAAAGGACACGCAAAATGGCATCGGCTTTAGACTAAACTGAAGCAGTGCACTCATTCTTCCTTAATTGTAATGTTAGGGACACGACAACAACAACAACAACAAATGGCATCGGCTGCTTCACTGTAAAACATTTGCAAGCATGTTACTGAAAGTTTCAGGGAAATCAACTGTCCTTAATGGGGTGTACGGTTCTCGAGTTATACCGGGTGGTCAGAATTAAAACACCCCTACTCTGAGCTCTCTATTCATCGAACTACTCAGTGTAAAGGCTCCAAAATTGTTGAACCTACTATTCAAGACATGGGGAAAGGGATAACGCGAAAAAAAATTAGTTCCAGAAACACCGATAGGTGGCTCTGTACAACAGAAAATATGCTGAAAAGACACAAAATAATAAAAAAAACACATGCGATATGGAATTTTTCCTTTTTAATTTCTTTTGCTGATATGAAAAAAAAAATAGATAAAGAAGTGCAGAAACTTCAACTGTCATTGTAACTGCAATTTCGCGCTGTAAGCACAAAAATTTGCATAAACCCTTGGTTTGCAGCTACTATGTTCTGGGCATAAAAGGGGATAAAACTGGGAAATTTTCATTCTTATCAGCGATGGTTGTCACACTGCCAGAACGCGCTTTGCTTGTGAAGCTGTTTTATGAAAACAAAGGACATGCTGCAGCTGCACTTCGAGAGTTTCGTCGACTTAAGAATTTGCGGAAAGGACCATTACTTCCACAAGCTCTCAGGAGACTTATCGCTCGATTCGAGAAAACTGGACATCTTGGAGTTCAGCCGGGTCGAGGACGCAAATCGACTCGTTCAGATGTCGTTGACGATATTGCCACCGCTATTGTTGAACAATCAATGGATAACGTTATAGGCCGTAGTAGTGCACGTGGAGTGTCACGATACTTGGGTGTTCCCTACAGCATAGTGCGGAACGTACTGAGAAACATAGTGCATTTTTTCCCGTACAAAATTAGTCACAATCACCACTTGCTGACCATCGACAGAGAGAAGCGACTGACCTTTGTATTGACATTTCTGGCTAGAGTTGAAGTGGATGCATCGTGGCCATGGCAGATTCTATGGAGCGATGAAGCGCATTTCCATCTAAGTGGAACAGTCAACACCCATAACTGTCGCATTTGGGACACGTAAAACCCTCGTACCTTTCAAGAGATTCCACTTCACTCACCGAAAGTTACAGTTTGGTGTGGATTCACAGCTACATTCATTCTTGGACCTTTATTTTTCGAAGAGGCTACTTCCAATGGCCTTGTGACATGCACCGTGACGGCCAGGAGGTACAAAAATATGCTCGAAAATTTTGTTGTACCCCAACTACAACAGCACCAATGTCTTGATTCAATTACCTTTATGCAAGATGGATCGCCTCCACACATTGGACTCTGTGTAAAGAAGTTTCTTCGGCAACATTTTACTAATGGTAGAGTAATTAGTCGTGCGTTTCCGACAACCTGGCCATCTCGTTCTTCAGATCTTAATCCCTGTGATTTTTGGCTGTGGGGATACTTAAAAAGTCTTGTTTATCGAGGACGTCTGGTAACCTTGGCAGATTTGAAAGACAGTATCATTGTGCATGTGAGAAGCATCTCAATCGGCCAATTACGATCCGCAGTTGAACAAGCTGTCCACAGACTGCAGATTTTACATCTTGAAGAAGGGAACCATATTGAGCAGCATTCCCTGCATCGATAAGGTCCTTGTGATATGAATGTTTGGTACGTTCGAATAAAATGAGTTACAAATATGTATTTTGTGTCTTTTCAGCATATTTTCTGTTGTACAGCGCCACCTATCGGTGTTTCTGGAACTAATTTTTTTTCTCGTAATCCCTTTCCCCATGTCTTGAATAGTATGTTCAACAATTTTGGAGCTTTTACACTGAGTAGTTCGATGTATAGAGAGCTCAGAGTAGGGGTGTTTTAATTCTGACCACCCGGTATATATATATATATATATATATATATATATATATATATATATAGTGGAATCTCGTATTATAACGAAAGTCAGTTTAACGAATATTTCAAATTAACGAATATTGAGCGATACTTTGAAGAAATTCCTATTCTTTCCTCATTAAATATTTTCACATTAATGAATTTCAGTTTAACGAATATTTCAAATTAACGAATGAATTTAAACTATGAAGACATTTATGTTTTCAGATTAACGAATTTTTGTTTTTCATTTTACCTCAGAAACCCCTTTCTAGATCTACAAGTTGTAAAATTGAAAAAAAAAAGCATCCCACCGTTATTTTAGCCTTCTTGTGTAAAGTTGCATTTTAATATTTCATTATGATAACATTTAATACCGCTTTTTATTTTCACTTGCAATAAAGTTGTTTATTTTCAAGAGAAATATATACTTTTTAAGGAGGGTATTTCATTATAATAATAATAATCCTTTTGGAAATAAATTTGCAACTGAAAGGGGGTTTTGAGACAACTACCCCTTATCTAGATGTTTTTGTCTACGTGATCAGGTATATAGATAATGCATCCTGGGAGACAACATGTGATTATTTTCTCGGCAAATTATTTCACATACGAACTGATAAGAAAATTGGGATCAGCAGTATTGTCGAGTGCATTGAACGTGTACTGTAGTTCATTTATTTGGCTGTACTTTTCAGTTTCTAATTTCAAATGTCTGAAAAAAAAAGAAGCGAAAGCAGTTCTCTTTAAAAGAAAAAGTTGAAATTTTGAAAACAATACGATCCGGAAGAAAGCAAGTCGATATTGCGAAGGAATATGGGATTGCTGCTTCTACATTATCTACGATTTTAAAAGAAAAGGACAAAATTTTAAAACTTTCTGAGCAGTCTGTTTTGAGTCCTGACAGAAAAAGACTTCGTTTAGGAAATCATCAAAACATTGATGAAACTCTGTACACATGGTTTACTTATGTTCGATCGAAAAATATTGGTTGAAATGTGTGAATGATAAAATGACAAAAAAGTAAAGGAAAATCGTTTTGTTGGTAGATAACTGTGCGGCTTACGTGGTGACGGCAAGGTTCAGTAACAAACAACTTGAATTTCTTCCCGGTAACTGTACCTCAGTTTTACAGCCTCTCGACCAGGCCATCATAAAAAATGTTTAAGTTCATTTTCATCGACTACTTGTTGAAAAAACATTTGCGAACTTGAATGATGAGTCTACTAGTATAACAGCAATTAATCTCAGACAAGCCATTGAAATGATATTCGTTGCTTGGCAAAATGTGTCCCAGTCTACAATCCAGAACTGTTGGAAGAAGTCGGATATAATTTCGAACTCGTTAGAATGTGACAAGAATGATATTTTTTCTGAGGATTCTACAGCTGTCAATTTTCAACAGCTGTTAATATTCAAGAAGCTGTCAATTTACAAGATCTATGAGCTGCAGAATCCAAAGAGCTAAATTTTCCTTTAACAATATCACCTTCTGATTATGTTGGATGCGATGAGGAAGTTTTTACATGTTCAGACTTGACAACTAGTGAAATTATATTTAGTTTTGATAGTAGCAACTGCGAAGACATAAAAGATAATGAAAGTGATAACAACAATGAATGTGTACCAGATGACTCTCTAGTGTCTTTCCAAACAGCCCTTTCAAGTATCGAAAACGTGCAAAAATTTTTAGCTCAGCAAAAAACTGTTCCTGAACATTTTTGTTCTTCTTTAAGCGATATCGAAAACTATGTTAACAAACACGCTTTAACATCCAGTGCAAACGAAAATATCTGACTATCTTTCGAATATGTAATTAAATCTTCTTATTCTGGAAATAAGGCCACTTGCAGTTTTAGGTATGTTTGATTTGCTTTATATTATGTTTTACATAAAGAATCTGCTGCTACAATCAATAGAATTACGTAATTTAAATATGTGTGTGATTATTTATTCCTCTTCATTCTAAAATGCATCTTTGATTAATGACAACAAAAAAAAAACGAAGTACTTGTATTTGTATATAATTTAACATATATCGTAGCACTTAGTATGGTTTCATTAAGTTTCTTAATATATCTTCCATTTTTTAAACTTTCACCATTTTGAATTTTCACTTTAATGAAATTTTCAAAATAACGAATTTTTACTACGGTCCCTAGAAATTCGTTGTAACGAGATTCCACTATATATATATATATATATATATGTATATATATATATATATATATATATATATATATATATATATATATATACGAGTATAATACAAAAATAGCGCTTCGGCAGACGATAATTAATTGCATATTTCAGAAATGAAGCTGGAATTTTTCTGAACGCTTGTGATTTAGGCTTTTGTGATACTTCGCCGAAATTATCAACAAAGCAGCTGAAAAAAATGAGCAAAGGTTGCTGAATGTTTTACAGTGTATGGAAACCATCTAGTTAATACGCATACCGGGCGCATGAAGGCAAAACTGGGTCATCAGGCAGTCATAACTTCGTACTCCAGTTAGACCTGTAGCGAGTACAATATCAAGTTAGGTTTGCCGCAAGTATATAACAGTCTTTCCTCTGACCTTTTTAACAGTATCCATGACCGATTTGTTGCTCATCTTGCTTTGTCCAAGATTTTGGATGTTGAACGACCCAATCAGCAAGGGCCTCTCCACGGTTCGGTTGGTCCATGTTGCGCAGAGAACAGTCGAAGCAAACGCTGCGAGCGAGAGTAAGATCAAGTAGAAAGATGCGTTGTCCTTCATATCTGAACTGAAAGGGCGATTATTTTATTATTAGGAATTTTCAAACATGTAAGAGACGCTAAAATAAGGCCCGAATTGAAACCTTATAAGGCTCTGCACGGTAATTTCAGTGTCCCCTCCCGCAAACAGGTTTCCTGGGAAAGTTCTTAAGCACCCCCTATAACTTTGTAAAGAAAGGTCCATGAGTGTACAGATTAGGTGTATATATATAGTAAAGTAACCATGCCCGATCAAATAAAATGCATTACAGCACCCGCGGTGGGGAATTTAAAATTTAGGATAAGTAACTCGGCAACGAAGCGGGATAGATGAAAAAAAGAACAAGATTATTTACGCATGAATGGTTGTATTCAGGAATGAAACAATAAACAGCACTTACCTGCACGGGAATCTAAAGTACAGTCTGTTCCAAACGCCCTCTGTCAGCAACAATGCATATTCGGTTTCGAAAATGAATATTACCGCGTACACTTTAACAAGCAGTGCAGGTCTCACCGTGTTAACCAATTAAGTATGACATATATGTATTGTCTTCCATATATGAGTTTCTTGCGTACCTGCTATCGATTCCTACTCATTAAACGATTCTCTACAACTTTGTGATTTGGCTTTCTTCGACTATCTGGCATAGTTGCAGAATTCATTGTTCTAACTTTTAAAATTCTCCACTAAAGAAATTGCAACCACTTTTATTCCATCGGCCATGGTCACTTCATCATAGATAGATCTAATATATATATATATATATATATATATATATATATATATATGTGTGTGTGTGTGTGTGTGTGTGTTTGTGTATATATATATATATATATATATATATATATATATATATATATATATATATATATAAAATTGTAAATCCAATGTTAGAATGTAAGTAGTAACTCATAATACACTATTCCAAATATATATACACTATGTGTGTGTATATATTTCGCGATTTCTGAATGTAGGGCAAAAAAAAAGCTTTTTATCAAACCAGACCCCGAGAAATTTAACTTCGTCTACTACAGTAATCTTAAGATCCCCCATAAAGATTTCTGGGTGTAGGTGGATACCACATTTTCTTGTGAAGTGAATACAATATATCTTTTGAGTGGAAAAACTGAATCCATTTGCATTTGCTTAAATTTGTATCAATCAAATTCGTATGAAAATTTACATAAGAAATGATTATCTACATAACATTGAAGGTTCTGATTTTTTGATTATTTTTTTCAAAATTTCATTCAAAAATTTGGGTTTTTTTTAACATTCGATTGCTCGTAAAATTAATAGGCTTCCAGTATTCACACATTATAATTTTTGTACCGAATTCTGATCGAAACGCTCCATTCGTTCTCGATATATCGTTTCCGCAGACTCACGAACATACACACACATAGATATCACCTCAAAAACGTTCGATTCGAGTTCAGGGATGCTTGAAACTAGCTCTTCCGTCATTAACTATAATTTGAATTTTCGACTCTGTCACAATACGTTCCCTTACAGACGAGAAAAACTGAAGGCCATAGCCATGTGTCATAGACGAGTTATTGCTTTTGGTTTGTTCTTGATTTCAAATGCTTAAGCCGCGCTTTAAGTGTTCACTTACTGCATCAGTATTTTGTATAATTTTTTAAATAGTTCCTTTTCCTCCTGCAACAAAACTTTTGAATCTGGGAAAGGCGTTTAGTGTCTGTTTGTGAACAAAAACATTAAACAGGCACAATTTTGAATGAGTTTTGAACTTTTAAATATAAGAGTACCATAGAATTATATTATTACACCTCACTCCTTACCCCCCCCCCCTTCTATCCAGGGAAAAATAGAGAAATATACAGATATTTTTTTGAACATAATAGAATATTTTGAAAGAGAAAACCCAGTGGGACGAGAAAGTTACAAAGAGGATACGATAAATTGATCACAATAGCTATTACAACGAGGTTACGAATAATTTATCAACTACTAGAACGAATCACCCAGCGTTTCCCAGGTTCTAAATAAGTGGCCATTATTTAAATAATACAGATAGCACCATACTCTATTTTCAAATCACCTGCTTTGAACTAAAATCATTCTCACGATACAAATAAAACCTCCAAATTTCCCGCGATCTATGATCATCAGGAGGTACATAAAAGCAAAATGAATCCCCTTTTGTCGGCGTGGCTGCAGTAGAATGAAAAACTTCAATCGGTAAAGATCCTCAAGGAAGTAAATGATTCAAAAGTTAAGCCCTTAAAAAATTTTATTTGTGAACAGGTGGCTTGAGGAAATTATTTTTTGTTTCGGAGCAGTGTGGAATATTTAAAAAAGCGGATGTTAACTAACAACCATTAGATTGCAATTCAAATTTTTTATATCGCAATATAAAATTGGGATCGTTTTACACACACAAAAAGCACACACACACACACACACACACACACATATATATATATATATAGATATACTCTAAGACAAAAATATCGACGCACAACGCAAAATAATCCGATAGTAATGAAACTTTACATGCAAACACCTTTCGACCGAATATGCGAATGATCAAAAATTTGCAGCCAATGAATGAATAGTCGCAACTGCAGCGCATTGAAACTGAGCACCATGGTGGCGTATATAAGGAGCGAACCTCGCTTTTAGGAACAAAACGTGCGATGGATTTCGATTCGTTTACGTGCCTTGATTGTAACAATGCCTCGCCGGCAAATTCGCGCCCACTTGAAAGAGAGCTTGCGGTCGGACTGCACGAGGCTGGATGGGCACACCGACGAATCGCTCGGCATTTGGGTAGGAGCGATGCAGCAATTAGACTATGTTGGCGGGAATGGGTCCGGAATAGCATATTTCAGCGCCAAGCGGGCAGCGGACGACCTATAGCGACGACAGAACGGGAAGATAGGGCAATTGTCAGAGCAGCTGTGACAGCACGAGATTCGTCGTTATCAACCATCCACCCTGTGACAAACACGGAAGTGACCACCCGGACCATTAATAGAAAACTACGGAGCGCAGCATGCATCGTCAACAGCGATTGCAATGATGCCGGCCCCGATCAACGTGGAATTGTTCGGATTGGGAACGAATTGTCTTCAGTGATGAGTCCCGTTTCGAACTGAGTCCCGACAACCAGCGCAAACGTATCTGGAGACAGCCCGGACATCGTCAGGATCCTGATCTTACTGTCACATGCCACAAGATCCGACAACAGGGAATTATGGTCTGGGATGCCATTTCGTTTGATAGTCTGATCTCTTTGATAGTCCTCCGTGGCAACATCACAGCACAGCGGTACGTTGCCAACATTATACGACCTGTTGTATTGCCATTCTTTCGCGACACCCGGGCTAACTTTTCAGCAAGATAATGCCAGGCCACACACGGCACGCCTCTCTATTAAATGTCTGCGTGCGTACGACACACTTCCTTAATCAGCCAGATCCCCAGATCTCTCGCCTATTGAGCACATTTGGACTGAGATGGGGCGTCGCCTGCGACTATCCCAGAATGTAGACGAATTAGCTCGTCAATTGGAGGCCAAAACACCATCCGGCAACTTTAGAACCCTCAGAACACCATCCGGCAACTTTATGCATCAATGCCACGTTGGATAACAGCTTGTATCAAGGCCAGAGGTGGACCAACGCCATATTGGCGTCCTCACTTTGTGTAGATCTTTCAGTGTAATAAATCGTCCAATTGTTCTGAAATTCTAATCATTTCTTTTTCTGTACATCCACATTACACGTACAAAGTTTTGTCTCATTTGGATAATTCTTTCTTTGTGCGTCGATTTTTTTGTTTTAGAGTGTGTATATATATATATATATATATATATATATATATATATGTGTGTGTGTGTGTGTTTGAACTCGCGAACGTTCGGCTGTTTATCATATGGATTCCGTTCAAAGTTTGTTTGAAAGAAAGTTTGTTCGAAAGATAATTTTATGTTGTACGTTGCTTTTAACGAGATTTTTATAGTTTTAAACCTTTTATATTGCTTGTACTCAAGTCATAAACTGTCTTTGGGGTGTAACGTTCTGAGGCTGCTAAACTACTGTTTGTATGTGTGTGGCTGTACAGCTTATAACGGGTAATAAATCATAAGCTGCAGCACTCAAAATGTTTATTTATTCAATTTCTGTGTTTGATGGCTAAACATAACTGTCCATTTTCACAAATGGAAATTTATGAAAATTAGTTAGAATTAAATGGGAAAGTTAATAAAACAAATTTTGGTCTCGGCCGAATTTAGGCTCTATTTTACTATAAACAGTTTTGTTACCTTAAATAGGCGAACTTTGACTCTCAAAATTGAGCCGAACTCATCTCTACTGTTCATATTAGATTTTTTTAAATAATATCTGGCCAAATATAGAGATCAGCCCATTTTTACTTTCCTTATATACATAATGTATAAGGAAAGTGTTGTGACGGGGTCGAAAATTCGAATTCGAGTTTTCGACGGCAGAGCACGTTTCAAGCATCCCTGATCACGAATCAAACATTTTTGAAGTGATGTCTGCGTGTGGGTGGGTGTGTGTGTGTGTGAAAGTATGTGTGTGTGTGTGTGTGTGTGTGTGTGTCAGTGGGTCTGTGGAGACGATAACTGACGAACGAATGGACCGATTCGAACCAAATTTGGTACAAAAATCACAATCCGTAAACACTGGAAGCCTATTGTTTTTATACGCAATCGAATGTTCAGAACCCCCCTAAATTTTCGAATGAAATTTTGAAAAAATCGTCAAAAAATCAAAACCACCAATAAAGTTACGCAAATAGACATTACTTATGTAATTTTTCATTAGAAAACGATTGACATAAATTTTAGAACGCTAAAATGAACCGTTCTCGAGATATTGCACATTTTTCAAAAAAATTATCAAAAAGTCATATAAAATAGAAAAAAAAATGTCCTATTGAGAAACATGTTCACTTTTCATATATAATATTATGCGATAAATTGGGTGACATCATTCTCGTGGATCTAGCTCGTTCCATTCATGAAAAAAGATACTTTGAGTAATACTTTTGTATTTGAACGCCAATAATCATTTATCTGCTGTAAGAATAACTTATTTCTTCGTCCATAACGCTTGGCGAGATGTTGGCGACGGAATTGGCGGAATGTCGCCAACTTGGCGACTTTTTGAAATGTTGCCAAATTAACGAAAATCTCGCCAAATGGATAAAAATGACGCTAAATCAATGAAAATGACGACTAATGACGAAAATTCAATATCTTGGAAAAAATATTAGTATCTACTATAAGAAAAACCTATTTTTTTTACTGCAAAAGTAATAAATTCATTACATTATATAAGGAAAGTCATGTGTTGTCCACATCAGATTTTTTAATAGACGTAGCTTGAATATCGGAAAGGGTGTCAATGATCAAATCGGGTTCTAATACTAGATTTAGTTTTCCAATGTAGACCCTATTGGGAATCATTGGAAAACCTCATTGCAATTATTCAATATTATTCATTGCAATTATTGAATCATTGCAATTATTCAATTAGTAAGCAGATAACCTCTTAATCCCTTCCTCACCCCACGTATGATACATATTTTATGTCTACATCTCAAACCATAACATAGTACATTGCACATACATTTGTCATGCAGTTTCTCAAAGTTTCCAAGCAGTAATGTTCTGCAATGTATTTTATTCATATTCATAACCCGAATTTCTGAAACAGGGGAGGGAGTGATGATAATATAGGTATTACAGTACTACATTTAGTTTTCCAATGTGGACCCTATAAAGAATAGATGCAATTCAGTCAATGAGGGAGTGACTCCTTAACCCCCTTCCCACCCCTCACCTGCACTTCACTATACCTCAATAAACACAAATGCAATTAATGTTGGCGAATAAAATTTGATCTAATTATCAGAACAAAAATACATAAATAAATAAATAAATAAATAAAATAACAAAAACTTTCCGCTTTAGTCAAAAGTTTGCTTTGAAAACACCAATTGGTTAGTAAATTTAGGTGCGCTCTATGAACTTGTTAAAAACATTTTGACTTTTAGCTCTGTCTAATGGTACATCTATTACTAAAAATGTAACAGTAACTTTGTAAGGTCTCGATAACCTTTTAATTATAATATTTGTAATTTGCATTTTACTATCAGCCTGTTATGAGCTTAGGTTAAAAGAACCAATCAAAAGCTTCGCAGGCAAAGGGCAGATTTTATAAGTGGTCTACAATCAAGTTTTAGGCAAATCACAGGGTGTACTCAGCCCGAAGCATGACTGCCTTAATTATTTTTACCTGGCTATATTAGGAGCATCCTTGCTATTAGGAGTCGGTTACTTGTTATTTTCGGAATCGCGTTTGAGTTATGACACTTTTAGAGTTCAGAATTGATACCTTAAAGGGACGGTGGACGTTGAAATATTTTTTTATGTATTTATTGACATAGAAACGTGAAAATTTGTATAAATATTCCTCTTAATATTACTATATTACTATTAAATTTTTTTTCAATTTTTTTATAATTTTGTATTTTTTTTTTAATTTAATTTTTTTAACGAAAATTTGAAAATGCTCCTTGCGTGCCATTTGTTCCCATTTTTGATTGATTTCACACTATAATCACTCGAAAACACATTATGAACAAATTTGGGTATTCAATTTTAAATCCCTTAGAAAGTTAATTTTTTAAAAATATTTTTCTGCATTAAAACTTAATTTTCATCATTTAATTAGGTCCTTATTCAATTTTAATTACCTTAATAAAGTCCAATTATAAAATTCATGCCCAGTGTCATTAAAAAGCATGAGAGGTGTCTTCTTGCCAAATTTCATGCATCTCAGACAAAAATTAAGACGCATAGAGCATTTTAAAAATGTAAAACCTTTGAAAATTCCGTTTCGAAAAAAATGCATTCAACCTTTTGCTTACAGGTGGGACAGCGTCCACCCCAAACGAAGAACCTCCCAAAAAGACAGGTATTTGACATACCCTATCCCAAACAGTTCGACCCCCTTTGCAGGCATTGGCGTCCTGCTGCAGCAGGTGCAATGTTTTTGTCAGCGATTTCCATGGACGCCAATGCCTGCAAAGGGGGTCGAACTATTTCGGATAGGGTATGTCAAATACCTGTCTTTTTGGGAGGTTCTTTGTTTGGGATGGACGCTGTCCCACCCATAATCAAATGTTAAATGTGTAAAATAATGTTATATATTAAAACTTTTTTAGTCGATTTTTGCTCATTTCAATGTCCACCGTCCCCTTAAGGTGTGAGCTATAATACATCTAACACTAGAATAGGTTAAAGAACTCTAAAACTTACTCATCGCATTTCCAAAGTAACTCTATCTAGCACCGCATATAACACATATTTCATACAAGGTTTCATAATCTGCTTCGAAAGTCACCAAATCGTAACATGATATGCAGATACTATAGAGTAAACCGCAACATACAAAAAGTGTTAGAAAATGGAATCGAAAATAATGTTACAGTAAAATGTCAACGTAAACAGGTTACTTATCGGTTGTACGTGCATTTGTATATGCAAATGAGTTTACATTGCATCACTTTTAATTCACTTGTTTTTTTGGGGTGGAGGGTGGGGTGGAGGGGGGGGTGAATTAAAAAATCTAGCTTTGTCACGATCTCAATTTCAGTAAGACCTACCTAATTATGTACAAATCATTGAAATCTGATCATTATGAAGTAATGTGCGTCAGACATTTTGCAATTTTATGTCCTGCTTTCAGGAACTCGACTCCAATTACACTCTTGTACATAATAAGGTTTTTATTCTTTTATTACAGCAACTGGGGTATTTTGTTTCAACTGTAAAGCAGCGTTTCTCAAACTGTGCTCCGCCATGAAATCAAAATCTTATACAAAATAATTTACTACGTTTAAAAATCATTTGTATTTATGAAATATTGTTTGATATTGCTTTATATATGGTTTAATTTCAAATTCAATTATTTCGTCTGGTTTTAGTTAGTTTCTCTTCCTTGCGTAGAATATTTGGCGTTTCAATTCAATAATCTAAATTTTATTCACATACTAAAAATATTTTGTTGAATAATTTTCTGTGGAGGCTTATAGAGATACTATAAAAGGACAAAATGTTCATTTTGAATGTTCCTTATTCTCTTTGCTATTGCATAATTATAGGGATTAAAATTTTGAAATATTGTGTCATGAAGAAACATATAGATTTTTGCTGTACTTGGCATGAGAATTAAACTTTGCGAAACTGTTTCTAATGAAATCAAATCTGTATTTTAAGAAACATAAATTCCATTTAAATGAAACTTGCTAAAAAAATTAATCTGAAGTACAAAAATGCAAGTTTTATTAACACTTTACAACATAGTTGAAAAGTGTTTATGGCTTTGTTTATTCTGTCTGTCTGTCTGTCTGTCCGTTCGCGCCATAACTGCCGTAAAAATGACTTTATCAAAATGAAATTTTAGTATGTTGTTGAGACGGTCTGTGGGACATAAGAGAATGTAAATTAATAATATCACCCAATTAGTTTTGGATTGAACCCAGGTTGAAAAAATTAAATACATTGAACCCTATGGGGCCTAATTTTTCAAACATATTTTAAGCAAATTTAAAATTCATAAATTGCTTCTAAAGTTTTAGAAAAAATTGAAATTATCCCATAAAATATATAAAAAAAATTTTCAACAAAATACGTTCTTTGGTTTTTTAAATAAAAATTAAAATAATAATTGCACCCATATTATATGAAAAGATAACGTGACCCACTTCAAATTAAAGAATGGCATCCACCTTGTGTCAAAATCGGGATTTTTAAAGTTCTTTTTAATTTATATTTAGTGTTGCATCCGCCCTAAAACCGCTATTTTTTTTAGTGCATCTGTATACTGCGCCAACGCAATTACAATATTTTGGAGTTTAAATGATCATCAAACTTTGATCATTCCTACAACGAAGCCTAACTTTCACGTATGGAGAATGTAAACACATCAAGCTGTAAGATGAGTTGCATAAGAATTGCTGAATTACTTTAACGCAAAATTATTTAGCTTTGGAGTTTGCAGTATAGCTGATATGAATGAAACATTTATTTATTTTACATAGAGAAGCAGACGATTTCATATTACTGCTTTTTTGATGAAATTTTAAGCATGGAGTTAGAAAGTAATTGTACCTCCATGGTTTCACGTTTTTAAGTAAAATAAATTATTGTAATATTGAGATAATTTTAAAAATATCGCCGCTGAATATGAAAGGAATCTAAAAAAGTTAATGAATGAAATATTCACTGCTTTTATATAGAAAGCCAGGCGATTTATATTTCGAAGACGTTATTTGAATAAAGTTTATTTGTTTTCAATGAAGTTTTAAATATAATAAATTGTTGTAGTATTGTGATAATTTTAAAAATATCACAGCTGAATGTATCGCATTTTAGAGATGTTTAAATAAAATTGCATTTCAATTGGAAAGTATTTCATAATCAATGCTTTATGCATGATTAATCGTTCTTGTTTATAAAAGCCTAATTTATGTGATATCTGCATGTGTATAAATTTTTATATTAGCTTTTTCATTTCAGTGTTTTATTTTCCATTTATTAATTAATAATTTATTTTGTGAATTAAAGTGATTTAGAACGGTAATACTATAAATATTTTGGAATCCAAATAAGCCGAAAAATACCAAATGTTTTATAAGATTCCATTCATTTGAAAGGCGTGTAAAGAACATTGCTGCCCCAACGGGGAATCAGGCCAGTGATCTTCTTACTGACCAGCCAACGCCTACCGTTGAGTTTTAGTGACGAAATTGCAATTTCTTACCGTCGAAGTGGACTCGGCATTCTCCTCCGTCTAATGTCAGATTGGCGTATAATTAATAATCTGACTGACCACTTCTGGTTATTTTTTACCTCAAATTAGTCTCCAGCTGTTATTTTTATCTTTCAGGTTAGCTTCCTACTAACCTGAAGGATAGGCTAACCTGTTAACCTGAAGGATAGGCTAACCTGCTAACCTGAAGGATAGGCTAACCTGCTAACCTGAAGGATAGGCTAACCTGCTAACCTGCTAACCTGAAGGAAGGACGTTGACCTCTCGAGTTTGAAATCAACACGCCATATTCCAGATTCTACTAAATCCGTGCTAGCCATACTAGAGTCGCTTTTGGACCTCCGGGATCTTTGCATCAACCTACAGGGTTGATTTGTTCGGGCACCATTATAGAGAACCTTGCTGACTCAACCGGAAATCGAACCACGGTTCTTCCTACTGGACAGCCGATGCTCTGCCGTTGAGCTACTGGGACGTAATTGCGAGCTTCTATCGTTGAAGTGGACTCTGCAAGCGAATGAAACTAAGATAGTTTGGGAAATCTGTTCTAAAGTATCTGTTATTAGTAGTATTGTATTCATCATAATTACTTTCCTTATATGCATAGTATAATGTATAGGGAAGGTAGTGTGATGGGGTAAAAAATTCGAGTTTTCGACAAAAGAACGCGTTTCAAGCATTCCTGAACTTGAATCTAACGCATTTAAAGTGATGTCTGCATGTATGTATACGTATGTGTGTGTCAGTGAGCCTATGAGTGTGGGTATGTGTGGGAGGGTGGGGGGTATGTGTGCGTGTGTGTGGGTGGGGTGGTAGGGTGTCCGTGTCCGTGAGTCTATGGAGACGATACCTCACAAACGAATGGAGTGTTTTGAACGAAACTTGGTGCCAAAATTACAAGCAGACGCAGTGAATACTGGAAGCCTATTGATTTTAAACGCAATCGAATCTTCGGAATCCCCCCCCCCCGCCCCAAATTTTTAAATGAAATTTTGAAAACATCATAACCTTCACTAATGTTAAGTAAATATTCATTTCTTATGTAACTTTTCATTAGAAAACGATTGAGATAATCTATAGAAATCTAACATGAACTGTTTTCGAGATATTTCCCTTTTTCACATGCATTTATAAAAAAATCACATAAAATGTAAAAAAAGTCTTGACTATTGTGAAATATATCCACTTTTCACGTGTAATATTAAGCGATAAGTTTGTTAACAATATTCTCGTAGATGTAGTTTGTTCCATTCACGAGAGAAGATACTTTGTGTAATAGTTTTGTGTTTTAACTCCTAACAATTCGCAACAATCATTGATATATAAAATGCTCTTCTCTCCTTTTGTCTGTAACACTTGATGACAAATTTGGCAACTTGGCGTCTAATTTTGCGAAATACCGCCAACCTGGTGATATTTCGCCCCAGATTGACGAAAATATCACTAAAATTGCGCAGATGACGCTACGTTAACGAAAATGATGATAAATTGATGAATTAATTATTCAAATATTTCAATATGTGGACTATATTGCTTATTACGGATGCTATTAATATTGATAATAGTCAATTTAGAGTTTTCGCGAAATACAGGTGAATTGGATACTCATCATCATCATGGTACTACAGCCCTTGTAAGGCCTTGACCTCCTTTAAGATTTTTGACCATTCCTTTCTATTGGCCGCTTTCCTCTTCCTTTCTGCGGTCGTTTTCAAAGATCAGTCAGGTTTTCTTTCTTCGGAGGAAACCCAGGATTATTATGTTTGGGGTTGATGACTCTCTGGGCCCGGAAGAGGTTTTTAATAGTATACTAGAACAAAATGATTGTTTTACTGAAAAGGAGGATTTGAAAACTTGTTTTTATACTCGGGCGAAGAGAGGACGGCATTGGGTGCTGGAGGTCGCTCCTAATATTTTTGATAAAATGTTGAAGCATGGACGCTTATTCTGTCGTATGGGCAGCTTTCCTGTCAGAAAGTTTGTAAATATTCTTTTATGTATGAAGTGTGGCAGGTTGGGACACACCAGCAATAGATGCTCGAAGAGTGCCAACTGTATAAAATTCTGTAGTAAAATTCATGCTTTTCAAAAAAACTGTAGTAAAATTCATGCTTTTCAAAAAAACTGTAGTAAAATTCATGCTGATGGAGCTTGTTCTGGGACTGAAGGCTGCTTAAACTGTCAAGAGGCTAATTTAAAATTTGGTTTAAAATTGGATTTTGGACATTCTTGCCGTTCTAGGAATTGTTTCCGGTATATAAGGAGTTTGGAGATTTCAAAAAATTATATTAATTATGGAACTTAGGCGGTCTTTCTGTTGTTAGGTAGAGTTGGGTTGATCTTTGTGGATTTGAGGTTTATGATGAGGCTTTGTTTTGATGTGATGGTTGATGTTTGAATAAGTTTTTGTATTTTTGATGATGTATTTGGGATTTTATGGTTTTAATGGTTATAGATTTATTTTATTGAAGGTCTGATAGTTGTAGCAATAAAGCTTATTAGGTGTATTTGGTATAAATATGTATATGTTGTAAATAAGTATATGTTTCAAGTTTGTATTTGGATAAAAATTATTTTGTGTTTTTGTGGTTTTTATTTTGTTTCGATTGCTATATTTAGTGTATGGACCTTTTGTATATATGATATAGTCATTGATCTTGAATTTGTTACTTGTTATTTTGCTGCTGTGTTTGTTGACTGTGGGGTCGTTTTTCTTGTAGCGGTGCCTGGCCTTTGGTGATACCTTTGGTGCTGAGTGCGGTGGCTTTGATGTTTGTTTGTTGGCCGAATTGGGTGATGGGAACTATGGGTTCCTTTTATTTATAGTTTTATTCTGATGGTTGGTTTCTTTTTGTTAGATTGTTGTGTTAGTTATTTTATGATTGGGTTCTTGTGTATTGGGTGTTGATGAATGGTTTAAGTTGTTTGTTGAAAGATTTACTGGGCTTTATTATGTTTTATTAGTTGTTGATGAATCTGTTATGAATTTTGATTTAGGGTAATTTTTAATCTTGTAGAAATATATTTTGAGTAATTTTTGTAAGTTATGTGATATATTGTAAATATTGTATATACATTGTATGTCTATTGTATGTTGTATGTTGTAAATATTGTACAAATATTGTATATATATATAGTTTCTTTGAATGGTTGTAATTTAATTTATATTCCATGTCATGGATGCTGTTGTGTTTCATGATCACGCAGTTGTGCTGTGGTCTTTTTGGCCTCTGTAACCCGCCTTGGCCGTCTGTTTCTTGGTCTAAATAAATCCCTTGGTGTTTGCTAGTCGCTGGGTGCGCCGCCTGGGGGAGTCGGCAGCTTCCTCCGTCCGATGGGCGTGGGTTGTCCGTTGACTCTCCATTTTCGCTGGACTTTTTCTCGGCCGTGGGCTATATAGCCCACGGTAGCATATGCTGCTCCTTGCCACTCGTGGCGAGCACCATGGTCAGAGTCTCTTAAGGGTTTTCTTTCTTAAAGGTTTCGTAACAAGAATTTTTTTCGGAGTTGTGAGCCCCACGCCCAACCCCAAACCTTGAGGACCAGTCCCCTGATATAATCCCCAGGGGAAGGGTACCTGGCTATCCCCCCAGGCACCGGGACCCCATGTTTCGCCTTCTACGAAACACAGAGGGGTGGTAGGGTTATTCTACAACCCTACCACCCCCCTGTGTTGGGTGGGTGGGTGTTGCCGGGTTATTCTACAACCCTACCCCTACACGGGGTTAATTGGATATAACGGAACAGTTTTACGTGTTGTCTTTTGGAAAATCGCCAAATGTACAATTTGACGTCAAAAACATTGTTTGTGCCGTAGACCTTATACATCATTTTTTCACTGTGAAAGAAGTAAATTAATTGAACTATATGGCGGAAGTCATGTGCTACCCACATCAGATTTTTTTTCATATACAATCATATCAAAAGCTAGTGTTTGTTTATATTGTTTTGCCTTTGCAAATGAGCAAACACAACACCCCTGATTGGATTCACAAATCTGAAAAGCGAACGAAGTTGAAAACATTTTAAGAACCACCTACTATAAAGTATCTATTATTTTTATTACTAGATTCAACGAAATTGTTCATATAAAACTATCAAAAGCTAGTTTATATTTACTTCGCCTTGGTCGCCAACCAATCCAGAGTACAGCTGGCATTCAAATACCGAACATAATCTGGATCAACTAATCTCAGAGGAGTTAACTCATTTTCAGGTTGGTGAAGCTCAAAATCGATAATCCGAGTTTAACTCGGCTAATTAACTCTGATCGAGTTCAACTCGACTGATTAACTTTGATCGAGTTCAACTCGGCTAATTAACTTTGATCGAGTTCAACTCGGCTGATTAACTTTGATCGAGTTCAACTCGGCTGATTAACTTTGATCGAGTTCAATTGATCCGAGATTAGTCTGGGGTTGGTGAAACTGACCCTTAATAAATTAAGAATGTCACATATTTCTCATTATTTCGGAATATTTCACACATATTCATTCCGCCAACGGCCGTACCGTGCTGAAAACACTGGTTCTCGTTAGATCACCGAAGTCAAGCAGCATCGGGCGCGGTTAGTACTTGGGTGGGTGACCACCTGGGAACACCGCGTGTTGTTGGCTCTTTTCGGGCGCGGCAGCCCAGTGGTTTGCGCGCGATTCTCGCCGCTGTCAGAACTGCCGCCGTGTTCATGCGGAGTACGATCACGTTAAACATGTGGGTCCGTAAGTCCTTCCGAGAGGTTGGTGGTAGGGAAGGAGGGTTCGGTCCCTGTGGCTCTCCCACTGGGTTCCGGTCTAAATTGGGTAGTACTTCTCGGCCGTCCAAACAGTTACCTTACACCTTTCTGGTAGGTCGGACGGTCTGGGTCTCAACAACAACAACACATAGTTATTCCTAAATAAATAATTTTTGTATATTCCTGCATACTCTCCTCTCCAATGTACTCATCAATATTGTTACGAATATATAAAACGCTTATGTTGCCTATATCCAAGAAAAAACAACCTATACAGGCTATTACGTGAAAGTAGGGTTGTCGTACTTTTCAGGTGATGGGTTCCATATTTGGCAATTTATCACCAACTTGGCGATCTTTTGTGAGTTTTCGAATATGCTAGAACATTCTTGAAATATCGAATATTCTTGGTACTACGAGCACTTATAACAACTTTCTATGGAAAATATATAAGGAAGTCATCGCTAATTTGGAGATAGTTAACGTGATACGATCTAAATTACATTGCAAGATATGTCAGTGTTTTGAGAATAATATCGGTTATTTTGAGATTCAGTTGAGCATTTAATTACTGTTTTATTGTATCTGACAGTTATTCAGTGATCTTGTAAGACAGTTATCGAGCTATTCGCAGTATATTGTTCCTGTTTATGCTTATTAGTGCTTTTAAATAAAAAAGTTGGTTATCGAGCTATTTCTAGATATTGTTCTTGTTTACGCTTGTGCTTTTAAATAAAAGCGTTGATTATCGAGCTATTCGCTGTATATTGTTCCTGTTTACGCTTAGTGCTTTTAAATAAAAGCGTTGATTATCGAGCTATTCGCTGTATATTGTTCCTGTTTACGCTTGTGCTTTTAAATAAAAGCGTTGATTATCGAGCTATTCGCTGTATATTGTTCCTGTTTACGCTTAGTGCTTTTAAATAAAAGCGTTGATTATCGAGCTATTCGCTGTATATTGTTCCTGTTTACGCTTAGTGCTTTTAAATAAAAGCGTTGATTATCGAGCTATTCGCTGTATATTGTTCCTGTTTACGCTTAGTGCTTTTAAATAAAAGCGTTGATTATCGAGCTATTCGCTGTATATTGTTCCTGTTTACGCTTAGTGCTTTTAAATAAAAGCGTTGATTATCGAGCTATTCGCTGTATATTGTTCCTGTTTACGCTTAATGCTTTTAAATAAAAGCGTTGATTATCGAGCTATTCGCTGTATATTGTTCCTGTTTACGCTTAGTGCTTTTAAATAAAAGCGTTGATTATCGAGCTATTCGCTGTATATTGTTCCTGTTTACGCTTAGTGCTTTTAAATAAAAGCGTTGATTATCGAGCTATTCGCTGTATATTGTTCCTGTTTACGCTTAGTGCTTTTAAATAAAAGCGTTGATTATCGAGCTATTCGCTGTATATTGTTCCTGTTTACGCTTAGTGCTTTTAAATAAAAGCGTTGGTTATTCGGAAATTTGGACTCATTTTTGTATTTTTGTATCCTTATAGTACACACTGGATTCCAGAGGATATGTCGTAACAAATTGATGTCAGGAGTGGGGTTTCTGGAAACTTGGCGAGCGCTTATGGCTCCCCCCAACTAAAGAAACGATGGAGGAACAACTAAGCGAGATAATGGAATTTCTGGGCAAGGAGCTATGCAAGCCGTACAAGAAGCTATGAAGACATGAAAGCAATATAAGCCGGACAAAAACTATGACAGAAAAAGGTGGAAAAAATATTAAAGTCGCACACGGGGAGATGAAAGAAACAATGAAAACTGTACAATAAGCTATGAAAAAAGAGATGAAAGCAGTGAAATCCTAACAAGAACCTATGAATGAAGAGTTGAAAGCAATGAAAGCTGGACAAGAAGGGATAGCAGAAAAGATGGAAGAAAATATTTAAGTCGGACAAGATGAGGTGAAAGAAACAATAAAAGATATAGGATATACACAAGAAGATATGGACAAGAAGCTATTAAGGAAGAAATGAAAGCAGTGAAAGCCGAACAAGAAGCTATGGCAGAATATAAGAAAGAAATAAAAGTCGGATAGGAAGCGATGAAGGAACAGATTAAAGCTTGTGAAAAGGAGATATTAAAGAATAGATGAAAGTGAAACAAGGGGAGATGAAAGAAAAAATCGAAACGGAGATGAAACAAGAAATCATAAATATACAAACAGAATAAAAAACCGGACAAGAGGTGAAACAAAACAAATCTGTCCAAGGATAGCTGAGTCAAGACGTGAAATCCGTTCAAGAAGAGCTGAAACCGCTGAGAAAGAGATGACTGGCTGTCGAGCGAAAATCGTCAGTCGCCCATACGGATTTTTGCATGCCGTCAGTATGCAAAGTAAAAACTCCTACGTATAACGGACAAAGCTTATGGACAAATTTTCGGGCGTATTTCGACATTATCGGGGAAGCGAACGAATGGAACGAAAAGACAAATCTGCAAATTCGCTGCTTCCCTTCAAGGTCCTGCTGCTGATGTTTTACAGACGCTACCGACAGATAAACGTCTGGGCTTCGTAGCCCTGACGAATGCCCTTGAGCTCTGATATGGGGAGAATAATTTGAAAGAGATGAGCAGAGTTCAATGAAGTCTCGCCGCCAAAAGTCTGGAGAGAGTCTACAGGAGTTGTCGTCGATATTGAAGGACTTTCGCAATTATCTTTTACAGAATGCCCTGTGGATGTTCGTTAAAGTCTTGTAGCCCAGTACTTTATATATGCCATTCGTGACCCGGAAATTCAGCACGCTTGTTTTATAGCCAAATGCAATTATCTTAAATCTGCATTGCCCCTAGCCAGCAAATTTGAAACATCTCGACAGGTTTCACGTATCCATCATACCCTGGCGCAGCTGTGACTGATGACATTCTTAAATTTGAGATGAAGGAAATAAAAGACATGCTTCAGAAACAAGGGACAAAATCAAGCGGTCGTCTGGCTCTTTAAAGGAACGTGGATTTGTTGGATAGAACATGGAATGTTTTAGATTTATAAAGCAATGTACTACGGACCGTTTCATTAAATGTTCCTTTGGCTAGAATGGAAATTCTGCATTCAAATAGGTTGGTCGATGGAAATGGTGATAAGTTATCTTTCTCTAGGAGAACTTGTTCTTTTACTTGGGCATATTGCTCTCGGGTTGAAAAGTTTAGAAGCCAGATTCCTGTGACTATCTGGCAAGTTATACCGTAAATGGAATATCACCTACCAGATACATCGTAAATGGGAGAGTGACGATAGATAGAGCAGTAAATGGCAGTTGTTGTTCCCTCGGTCCAGCGGACTGAGAGATATACATGACAGTCCTGCTGACACACATTTTGGCATTACCACAGAGCTGAACAAAGATCGTGAACACTTTTTCTGGTGATGTTGAGCGCGAGTGCAAAAAATGCACTGAATATGGCTCTTGGAAGGGACCGAAAAAGAAAACACGTAGGCTTTTTCAGTGTTATAATGTCGGAACTCTTTCTAAGATAATTGCATCCGACATTTTGGGGCCACTATGACGAACTTTGGACAGTAACAAATACATCCTAGTAATAATGGACTATTTTACAAAGTGACCAAAAACTTATGCAATCCCTGACCTATAAACTAAGACCATCAGTAAATTTTCAGCCCGTAACTGTATATATCTTTACAAGGTTCCCTTGCACATCCATTCTGACCAGATGACATGCTATTTCTAGGATGTATTACTGGATGTTATTACTAGGATGCATTTGTTACTGTCCAAAGTTCGTCATAGTGGCCCCAAAATGTCGGATGCAATTCTCTTAGAAAGAGTTCCGACATTATAACACTGAAAAAGCCCACGTGTTTTCTTTTTCGGTCCCTTCCAAGAGCCACATTCAGTGCATTTTTTGCACCGGCGCACAGTGGTGTCAAATGAGGAATTTGCGGAAAAAACCTCACAACTTATGCATTTCTTAATAGTTTTGCATACTTTTTGCGCATGTAGATAAGTTAAAGATAAGTTAAGATTTTATATGCATGCCGAAACAGCGAAAGTTGCAAAAAGTTGCAGCTGATTTTCACAGAACAGTTGCATAATAGTATCTGCTTTCGAAATAACTCATCCAGAGCGTGTAGGAACGTGTAGCTTTTTTTATAGGCTTAAAGAAATGAAGGAAAACAAAAAAAAATTATATATCTATATTTTACGCTTTATAGTATGATGTTGGCTATGTTTTTACGAAATG
The DNA here is from genome assembly GCA_951213105.1 of Amaurobius ferox. NCBI lineage: Eukaryota > Metazoa > Arthropoda > Arachnida > Araneae > Amaurobiidae > Amaurobius > Amaurobius ferox. The sequence goes on from OX578145.1 coordinate 130,855,818, forward strand.
TATTTATGTCAGAAATAAGCTGAGGTTACATATATTGAAAATACGTGAGACATATAATAATAAATATCCACAAAAATTTTGGAAAAAATATTGAAATTTTAGTTAGAATAAACAAGATTTCAATTAGAATGTGGAAGTCTTGTTTAAGATCAGTTTTTCCTTCTAGTTATACTGAATAAAATACATTTATTTACATCGCAAGATACTTCGGTTCATTTCCTATCAAAAAATAGTAGTTGGTATCGAAAAATATTATTTTCGGGTTTCGGGGTTTTTTCCGCCATGGCACCAATGTGCGGCGCTCAACATCACCAGAAGAAGTGTTCACGATCTTTGTTCAGCTTTGTGATAATGCCAAAATGTCTGTCAGCATGACTGTCATGCATATCGCTCAGTACGCTGAACCGAGGGAGTAACAACTGCCATTTACTGCTCTTTCCATCATCACTTTCCCATTTACGATGCATCTGGTAGATGATATTCCATTTACGGTATAACTTGCCGGATAGTCACTGGAACCTGGATTCTAAACTTTTCAGCTCGACAGCAATGCCCTAATTAAAAGTACAAGATCTCCTAGAGAAAGATAATTTATCAATATTTTCATAAAAGCATTAGGTTATCCAAAAATTTGAACTCATTCTTGTATCCTGAGAATACACCCACAATTCCAGGGGTACGTCGTAACAATATTAAACACTTTAAATATCCCTTCAAATATGTTACTCTCCTTTTTCTCCATCAAAACCATGGAAATAGGGAGGTGGTGCAACTTTTTTAGCACCAATGTGAATTAAAATTTTTCTTTTATACATTGCAGACAATTTATTCATTTCTTTGTTTTAATCACTTTTTCCTTCTTTTTTATTTTAATCGCAAAACTGTTAGTGCTGGAGCAATTCGGGTGTTGTGTTTGGATTCAACAATGTTAAAAGCATAGGAGTCTTCCTAAATTTTAGCAAACACTTTTCAAACAAACCTACTTTTGTGACAAGTACAAGTAGAGTAGATATTTTTTTCTGGCACATGAACTAATGGAATAGATTATTTTAATTTATCTTAGGATACAATATGAAAATGTTTGTCGAAAATCAACGAAAGTCAAATTAAAATCTTTTAATTATCGTTAAATATCATTTATCATTAAATATCCCCTTTTTCTACCCAGACAGTGAATATAGTTTTTAATCTTCTCTACAGTTTTATTGAATGATTTCCTTCTCCCCCCCCCCCCCCCTTTATCCCGAAAAAATGTGTTCTGCTGTACAATTTTCTGACGATATAACATTAATTTTTTATTGATACAGAACACCACAATCATGTTTTTGGTAAAATAGTTCCTGCAATTCTTTCCGACAGCTCATTTAGGTGTTTAACAATCGTTAAGAGTTTTACACTAATGCATCAATTTAATTTCTATCGTTTTAATTTTGAGCGTCGTGAATTATATTTTTATTAAATTGTTATCCAAGGAAATAAAGATTTCGACATCGAAGGAGTGCCTAGAAAAAATGGTCTCTAGGCCTCCAAAATAGAATGGTCTCTAGTCCGTGGTATAACTACAATTTTTGGACTCACAAGCACATTTATTTTGAGCTCCTCCCTCCCATCCACACACACACCACCACCACCACCTCCCCTCTCCTGTTGTATTAAAGAAAAATTATGTATTCTGAGCCAATTTACAACTCATGAATTTATTTATCGTGTAGAAGAAATAGCATACAATTGTATCACATAAATATGTTAAAAAATGTACAGTATTTTTTTTTCAGCAGCATATGTAAAAAAATGTTACGTTTTTTTTTACCCCAACTGCAAACTTAGCAATAAGCTCTGCCATATTCATTTATGTTCTCACTTTTTTTTTCAATTGCCATAAATGCTGAATTTCTTAATCGTGATTGTCCGATAGAATTTCTTTTGTAGACTTTTATAAGTTTTAAATTCTTAAATGGCCTTTCAACAGAAGCTACGGCGGTTGGCTTAGTGAAAAGCAGCAACAATGCAGAATACACGGCTGAAAAATCGCTTATATTTGTTAATTAAACTTTCTATGCAATTTTAAATCGCCATCTGTGGATTTAAATCATTTTTATCGGTGTTCAAATTGGATAAGAAATTTTATAGAAAGCAAAGTCTGACTATTTTTCTGAGGAATTTCATATTTTCGCAATAAATCCAAATCCATTGATTTCAAAATTTCTTCCAGTTCCAAATACCCAAATGCTTTGTTTTCCCCCCAAATTTCTGTAAATATTTGTTGAATTTGATTAGTGATTATATCTACTATTATTTTATGGAGATTGGCGGATATTTGCATAGTTTTACCGTTTTAGGCCTCTTCAAGATAAGTACGGTACGTTGCTAAAATTTTTCCTATATTTAGCAGTGTTTTTACTTATTAAATAATCTTTGGCACTGTTAGCTATCAGATAAGAATAAAGTATTAACAGAGCATATAGCTAGCATGTAGAAATTAAATGGACATATATAACATATATTATCCTACCAACATAGCATCTTAACTCAAAATGGAATACACGCCTAGAGTTTGTTGCATCTTTTCATAACATGAGGTATCTCTAGCTGAAATCAAAGCGTTAGGGAAAATATAAACACTTTCGGACTAAGATAGAACTCTAAACAATTTCTACTTATTTTGTCGGAAATAATGTACAGATTATGAATATATGAAAATTAATTTCAATATTTTAATATATTGAGACTTTTTTTTCGAAGAAACTAAAAATTTTCTGTTCAAGCGAGTTTTTGCCTCGCATTGCTCACTTTCACTCGAAATATCTTTTAAACTATAAAAAATAGATATAAGTAGTAAGCGACGAAAGTGTTCAATGGGAAATCCAGTTTCTAGATTTATCGTTTGTTTTACAAAGCTCTTATAGTTTTCGAGGGATCCTATTGTCAAGTTCAAGAAGATTAAAAATTTCCAGTTTTTCATGTTTGTAATGCTTGTGTCTCTCAAACTGAAAGTGTTAGCTATGAACTATAAGAAGTAATTTGTAGCCCTTTAAAAGCTCTACATTGGATTTTGACCCATGTACTTAGTTTTCTTAATTTAGTGGTTATGATTTCGATATCTTAAAATTTTAAAAAGGTGGTTATAATTTCGATATTTTAATATTTTGAACTATTTTGAAATAGTGGTTCGATATTTTAATATTTTGAACTGTTTTGAAAATGTGGTTCTAATTTCGATATTTTAATATTTTGAACTAGTTTTAAAAAGCGGTTCTAATTTCAATATTTTAATATTTTGAACTATTTTGAAAAGGCGGGTTCTAATTTCGATACTTTGATATTTCGAACTATTTTGAAAATGTGGTTTTATTTCGGTATTTTGATATTTTGAACTATTTTGAAGAGGTGGTTCTGATTTAGCGATTTTAATATTTTAAACTATTTTGCAAAGATGGTTCCAATTTCGATATTTTAATATTTTGAACTGTTTTGAAATGGCGGTTGCAATTTTAATATTTTGAACTGTTTTGAAAAGGTGATTCTAATTTCGCGATTTTAATATTTCAAACTATTTTGCAAAGATGGTTCTAATTTCGATATTTTAATATTTTGAACTGTTTTGAAATGGCGGTTGCAATTTCGATATTTTCATATTTTGAACTGTTTTGAAATGGCGGTTTCAATTTCGATATTTTAATATTTTGAACTGTTTTGAAAAGGTGATTCTAATTTCGCGATTTTAATATTTCAACCTATTTTGCAAAGATAGTTCCAATTTCGATATTTTAATATTTTGAACTGTTTTGAAATGGCGGTTCCAATTTCGGTATTTTAATATTTTGAACTGTTTTGAAAAGATGATTCTAGTTTCGCGATTTTAATATTTCGAACTATTTTGCAAAGATGATTCCAATTTCGATATTTTAATGTTTTGAACTGTTTTGAAATGGCGGTTCCAATTTCGGTATTTTAATATTTTGAACTATTTTGAATAGGTGGTTTTAATTTCGATAGCGGGATATGTTGAACTCTTTTAGAAATAGGAAAAAGACAAACCACCTACAAAGAAAGATGTTTTTCACTCAAAATCATTTCAGCTTCATCGGACTGGAACCCACTGCCGATATTTATTCTTTAAACACAATAAACCAATTATGTAAAGTGTAAACGAAGGTTCACGCTGACTCACCTCACTTTGACCCTGTATTCAAAAAATAGTTGACCTTAAAAATATACTTTGGTAATTTCTATCAACTTTATACTCACCTCATCGTGTCGTACTTACGTGATTAATGTCCAGTCAGTCAGTTCTCTGTCGTCTACCGAAATATATGAATGATAACGCTTGTCGTGATTTTTATTTTCGTTCTTAGAAGCTTTGATACTAAATATTGATAAAATAGCATCTGCTTTTTCCTCTGAGATATAATTTTGACAACATCAACTTTGGAATTAGGATTCTCTTTCGTTTGTCTATACAATTTTATATTTTTGTTGAGGTTTTCTGTGTTACGTAACGGAGATTAGAGTCAGTAATGGCCGTATTAATACATGACCGTACGATATTTCGTAACGATGCTTTAATATACGATACTTGCTGTGCATCGATACAGTAGCTTTCGATATGTATTGTATCAACACTTTTACTTAATCTGTAATACTATTTTCCTTTTTTAGTATGATGCTATAGAATATACGTAAAGTGTACGAAAGCAGGAAAAAACAATTTTAGAGAAAACGTCATCATTTATAATTTTTTTTTTTTTTTTTGCAATTAAAATATAATCCTAATAATAGTTTCCTAATATCATCCTGCGATACATTCTGCCAGGATTATATTTTAATTGCAAAAAAAAATTATAAATGATGACGTTTTCTCAAAAATTGTTTTTTCCTGCTTTCGTACACTTTATGTATATTCTATAGCATCTATGTTCATAAAATTTTGCAAGCGAATAAATCTTATGATTGTGTCTCTTATGAACCTAAACTTTTTTAATTAAAGTTGCTGCTTAAATTTGCAAAACACCTGTCAAAACCTATCCTTACGTAAAATTGTTAAATTTTATTTTCAAAATTTTTAGTATTAATTTCCTACCGTACTATGTGCATAGGAAAAGTGCCGAAATTGCGTCGAAGAATAGAATTGAAGTTTTTGACTCATTTACATATTAAAGTATTCTAGAAAATTGATGGGAACGTGTAAAATGTAATCTCGTTTGAAAACCAGACAGAGTAAACACCCGTATAGGCATTATTTCCTATGACGGGAATCTAGTGTTGTCATAAGCGGTAATTCGAAAGAGGGTTGCTAGATTTGACGATTTATCGTTAATTTGTGATCGAAATAACGAATATTTTAGGAGATATGAGATACACTCTTTTGAAAAAAAAAAAAAAAAAAAAAAAAAAGAAGCACCATGAAGAAAGTAACTGTTTTTATTGAAATTAAATATGCGTACAGCTCATACACAGGTAATGAAATGATTACAAAATCAAGGCCGCAGGACCCATCAATGGTTAGCAATTGCACATGGAATTTTCAAATCAGTAATTGGTGAAACCCTCCTTGGCGGCAATACATGCTTGTATACGTCTAGGTAAGGAGTGATAAAGTTTCCTAATGTCATCCTGCGATACATTCTGCCAGGAATTCCTCAATTGTTGCTCCAGATCTGCTACATTTCGGGGTGCCCAAATCTGGCGACATAGCATGTCCCATACACGCTCGATTGACGAAAGGTCTGGTGACCTAGCTGACTAAGGAACAGTATCAACAGCACGGAGACAGTCCACAGATATATGAACCGAATGTGGCGTGGCATTATTTTGTTGGATAATGACCCCAGAATGACGTGCCATAAAGGGTAACGCAAACGGCCGCAGGATTTCATCAACATATAGTTGAGCTGTTAAAGTTGTACGCAGGATGAATAGGGGCGACCTGCTCTCGTAAGAGATAGCACCCCACACCATCACACCAGGAGTAATGGCTGTGTGCCTGTGTAAAACAAATACTGATTGGGACCGCTGGCCTTGTTGCCTCCACACACGTGCCCGATGGTCATCTGCTGAAAGACTGAAGCATGATTCAACGCTGCACACTATGCGCTGCCAGTCTACTGGCAGCCATGATGCTCTGCTACGACATCACTCTAAACGACTCTGTCGGTATTGTGGGGTTATGGGCAGACGTCTTAAAGGCCGCCGTGACCTTAACCCCACCTCAGACAAGAGCCGTGAGATGGTGGAAAGTACCATGAGCACCGGAAGAAGAGGCTGTAGCACGTTGGATGGCGGACAATGATGCCGTAGGACCAGTTCGGGCCTCTCGCACAATCATCCGGTCTGGCCTCGTATTCGTGCACTTTGGCCTTCTAAAGCCTTCATTCCGCCAATTAGTTTCTTGCAGCAACCATTGTTGTCAGCACCTTTGCACAGCAGTATCCTTTCAGTGCTGGTGGCGGCCTATTGCCCGGTATGACCAGACAGCTTCAAGTATCCCGACTATATGACTGCGTTCGAACTCGTCTAATTGCTTATAAGGTCTTCGGCAACGTCGTAACGGCATTATTGGTTGCGTCTCCACGGAACTGCAACGTCGATAATGAGCAAAGATAAACCGTCCACATTTTTAATATGTTTTATAAGATGCTAGTTGCTCAGTAGAAACGTGTGCTATGACCAAAGTTACCACTCACTGGCCTTGTTTTGATTTCCAAATTTAATTAGATTGCCAAATTTAATCATTTGCATACTTGGTGTAAAGGAAGTTGCATGCGAAATTTCGAGATGATCGGATTCATTTTTTAGGGGGTGCCTTTTTTATTTTTTTATTTTTTTTTTTTGCAAATGATTGTATTTCTAAAACTTTCTACAAAGGGAGTCTATAAAAGGAGTCATTACTCAATTGGAAAGCAGTTGAAGTGATAGAAGCTACATTGAACTGTGATATCCATCAATGTTTAGAGAATTGCAGCTTTGTGAAATGAAACGCGTCAATGTTTCTAGAATAATACAGTTGTTTTGTTAAATGAGTGGAGCATTTAAATGCTGTGTGACTGTGTATTGTTCTTGTTTACTCAATTGGAAAGCAGTTGAAGTGATACAAGCTACATTGAACTGTGATATCCATCAATGTTTAGAGAATTGCAGCTTTGTGAAATGAAACGCGTCAATGTTTCTAGAATAATACGGTTGTTTTGTGAAATGAGTGGAGCATTTAAATGCTGTGTGACTGTGTATTGTTCTTGTTTACTCAATTGGAAAGCAGTTGAAGTGATACAAGCTACATTGAACTGTGATATCCATCAATGTTTAGAGAATTGCAGCTTTGTGAAATGAAACGCATCAATGTTTCTAGAATAATACGGTTGTTTTGTGAAATGAGTGGAGCATTTAAATGCTGTGTGACTGTGTATTGTTCTTGTTTACTCAATTGGAAAGCAGTTGAAGTGATACAAGCTACATTGAACTGTGATATCCATCAATGTTTAGAGAATTGCAGCTTTGTGAAATGAAACGCGTCAATGTTTCTAGAATAATACGGTTGTTTTGTGAAATGAGTGGAGCATTTAAATGCTGTGTGACTGTGTATTGTTCTTGTTTACTCAATTGGAAAACAGTTGAAGTGATACAAGCTACATTGAACTGTGATATCCATCAATGTTTAGAGAATTGCAGCTTTGTGAAATGAAAATCGTCAATGTTTCTAGAATAATACGGTTGTTTTGTGAAATGAGTGGAGCATTTAAATGCTGTGTGACTGTGTATTGTTCTTGTTTACTCAATTGGAAAGCAGTTGAAGTGATACAAGCTACATTGAACTGTGATATCTATCAATGTTTAGAGAATTGCAGCTTTGTGAAATGAAACGCGTCAATGTTTCTAGAATAATACGGTTGTTTTGTGAAATGAGTGGAGCATTTAAATGCTGTGTGACTGTGTATTGTTCTTGTTTACTCAATTGGAAAGCAGTTGAAGTGATACAAGCTACATTGAACTGTGATATCCATCAATGTTTAGAGAATTGCAGCTTTGTGAAATGAAACGCGTCAATGTTTCTAGAATAATACGGTTGTTTTGTGAAATGAGTGGAGCATTTAAATGCTGTGTGACTGTGTATTGTTCTTGTTTACTCAATTGGAAAGCAGTTGAAGTGATACAAGCTACATTGAACTGTGATATCCATCAATGTTTAGAGAATTGCAGCTTTGTGAAATGAAACGCGTCAATGTTTCTAGAATAATACGGTTGTTTTGTGAAATGAGTGGAGCATTTAAATGCTGTGTGACTGTGTATTGTTCTTGTTTACTCAATTGGAAAACAGTTGAAGTGATACAAGCTACATTGAACTGTGATATCCATCAATGTTTAGAGAATTGCAGCTTTGTGAAATGAAACGCGTCAATGTTTCTAGAATAATACGGTTGTTTTGTGAAATGAGTGGAGCATTTAAATGCTGTGTGACTGTGTATTGTTCTTGTTTACTCAATTGGAAAGCAGTTGAAGTGATACAAGCTACATTGAACTGTGATATCCATCAATGTTTAGAGAATTGCAGCTTTGTGAAATGAAACGCGTCAATGTTTCTAGAATAATACGGTTGTTTTGTGAAATGAGTGGAGCATTTAAATGCTGTGTGACTGTGTATTGTTCTTGTTTACTCAATTGGAAAGCAGTTGAAGTGATACAAGCTACATTGAACTGTGATATCCATCAATGTTTAGAGAATTGCAGCTTTGTGAAATGAAACGCGTCAATGTTTCTAGAATAATACGGTTGTTTTGTGAAATGAGTGGAGCATTTAAATGCTGTGTGACTGTGTATTGTTCTTGTTTACGCTGTACTTGTGAATAAACGTGTTAGTTATCCAGAAACGTGGACTTATTCTTGTATCCTGAGCGTACACCCACGATTTCAGAAGATACGGCGAAACAATGTTAACGAACTATTTTAGAGCGATATATGTGTGTCTGTCTGATGTGCATATGACAAAAAATACGTATTCACTAGAGCTTATAAAGTATTCAACCAAATATCATGACATATCAATCGTTGTCGAGGTAGTTAACTCTTTTTTTTTAAATCTATTTTTCGGAGTATCAGGCTAAACTTGGAGCGTTATGAAAAATATAAACATTTTATATGCTTACATCTCCTAACCTAATAGATAACAAGAAAGATCAATTATGCATAACGCATTGATTAAGAAACGCTTTCCAACTGAAATGCAGTTTTATTTTAACATCTCTAAAATTCTATACATTCAGCACTGATATTTTTAAAATGATCACAGTACAATAATTTATTTTACTTGGAAACATAAAACTTCATCAAAAAACGCAATGCTGTAAAATTGTCTGCTTCTTTATGTAAAATCAATTAATATTCATTCATATCACTTATATTCCAGACTCCAGAGTTAAATAATTTTGCGTGAAAAAGATTCACCAATTCCTATACACCTCATCTTACAATTATTTGTTTACATTCTGATTCCATTAAAATTAGGCTTCGTTGTAGAAATTCGTTGTTTGATGATCATTTGAACTCAAAAATTTTGTAATTGCGTTGGCACAGAATATAGATGCACAGAAAATCCGCAAAAATAAAGCGGTTTTAGGACGGATGCAACACTATATAAATTTAAAAGAACTTTAAAAATCACAATTTTAACACTGGGACGAAAAGATGGATGCCATATTTTGTTTTGAAGTGGGTCACGTGATCTCTTCATATATATGGGTATAATTATTATTTTAATTTTTATTTAAAAAACTACCGCAGATGTTTTGCTGAATTTTTTTTTATATGTATTATGGGATAACTTGAATATTTCCTAAAATTTGTGAATTTTAACTTCGCTTAAAAAATGTTTGAAAAATTCGATCTCATAGGGTTCAGTGTATTTCGCCCTTTCAACCCGGGTTTAATCCAAAACTAATTGGGTGATGTTATTTATTTCGCCCTTTCAACCCGGGTTTAATCCAAAACTAATTGGGTGATGTTATTTATTTCGCCCTTTCAACCCGGGTTTAATCCAAAACTAATTGGGTGATGTTATTTATTTCGCCCTTTCAACCCGGGTTTAATCCAAAACTAATTGGGTGATGTTATTTATTTCGCCCTTTCAACCCGGGTTTAATCCAAAACTAATTGGGTGATGTTATTTATTTCGCCCTTTCAACCCGGGTTTAATCCAAAACTAATTGGGTGATGTTATTTATTTCGCCCTTTCAACCCGGGTTTAATCCAAAACTAATTGGGTGATGTTATTTATTTCGCCCTTTCAACCCGGGTTTAATCCAAAACTAATTGGGTGATGTTATTTATTTCGCCCTTTCAACCCGGGTTTAATCCAAAACTAATTGGGTGATGTTATTTATTTCGCCCTTTCAACCCGGGTTTAATCCAAAACTAATTGGGTGATGTTATTTATTTATATTCCCATATGTCCCACAGGCCGTCTCAACAACATACTAAAATTTCATTTTGATAAACTCATTTTTACGGCAGTTATCGTGCGAACGAACAGACAGAACGAACAAAGTATTAAACACTTTTCAACTACGTTGGAAAGTGTTAAAAATGTAAACAATTGTCAGAAATAGGGAAGCATTTATTAAAATAAAGAAAAAAAATTTAAATATTTTAATATTTTGAATTTTTTTTCAAAAAATTTAGCTTTTGCAACTTTTGGCACTTAATATCACGAGATTAATATCTTAATTTATTATAATGGGAATTACAGATAAAATATAAAATAATGCTTTTCATTTTTTAGTCCTTTTTGACCGTGACATTTTTTTCAACATCTGCCCATTAAATAACTATTTTCATTCATTCAAAATGTTTAAACCGTAAATTCTATTTTCGTGATTTGCAATAAAGACTTTTGCAATAATTTATGGGTCATTTTCTGTAAAAGGGTGTTTTACATGTCCCAGGTGTTTTAATAAAAATTGCATGACTTGGGACTGATTTTGGACACTGATCAGTTTTACTATATTGTAGTTCATATTTGTCACCCATTAGCTAAAAAAACAATTTATATTTTTAATATTTAAAAAAAAAATTTATTACATATCATTTGGCTGTTGCGACACACATTACCCTGTGTGTCCCAACAGCCAAATAATAAAATCACAGCTTCATTTACAGGCCTTCATTTTCTTTTAATTTGATGTTTTATATTAAATTAGACAATTTAAATTTAAAATACAAACAATAATAAAAAATCTACTATGCATTAGAGGAATATTTTAAATTATTTTTTACAACTGTCCTCTAGCTTTTTTGTCATCCACCTGTCTAAATTTTAACATCTCTTTCTGTACATAGCTACCAACAAAATATAATCAAAGTATTATTATTTTTTACTAAAGTTCGGTATTCACCGTTTCAAGAGTTTGACTGTGTTCTAACTATCATTCTGTGCATGGAAATATTATAAAACTGAGCAATTTTGGGTAAGTATTTTTATTCCTTGTCATTCACCTGTCTTTAATTATTCTCAGAATAAAAATCTAAATAGTTTTTTAACATATATGCGTGTCTGGTTAGTATAGTAAACTGAATATCAAGTTGGCTTAAATGAAAATAAAACTCATATACTCAGAAAGTAAAATCACACGATTTGTCACTCCCCTGTTTTTTGGTAGACAAGGGAATGACATTAGAATAGTTGAATTATTGCGTGATTGTGCATTGCGTAATGCCATCAGAGGGCGTTGAAGTTCGTTCTCCCTGGCGCAGAAAAAGGTACGCAGAGGCTTTTTGCCTGCACTTAATCTGTTGCAGAGGGACGCTTTTTAATTAGGGATGCCGTCACGCCGCCATCTAAGACAATATGATCAGCTGTCAAAGTTTGAAAGGGGAAGAATCATCGGGATGATGGAAGCCGGGTGGTCAGCTCGGCCAGTAGCCCGCCACCTATGCCGTTCTGACTTTACTGTGAGGAGGTGTTAGGACCAGTGGACGAGAGAGATGTTTCATACACAGTGGCCTGGCGCAGGACGTCCTCGGCAAACCAATCGTCCAGAAGACCGTCACAGCACCCGAAACGCACGCACAGCGCCAACTGAATCGTTGTCCGCCATCCGAACACAGGCAGCACCTTCACTGCGGGCCCCTGTGTCTATCCGTACTATCGCGAGGTGCCTGGCTGAAGGACATTTAGTATCACGACACCCACTACGTGTGCTGCCAATGACACCCACCCACCGTCACTTCCGTTTGGAGTAGTATCGCACTCGACGGGATTGGACCGCATCCGAACGGAACCAAGTCGTCTTCAGCGACGAATCGAGATTCAATTTGAGCAGTGATGACAACCATGTACGTGGATGGAGGCCCCATGGTGAACGCCTCAATCCTGGCCTCGCTTTACAGCGGCACACCGCTCCCACGGCTGGTGTGAGGGTATAGGGCGTCGTCTCATACGACACCCGGTCACCTCTAATATTCTTCCACGGAACCATGACAGCCCGGAGGTACGCTCTTGACATCCTTCATCCACATGTGTTGCCACTCATGACAGGGCTCCCCGCAGGCATTTTTCTACAAGACAATGCTCGGTCACACACAGCAAGGGTCCGACCACTCAACCAGCTGCTCATACTCTAGGGTGAGTCGAGTGGCTTGAGTCTTTCACACACAGCAAGGGTGTCACAGGAATGCCTCCGCCACATTACCACCCTTCCCTGCCTGCCCGATCCCCAGATTTGTCACCGATCGAGCATGTCTGGGATCACTTGGGACGACAAGTTGGACAACCTACAATTTTGGTCGAACTAGAGGGGCGCTTACAACACCTGTGGAATGAGATCACGCAGCACACCATACGGGGCCTGTATGTCTCAATGCCCGCCAGTATCGCATCGTGTATTCACGCTAGAAGTGGCCCAACAGGGTACTAGAACCTCCATTCATTTGTAGTTTTTCCTGTAATAAATGATCCTTTGGCTTTGATTTTTGTATTAATTAAGTCGACGCTGCACTCACATATATAAAATTTCGTTCGATTCTGACAGCTCTTTCTTGGTGCCCAAATTTTTATTGCAATGAGTATATATATATATATATATATATATATATATATATATATATATATATATATATATATATATATATAAAGAAATACAATCCCAAAAAGTATGAAATTCAAGAAAGAGAAAGGCGCAAATTGCCGCACTATCAGAGTCCTGAAATACAAGATTTAAAATGAAAAAAGAAAATATATAGGTGGAATGATTGTGTTTACAGGGTTGCAGAAAGGTCAAGGGGGATTGCGACCCCTATTTCCTGGTTAGAAGCTAGCTTTGACTTCATGAAAACGCTCCCAGAGACTCTGCAAGCCCGAAACAACAATCGATCATGCCCGTGGGGAAAAAATGTTGTCTGGAATTCGGCATTTTTTTCCCCACGGGCATGATCGATTGTTGTTTCGGGCATGCAGAGTCTCTGGGAGCGTTTTCATGAAGTCAAAGCTAGCTTCTAACCAGGAAATAGGGGTCGCAATCCCCCTTGACCTTTCTGCAACCCTGTAAACACAATCATTCCACCTATATATTTTCTTTTTTCATTTTAAATCTTATATATAATATATATATATATATATATATATATATATATATATATGTATATATATATATATATATATATATATATATATATATATATATATATATATATATATATATATATATATACTAACAAAGCAGTTGCTTAAGTGTCATTCTCCTATCATGCTGTCATTTACTTGCCTTGAAAATAAAAATTTGTATTTTATATTTAATTTCTCCAAAATAATCTCTGCTACTGTTTTTTTTTTTTTAGTTTAAACCCCCCATATTAAAACATAATGCAGAAAACAGGTTGAAAAATAGAAAAAAAAATATTTTAACAAGAAAGATGAAAAAGTCCGTTTGGAGAACATGATCCTTATGTTAAAGTAATATGTTATTTTATATATGAGAAGCTTCTATTTCCTACAGCTACACTTTTTGAACGTCCTGAATACGAAAATACATAAAAATGCCTATAATAATAAAGGAAGATGTGTCGTTTGTAACGACAAATCTAAACGTCGTACGACCATGAAATTTGATATACAAGTACTTCAGGATCAGGAACGATACGCCTCGGCGACATTTTTTAAAAATTCGAATTAATTTTTGAGTTATTTTATGTTTTAATACGATTTTGAGAGATGTTTACATAAAACGGATCCTTAGTAATGGAAAATATTGTCACAGATTTTCCATCTAAACACCATCCGGAAAGCCAAGAAATTATCTTTTGAACAAATTTTGAACAGAACCCATACAATTAATAGACGAATTTCGGTGATTTTATTTTTCAAACATATAAACTTCTCTGATTTTTTTTTATATTACGAAATAAAATAATAGACTAACAATCGCATTTTCATAATTTACCAGATGCTTCTTTGAATATCAGACGCTCCAATTAAAAAATTTTGTTTCTGCCACATTCCGTTCGTTAATTATGAATGTTTATGTAAAAACTCATAAATTTTCAAAAGAATTCTAACAGCGCACGAAATGAGAGATGAACAGGGTTTTCCCTTCGACCTGAGGTATAGGTCTATACCTCACCTCGATGGTTTACCCCTCGTCCTTGAACGCACCTTGGGACGGAGTCAAGATTTGATATTTCGATGCGACGTCATCAACGAATGTGGCGTCGTCTTCTTAATCACTTATTTGAATCGCGAGTTGGTACTAAAATCAAAAATATTACCAGTTTGAAAGAATTTTAATTTAAAAAATATGCTGTTGATTTTAATCAAAGGAGCTTATGTAGCGAATCGAAAGAACTTATATAAAGTTTATCAAAAGAGCATTTTTAAAGCATACGGCGTCAACAAAGAAGGTGAAAGGCGTATTTGGGGCGAATCAAAGGAACTTATTTATGGCGTATCAAAATAGCTTGTTTTAGGGCGTATCAAAAGAACTCATTTAATGTGTATCAAAAGACCTTATTTAGGGCTTATCAAAAGGTGTTGTTGTTTATAAGACCCAGACCGTCCGATCTACCAGAAAGGTGTAAGGTAACTGTTTGGACAGCCGGGAAGAGCCACCCAATTTAGACCGGAACCCAATGGGGGAAGCATCCACAGGGACCTACCCTCCTTCCCCTACCACCAACCTCTCGGAAGGACTTACGGACCGACATGTTTAACGTGATCGTATTTCGCGTGAACACGGCGGCAGTTTTGGCAGCGAGAGCTCTAAGGTGTTGAAGACCCAGACCACACGGCCAACCTTAAGACTTATGGCAGCTTAATATTTTGCCGGGAAAAAGAGCTCTAAGGTGTGATTAAGTGATCTAAGGTGTGCTGAAGGTTTGATTGGGTGATTGTCTAAGGTGTAATTAAGTGATCTAAGGTGTGATGAAGGTTTGATTATGTGATTGTCTAAGGTGTGATTAAGGAATCTAAGGTGTGATGAAGGTTTGATTTGGTGATTAGATGCTTATTTAGAGCGAGCATGTGCTCGCGTGTGCTTTGTAATTTAAGCGTGTGCTCGCGCAGCGGACGACTAAGTCTTTCGAAAGCCTTAATGACTGAATTCATTTAATCCCTACTTCAAATTCCGAGCAACGTCGGTACAGTTTATAATATAAAAGAAAATCTGATGTGGGCAGCACATGACTTTCCTTATATAATGCAATAAATTTACTACTTCAACAGTAAAAAAAAATAGATTATTTTTATAGTAGTTATATATATATATATATATATATATATATATATTCTTATATATATATTCTTTCCAAGATATTGAATTTTCGTCAATGAGTCGTCATTTTCCATGTCGTCACCATCAATGTTTCGTCATTGATTTAAAGTCATTTTTATCCATTTGGCGAGTTTTCCGTTAATCTAGCAACATTTAAAAAATCGCCAAGTTGGCGACATTCCACCAAATTCGTCGCCAAAATCTCGCTAAGCGTTATGGACGAAGAAATAAGTTATTCTTACAGCAGATAAATGACTATTGGCGTTCAAATACAAAAGTATTACGCAAAGTATATTTTTTCATGAATGGAACGAGCTAGATCCAAGAGAATGATGTCACCAAATTTATCGCATGGTAATGAAAAGTGAACATGTTTCTCAATAGGAAATATTTTTTTTAATTTTATATGACTTATTGATAATTATTTTGAAAAATGTGCAATATCTCGAGAACGGTTTATGTTAGCGTTCTAAAATGTATGTCAATCGTTTTCTAATGAAAAATTACATAAGAAATGTCTATTTGCGTAACTTTATTAGAGGTTTTGATTTTTTGACGATTTTTTCAAAATTTCACTCGAAAATTTAGGGGGGGGATTCTGAACATTCGATTGCGTATAAAAACAATAGACTTCCAGTGTTTACGGACTGTGATTTTTGTGCCAAATTTCGTTCGAATCAGTCCATTAGTTCGTCAGTTATCGTCTCCACAGACTCACTGACACACACACACATACTTTCACACACACACACACAGACATCACTTCAAAAATATTTGATTCGTGATCAAGGATTCTTGAAACGTGCTCTCCCTTCGAAAACTCGAATTCGAATTTTCGACCCCGTCACAATACTTTCCTTATACATTATTGTATATAAGGAAAGTAAAAATATAAAAATGTATAAACTTTTGAATTTTCTTTGAAGTACAGTAACAATTCGAAAATACGAACTGCTAGAGAATGAAGGTATATATATATTCTCAGACGGTAATCTTTGAATTCAAATATATGGTGGAATAAAGAATAAAAGAACATTTAAATTATGAAAGTTTATTCACTAGGAAATACATCGAGCTTGATTCTTGAAACCATTCAGAAAAACAAACATTTTAATAGAAAAATACACTAAATGACAAAAAACGAGAACAAAAGTTTTACTGCAAAATACACTGTAATTCTTAAAATAATTTTTTAAAACTGGTATTTTTATAAACATGATCCAATCAGGACATTTTGAAATAAGCTAAAATAAAAGAAAAACGTGAAATCCAAAGAATGAGATCTTAAAAAGCCCTGATTCTCAGATTGTTCGGATTTCTGAGGTCCGGTTTTTTTGGAGTTTTACTATATGAAGATTTTAAACACAAACGCATTTAACGTTTTCGTCACTTTGATACAAGGGTTATCGATGCAGTAGGTTATGAGTTAATGAAAGAACTAGTCAATATAACCATTTCCGAAAAATGGCTATGATTCAAAACTTCTTCACATGATCTAACTATGATGTCCATGGAGGTATTTAAAGATCTGCAGTAACAACTTGTCTTAGACTTCACTTTGAGCAAACGTTTACCGTTACATAGTCGTTAGAAACTTAAAACTCTAAATCATCCAGGATATTTATTTATTCATTTTAATATTGGATAATTGATGAATGTTCCAAATTGACACTCTGTTCTTAACCAAGCAAGAGATGTGAAAGAGTGGTGGGAAGTCGAACAGATTAGGACTTTTGCTAACCATCTCCAAGAATTTTCTGCAGAATATTTCAAAATGGCACTTCAAAGGGAAATTTTAATTTGTTGTACCAGAAAATTGGGTCATAGCTACAATAAAACCGCAATGAACATATATTGAAACTAAACAAGTTTGTTCACTTCAGTTCTTATATCATACCTCCATGGTGCGGTCCCCCTGAGAAAAACATTAAGACTGTTCTAACTAAACATCACTCAGCATTTTCTTCTCTGCATCTGGCGTGGAAGCTATAAATTCCCGACTAGCATTAGTGGTGTACTTGTTCCTCTGTTTCTCGCGTCTTCTCTGTTCCATCGAAGCCGAGAACAGACTCAATCCGAAGAACACGCAGCCACTAATGATGCAAAGAAGACCAAATGCCAGCAGGATGGGGCCCATCACTCTCTTCAAGTCGGACCGGATGTAACGTTCGTAGTTCTCGTCTGCGACATTCGGCCGGACCTCCGTGTATGCGATCCCGGATAAAATGGCTCCAGCTAGAAGCATGATGAATCCGACGACCACCACACAGAATGTACAATACTTCACGGGGGTCATGCTGGCCATCCGCCATTTGTTGTAGTTTGGGTCTGTAGTCATTTTGAAGAGTTTTGTTCAAACCTGAAAAAAATCAGTCATTTAATACATTGCTATCCAAAACTGTAATCATTTTTAAACTGTTAAAATTCTGCTGTCTTATGAAATAATGATTTCTTCTGGCATTGGAGTGGAATCAATGGAGGTAGAAGTAAAAAACTTATCCTCCACTGTTTCTAAATTCTACTGTGAAGTTTCAAGGAACAATTATGCAAAGTAATAAATCGTAAATTAAATTTTTAACACAGCACACATCTGTTTCGAAGATACGTTAGATCTTCTTCGCCAGTACTAAAACAATTAAATTTGTAATTTAATTTGTGCTTATGTAATTGAGTTCCATATTTTTTTTTTATTCTTTGTAAAAATCAATTTTACCCTTTTAACCCCTGGCGTAAAAGTACGTCACGTAAAGTCTATGCAATAAGTGCCACTATAGCATATATAACTCTACTAAAAGTCTTCAATTATTTTTTCTTTGGGGTATAAATAATCGTGCAGCTTTGCTTCGAGTGGAACTTAAATTAGAAGTAAAAAAGGTTGGAAATCGCCGATTTAATACGTGAAAGTAAATAGAAACTTTGTCTGCATGGTTTATTTTCCACAAACTCTTATCTCCTCTTTAACTCTACGGTTTTTCCAAACAAAAAAGGTTAGAAAACGTTGGTTTAAAACATGAAGGTAAATGGAAACTCTGTCTCAATGGACTTTTTCCCATTCCACAGGTTCTTATCTCCTCTCTAACTCTATGGTTCCTCCAAACAAAAAAAAAAAATGGCTAGAAATCGCTGGTTTAAAACATAAAGGTAAATAAAAAATCTATTTTCATGGTTTATTTACCTAAAGAATAATTCTAGCGTAAGGTACAGTAGCAGGTTTCATACTTCTCCAGGAAATCCATAGAAACTTTTGGATTGAAAGGAATTTTAATATGGGCCCTTAAAAATACATTTTATTTTATTCATTTTAGTCTTAGACTAATTCAAATCGGAAATGATCCTAGAAAATCGATAGTATGTAATTACGTCGCGAATCTGGTTGACTTGTTTCCAAATTTGTCACATTTGTTCTTTGGTTGCAGAGCGCTATCCAAACATACAGAGAAAAATAAAATATTTTTGTTTTTATTTTCCTGTAACGTTATCCAGAAGAAATTGGATTTTTTTTCTTTTGGTGTGTGTGTATGAATTGCACGATTTTTTTATATCTTTCTCAAAAATCGCTTATTTAATCATACTTTTAATTACGATTTTCGCACTTTTGATACGAAAATCTCGAATTTTAGTATTATTTTGTAAGAATCGGTTATAGCTTTTTTCGTAAGAGCGAATATTAGCGTTTTCACGTAAAATTATCGAAATTTTGTGTTCTTTTGTAAAATTGCAACTTTGTAAAATTCGAATTAAGTTTTTCGTAAAATCGCGAAATTTAAAAGGTTTTTTATAAAATTCGTGCAATTTAAGGATTTTTCGCAAAAAGTATTTTACCGCTTTTTCGTAAACATCTCATATGTTAATATGTTTTCGTAAAAATCACGAATTTTAGCACCTTTGTAATAATCACGCAATTTAGCGCTCTTTTGTAAAAATTGATAATCTTAGCTATATTTTGTAACATTCGCAAGTTTAAGCGATCTTCCGTAGAAAAATTACGAGTTTTAACTCTGTTTTGTAAAAATCGATAATTTTTGCGTTCGTTTGCAAAAATCGCGAATTTTAACGGTTTCTTTTTTATGTGTTTAGAATGAAAACACTGTTTAGTTTTTTTCTAATATACAAAATAATTTAAATTTTAAATAAGTTTGAATGCTGTAAACCCAATAAATGTTTGTACATAACTGAAATTTTGATAATTTTATGGCGTAAAAACTTTTAAACTTTGTGTGTGTGTGCTGCGTGCGTGTGTGTGTGTGTGCGCGTGCGCGCAATGTAATATAATTCAAGGGAATTCGTTGTACGTCTGGGGAGTGGTGTTGTTGGTACAGAATCAAGAGACATAGCTCTAAAAGAAACTTATGCTGAATCATGGTTTTATGTATTTGCTTTTAATGTTTAGAGAAACACCTGAAAAAATTATCAAACTCCCTTTAAAAACTCCTTCGAAACTCCTGAAACTTGATTTTTATAAAAGAGTATGAACCCTGATTAGGTACAGATTTCCCTTTTCAGAATTAATGGAAAAATCAACCTGAGGCACAAATCTTCCTTTATAACCCCAGAATAAACACCTCGCTCTCCCAATCGACGCCGTTCAACCTATGTACATTTTTCAGCTCAAAAGAATCTACTTCCTTGGCTGTCTCACTGTGCTTATCATTTATCACCATATTAGGCAAGAATGAGACACGCACTGGATAAAACGGATGTTTTCGCGTACTAATCAGTTTGTAGTATTAAAAAGAAACTCAAATAAATGCTTCAAGTATAGAAACTATTTTAACAGATGGTAACTGAACTGTTAATCCTCTAATATTAATGTGTCTGAAGATATTTTCAATTATATATCAATGTAAAATATTTGTATTGAAACTGTTTTAAATATTTACAGCTCAAACTGCTACTATAGAACAAAATTACGATCGTTAAAAGAAGCATATAATATAAAAATTTAACTATAAAATTGTCGATTTTTAACACAAAAGATAAACTGCTATCAATGTTCCTCTACATAATTATAGCATAATGTGAACAAAAATACAACAAATAATAATATTATTTTTATTTAATCCAAAAATAAACCGTAAAAATATGAACTAGCATACTAATATTGTTATAGAATCTTAAGCTATATACTTAGTACGAAATTGTATATAGAAGTTGAAAAATACGTAGATTAAGATTCTATAAAAAAAGATATTGATGTTACAGTTTACTTTTTGTTTCAAATAACTATTTTTTTTTAGAAATTCACTATTTTTTTCACTATTTTTTACTTTTACAAAATAATAAAGTAAAAGACCGAGTTTGAAAGTGTTAGCGTTCTAAAGTTTGTATCATTAGTTTTGTGTTGAAAAATTACATAAGAAATGATCATTTACGTAATTTTATTGATGGTTTTGAATTTTAATGATTTTTTCAAAATTTCGTTCAAAAATTTGAGGCGGATGGGGGGGGGGGGGGGATTTTTCGAACATTCAATTGTAATCAAAATGCATAGGGTTCTAGTATTCACTGATTATAATATTTCTACCAAATTTCGTTCAAAACACCCCATTCGTTCGTGAGATATCGCTTCCATAGACACACATGCACACACAGTCATTGCTTCAAAAACATTCGATTCGAGCTCAGAGATGCTTTAAACGTGTTCTTCCGTCGAAAGCTCTAATTCAAATTTTTGATCTAGTCACAATACTTTTCCTATGCATACTATACCTGTAGGGAAAGTTCCTCTACATAGTTCCTCTACATCTGATGTGGGCAGCACATGACTTTCCCTGAAGACCTTATATTCACGTTCTCTTTATTTTAATTAAATTCAATTCACTTTTAATTCCATTTTTGTTCTCATTTGGTAACTGGACTTATTTTCAAACGTGGCGTAGCGAAAACACAAAAAAACTAAAATATCTCGAGAACGGAGAATCCTAGTGTAATGGGGTGCATCTTATTCTTTTCTTCGTTAAAAATGACGTATAAAACAAGTATTTATTGGATATATTTGAGCATATATAGTTTTTTATTTTAGATTTTGATGATTTTTGGGGGCCAGTTTGCAAAAAAAGACAGGTTATTGTTTTCCGAATCATACCAAAATCTAATCAGCACCAGGGTAACCCCCAAGCGACTTATCTACCGAATTTTGTGAAATTCGGTCAATTAGTTTTTCAGCTAGAGTGGATGCAGGCTTTTGCGGGCCATTTCGCAAAAAAAGGCGGGTTCTTTTATCCCGAATCGTACCCAAAACTAATCAGCACCAGACTCACCCACAAGTGACTTACCTACCAAATTTTATGAAATTCGTTCAATTAGTATTTTGTTAGAGTGGGTACAAAATCTGCACAGACAGACATACAGACACACACACACACAGAGACGTTACGCTAAAAATGGTTTTATCGTATTCTAGAGGTCCCGAAACGTGTAGATCCATCGAAAACTCGCGATTTTCGGTATAATTCCAATACTTTCCCTACACATTACCATGTATTGCAGGGAAAGTAAAAACTCACGTTTAAGCTTTCTATATAAATAGCATTATGCAGGCGATATACTGTATTTTCAGAAAATTCATTTGAAGGAAATGCTATCATGTTACTTAACAACGGAATTAATTCGAATGTGTTTATACCGCAGGCGAATTTTATTTATCTGATTCAAATAATAAACAAGAAAGATCAATCATGCATAAAGCGTTGATTATGAAACACTTTCCAACTGCAATGCAATTTTATTTAAACATCTCTAAATATGGGATACATTTAGCGCTGATATTTTTACTTTCCCTGCAATACATGGTAATGTATAGGAAAAGTATTGGAATCATGCCGAAAATCACAACTCGAGTTTTCGACGGATCTACACGTTTCGAGACCTCTAGAATACGAGAAAACTATTTTTAGCGTGACATCTGTGTGTGTGTCTGTGTGTCTGTCTGTCTGTCCGTGTAGATATTGTATCCACTCTAACTAAAAGACTAATGGACCGAATTTCATAAAATTTGGTAAGTAAGTCACTTGTGGGCGAATCTGGTGGTAATTAGTTTTGGGTACGATTTGGGATAAAAGAACCCGCCTTTATTTGCGAAATGGCCCGCAAAAGCTTGTATCCACCCTAGCTGAAAATCTAATGGATCGCATTTCACAAAATTTGGTAGATAAGTCGCTTGTGGGTCACCCTGGTGCTGATTAGATTTTGGTACGGTTCGGAAAAAATAACCTGCCTTTTTTTGCAAAATGGCCCGCAAAAATTGACAAAATCTAAAATAAAAAACTACGTATGCTGAAATATATCCATTAAATGCTTGTTTTATACGTAATTTTTAACGAAGAAAAGAATAAGACCAACTCCATTACACTAGGGCTAGCCCGTGTTCATGCGGAGTACGATCACGTTAAACATGTGGGTCCGTAAGTCCTTCCGAGAGGTTGGTGGTAGGGGAAGGAGGGTACGGTCCCTGTGGATGCCTCCCCCACTGGGTTCCGGTCTAAATTGGGTGGCACTTCCCGGCCGTCCATACAGTTACCTTACACCTTTCTGGTAGGTCGGACGGTCTGGGTCTCAACAACAACAACACTAGGGCTAGCCGTTCTTGAGACATTTTCGTTTTTTCGTGTTTTCTCTACGCCACCTTTGAAAATGAGTCCAGTTATCATATGCGAACGAAAATTTAATTAATAGTGAATTAAATTTAATTAAAATAAAGAGAATGTGTATATAAGTCTGCAGGGAAAGTCATGTGCTGCCCACATCAGATTTTGTTTTTTCGGAATGACTCCCGATAATTGCCTGTATTCACTCTAGCTGAAGAACTAATAGATCAAATTTCACAAAATTTGGTAGATAAATCATTTGTGGGTTACCCTGGTGCTGATTAGATGTTGGTACTATTCGGAAAAAGTAACCTGCCTTTTTTTGCGAAATAACCAGCAAAAATCGTCAAAATCTAAAGTAAAATACCACGTATACTCAAATATATCAATTAAATGCTTGTTTTATACATAATTTTTAATAATGAATAGAATAAGGCCAATCTCATTACGCTAGGACTAGCCGTTCCTGAGATATTCTAGTTTTTCGCATTTACGCTGCGCCACCGTTGAGAAAACGTCCAGTTACCAAGTGAGAACGAAAATGGAATTAAAAATGCCAATTCAGTGTCATTTTTAACACTTTACAACATAGTTGAAAAGTGTTTATGACTTTGTTCATTCTGTCTGTCGGTCTGTCTGTCCGTTAGCACGATAACTGCCGTAAAAATGACTTTATCAAAATGAAATTTTAGTATGTTTTTCAGACAGTCTGAAGGACCTATGGGAATATAAATAAATAATATCACCCAATTAGTTTTTTAATGAACCCGGGTTGAAAAAATGAAATACATTGAACCCTATGGGACCTAATTTTTCAAACATTTTTTAAGCAAATTTAAAATTCAAAAGTTGCTTTGAAATTTTTAGGAAATATTCACATTGTCCCCTAAAATATATTAAAAAAAATTCAGTAAAATATGTTAGGTAATTTTTTAATTAAAAATTATTTAATAAATGGAGAAAAACTAATTCAATAAAATTCTGACTTTTGGGATATCCTCCAGAAAGAAAAAAGGGATATATTATATAATAAATATCTTTCCAAGAGTTTAATTAATTTGTATACGTGAGAGGCTTCACATTTTAAAATACATTTGGTAAATAACAATTTTTCATTTTTTTTTTTAATTTTATATAACTCTTCATGATATACTTATTTGATGGCATTTTTAATGCACTTTTCTACGTCCTACAGTGTTAAAATTTGGTACACAGCTTAAATTTGTAGAACATTTTATTCTACAAAAATTTGGTGGATCTTTAAATATAGATCCTACATTTTTTTTAAATGGCCTGCAAATAATCGCAGTTCACTTCTATCAATCATTGTTGCAATGTTGTTAAAAATTCTGATGTGGGCAGCACATGTCTTTCCCTACAGACTCATATTCACATTCTCATTATTTCTTCAATAATAATTTCAGTTTATCTGCACAACAGCCATAAGTATTTTAAATGACATTGAATTTGCACGTTAAACTTAAATTTGGTTCTCATTTGATAACTGGACATACTGTCAAAGGTGGCGTAGCGAAAACGCGAAAAAACTAAAATATCTCAAGAACGGCTAGCCCTAGAGTAATGGAGTTAATCTTATTCTTTTTGTTGTCAAAAATCACGTATAAAATAGGAATTTAATTCATATAATTGAGCACACGTAGTCTTTTGTTTTTATATTTAACGATTTTTGCGGGCCATTTCGCAAAAACAGCCCGTTTCTTTTTCTCGAATCGTACTAAAATAACCCACAAGTGATTTATATACCAAATTTTGTTAAATTTGGTATATAAATCACTTGTAGGTTATTGAAATATTATACACTAAATTTTGTTAAATTTGGTCTATTAGTTTTTAGCTAGAGTGGATGAAGACAATTTCTGCCGGCCATTTCGCAAAGGCAGATTCTTTTATTATGAAGCGTACTATAATCTAATGAACATCAGGGTTTCCCACAAAAAACTTACCTACCAAATTTTATGAAATTCGGTCCATTAGTGTTTCAGTTAGAGTGGATGCAATATCCTCACAGACACACAGAAAAACACACAGATACACAGATACACAGTTACACACACAGACGTCTTCCTAAAAATAGTTTTTTCGTGTTCTAGAAGTCCCAAAACGTGTAGATCCTTCGAAAATTCGAGTTCCGATCTTCGGCACGATTCCAATACTTTGAATACATACACACACACACACATATATTATCTGTGTATCTGTGTATCTGTGTATTATCTGTGTATCTAAATTCCGTGCCTACGCAATTACAATAGTTGTGATTTTAAATGATCCCTAAACTTTTATTATTTCTTCAACGAAGCCTAATTTTAACTTATGCCGAATGCAAATATCTCAAGCGATTGTAAGGTGAGTTATGTAAGAATTGCTGAATTTTTCACACAAAATTATTTAGCTCTGGAGTCTGGAATACAAATTATATGAATTAAATATTCATTGGTTTTGCATAGAGAATCAGATGATTTATATTGCAATTGAGTTTTAAATATTTAAGTATAATAAATTACTGTAGTACTGTGATAATGTTAAAGATATCACCACTGAATGATCAAATTTTTGAGAAATTTTAAATGAAATTGCTATTCAGTTGCAAAGTGTTTCATAATCAATGCTTATGCATGATTGATCTTTCTTGTAAATATTTGTGAACGTTGTTTTGTGCATTTAAACCGTTGTGCAAGCCATTCCCGAGATATTTAAGTTCTTTCGCATTTTTGCTACACAAATTTTGAGTCCATTATTTATGCTTGCTATTTAGTGCAATTAAACTAAATTTAAAGAATTATTAATGAAGTAAAGAGACAATGAATTTGAGTCTGCAGGGAAAGTCATGTGCTGCTCACATCAGATTTTTTCGTGTTCTAAAGGTCCCGAAACGTATAGATCCGTCGAAAACTCGAGTTGCGATTTTCGACATGATTCCAATACTTTCCCGATACATTGTCATGCATTGCAGGGAAAGTAAAAAATAATGTATAAGATCCGCGATACTGTGTTTTTAACGTTGAATTATACAAGGAAAACTTTAGAAATGTACTATATAAGCACAAATAAAATGATAATGCAGCATACCAGCTGTTTTGAGCTATGTTCTACATTATCACTTTATTTGTGCTTATACACGTTGCTATTTTACTTGTTAAATTATACATAAGGCGCTTTTGCAGATGACAACATGTAAAACTATTTCTAAGTACCCCATTAACTTTAGTTCGAACTTTCTAACTCCATGGACATAACTTTTGTTACCATTTTACTTTCCCTGCAATACATGGTAATATATAGGGAAAGTATTGTAATCATACTGAAAATAGCCACTCCAGTTTTCGACGAATCTACACGTTTTGGGACCTCTAGAATACGAAAATACTATTTTTAGCGTGACGTCTGTGTGTGTGTCTGTCTGTCTGTCTGTATGTATGTCTATGTATCTGTCTGTGTATCTGCCTGTCTGTCTGTCTGTCTGACTGCCTGTCTGTCTGAATGTGTGTCTGTCTGTGCAATGCATGTATCCACTCTAACTCAAAAACTAATGGATCGAATTTCATAAAATTTGGTAGTTAAGTCACTTGGGTGTGACCCTGGTGCTGATTAGTTTTTGATACGATTAGGAATAAAAGAACCCGCCTTTTTTTTTTTTTTTTTTTGCGAAATGGCCCTCAAAAATCTCATGTATCCAATCTAGCTGGAATACTAATTGATCAAATTTCACAAAATTTGGTAGATAAGTTACTTGTGGGTTACTCTGGTGCTGATTATATTTTGGTACGATTCGGAAAAGTACAACCTGCCATTTTTTTACAAAATGGCCCTCAAAAATAGCTAAAATCTAAAAAAAAGACTACGTATATTCAAATGTATCAATTAAATATTTGTTTTATACGTAATTTTTGGCGAAGAAAAGAACTCTAGTACTCTAGGACCAATCGCTCTCAAAATATTTGAGATTTTTCGCATTTTTGTTATACTGCCATTGGAAAAATGTCCAATTACAAAATAAAAACAGAAATTGAATTAAAAATGCAAATTTAGTGTTATTTAGTGCAATTAAACTTAATTTAATGATGAAATGAAAAAATAAAGAGAAAATGAATTTACGTCTGTAGGGAAAGTCACGTGCTGCTCACATCAGATTTTTTCTATAGAAATGCATACAATGCAGGACTACTTATCTTATCCCAGCGCAACTTGAATTATTGTTCCTTACCTTTACCTCTATGATCCGTTTAGGGTATACGTTTTAGATTATTTTCGTTTAGCGTATGTTGACCAAACTTTCGATTTTTTGTAAATTGGTTTACAAATAGGACCATGATGTCTTATTTTTCAGATTTGCTTGTGCAGATAATTTTGTTTAGCTAGAACAAAGATTCTTATGCACCATTTAAGGGGAATTAAATTAAGTGTTTTACTAGAAGTTTTTAAGAACAATATCATTTAGAATACTATGAAAATGTACACGTCTAAATCACGAGCAATTTCGGGTATATTTGCTAGCATTTGAAGGGAAATTTTATTAAAAGCGGATATGACGTCATAAAATATTTGATGTCCATATCTCCCTAAAGCCGGTAAACTATAAACGTTTTGTTTCCTCCTCGCAGAAATACAAACCTTAAAGCACTGTTATAGTACACTATTCCACATATTGTAGACAGTGGCGTATTTCAAAATTCAATTTGGAGATGGGGGTTTCAGTTTCAAGTATCAATCGCAAGGGGTTAGCACGGGCTCGGGCCTGGTCAGTGGGCTTGGGCCCGACCGAGGCACGGGCCATGTTTTATTAAATTCGGGTCGGGTTGGGCCAGGTCAAATTAAATAAAAACTAGAAAGATCAGTCATGCATAAACATTGATTATGAAACACTTTCCAACCTCAATTCAATTTTATTTAAACATCTCTAAAATGCTCTGCATTCCTCGGAAATAGTTTTAAAATTATCACAATACTACATTAATTTATTATATTTGAAAACTTGAAACTTCATAGAAAAAAAATTAACTTCATTCAAATGACAGCATTGAAATATAAATTGCCCGGTTTAAACATGTCTAAAATGCGATACATTCCTCAGTAATATTGTTAAACTTATCATAACACTACAATAATTTATTATATTTAAAAACTTCATTGAAAACAAATGAAATTTATTCAAATGACGTCATCGGAATATAACACGCCTGGCTCTCTCTATAAAAGCAGCATTTCATTCATAAACTGTTTTTCATTCATTTCATTCATCACAATACTATAATAATTTATTTTATTTAAAAACTTAAGACCATGGAGGTACAAGTAATTAAACTCTATGCTTAAAACTTCATTGAAAAAATCAATGAATATTTCATTCATATCAACTATATTGCAGACTCCATGATCTAAATAAATTTGCATAAAAGAAAAGCAGCAATTCTTATATAACTCATTCTACATCTTTTGGTATTTACATTCTCCATGAGGAAAAATTTGGGTTCGTTGTAGAAATAATCAAATGTGGATGATCATTTAAACTCAAATATATTGTAATTGCGTTGTTTCAGTATGTAGATGCCCAGAATTTAATTAAAAAAAAAACGGTTTTAGGACGGATATAACACTAAATTTGAATTAAAAAGAACTTTAAAAATCCCGATTTTGGCACAAGATGGATGTTATATTTAATTTTGAAGTGGGCCACGTGATCTCTTCATATAAAAGTTGTAATTATTATTTTAATTTTTATTTAAAAAACTACTGAATATATTTTGCTGAAATTTTTTTCATATATTTTATGGGATAATTTGAATATTTCCTAAAACTTTTGAAGCAATTTATGAACTTTAAATCTGCTTAAAAAATGTTTGAAATATTAGGTCCCATAGGGTTCAATGTATTTCATTTTTTCAATCCGGGTTCAATCCTAAACTAATTAGGTGATATTATTCATTTGTATGCCCATAGTTCCTACAAACCGTCTGAACAACATACTAAAATTTCATTTTGATAAAACCATTTTTTCGGCAGTTATTGTGTTAACGGACAGACAGACAGACAGAATGAACAAAGTTCACAACACTTCATAAACACTTTTTAACTATGTATTAAAAACCACAAATAGATCAAAATTGAAACAGAAAAATTTGAAATTACATACGAAACAAATTTTTGAATTACCGGATAAAGACTTATTTATTCAACGACATTCCTAAGTCCAAATAAAACATTGATCTTCGCAACATTCAAGTTGTTTAAAACTACAGTAACAGAAAATATGTTATGTCCTAGATGCAGCAAAATATATATATGACGTCTATGTACCAGATGACATGTTTCGTAACATCGTGTGATCTATACATTTAGTTTGGGAAGAAATGCATTCCAATTTTAATTTTTGTGGAAATGACCAATCGATTATTATCATTAGTCGAGTACTCGTTTCAATTTGTTATATTTTTACTTTCTCTGCAGTACATGGTAATGTATAGGGAAAGTATTGGAATCATGCCGAAAATCACAACTCGAGTTTTCGACGGATCTACACGTTTCGAGACCTCTAGAATACGAAAAAACCATTTTTAGCGTGACGTCTGTGTGTGTGTCTGTCTGTCTGTGTGTCTGTCTGTCTGTGTGTCTGTCTGTCTGTCTGTGCAGATTTTGTATCCACTCTAACTAAAAAACTAATGGACCGAATTTCACAAAATTTTGTAGGTAAGTCACTTGTGGCCGGGGCTGGTGCTGATTAATTTTGGGTACGATTCGGAATAAAAGAACCCGCCTTTTTTGTGAAATGGCCCGCAAAAGCTTGTATCCACTGTATCTAAAAAACTAATGGACCGAATTTCACAAAATTCGGTAGATGAGTCAAGTATAAGTCACCCTGGTGCTGATTAGATTTTGGCACGATTCAGAAGAAAATAACCTGCCTTTTTTTGCAAAATGACCCTCAAAAATTGACAAAATCTAAAATAAAAAACTGGGTATACTCAAATATATCCATTAAATGCTGATTTAATACGTAATTTTTAACGACGAAAAGAATAAGACCAAGCCCATTACACTAGGACTAGCCGTTCTCGAGATATTTTAGTTTGTCGTACTTTCCCTACGCCATCTTTGAAAATAAGTCCGGTTATCGAATGAGAACGAAAATTGAATTAAAACTGAAATAAATGTAATTAAAATAAAGAGAACGTTAATATAAGTCTGCAGGGAAAGTCATGTGCTGCTCACATCAGATTTTTTACTTTCCCTGCAATACATGGTAATGTATAGGGAAAGTATTGGAATCATGCCGAAAATCACAACTCGAGTTTTCGACAGGATCTACACGTTTCGAGACCTCTAGAATACGAAAAAACTATTTTTAGCGTGACGTCTGTGTGTGTGTCTGTCTGTCTGTGTGTCTGTCTGTCTGTCTGTGCAGATTTTGTATCCACTCTAACTAAAAAACTAATAGACCGAATATCACAAAATTTGGTAGGTAAGTTACTTGTGAGCGAGTCTGGTGCTGATTAGTTTTGGGTACGATTCTGGATAAAAGAACCCGCCTTTTTTTGCGAAATGGCCCGCAAAAGTTTGTATCCACTGTAACTGAAAAAGTATTGAACCGAATTTCACAAAATTTGGTAGATGAGTCACTTGTGGGTTACCCTGGTGCTGATTAAATTTTGGTACGATTAAAAAAAAAATAACCTGCCATTTTTTGCAAAATGGCCCGCAAAAATCGTCAAAATCTAAACTAATGAACTAGATATACTCAAATATATCCATTAAATGCTCGTTTAATACGTAATTTTTAACGACGAAAAGAAAAAGATCAACCCCATTACACTAGGACTAGCCGTTCTCGAGATATTTTAGTTTTTGGTATTTTCCCTACGCCACCTTTAATAATAAGTCCGGTTACCGAATGAGAACGAAAATTGAATTAAAAGTGAAATAAATTTAAAATTAAATAAAGAGAACGTGAATATAAACGTCTGCAGGGAAAGTCATGTGCTGCCCACATCAGATTTTTACATTCCCTGCAATACATGGTAATGTATAGGGAAAGTATTGGAATCATGCCGAAAATCACAACTCGAGTTTTCGACGGATCTACACGTTTCGAGACCTCTAGAATACGAAAAAACTATTTTTAGCGTGACGTCTGTGTGTGTGTCTGTGTATCTGTCTGTATGTCTGTGAGTCTGTGAGTCTGTGTGTCTGTGTGTCTGTCTGTCTGTGCAGATTTTTTATCCACTCTAACTAAAAAACTAATGGACCGAATTTCACAAAATTTGGTAGGAAAGTTACTTGTGAGCGAGTCTGGTGCTGTTTAGTTTTGGGTACGATTCGGAATAAAAGAACCCGCCCTTTTTTGCGAAATGGCCCGCAAAAGCTTGTATCCACTCTAACTGAAAAACAAATGGACCGAATTTCTCAAAATTCGGTAGATGAGTCACTTGTGGGTGACCTTGGTGCTGATTAGATTTTGGTACGATTCGGAAAAAAATGACCTGCCTTTTTTTGCAAAATGGCCCGCAAAAATCGTCCAAGTCTAAACTAAAGAACTGGGTATACTCAAATATATCCATTAAATGCTGATTTAATGCGTAATTTTTAACGACGAAAAGAATAAGACCAACCCCATTACACTAGGACTTGCCGTTCTCGAGATATTTTAGTTTTTCTTACTTTCCCTACGTCACCTTTGAAAATAAGCCCGGTTACCGCATGAGAACGAAAATTGAATTAAAAGTGAAATAAATTTAGTTAAAATAAAGAGAACGTTAATATAAGTCTGCAGGGAAAGTCATGTGCTGCCCACATCAGATTTTTACTTTCCCTGCAATACATGGTAATGTATAGGGAAAGTATTGGAATCATGTCGAAAATCACAACTCGAGTTTTCGACGGATCTACACGTTTCAAGACCTCTAGAATACGAAAAAACCATTTTTAGCGCGATGTCTGTGTGTGTGTCTGTATGTCTGTCTGTGTGTCTCTCTGTGTGTCTGTGTGTCTGTCTGTCTGTGCAGATCTTGTATCCACTCTAACTAAAAAACTAATGGACCGAATTTCACAAAATTTGGTAGGTAAGTCACTTGTGAGCGAGTCTGGTGCTGATTAGTTTTGGGTACGATTTGGAATAAAAGAACCCGCCTTTTTTTGCGAAATGGCCCGCAAAAGTTTGTATCCACTCTAACTGAAAAACAAATGGACCGAATTTCACAAAATTTGGTAGATGAGTCACTTGTTGGTTACACTAGTGCTGATTAGATTTCGGTATGATTCGGAAAAAAATTACTTGCCTTTTTTTGCAAAATGGCCCGCAAAAATCGTCCAAATCTAAACTAAAGAACTGGGTATACTCAAATATATCCATTAAATGCAGATTTAATACGTAATTTTTAACGACGAAAAGAATAAGACCAACCCCATTACACTAGGACTAGCCGTTCTCGAGATATTTAAGTTTTTCGTACTTTCCCTACGCCACCTTTGGAAATAAGCCCGGTTACAGAATGAGAACGGAAATTAAATTAAAAGTGAAATAAATTTAATTAAAATAAAGAGAACGTTAATATAAGTCTGCAGGGAAAGTCATGTGCTGCTCACATCAGATTTTTACTTTCCCTGCAATACATGGTAATGCATAGGGAAAGTATTGGAATCATGTCGAAAATCGCAACTCGAGTTTTTGACGGATCTACACGTTTCAAAACCTCTAGAATACGAAAAAACCATTTTTAGCGTGACGTCTGTGTGTGTGTCTGTCTGTCTGTGTGTCTGTGCGGATTTTGTATCCACTCTAACTAAAAAACTAATGGACCGAATTTCACAAAATTTGGTAGGTAAGTCACTTGTGAGCGTGTCTGATGCTGATTAGTTTTGGGTACGATTTGGAATAAAAGAATCCGCCTTTTTTTGCGAAATGGCCCGCAAAAGCTTGTATCCACTCTAACTGAAAAACTACTGGACCGAATTTCACAAAATTTGGTAGATGAGTCACTTATGGGATACCCTGATGCTGATTAGATTTTGGTACGATTCGGAAAAAAATAACCCGCCTTTTCTTGCAAAATGGCCCGCAAAAATCGTCAAAATCTAAACTAAAGAACTAGGTATACTC
Source organism: Amaurobius ferox (assembly GCA_951213105.1). Taxonomy (NCBI): domain Eukaryota; kingdom Metazoa; phylum Arthropoda; class Arachnida; order Araneae; family Amaurobiidae; genus Amaurobius; species Amaurobius ferox. Next base: position 130,889,264 of record OX578145.1, read on the forward strand.
AAATATATCCATTAAATGCTCGTTTAATACGTAATTTTTAACGATAAAAATAATAAGACCAACCCCATTACACTAGGACTAGCCGTTTTTGAGATATTTTAGTTTTCCGTATTTTCTCTACGCCACCTTTGAAAATAAGTCCGGTTACCGAATGAGAACGAAAATTGAATTAAAAAGTGAAATAAATTTAATTAAATAAGGGGAACGTTAATATATGTCTACAGGGAAAGTCATGTGCTGCCCACATCAGATTTTTACTTTCCCTGGAATACTTGGTAATGTATAGGAATAGTATTGGAATCATGTCGAAAATCGCAACTCGAGTTTTCGACGGATCTACACGTTTCAAGACCCATAGAATACGAAAAAACCATTTTTAGCGTGGCGTCTGTGTGTGTGTGTGTGTGTATCTGTGTGTCTGTGTGTCTGTCTGTCTGTGTGTCCGTCTGTGTGTCTGTCTGTCTGTCTGTGCAGATTTTGTATCCACTGTAACTAAAAAACTAATAGACCGAATTTCACAAAATTTGGTAGATAAGTCACTTGTGGGCGAGTCTGGTGCTGATTAGTTTTAGGTACAATTCGGGATAAAAGAACGCGCCTATTTTTGCGAAAAAGCCCGCAAAAGCTTGTATCCACTCTAACTAAAAATCTAATGGACTGAATTGCACAAAATTCGGCAGATGAGTCATTTGTGGGTCAATCTGGTGCTGATTAGATTTTGCTATGATTCAGAAAAAATAACCTGCATTTTTTTTGCAAAATGGCCCGCAAAAATCGTTCAAATCTAAACTAAAGAACTACGTATGCTCAAATATATCCATTAAATGCTTGTTTAATACGTAATTTTTAGCGAAGAAAAGAATAAGACCAACCCCATTACATTAGGACCAGCCGTTCACGAGATATTTTAGTTTTTCGTATTTTCTCTACGCTTCCTTTGAAAATAAGTCCGGTTACCGAATGAGAACGAAAATTGAATTAACAGTGAAATAAATTTAATTAAAATAAAGAGAACGTGGATATAAGTCTGCAGCGAAAGTCATGTGCTGCCCACATCAGATTTTTACTTTCCCTGCAATACATGGTAATGTATAGGGAAAGTATTGGAATCATGCCGAAAATCGCAACTCGAGTTTTCGAAAGATCTACACGTTTCGAGACCTCTAGAATACGAAAAAACTATTTTTAGCGTGACGTCTGTATGTGTGTCTGTATGTCTGTCTGTGTGTCTTGTCTGTGTGTCTGTCTGTCTGTCTGTGCAGATTTTGTATCCACTCTAACTAAAAAACTAATTGACCGAATTTCATAAAATTTGGTAGGTAAGTCACTTGTGGGAGAATCTGGTGTTGATTAGTTTTGGGTACGATTCGGGATAAAAGAACCCGCCTTTTTTGCGAAATGGCCCGCAAAAGCTTGTATCCACTCTAGCTGAAAATCTAATGGACCGAATTTCACAAAATTTGGTAGATAAGTCGCTTGTGGGTCACCCTGGTGCTGATTAGATTTTGGTATGATTAAAAAAAATAACCTGCTTGTTTTGCAAAATGGCCCGCAAAAATCGAAAAAATCTAACATAAAAAACTACGTATGCTGAAATATATCCATTAAATGCTAGTTTTATACGTAATATTTAACGAAGAAAAGAATAAGATCAACCCCATTACACTAGATCTAGCCGTTCTCGAGATATTTTATTTTTTTCGTATTTTCTCTACGCCACCTTTGAAAAGAAGTCCAGTTATCAAATGAGAACGAAAATTGAATTAAAAGTGAATTAAATGCAATTAAAATAAAGAGAACGTGAATATAAGTCTGCAGGGAAAGTCATGTGCTGCCCACATCAGATTTTTACTTTCCCTGCAATACATGGTAATGTGTAGGGAAAGTATTGGAATCATGCCGAAAATCGCAACTCAAGTTTTCGACGGATCTACACGTTTCGAGACATCTAGAATACGAAAAAACTATTTTTAGCGTGACGTCTGTGTCTGTGTCTGTGTGTCTGTGTGTCTGTCTGTGTGTCTGTCTGTCTGTGCAGATTTTGTATCCACTCTAATTAAAAAACTAATGGACCGAATTTCACAAAATTTTGCAGGTAAGACTCTTGTGGGCGAGTCTGGTGCTGAGTAGTTTTGGGTATGATTCGGAATAAAAGAACCCGCCTTTTTTTGCGAAATGGCCCGCAAAAGTTTGTATTCACTCTAACTGAAAAACTAATGGACCGAATTTCACAAAATTCAGTAGATGAGTCATTTATGGGTCACCCTGGTGCTGATTAGATTTTGGTACGATTCGGAGAAAAATAACCCGCCTTTTCTTGTAAAATGTCCCGCAAAAATCGTCAAAATTTAAACTAAAGAACTACGTATGCTCAAATATATCCATTAAATGCTTGTTTAATACGTAATTTTTAAAGAAGAAAGGAATAAGACCAACCCCATTACACTAGGACTAGCTGTTCTCGAGATATTTTATTAATATAACTTTTTCAAATTAGTCATTTTTACTTTCCTTATATACATAATGTATAAGGAAAGTATCGTGACGGGGTCGAAAATTCGAATTTGAGTTTTCGACTGGAGAGCACGTTTCAAGCATCCCTGATCACGAATCAAACATTTTTGAAGTGATGTCTGTGTGTGTGTGTGTGTGAAAGTATGTGTGTGGGTATGTGTCTCAGTGAGTCTGCGGAGACGATAACAAACGAACGAATGGACCGATTCGAACGAAATTTGGTACAAAAATTACAATCCGTAAACACTGGAAGTCTATTATTTTTATACGCAATCGAATATTCAGAACCCCCCTAAATTTCCGAGTGAAATATTGAAAAAATCATCAAAAAATCAAAACCGCTAATAACGTTACGCAAATAGACATTTCTTATGTAATTTTTCATTAGAAACCCATTGACATAAATTTTAGAACGCTAACATGAACCGTTCTCGAGATATTGCACATTTTTTAAAAAAATTATCAAAAAGTTATATAAAATAAAAAATATATATTTCCTATTGAGAAACATGTTCACTTTTCATATGTAATACCATGCGATAAATTCGGTGACATCATTTTCGTGGATCTAGCTCGTTCCATTCATGAAAAAGATACTTTGAGCAATACTTTTGTATTTGAACGTTAATAGTCATTTATCTGCTGTAAGAATAACTTATTTCTCCGTTCATAACGCTTGGCGAGATTTTGGCGACGAGTTTGGCAGACTGTCGCCAACTTGGCGACATTTTTAATTGTTGCCAAATTAACAAAAATCTCGCCAAATTGATAAAAATGACGCTAAATCAATGAATATGACGACTAATTGAAGAAAATTCAATATCTTGAAAAGAATATAAGTGTCTACTATAAGAATAACATTTTTTTAATTGTAGAAGTTGTAAATTCATTGCATTATAGAAGGAAAGTCATGTGTTGCCCACATCAGATTTTTACTTTCCCTGCAATACATGGTAATGTATAGGGAAAATATTGGAATCATGTCGAAAATCGCAACTCGAGTTTTTGACGGATCTACACGTTTCGAGATCTCTAGAATACGAAAAAACTATTTTTAGCGTGACGTCTGTGTGTGTGTCTGTGTGTCTGTCTGTCTGTGCAGATTTTGTATCCACTCTAACTAAAAAACTAATTGACCGAATTTCATAAAATTTGGTAGGCAAGTCACTTGCAAGCGAATCTGCTGCTGATTAGGTTTGGGGACGATTCGGTATAAAAGAACCCGCCTTTTTTTGCGAAATACCCCGCAAAAGCTTGTATCCACTCTAGCTGAAGAACTAATGGACCGAATTTCACAAAATTCGGTTGATAAGTCACTTGTGGATCACCCTGGTGCTGATTAGATTTTGGTATGATTCGGAAAAAAATAACCTGCCTTTTTTTTTGCAAAATGGCCAGCTAAAATGTTCAAAATCTAAAATAAAAAACTACGTATAATCAATTATATCCATTAAATGCTTGTTTAATACGTAATTTTTAACGAAGAAAAGATTAAGACCAACCCTATTACACCAGGACTAGCCGTTCTCGAGATATTTTAGTTTTTTCATATTTTCTCTACGCCACCTTTGAAAAGAAGTTGAGTTATCAAATGAGAACGAAAATTGAATTAAAAGTGAATTAAATTTAATTAAAATAAAGAGAATGTGGATATAAGTCTGCAGAGAAAGTCATGTGCTGCCCTCATCAGATTTTTAAATTTATCGCAAAAAAATTTAATCGCTTTTGTACTGTGATTGCTTGACTAATGATGAAAATATTGAATCCAATAAGTACTATTTACTTTGAAATTTAATATTGATATTTTATTTTCTGTTTCTTCTGTGATTTTAATTTCAATTGTTTAATTCCGTATTTTTCTAGACTATCAAAATTAAAGAAATTATATTCTTATATTAAAACACAATTCCGTCGATTTCTTCCCAATAACAAATTTTGAATGAAAATGTATTTGAGCAAACTGTTATAATTTAAAATAAATAGATGGATAAGGCAAATTCTTGTCCTTGAATTTATTTATATTTGTATTCTAAACAACCTATACTTTTAATTTAAAATTATTAAATTTGAAAAATATTTATAACTATGTCATAATCAAAGAAATTATATTTATGTATACTGACATAGAACGTTTAATCGCGTTGAAATTTTTTAAAAACACTAAGAATTGTGTCATTTGCCATGCTTGTTTTGCTACCACTGCAATAAAGAATATTTAGTACTGATGAGCTCCAACAAGAGGAGCATTGCATTGTTTACTGATAACTTAAATTTATGAATAGAACATGTTTTAAACATAATCTCAGTGAAGAGCCGTTTTCTCATTTAATCTCTAGATGTTATCAAACCAAAATAATGAATTAAAACTCCTTTATAGTAATGCTCATTCTTGATTTGTGCAGATTTTTAAAAATTTGGGTTCTTTTTACTTTCCCTGCAATACATGGTAATGCATAGGGAAAGTATTGGAATCATGCCGAAAATCGCAACTCGAGCTTTCGACGGATCTACACGTTTCGAGACCTCTAGAATACGAAAAAACCATTTTTAACGTGACGTCTGTGTGTATGTCTGTGTGTCTGTGTGTCTGTCTGTGTGTCTGTCTGTGTGTCTGTCTGTCTGTGCAGATTTTGTATCCACTCTAACTAAAAAACTAATGGACCGAATTTCACAAAATTTTGTAGGTAAGTCACTTTTGGGCGGGGCTGGTGCTGATTAGTTTTGGGTACGATTCGGAATAAAAGAACCCGCTTTTTTGTGAAATGGCCCGCAAAAGCTTGTATCCACTGTAGCTAAAAAGTAATGAACCGAATATCACAAAATTCGGTAGTTGAGTCACGTATAGGTCACCCTGGTGCTGATTAGATTTTGGTGCGATTAAAAAAAAATAACCTGCCTTTTTTTGCAAAATGGCCCGCAAAAATTGCCAAAATCTAAAATAAAAAACTGGGTATACTCAAATATATCCATTAAATGCTGATTTAATACGTAATTTTTAACGACGAAAAGAATAAGACCAACCCCATTACACTAAGACTAGCCGTTCTCGAGATATTTTAGTTTTTTCGCATTTTCTCCACCCACCTTTGAAAATAAGTCCAGTTACCAAATGAAAATGAAAATTGAATTAAAAGTGAATTACATTTAATTAAGATAAATAGAAGTGAATATAAGTCTGCAGGGAAAGTCATGTGCTGCCCACATCAGATTTTTTACTTTCCCTGCAATACATGGTAATGTATAGGGAAAGTATTGGAATCATGCCGAAAATCGCAACTCGAATTTTCGACGGATCTACACGTTTCGAGACCTCTAGAATATTTTTAGCGTGACGTCTGTGTGTGTGTCTGTCTGTCTGTGCAGATTTTGTATCCACTATAATTAAAAAAGTAATTGACCGAATTTCACAAAATTTGGAAGGTAAGTCACTTGTGGATGAGTCTGGTGCTGATTAGTTTTGGGTACGATTCGGGATAAAGGAACTCGCCTTTTTTTGCGAAATGGCCCGCAAAAGTTTGTATCCACTCTAGCTGAAAAACTAATGAACCGAATTTCATAAAATTCGGTAGATGAGTCACTTATAGGTCACCCTGGTGCTGATTAGATTTTGGTATGATTCGGAAAAAAATAACCTGCCTTTTCTTGCAAAATGGACCGCAAAAATTGTCAAAATCTAAACTAAAAAGCCACGTATGCTCAAATATATCCATTAAATGCTTGTTTAATACGTAATTTTTAACGAAGAAAAGAATAAGACCAACCCCATTACACTAGGACTAGCCGTTCTCGAGATATTTTAGTTTTTTTGTTTTTCCGCTACGCCACCTTTGAAAATGAGTCCAGTTAGCAAACGAGAAAGAAAATTGAATTAAAAGTGAATTAAATGTAATTTAAATAAAGAGAACGTGAATATAAGTCTGCAGGGAAAGTCATGTGCTGCCCACATCAGATATTTTTTTTATTTATTACTATATGCAATATAACTTGTGTTTTATTCCCTAAATAGCAAATTTGGATCAACATACCATACAACAGGCCCTACATATTGTGTATTACAAATAAATTCTGACTAAGCCCGGCCACGTTGAGTTTGGCTTCGAGTGTTTTCGGGACAGGCCAGACTCGAGTGAATTATTGTAAAAAAAAATTCTTGGACTTTGGCCGTGTCAAACCTTAATATTTTGGGGCCAGATAAATTTTTAAATTAGACCCGTGCAGACCTCTAGTTTCTAAATAACTGGGTTTTGATATTAACGTCTTCTTGCGGCTTCAGGAACCGGGATTTTCCCCAAATTTGAAGACTTCGACTTGTACAGCATGTGGGGAATTTCTCCCTTATTGCAATGACATAGCAGCCGGAGCACTTTTTTTTTTTTACTTTCCCTGCAATACATGGTAATGTATAGGGAAAGTATTGGAATCATGTCGAAAATTGCAACTCGAGTTTTCGACGGATCTACACGTTTCAAGACCTCTAGAATACGAAAAAGCATTTTTAGAGTGACGTCTGTGTATGTGTCTGTGTGTGTGTGTGCCTGTCTGTGTGTCTGTCTATCTGTGCAATGTATGTATCCACTCTAACTAAAAAACTAATGTACCGAATTTCATAAAATTTGGTATGTAAGTCACTTGAGTAAGACCCTGGTGCTGATTAGTTTTTGATAGGATTCATAAAAACAGAACCCGCCTTTTTTTTGCGAAATGGCCAGTAAAAATTTCATGTATCCACTCTAGCTAAAATACTAATTGATCCAATTTCACAAAATTTGGTAGATAAGTCACTTGTGGATCACCCTGGTGCTGATTACATTTTGGTACGATTCGGAAAAGAACAACCTGCCTTTTTTACGAAATGCCCCCAAAAATTTCATGTATCCACCCTAGCTAAAATACTAATTGACCAAATTGTCTGTCTGTCTGTGTGTGTGTTTGTCTGTGCAGATTTTGTATCACTCTAACTAAAAAACTAATTGTCCGAATTTCATAAAATTTGGTAGGTAAGTCACTTGTGGGCAAGTCTAGAGCTGATTAGTTTTGAATACGATTCGAGTTAAAAGAACCCGCCTTTTTTTTTTGCGAAATGGTCCGCAAAATCTTGTATCCACTCTAGCTGTAAAACTAAAGGACCGAATTTCACAAAATTTTGTAGATAAGTCACTTGTGGGTCACCCTGATGCTGATTAGATTTTGGTAGGATTCAGAAGAAAATAATCTGCCTTTTTTGCAAAATGGCCGGCAAAAATCGGCAAAATCTAAAATAAAAAACTACGTATAATCAATTATATCCATTAAATGCTTGTTTAATACTTAATTTTTAACGAAGAAAAGAATAAGACCAACCCCATTACACTAGCCATTCTAAAGATATTTTAGTTTTTTCGTATTTTCTCTACGGCACCTTTGAAAATAAGTCCAGTTATCAAATGAGAACGAAAATTGAATTAAAAGTGAATTAAATTTAATTAAAATAGAGAGAACGTCGATATAAGTCTGCAGGGAAAGTCATGTGCTGCCCACATCAGATTTTTAATTCTTAGTCTCTATAGACTCTGTACTTATTCCTTTCTTTTATTATTATTTATTTATTTTATTTATTGAAGGTTGGTTAAAACGGGTTGTTTTTCTTGTTCAAGAACTTCCGAACGACAAACTGAATAGGGAATAAGTAGAGGTTTTTTTTATTATTATTATTATCACGTGTGTGTTTAAGAAGCATTTTAAAACTTTTCAATTTCGGGTGGGATTGAACCCCTTACCCCTCCCCCCTTAAATACGTCCCTGATTGTAAATGTTAGCTATCATAAAGAACTCGCTAACTGTGCTGATATTCACAATTCTTTGTAGTTCGTAAACACCGTAAAACGACAGATGCCATTTCACGTTTAGTAAACAAATTTTAGTGTCATTTTTGCGCGGATATATCTGCTTTCCAAAGGTCACACTCAACTTTTACTTCCAATCTTATCTGTGGTTTCGCGACGATAATGGTGATAAAAAAGAAACGGAACGCTTGGCGGATCCGAGAGGTGATGAAACCTGACCGCCTCAGTGTCGCTTAATCTTAGAAAATCGTTCAACGGGAAAAATTTTCAAATCCTGAAGCATTTCAGTATTTCATTTGTGGGTGCGAGATTTGTATGAAAATCCACAATATGAAATAAATAAAATGCTTGCTGACAGGGAAGGGGGGAGAGGGATCACAAAATTGAATTGATGTTGAGAAAAATAAATGTTGTTCACATAATTTTTGTACATAATTGTTTTAACATAATTGTTGTTAACATATTTTTTCTAAATACAAATATCTATATTTATTTACTTGTTATTGAAATTTTAAACGCCGGTTCTTAGAGTGTTGAAGACCCAGACCGTCCGACTCGTCCAGAGGACTAAGAGCAGCTATTTGGACGGCCGGGAAGTTGGTTCTTAGAGTGTGGATGAAGAGAAAATTTTGTTGCAATATCATCATAATCCAATGGTATATCTTGTTCTATAGCTAAAGTTGAAAGTCTTTCTTGTACCATTGTACTGCGAAAATAACTTTTCAACCTCACACACGAAAAAGACCTTTCACAACTGGCTGAGCTGATTGGCACAGTCAAAAACAATTTAACTAATAATGTTATGACAGGAAACACATTTTTTAAATTCCGCTCTTTAAAATAATCCATGCGACTTTTAAAATCGGGATGGTCTATGTTTACATTTTTCACCATTGAATAAAACAGTCGCAATTCACTTAGCAATTCCTCTTTCTGGAAGTTATATACTTTGCATATGGTTGAAACTTTTTTTTCCGGCATCTGATCCGGATAATACTGAACTAAGGACAAACAAAACGGATATTGGAATGGATATTGTTCTCAGTAAATCTTATCTAAATTTCATTAGATTCTGAATCTATAATTTCATATTGAATATTGATTTTGTGATATGATTTAACATCATCATGGGGATTATTTTCAACATGGGGATTTTTTTCACCGAATTCGCTTGGGATTTTTTTACGCTTTTTCAGTTTTGGTCCAGAATAAGAAAAATTTGCCGCCCCTGTCCTGAAGTATTCTTCTTTATCCAAAAAAGTTATACTAAATAGTTGAAAATATTTGTAATTTCCACTCGACTTTCCCATATATTCATCAGTAGCGTAGCGTAAGATTTTTGACTGGGGAGGCTGAGCGCTTTGCGTTTAAATTAGAAAGGGTGTTGCTGTTATGACAAGTGAGATTTATATTTGAATTCGCTCTTATTCTTTTGATGAGTAAAATATTATAATGTAGCATAAAAATGCAAAAAGTGCATGAATTGCACGAAATTTTAAAATGTTACCGATGTGAGATAAATACATACAAGATATACATTTTAAATGTTTTCATATTTATAAATTAGATCAACCTTTACAACCATCATATTAAATATATAGATATAAATTAGAATATCATAAGCAAATGACAGAAAATACATATTAAGTTTTGTAAATATAAAGAGCTAGAACTAGCAAAATTGAACAATTCAAGCGTGCACTGAAAATGGGTGAAAAATAAATTTGGAATGTAACAAGCTTAGTTCAAAATCTCTGTAATCAACATTGTTCTTAAACAATTTTGTATATTAATTATTGGCAAATACTATACTATGAAAACGTAATATCTTATAATTACAATATGCTAAAAATCTACTAGAAATATTATCAATCGGTTTTGCAAAAAAAGATCCTCATGTAACAGGTGATTACCAAAGCGAAATGCGATTTATCTATATATATAAAGAAAAAATCTGATGTGGGCAGCACATGACTTTCCCTGCAGACTTATATCCATGTTCTCTTTATTTTAATTAAATTTATTTCACTTTTAATTCAATTTTCGTTCTCATTCGGTAACCGGACTTATTTTCAAAGGTGGCGTAGAGAAAATACGAAAAACTAAAATATCTCGAGAACGGCTAGTCCAAATGTAATGGGGTTGGTCTTATTCTTTTCTTCGCTAAAAATTACGTATTAAACAAGCATTTAATGGATATATTTGAGCATACGTAGTTCTTTAGCCTAGATTTGGACGATTTTTGCGGGCCATTCTGCAAAAGAAGGCAGGTTACTTTTTTCTGAATCATACCAAAATCTAAACAGCACCAAGGTGACCTATACGTGACTTATCTACCGAATTTTGTGAAATTCGGTCCGTTAGTTTTTCAGCTACAGTGGATACAAGCTTTTGCGGGCCATTTCACAAAAAAGGCGGGTTCTTTTATTTCGAATCGTACCCAAAACTAATCAGCACCAGCCCCGGCCACAAGTGACTTACCTTCAAAATTTTGTGAAATTCGGTTCATTAGTTTTTTAGTTAGAGTGGATACAAAATCTGCACAGACAGACACACAGACAGACAGACACACAGACACACAGATACACAGACGGACAGACACACACACAGACGTCACGCTAAAAATGGTTTTTTCGTATTCTAGAGGTCTCGAAACGTGTAGATCCGTCGAAAACTCGAGTTGCGATTTTCGGCATGATTCCAATACTTTCCCTATACATTACCATGTATTGCAGGGAAAGTAAAAAGTGTGTATGCATGATCCACCATAACTGGAGAACGGCTGAACCGAATTTCATGAAATTTGTCTCCGTAGTCTTGAAATTACCCCACAAAAAACATAGGCCATGTTTCGAGTTTCTACGACCAGTTGTTCTCGAGATATTAGTGAAAAACGACACTTTTTCCTAGGAGTTCTACTCTCTAACTTCATGATTCAGTACGAAAACGGTTGGACATTGTTGGTTTAAAACAGTCTAAACAGTCTAACTAAGTCAGTTAAATCTCTGAATTTTGTGGGAGTTTATTGAACGTATTAGACACTTTTGAAAATCGCAGGTTTGAGATATGAATTTAAATGGAAACTTTCACCATGGTTTATTTCTCACAGGCTTACTTAACAGAGTTTTGTGGGAGTTTATTAAACGTATAAGACACTTTTGAAAATCGCAGATTTGAGATATGAATTTAAATGGAAACTATCACCATGGTTTATTTCTCACAGGCTTACTCAACAACGAAAAGTATTAAGAAATCACAGAAGGATCAATCATGCATAAAGCATTGATTATGAAACACTTTCCAACTTTAATTTTATTTAAACATCTCTAAAATGCGATACATAATATATCACAATCGGCTCTATATGTTCCGGTGTAATTTTTATCATAGTTTTGCATGGTAAATCCCGAGCAACGCTGGGTAATCGCTGCTAGTTCCTTCTAAAACTCCCAGATACGCAAGCAGATGCTTCGCCATATTAATACCGAGATCTACTTCACTTACTAACTACTAAGTTTAAATATTAATCATTATTAGTGTATTTCTTCGTCCTGATCTTGTTTAAAGTTAGGTGAATGTCAAGTTATTCATGAAAAATTGTTCAAATTATTTAGCATTAAAAAAAGTTAATATTTTCTGTAAAGATGGCACTTCGCTTGACTCAAAATAGCGGACCCATTCACAACCATCGTTTGCCACGTAATTGAAAAGCGTCACTTCTCACATCCAATCATTGTCGTTTTCAAAGGGAAAAGCAATAGCCATTCCTTCTGAAAGGCTAGCTTTCACGAGCCCGTTAACGCGATGATCTGCCACGGGAGAGACCGGATGTTTCATTATCATGCTAATCCTTATTCACTTCGTAGGCTTGAATACTTAAGCATACGATACTTTAAAAGATGTGTTTTAATGGGAAAAAATACTTTAAAACGCGTTACTTTAAGCAAATAAAGTGTTACCACTTTCTAAAATATATATATACATTCGCAAAGTTATTTAAAAAATAAAATGAATAAAAATATTTAAATAATTCCTTAAACGAGATCTTAAATTGGGGAGGCTCAGCTTTTCAGCCTCTATGGACGCTACGCCACTGATACTCATACTAGCAGATAATACTCGGCGTTGCTCGTGATTTAAAATATGTGCAGATTCCTATAGCATATTCTAAATTATATTGTTCTTCAAAAAATTCTATTTAAATATTTGATTTAATTCACCTAAAATTAAATATAAGAATGTCTGTTCTCGGTATACAAAATTATTTGCACAGCGAGAACAGACAGATCGAAGAATAAAGCATGCTTATCCCGTCAGTAAACACATTTTCATAAAATATAAATTTTGGTCACCATACACCCAAATGAAGATGCCAAAATAGTAGAACCCGTACCATTTGTATCCAGTTTCAACGATAGGTTTTAAAAACAATAGGAAATATATGAATTTGAAACACCATCGCAAAAAATAAAACAGATGGCATAACGGTCAGCGGAATGCATCCAATTCTTTAGAGTCACTAGTGCCAACTTGAAAAGGAAGTTTGAAATTTTTTTAAGAACATTTGCAAAGAAATACCTTGCGAACAAAAGCATCTAAAGAATTTCAATTTTTACTTTCGCTACAATACATGGTAATGTATAGGGAAAGTATTGGAATCATGTCGAAAATCGCAACTCCAGTTTTCGACGGCTCTGCGTGTTTCGAATACTCTATAATCCGAGAAAACTATTTTTAGAATGACGTCTGTGTGTGTGTGTGTATGTACTCTAAAACTAATTGACCAAATTTCACAAAATTTGGTAGGTAAATCGCATGTGGGTGACACTGGTGCTAATTAGATTTTGGTGTGATTCAGAAAAAATCTGATGTGAGCAGCACATGACTTTCCCTGTAGATTCAAATTCATATTTTCTTTATTTCTTTAATAATTCTTTAGATTGAGATTACTGTACCAAATAACACTCAATTTGCATTTAAATTCAATTTTTGTTTTTATTTGGTAATTGGACATTTTTCCGATAGCGGCGTAATAAAAATGCAAGAAATCTCAAATATCTTGAGAACGGTGGTTAGTCCTAAAGTATAATGGAGTGTGTTATATTCTTTTCCTCGTCAAAAATTGAGTATAAAACAAGAATTTAATTGATACATTTTAGCATACGTAGCCATTTCGTCAAAAAAGGCAAGGTGTTCTTTTCCGAATTGTACCAAAATCTAATCAGCAACAGAGTGTTCCACAAGTAACTTATCTATCAAATTTTGTGAAATTTGGTCAGTTAGTATTTTAGCTAGGGTGGATACATGAAATTTTTGGGGGCATTTCGTAAAAAAGGCAGGTTGTTCTTTTCCGAATCGTACCAAAATCTAATCAGCACCAGAGCAACAAGTAACTTATCTACCAAATTTTGTGAAATTGGGTCAATTAGTATTTTAGCTAGCGTGGATACATGAAATTTTTACTGGCCATTTCGCAAAAAAAGGCCCGTTCTGTTTTTATGAATCCTATCAAAAACTAATCAGCACCAGGGTCTTACTCAAGTGACTTACATACCAAATTTTATGAAATTCGATCCATTAGTTTTTTAGTTAGAGTGGATACATACATTGCACAGATAGACAGACACACAGACAGGCACACACACACACAGACAGGCACACACACACAGAGACAGGCACACACACAGACGTCACACTAAAAATAGTTTTTTCGTATTCTAGAGGTCTCGAAACGTGTAGATCCGTCGAAAACTGTAGTTGTGATTTTTGGTATGATTCCAATACTTTCCCTATACATTACCATGTCTTACAGGGAAAGTAAAAAGAACCTGCGTTTTTATTTTTGTATTTTTCTCTCCTTGCGAAATGCCCGTCAAAAAAAGTATGTATCCACTCTAGCTGAAAAACTAATTGGCCAAATTTCATAAAATTTTGTAGATAAATCACATGTGGAATATTCTGATTATGATTAGATTTTAGCGCGATTTGGAAAGAAAAAACCTGCTTTTTTTACAAAACGGGCTGCAAAATTTATCCAAATTTAAAATAAAAAATTTCATATGCTCAAATATATCAATTATACACTTGTTTCAAGCGTCATTTTTGACGACGAAAAAAATAAGACCAACTCCATTACTCTCTCACTATTCTAAAGATGGACCATTCTGGAGATATTCATTTTTAATTTTGAGGAACTAAAGACGTTTTTCACTCTAGTTAATGAAATACCTATTTAATGAAATACCTATTTAATGAAATGACCTATTTAATGAAATTTTCTAAAATTTAGTAGTTAAGTTAAATTTGAGAGTTAAATTTTGGCATAATTCGGAGAAATAACCGACCTTTTTCACGAAATGGCCTGCAAAGATCGTGATATTTGAAATAAATGATTTAATCTGAAATAAATGACTGAAATAAATGACTAAAATTGCTCAAATGAATTAATTCATTATTTGCTCTTTATGTAATATATGGCAACAAAGCAAATAAAACTGACCCCATGACTCTAGGATGAACCGTACTTGAGATTAATTTTTTTGGTATTTTGAGGAGTTGAAGACTTTAAAGTGCATTAATTTACCACATGAAATAAAGATACATTAAAAATGCAAATTGGATATAATAGCAAAAAGTATCCATATTATTTTCTGCAATTATACTCAATTTAATGCATCATGAAATATATTTTTAAAAAAAATTGAATCTGTAGGGAAAACCATGTGCTGTCCACATCAGATTTTTCATGCTAATACTAATTATGATACAGAGGATTTAAATAATATAAAGAATATGATTATTTGAAATCATGAGTGTCAATTCGAGACTCCATTTTAAGGCATTTATGACGACTTTAATAGTATCTAAATTGCTTCACGATTGCTTTTTTTAAGCAGAAATTTATTTCTTTTAATAACGGCATAATTAGTTTAAAATTAATTTCGTTTTAGAAAAAAAAACCTTACAGTAATACATAACTATGATGAAATATGTGAATTAAAATAAATTGTGTCTTATGAAAATTTCATCCTTAGATCCTATAAATTATATTCATAGTTTCAAACAAGATCAGTTTCAAAACAATATACAATGAAGTACTAGTCATTTTCTATTCGTCACTAAATGAAACATATACACTTAATAAAAGTTCTGAATTTCGAAAAGTGTTTCAAACCAATGCATAAAAATGACTCAGATTTTAGAATTCTGTTAACATGGAAATTCCTGTAAGTCAAGTAATATTTCACCTCCGATCGCTATAGATTGCCTTATTTTAACCATTTTCATACATTTTAATATAAAAATCAAGCATTAATTAAAATTATTTTCAATAGTTTGATTAGAATAAAAGCCAGCAGACGATTTCGGTATTGGAACTGTAACTCTGTTACTATGGTTACAAATGGAATCAAATACTCTGTAAAAAATTTAATTATGAAATGTAAAGAAAAATCATCTGCTATAATAACTATAAATTAAAAAAATCTGATGTGGGCAACACATGACTTTCCTTATATAATGCAATGAATTTACTATTTTTACAATAAAAAAAATAGGTTTTTCTTATAGTAGCTATTTATATTCTTTCCAAGAAATTGAATTTTCGGTAATTAGTCGTTCATTTTCACTGATTTGGTGTCACTTTTATTAATTCGGTGAGATTTCCGTAAATTTGGCAATATTTGAAAAAGTCGCCGAGTTGGCGACATTCCGTCAAATTCGGCGCCAAAATCTCGCCAAGCGTTATGGACGGAGAAATAAGTTATTCTTATAGCAGATAAATAACTATCGGCGTTCAAATACAAAAGTATTACGCAAAGTATATTTTCTCATGAATGGAACGAGCTAGATCCACGAGAATGATGTCACCCAATTTATTGCATGATATTACATATGAAAAGTGAACATGTTTCTCGACAGTTAATATAATTTTTTTATAATTTATGGGATTTTTTGATAAATTTATTTTAAAAATGTGCAATATCTAGAGAACGGTTCATGTTAGCGTTCTAAAGTTTATGTCAATCGTTTTCTAAGGAAAAATTACATTAGAAATATCTACAGGAAAATATCTACAGAAAAAATAGAAATATCCCTTATTTGCGTAACGTTATTAACGGTTTTGACTTTTTGATGATTCTTTCAAAATTTCGCTCGACAATTTAGGGGGGTTTTGAACATTCGATTACGTTTAAAAACAATAGACTTCCAGTATTCATGGATTGTAATTTTTGTACCAAATTTCGTTCGAATCGGTCTATTTGTTCGTCAGTTATCGTCTCCACAGACTCACTGACACACACACACACACACATACTTACACACACACACACACACAGACATCACCTCAAAAATGTTTGATTTGTGATCAGGGATGCTTAAAACGTGCTCTCCCGTCGAAAACTCGAATTCGAATTTTCGACCCCGCCACAATACTTTCCTTATACATTATGTATATAAGGAAAGTAATAACTCACGAACGACTTAGTTGTACACTAATAGAGTCAATTAAGGAAATAGAGTTAATTAAGGAAAGTTAATTTTAAGGAAATAGAGTTAATTAAGGAAAATTAATTAAGGAAAGATTTTTTTATGCTCATGATGGTATAAAAACTAATTTTGTGTATGAAGTCAGCCTCAGGTTATAGCTGGAAGAATATTGGAACAAAAAATTTCGAGATTTATAAATTTTTCGAACAAATTTCCAAGATTTTATACTTTTCTCATTACTTATTAGTCAAATCCCATGTGTAAGCAAAGTTTCAAATTTCGACCTGCAGGAGTCAGGGCATCTGCATGATATAGATTGTACGAAATTTCAGCTTTACTTTTAATGCATCAAAATTTAGAAATGACTAGCAGCATACCCGTTCTTCGTACGGAGTATATAATATAAAGAAACTTGAAATTCATAATCATGCCCAATTATAGTATACTAAATGACATGTTTCATCAAAATATTCTATTAAAATATTTAATATAATGCTCCTAAAAAGAAGTTTAAGAATCTCTGTTCTCGCTATATAAAATTATCTTCATGGACATATCTGAAGAATAAAACATCTTGGACCCCTTATGTAAGCAAATATAAAAAAAAAATATGGAATTGAATCAATATATGCAAAATAAAAGCGTTAAAATTGTATGGGACCCGTACTAATTATATACGCGAATATTAGAAAATATAACTTGTATTAGTAGATTACATGTATAAATTGAAAATACCAATAAACCCATAGTCTTTAAATCTGAAGACAGTCATTTATTCCAATATATGTCAAAATTAAAGTGCTAAAATTATATGGGAAGATATACACGTACTACTTATAATGTCCGATTATTAGTAGAAGATTACCCGTTTTGCAATATGAGTCTCAAATGTTTTTTGGTAAAATACAACAGACGACGTAATAAATTGAATATATAATTAATCCCCTTAATCTTCATACCAGAAGACTGTACTTGATTCCAATATATATGCCAATATATGTCAAAATATATGCCAATATACCTGTACTACTTATATTCTCGTAGGTTAGAAGATATACCCGTGCATTCCTAGAAGATTACTCGTACAACGTAGAATATGCGTGTGTCAGCAATTTTTGCCGCAATAAAACAATGGCGTAATAACTTAAAAATATCAATAATCCCTGAATCAATAATTCCGGAAAATATCAATAATAATAATGTTTAAACCTGAAGAGTATAATTGATATTATCCAGTCCAAAATGAAATGGCAATGAAATTTATTTTATATACATATCTTCATTATTCAAATCGGAAAGGATTTAATAAAAATCGTCTGCCGCATAAACACATTGGATTTAAATCCGTTGCTAAACGACATGATATCATTTGCTTCAAATAAATTGGTAGAAAAAATATCGTCTAAATAGTTATATTTCTATGGAACATTTGGCGACAGTTTCGTCAAATTAGCGACATTTTAAAAAATCGCCAAATTTATCGCCAAGTGGGACTGTAGAACTGACAGTTCCACTTTGCGACAAATTGACGAAATATCATCACAATACTATCCCCTAACAAAAAACAATTAATATCATTTATGTAGCGCAATTTTATCAATTTCAAGATATTTTTATAGATTTGAAAACATTTTTATCAATTTGGTGACATTTTAAAAATTCGCTAAATGTATTACTAAGTAGGATGGTTGGTCTGACAGATAAATGCTAACCAAACATCATTTCAGTACTCTCTTCTAACAACAAAAAAAAAAAAATTCATTGATATGTAGAAGACCCAAGCCACACGACCAACCCGAAGGTTTATGGCAGCTGTTTGTGTGTCGTTTATATCAATTTGGCGACATTTCCGTCAATTTGGCAAAGTTTAAGAAAAGTTGTCAAATTAGCGATATCCCTCCAAATTCGTAGCTTTGAATTTGCAGATCTGAATGAAACATTCTTATCCCGTTTCAATATACTAAATGAAAACACTACAATTGTATTAGAAGATATACCCGCTCTACTCTTTTTCTGTTTCAACAATCGGCTATATGAATTTATTGGCTAAACACAATATATGAGTTTAGTAGCTAAATACGATATAAGCTTGAAAACTCTTTGCCAAAATAAATGAAATTGATGTACGCAGTCAGCAATTAATATAATTAAAAGAAAAATCAAACCGTCCATTCATAAGATATACTTTTATATCCATTTATCCATTTATTTATTATTTAAATCGAAAAAAAATAATAAAAACATTAACAAACACATTTAATTTAATTGCGATGCCGAGCAACATGATATATCCTCCTAAAATGTTAAAATTTATTAACCACTAACAGCACACCCGTTATTCGTACGGAGTGTATAATTTAAAGAAACTTAAAGTTCGCAATCATGTGCAAATTCTGTTAAAATATTAAATTTATTGCTCCTAAAGAGAAGTTTAAGAATATATGTTCTCACTATGTAAAATTATCTTCATGATCAGATCTGAAGAATAAAACATCCTGCCCCCTTTTGTAAGCAAATTTACAGAAGAAAAAATAGGAATTGAATGAATATATGCAACCCCGTACTAATTATATTGTCGCAGATCAGAAAATATGCCAATGTGTTAGTAGAAGATTACCCGTATTACAATATGCGTCTCAAAAATATTTGCCAAAATAAAAGAGATGACGTAATAAATTGAAAACATCAATAATATCCGTACTCTTTATACCAGAAGGTCGTAATTGATTCCAATATATGCCAATATATATCAAAACATATGTCAATATACCTGTACTACTTATATTCTCGTAGATTAAAAGATATACACGTGTATTTGTAGAAGATTCGTACAACATACAATATATGAGTTTAAACAATTTTTGTCATAATAAAATAATTGCATAATAACTTGAAAATATCAATAATCCTTGAATCAATAATCCCCGAAAATATAAATAATAATAATTTTTAAACCTGAAGACCGTAATTGATATTATCCAGTCAAAAATGCTATAAGAAAAATCAAATCGTTCTTTTCTAAAATATATTTTTATATCCATTTATTTATTATTCAAATCGAAAAAATAATTATTAAAATTAACAGACAGATTTAATTTAATTGCGTTTCTGAGTAACATGATATAAGATAGAATCTTATAACATGTTAAATATGTCATGTCTTGTAACATAAACAGCGAAATTAAATAACGATTTTGATTTCTCTATACTTCTCATTATTCCGTAAAAGCTTGTTTTAAATAAACCATGAACCATGGAGATAGATTTCCCCTTTAAATCATGTTTCAAACAATACATGTTTTCAGAAAGTGACTAATTAACGCAAACAATCTTCCATCAAACTCAGAGATTAAATTTTAATTCACTTTCAAACGATTTTCAAGCTTTTCGTTTGGATAAACCACGGAGTTAGGGAGTAGAACTCCTAGGAAAAAGTTCCGTTTTTCATTAATATCTCGACAACCCCAGGTCTTAGAAACTCGAAACTTGGACAAAATTTATGGGGGGATATTTCAAGGATATCCACTAAATTTCATTAAATTCGGTTTAGCCGTTTTTCCGTGATGATGAGACAAACGAAAATGTCGTTTTTTACTAATATCTCGAGAACCACTGGTCGTAAAAACTCAAAACACGGATATAATTTTAAGTGGGTCTATTTCTGGGCTACCCACAAAATTTCATCAAATTCTGTTCAGCCGTTCTCCCGTGATGATGGGACAAACAGACAGACAGACAGACAGACAGACAGACAGACAGACAGATTTTCATTTTTATTTATATAGATTATATAGATGAGTACTGCATTTCTAAATGTTGTTTAAATTGTCTGTGTATTGTATAATATAGCTCAGAAACATAGGTGAGATTAGAGCATCCAATACTGAAATGCAGTAAAACCTCTTAGGCGACCACTCTGGTGGCTTAATGGAGAAGTATTGCAATTATTAACATCCAGTTAGATAAAAAGTAATTGAAATTGCATGCATAGATGGTAAAAATTGCCTCACACTAGTATGCAATATATAAAATTAAGAAAATACGATTTGGTAATTTGACATTTAAATTCAAAGTTATGAAACAACTTAACAAGGTGATGAAAAAGGAATTAAAAAAGAAATAACTAAATAAATCCTTAATTTGAAGAAGAAGAAAAGGAATCATACTATGTGTTGATGTCACAATTTTTTCTATTACAATTTTTACTTTCCCAATAATACATGGTCATGTATAAGGAAAGTGTTCGAATCATGTCGAAAATCGCATCTCGAGTTTTCGACGGATCTACACGTTTTTGGATCTTTAAAACCCTGAAAAACTATTTTTAGCATGACATCAGTGTCTGTCTGTACAATGCATGTATCCATTTTAACACAAAAACTTATTACAACTTATTATAACAACCAACCAAATTTTATAAAATTTGGTTGGAATTTTCCAACCATTTCCATTTGTGAGTTATCCTGGTGCTGATTAGATTTTGATGTGATTCGGAAAAGAAAAAGAACCTGCCTTTTTAGCAAAATGTCTCGCAAAAATCGTCAAAATCTGAAATAAAAGACTACATATGCACAAATATATTAATTAAATGCTTGTTTCAAGCCTAATTTTTAATGACGAAAAGAATTAGACCAACCCGATTACTCTATAGTTAACTGTTCTTGAGATATTTTAGCTTTTTACTATGTTTTGCAAGATCGCCTTTGGAAATATATACAGTCACCAAATGAAAACAACAATTGAATTAAAACTGCAAATTCACTCTAATTTCAAATGAATGCACGTGTTATTTTTTTAAATTAAATTCACTCAATTATGAAAGAAATAAAGAAAATGAATTTAAGTCTGTAGAGAATATCATGTACTGACCTCATCAGATTTTTTTCTAAACAAATGTGAAGTTCAGAAAATAAAGAAAGTAATTTATAGTCTTCAGCAGATAATGAAGTTTAATTTATTCACTTAATTTTAATCTATTGGCTTTCTTAAATATATCTGGAGGCAAGGAGATTTTTCGGTGAGAGTTCAGAGGATGGTTCTTCATCAGAATCGGATTGACAAAGACCAAAAAAGAAGAATTCTAATACTTAAATTCGACTTTGAGTAAACCAGAAGTGAAATCTCCCTCCTCCTTCTCAGTCACCAAAAATGTAATCGCTTCGGGAGGGAGAATGGTTTCTAATGGAATGGAGGTAAATTTAGCATCGAGTCTATAAAGAATAAATTCGTTCCAAGAAAAGTGCTCACTAAGGGAAGTGGTCTCTTAATGAAGTTGGTCTCTCAGAGACGTTTTATCGTACAAAGATTCCTAAACCCGAGATAAACCGAAAATAAAACGCTAATTGGAATAAGAAAAGCCTAAATCTTCATAACTTGAAAAAAAAAATCTGATGTGAGCAACACATGACTTCCCTTATACAATGCAATGAATTTACTACTTTTACAATAAAAAAAATCTGATGTGGGCAACACATGACTTTCCTTATATAATGCAATGAATTTACTACTTTTACAGCAAACAAAATAGGTTTTTCTTATAGTAGATACTTATATTCTTTCCAAGTTATTGAATTTTCGACAATGAGTCGTCATTTTCATTGATTTAGCGTCACTTTAATCCATTTGGCGAGATTTTCATTAATTTGACAACATTTCAAAAAGTCGCCAAGTTGGCGACATTCCGCCAAATTCGTCGCCAAAATCTCGCCAAGCTTTACTGATGTAGAAATAAGTTATTCTTATAGCAGATAAATGACTATTGGCGTTCAAATACAAAAGTATTACTCGAAGTATCTTTTCTCATGAATGGAACAAGCTAGATCTACGAGAATGATGTCAGCAAATTTATCGCATGGTATTACATATGAAAAGTGAACATGTTTCCCAATAGGAAATATATATATTTTTTTTTTATATGACTTTTTGATAATTTTTTTTTAAAAATGTGCAATATCTCGAGAACGGTTCATGTTAGCGTTCTAAAATTTATGTTAATCGTTTTCTAATGAAAAATTACATAAGAAATGTCTATTTGCGTAACTTTATTAGCGGTTTTGATTTTTTGACGATTTTTTCAAAATTTCACTCGAATTTAGCGGGGTTCTGAACATTTGATTACATTTAAAAACACTAGGCTTCCAGTGTTTACGGATTGTGATTTTAGTACCAAATTTCGCTCGAATCAGTCCATTCGTTCGTCAGTTATCATCTCCACAGACTCACTGACACACACACACACACACACACACAGACATCACTTCAAAAATGTTTGATTCGTGATCAGGGATGCTTGAAACGTGCTCTCCCGTCGAAAACTCGAATTCGAAATTTCGACCCCGTCACAATACTTTCCTTATACATTATGTATATAAGGAAAGTAAAAATAGGTTTCTCTTATAGTAGATATTTATATTCTTTCCAAGATATTCAATTTTCGTCAATTAGTCATCATTAAGGCGCGGATTTTGATGACCTAAAAATTCACTAAAAATGCCCTTAAAATAGTGAAAAAATGCCTTTAAAAAATGCCCTTAAAGTTTTACATTATTATGAACTTAAAAATAGAACAACATGAAAAAAAATCTGATGTGGGCAGCACATGACTTTCCTTATATAATGTAATGAATTTCTACTTTTACAGTAAAAAAATAGGTTTTTCTTATAGTAAATACTCATATTCTTTCTAAGATAATGAATTTTCGACTATTAGTCGTCATTTTCATTGATTTAGCGTCATTTTCATCCATTTGGCGAGATTTTCGTTAATTTGGCAACATTTCAAAAGTCGCCAAGTTGGCGACATTCCGCCAAATTCGTCGCCAAAATCTCGCCAAGCGTTATGGACGAAGAAAAAAGTTATTCTTACAGCAGATAAATGACTATTGGCGGTCAAATACAAAAGTATTATTCAAAGTATCTTTTTTCATGAATGGAATGAGCTAGATCCACGAGAATGATGTCATCCAATTTATCGCATGGTATTACATATGAAAAGTGAACATGTTTCTCAATAGGAAATATTTTTTTATCATTTTATATGACTTTTTAATAATTTTTTTGAAAAATGTGCAATATCTCGAGAACAGTGCATGTTAGCGTTCTAAAATTTATGTCAATCGTTTTCTAATGAAAAATTACATAAGAAATGTCTATTTGCGTAACTTTATTAGTGGTTTTGATTTTTTGACGATTTTTTCAAAATTTTATACGAAAATTTAGGGGGGTTCTGAACATTCGATTACGTAAAAAAACAATAGGCTTCCGGTGTTTACGGATTGGGATTTTTGTACGAAATTTGCTTTGAATCGGTCCATTCGTTCGTCAGTTATCGTCTCCACAGACTCACTGACACACACACACACACACACACACACACACACACACACACACACACACACACACACACACAGAGACATCACTTCAAAAATGCTTGATTCGTGATCAGGGATGCTTGAAACGTGCTCTCCCGTCGAAAACTCGAATTCGAATTTTCGACCCCGTCACAATACTTTCCTTATACATTATGTATATAAGGAAAGTAATAAATTTAGTTAATTCATGATACAAATTTCGAAAGTTTTGAGTAAATACAAATAATTTAAATTGTCGTAATAAAAAATTTATATGTATAAATACCTGACTTAAAACTTTTATTATCCTGAACTGCGGTAATTTAATTTCCCATGATAACATCGGAATTACATTCAATTATTAGGATTTTCCTAATGTTCTCAAATGTACAAATGTAAAAGATCTTCTATTGTCGGAATATAAGTTTTTATGCCGTGAAAATACCTGTTTGCACCACAAAACGGGAAGAAGTGTTGCGGCCCCGGGGGTTTGTTTGTAAAGATGCTAAGACGGGAATTAGCAAAAACACCCACTGCAACAGAATGTATAGAAAACTAAAAACGAAAAAAAATTCCGAAATATAGGAAATCTTATAAAAATGCTAAATATTGCCTCAAAAATGCTAAAAATGCCCTGAAAATGCTCAAAAATGCCCATAAAAGGGAAAAATTCAAAAAACTGCAGAAAATCCAAAAAAATGCAGATTTCATCAAAATCCGCGCCTTAGTCATCATATTCATTGATTTAGTGTCATTTTTATCCATTTGGCGAGATTTTCGTTAATTTGGCAACATTTAAAAAAGTTGCCAAGTTAGTGACATTCCGCCAAATTCGGAGCCAAAATCTCCCCAAGCGTTATGGACGGAAAAATAAGTTATTCTTAAAGCAGATAAATAACAACTATTGGCGTTCAAATACAAAAGTATTACTCAAAGTATCTTTTCTCATGAATGGAACGAGCTAGATCCACGAGAATGATGACACACAACTTATCGCATGATATTACATATGAAAAGTAAACATGTTTCTCAACAGTTAATACTATTTTATTAATTTATGGGATTTTTTATAAATTTATTTTAAAAATGTACAATATCTCCAGAACGGTTTGTGCTAGAGTTCTAAAGTTTATGTCAATCGTTTTCTAAGGGAAAATTACATAAGAAATGTCTATTTGTGTAACTTTAGTTAAGGTTTTGATTTTTTGACGATTTTTTCAAAATTTCAGTCGAGAATTTGGGGGGGGGGGGTCTGAACATTCGATTACGTTTAAAAATAATAGACTTCCAGAATTAACGTATTGTGATTTTTGTACCAAATTTCATTCGAATCGCTCCATTCGTTCGTGAGATATCGTCTCCACATACTCATTGACACCCACACACATACTTTCACACACACACACACATATGCTTTCACACACACGCACACACACACACACACAGACATCACCTCAAAAATGTTTGATTCGTGATCAGGGATGCTTGAAACGTGCTCACCCGTCGAAAACTCGAATTCGAATTTTCGACCCCGTCGCAATACTTTCCTTATACGTTATTATTATAAGGAAAGTAAAATTTAATCAACATTGATATCGCAGTCAATAATTAAAGCACACTTTGTGCAAAGGATAAGGAAAACTAGAGCAACGTAAATAAGCACAAAAGCACAATAATGCAGCATTCAGCTGCTTCAAGAATACGATGAATCCCTTCCCCAATGCAAGAGAACCAACAAACCCGAAATCCAAAAGAGGAATAGGTAGGCCTAGGGCTCCTAAATACCTAGAAGCCTTAGGTTGGCCCATTTCTCTTTTGGACTTCGGGTCTGTTGATTCTTTTGCACTGACGAAGGGGAACCACCGTATCGGCGAAACAGCTGTATGCTGCATTATTATGTTATTTGTGCTTAGTTACTTTGCACTAATTTTTACTTTCCTTATATACAAAATGTATAAGGAAAGTATTGTGACGGGGTCGAAAATTCGAATTCGAGTTTTCGAGCATCGGGGGGGGGGGGCACGTTTCAAGCATCCCTGATCACGAATCAAACATTTTTGAGGTGATGTCTGTGTGTGTGTGTGTATGTGTCAGTGAGTCTGTGGAGACGATAACTGACGAACAAATGGACCGATTCGAACGAAATTTGGTACAAAAATCACAATCCGTGAATACTGGAATCCTATTGTTTTTAAACGTAATCGAATGTTCAGAACCCCCCTAAATTGTCGAGAGAAATTTTGAAAAAATCATCAAAAAGTCAAAACCTTTAATAACGTTACACAAATACAGGATACTTCTATTTTTTCTGTAGATATTTAACTGTAGATATTTCTAATGTAATTTTTCCTTAGAAAACGATTAACATAAACTTTAGAACGCTAGCATGAACCGTTCTCTAGATATTGCACATTTTTTAAATAAATTTATCAAAAAATCCCATAAATTATAAAAAAATATATTAACTGTTGAGAAACATGTTCACTTTTCATATGTAATATCATGCGATAAATTGGGTGACATCATTCTCGTGGATCTAGTTCATTCCATTCATAAGAAAAGATACTTTGAGTTATACTTTTGTATTTGAACGCCAATAGTTATTTATCAGCTATAAGAATAACTTATTTCTCCGTCCATAACGCTTGGCGAGATTTTGGTGCCAAATTTGGCGGAATGTCGCTAACATGACGACTTTTTTTTAATGATGCCAAATTTACGAAAATCTCGCCTAATGGATAAAAATGACATTAAATCAGTGAAAATGACGACTAATTGACGAAAATTCCATTTCTTGGAAAGAATATAATCAGCTACTATAAGAAAAACATATTTTTTTTATTGTAAAAATAGTAAATTCATTGCATTATATAAGGAAATTCATGTGTTGCCCACATCAGATTTTCCTTATTGATATAGTAGTACCAGAAATGATTCACTCAAAAGCGTGTAGCAGACGATTGACAGAAATTTCCTTACCTTTGTTATAATCAGAGTTAGATAGTATCGAAAATGCATGCATTTAAAGTACATTTTTAAAATACATTTGTATTTTGTATTTTAAATTGAAAAAACTAAAGTATTTTGGTAATGTATTGAAAATATATCTTATTTTGTATTTTCAAAATGCTCAATATACATTTCTGCAAATGTTAAACTATCATGTTTAAACCGCAGATGAACGAATCGCAAAAGAGAAAACGGCTAATCTGTATTTTGTCTGGTCATTGAATTCGTTTCTAAGATTTAATAAAAACATCTTTTTAACACTTTACAACGTAGTTGAAAAGTGTTTATGACTTTGTTCATTCTGTCTGTCTGTCTGTCCGTTCGCACGATAACTGCCATAAAAATGACTTTATCAAAATGAAATTTTAGTATGTTGTTCAGACGGTCTGTTTGACGTATGGGAATATAAATTAATAATATCACCCAATTAGTTTTGAATTGAACCCGGGTTGAAAAAATGAAATACATTGAACTCCATGGGACCTAATTTTTCAAACATTTTTTAAGCAAATTTAAAATTCAAAAGTTGCTTTGAAATTTTTAGGAAATATTCACATTGTCCCCTAAAATATATTAAAAAAAATTCAGTAAAATATGTTAGGTAATTTTTTAATTAAAAATTAAATTTAAAATTCACAAATTGCTTCGAAAGCTTTGGGAAATATTCAAATTATCCCATAAAAATTATGAAAAGAATTTCAGCAAAATATATTCAGTAGTTTCTTAAATAAAAATTAAAATAATAATTACACCCACATTATACGAAGAGGTCGCGTGACTCGCTTCAAAATAAAATATGGCATCCATCTTGTGTCAAAAGCGTGATTTTTAAAGTTCTTTTTAATTTATTTTTAGTGTTATATCCGTCCTAAAACCACTTTATTTTTGCTTAATTTCTGTGTATCTATATTAAGAAACAACGCAATTACATTATATTTGAGTTTAAATGATCAATTCCATCCATCTTATGTCAAAATTGCGATTTTTATTCTTTCTAATTTACATTTAGTGTTGTATTCGTCCTAAAACCACTTTATTTTAGCTTAATTTCTGGGGCATCTATATTCTGAAACAACGCAATTACAACATATATATATATATATATATATATATATATATATATATATATATATATATATATATATATATATTTGAGTTTAAATGATCATAAAACTTTATAAACGCATCAAGCTGTAAGATGAGTTGTATAAGAATTGCTGAATTTCTTTAACGCAAAATTATTTTGTTCTGGAGTCTGTAATATAGCTGATATGATTGAAACATTCATTGATTTTACATGGAAAAGCAGGCGATTTTTAGCAGACTTTTTCGATGAAGCTTTAAACATAGAGTTAAATTACTTTTACCTCCATGGTTTTAAGTTTATAAGTAAAATAAATTATTGTAGTTCTGTGATGAATCAAATAAAAATGTATGAATTGAATATTTACTTCTTTTAAATAGAGAGCCAGGTGATTTATATTTCGATGACGTCATTTGAATAAAGTTCATTATTTTCGATGAAGTTTTATGTTTTCAAATATAATAAATTATTGTAGTACTGCGATAATTTTAAAAATATTACCGCTGAATGTATCGCATTTTAGAGATGTTTAAATTAAATTGCATTGCAGTTGGAAGAGTTTCATAATCAATGATTTATGCATGATTGGTCTTTCTTGTTTCAACCTGGCACCTATAAAAATGTTAATTAATAGGATTTTTAGCATCTGCAGTAGCTTCTGAAAAATATAGCTTCTGTTATAAACTTTACGTTCATGTTGTAACTACGTATATATAATGACGTTGTTTAAGGGTGAGCGTCAGTAAATCTTCTGCCCTATCTGAGCTTTGTTAACTTTCGGGGCACACATCTTTCGCCGAAATACGGTTCAAACAGTTGCGAAATATTTTCTGAAAGATAAAATGCAATGCTTAGATTATATTAAACTAAATTTAATACCCAATAGAACATAGAATATTTTTTTATTTTAATCCAAAATATTTTTGGTGCTGCTATCTGTTGTCGTAATTTAATTCATACCGATTATTTTTATTTTTTAATGAACATTTTTAAATATCTATTCCTTCTAATACAGTATTAAATACAGCAACAGATCATATATAATAATGCCACAATCACGGAAATGTAATTTCTCATTCTATAAATTTGATAAGGGGATCTGAATGTACATCACTGAGGACTGCAGCTTTGTCTTCAAGCTCCTTTGTCTTCAAGTCCAAGTTCAATTACGTCTTCGTGATTGTGGCATTATTATATATGATCTGTTGTATTTAATACCGTATTAGAAGGAATAGACATTTAAAAATGTTCAATAAAAAATAAAAATAGTCGGTATGAATTAAATTACGACAACAGATGGCAGCACCAAAAATATTTTAAATTAAAATAAAAAATATATTCTATGTTTCATTGGGTATTAAATTTAGTTTTAATATAATCTAAGCATTGCATTTTATCTATCAGAAAATATTTCGCAACTTTTTGAGCAGAATTTCGGCGAAAAATGTGTGCCGCAAAAGTTAACAAAGCGCGGATAAGGCAGAAGATTTACTGACGCTCACCCTTAATAGAGGGCTCCTTCTCTGTCTATGTATCTAAAGAAAAGGGGCAAGAAGAGAACTTGAAGTCACATTCTTTGTGTTCGTGATGAAAATGTATGATTAACGGTATTTAATGAAAGGATCAAGCGAAATACGGGCACGTTGAATATGTGTGGGTCCGTAAGTTCTTCCGAGAGGTTTGTGGTAGGGAAAGGAGGGTACTTCCTCTATGAATGCCACCCCCACTGGGTTCCTATGTAAAATCAGTGGCACTACCCGACCGTCTAAACAGATACTTTACACTTTCGGGTACGTCGGACGATCTGGGTCAAAGAAGAAGAAGCGCATTAATGGATTATGACTTGCACGGTGTGCAGTATTGAATGGAAAAACATTTTTATAGTAATATGCAGGGTGTCCAGTGCTATCGGTGCCCAATGGCTGTTTCCTCAACCGTTAGTCACAGAGATATGCTTACAATTGCAAAAATGTTTTAAATTTTAAAATCTATTATCTTAGAAACAGTTTAAATCAATAAATGCATTTCTGAAAGAAATATGAAATATAAATTTTTATACGGTCCCCCGGTCCTACCAATCATATTTAGGAAAATCATCCTCATACAATTGCATGCAAAATAAAAAAAATCTTCCTTTTACGACCAAAATTTACCGAGTTATGAAGCATTAAACATTTTGCCTTAAGTCCCTTTTCCACGCATAAAAATATACCGTTTCAGGCAACCAACCAATCAAGGACCGTATTGACCATTTCTCAGCAGAAAAGGGATCCAAATTTAAACAGCTATAAGTAGGTCAATTTTGGTCGTAAAAAGGTGACTTTTTTTTCGTTTATTTTGCTTTCGTTTATTAACTTGTATGAGGACGATTTTCCTAAATATAATTGGTAAGACCGGGGGACTGTATAAAAATTTATATTTCGTATTTCTTTCAGAAATGCATTTATTGATTTAAACTGTTTCTAAGATAATAGATTTTAAAATATAAAGCATTTTTGCAATTGGAAGTGCATCTCTATGATTAACGGTTGAGGAAATAGCCATTGGGCACAGATAGCACTGGACACCCTGTATATTGATGATAATGGAAAAATTAGGGCGAAATGCTAATTATGCAAACCAAAATGTGCGGTTTTAAATGGGACTTTCAAGTTCACAGCAAATTGTAGAACGCATCTATCAGTAAGATTTTAGCTTTATGCAGGAATATCTCGATTTAAGGAGTGTTTTTGCTAGTCTCTTGGCATTCGTTTAATAGAGATTGCGCTATATTATGTAATAGGTTTTATCGGTGGTAAAAAATTCGCCATACTATTGCTTCTAGGAAATATGTTTCTTTGAAACATCTCTTTCCCGGGATTTGTTATGGAGGATAGAGCTAAGATGATGACAGATTTTGAGTTACACCATATTTCAGAGGGCGACTGGGGGTTCACCGAGGATTTCCACTTCCGGTTCTTTTCTCATTTACGGTTAAAGAAATTTATTTTAGTTGAAACGTCTCTATCTTAAAATTGGTTTTAAATAAAACTTGGGTGATAACTGACATGGATTCCGCATCAAATTCTAGAGCAGGCAGTGTGATTCACTAAGAATTTTCACTTCCGGTTTCTTTTCTACTTCTGGTTCAAAGATTTCCTTAAAACACCCTTTTTTCATATTTGACTATAGATATAGATAATGACTGATATGGATTCAAAATTAAATTATGAAGGGGTTTAAGAAATTTACTGAGGATTACCACTTCCGGTTCTGGTGATGTCACTTTGAATTTAGAAATTTACATTTTACTTGAAAGATTTATTTCTTCTATAAATATTAGTTAGACGATGACTGATACGGATTCAGCATCATATTCCGGAGCGGGTAGTACGTTCACTAAAGATTTCCACTTCCTGTTCAATAATATTTATTGAAACTTCATTCCTCGATATTTGCTCTGAATAGAGCTGAGACGATGACTGATATGAATTCGACATTTAACTCAGGAGGCTAGGGGTTCACTAAAGATTTCCACTTCTATTTTTGTTTCAAAATACAACTCCCAACCCCCTCCCTGCGTACATCACTGTAATGGATAGATCGTCGGCTGGATAAGCGAAGATCCATGGCTCCAGATCCGCCATTAGAGGATACGGACACCACTCGAGTGAGTGGGCCGGGCAAGAAAAGGGTCTGGATTCCTAATATTTTCTTAGAAAGGATAAAACATAAAAAATGACAAAGAAAGAAAAACTATATTTGAGGGGAGCGTGATAAATGTGAATCCCCTTGCAAACGTAAGGGGCCCCACAATTTGAATGGGTAACCCTGGTGGATCGAATCCTGATTGGGACCTCGGCAGCACCACATCCCGAGCCTGAAGATACCCGAACAGGTATCAACTCTTAAAACAAAGAATGTCTTACCTCTGTAAGCAGTGATTAATCCTAAGAAGAGCTAATTAGGAATCAAGTTTTCTCCCAGAAATGGCGTTTCTTAACGTTTCGCTTCAAGCAGTAACACATATACCTTATCATCACTCAAATGTTTGTCATAAGTGGTTGGTTCTTGCCCTTCTGCTTATCGCCATCAGTCAACTTTCTTTCAAAACTGACTACGATACGGTTACCTTAGTGACGAAATGCCTACCTGAATCGGTTTGATACAAAATCGCAAAAAAGTGAGTGTCGCAGTTGCGTTAGACGCGAGAAATGCAATTCGCTCGTGCAACAGAAGGAAACGAATTTAAGCGTGGGAGGGGTCGCCCGTAGGAAAGACGAACACCACTCGAGCTCCAGAGGGGTTTGGACAGCTAATATATATACGTATGGGTGATACTACAAATACAGTAATATTTGGAGTATCAAAAATTCAAAATTTAAGGTTTGTTTTAAAAATTTGAAAAGAAAAATATCTAAAAAACTTCAAGGGGTATTTAACTATTATTATTATTATTATTATTATTATTTTTATTATTGTTATTATTATTATTACTATTATATATATATATATATATATATATATATATATATATATATATATATTTGAAATGTAATAATAAGAATTATGTAAAAATTAAAAAAAAATAAAAATACAATTCAAGCAATATTAACATCACCATAGAAGCAAACTCACGGCCACAATGCCGATAAGAGAAAAGAACTGAACCTTCCCAAATTCGATGATTAATCAGAATTAAATTCATCTTCAGGTCTGAGTATTTAATTCCAATTAACCCAAACAAATGCCTGTTTCAGATTAAGCAATAGTACATTACTATAAATGCTTAAACTCAGACTACAGGCATCAAAAAATGAAAAAAGGATACATTAAGAAAATTGTATTACCATGCGGCATGAACCCTTCTTCTTCTACCACGTGTATACACGATCAACCTCAACAGCTTAATCTAGAAGCACCGGAATGAACAAGTCGAAATTCTACCAGGGAGGCAGTACGAACGTTCACGGAAATACTCCCAAACCAGTCCAGTGAGTCTAAGCTGGAGACTGGACAAGCAATTCAGAATACAACTTCCCAAACATGCAGAACTGAATATGAATATGAATCAAAGATGAAAATTCCTACTAAACAAGTAATTCATAGGAAAACTGGATAATCGAGAATGCCACTATACACCATTATAAGGGCGCTCAAAACGTAGTTTCAATACTGATAAAAGTTACTTTTTTTTTTTTTTTTTTTTTTTTTTTTAATATTATTTTTTTTATTTTTTGCGAAAATAAAATTCAAAACATTAATGTTAATGCATCTTATTTTCCGATTTTTTGATTTTTCTAATGTTTTTGACTTAGTTTATTATTTTTCATTTTTATTTATTTATATAATTAATAAATAATTATATATAATATACACACACACACACATATATATATATATATATATATATATATATATATATATATATATATATATATATATATATATATATATATATATATATATATATATATATATATATATATATATAGGGTGTCCAGAAAGTTCCGGAACGGCGCAATATCTCGAGAAATATACTTCGGATCAAAAAATAAAAAAACACGTATTCAATATTTTTAGAAAAGCTATCCAATGATACCAAAATTGACCCTCTCTTCCCCCTCCTGGGGGGAGGGTACGTGTACATTAGAGCTTGCATTAGAGGTCTCAGGGCCAGGGCTTCT
Organism: Amaurobius ferox; assembly: GCA_951213105.1. Classification (NCBI taxonomy): domain Eukaryota; kingdom Metazoa; phylum Arthropoda; class Arachnida; order Araneae; family Amaurobiidae; genus Amaurobius; species Amaurobius ferox. The sequence continues at coordinate 130,923,198 of OX578145.1, forward strand.
TCTTCTTCGACCCAGACAGTCCGACCTACCCGAAAGTGTAAGATACCTGTTTGAACGGCCGGAGCAATGCTACCCAATTTAATCCGGAGCCCAGTGGGAGAGGCATCCACAGGGACCGTACCCTCCTTCCCCTACCACCAACCTCTCGAAAGGACTTACGGACCCACATGTTTAACGTGATCGTACTCCGCGTGAACATGACGGCAATTTTGGCAGTGGCTGGAATCGAACCCGGGCCTACCGAGTGCCATTCCAGCGCGCTAACCACTGGATTACCGCGCCCCTATATATATAAGTTATGTGAATAACATAATGTTAAGTAGAAAACAAGAAGTAATTTGCAAATTATTTACAGGCAAAGTAATTGTACAAATTTTTACTTTTCCTACAATACATGGCAATGTTTACAGGAAAATATTGGAATCGTCTCAGAAATCAGAACTCGAATTTTCGACGGATCTACAAGTTTTGAGATCTCCAGAATACAATAGAAACATTTTCATTATTATTCAATAAAGAAATATCTTGTAATTGATTTAAGCCCAGTGATTAGGGCAGGAGAACGCACATGTAAATTCGTGCTCGATCTCCGACGACGCCCAAAAACTACCCCCGTTTAAACACGGAGTATGGGCACAATAAATCTGTACATTCTAAAGGTCATCCGAGAGGTATAGAGGAAGAATGAAACGATTCCTGTAGCTACCACACCCTCTGGGTTCCGTTCAAAGTTCGATCCGGCTTTTGAAAAAAAAAAATTAGTACTATTCATTGAAAAAAATATTATTACTGGCAGCTGTGCTTCAGTTTAGGAGCGTGTTGACTCATTTTTACTTTCCCTGCAATGAATAGTAATGTATAGGGAAAGTATTGGAATCATACCGAAAATCGCAACTCGAGTTTTCGATGGATCTACACGTTTCGATACCTCTAGGATACGAAAAAACCATTTTTAGCTTGACGTCTGTGTGTGTGTGTCTGTCTGTGTGGCTGTGCAATGTATGTATCCACTCTAACTCAAAAACTAATGGACCGAATTTCATAAAATTTGGTAGGTAAGATCCTTGGGTGGGTATGACCCTGGTGCTTACTAGTTTTTGATACAATTCGGAAAAAAAGAACCCGCCTTTTTTTTGCGAAATGGCCCTCAAAAATCTCATGTATTCACTCTAGCTGAAATACAAATTGACCAAATTTCACAAAATTTGGTAGACAAATCACATGTGGGATACTCTGGTGCTGATTAGATTTTGTTACGAAAAACTTGCCTTTTTTTACGAAATGGCCCGCAAAAATCGCCAATATCTAAAAAAGACACGTATGTTCAAATGTATCAATTAAATGCTTGTTTTATACGTAATTTTTGAAGAGGAAAGGAATAAGAACAACTCTATTACTCTAGGACTAATCGTTCTCGAGATATTTGAGATTTTTCGCAATTTTTTATGCCGCCTTTGGAAAAATGTCCAATAACCAAATAAAAGCAGAAATTGAATTAAAAATGCAAATTTAGTGTCATTTTGTGTAATTAAACTCAATTTAATGAGTTCTTAAAGAAATAAAAAAAAATGGATTTGAGTCTGCAGGGAAAGTCATGTGCTGCCCACATCAGATTTTTTTTATTATTATTATTACCCAGGCCATCCAGTTCACCGAAAAAGTATGGAGTAGTTACAGGGGACGGAAGGGAAAAACATACAAAGACTATATACATAGAAATACAATACAGAAGGAAAACAACAGAAAAGAAAGCATGCAAAGAAAAAAAAACATTGAAGACAGTTGTGATTTATATAAACAAATTAGGTAAATTCCAATAATTTAAAATCCCCATTGTTGACTCCATTATCGGCTCAGCCCAGTTTATATTCATTTTTGGGGGGAGAAGACATAAAAATTTCAGAAAGAAGTAAACATAAAATATGGAGTATGGCCTGTCATAAATGTTTGTAGGGAAGGTCCCACAATTTGTATGGGCGGCTTTGTCACAGTAAAGGATGGTACTCTGAAATATTATCTCAAATTGAAAATATATTGTGTATTGTTACGAACCATATCCTTTCGAATCGTGGGTGTACATACAGGATACAAGAACGAGTCCAAGTTTCTGGATAACTTACGTTTATTCACAAGCACAAAGTAAACAAGAACAGTATACAATCAAACAGCTCATAAATGCTCCACTTCGCACAAATACCCCACAGCGCATAAATGCTTTACAAAAATATCTGATGTGGGCAACACATGACTTTCCTTATATAATGCAATGAATTTACTACTTTTACAGTAAAAAAAAATAGTTTTTTCTTATAGTAGATACTTATATTCTTGTCCAAGATATTGAATTTTCGACAATGAATCGTCATTTTCATAGATTTAGGGGCATTTTTATCCATTTAGCGAGATTTTCGTTAATTTGGCAACATTTCAAAATGTCGCCAAGTTGACGACATTCCGCCAAATTCATCGCCAAAATCTCGCCAAGCGTTATGGATGGAGAAATAAGTTATTCGTATAGCAGATAAATGATTATTGACGTTCAAATACAAAAGTATTACACAAAGTATCTTTTCTCATGAATGGAACGAGCTAGATCCACAAGAATGATGTCACCCAATTTATCGCATGATATTACATATGAAAAGTGAACATGTTTTACGAAAGTTAATATATTTTTTTAATTTATGGGATTTTTTGATAAATTTATTTGAAAAATGTGCAATATCTCGAGAACGGTTCATGCTAGCGTTCTAAAGTTTATGTCAATTGTTTTCTAAGGAAAAATTACATATGAAATGTCTATTTGCTTAACTTTATAAAAGGTTTTGATTTTTTAATGATTTTTTTCAAAATTTCACTCGAAAATTTAGGGGGGTTCTGAACATTCGATTACGTTTAAAAACAATAGGCTTCCAGTATTCCCGGATTGTGATTTTTGTACCAAATTTCATTCGAATCGCTCCATTTGTTCGTGAGATATCGTCTCGACAGACTCACTGACATACACACACAGAGAGAGAGAGAGACATCACCTCAAAAATGTTTGATTCGTGATCAGGGATGCTTGAAACGGGCTCTCCCGTCGAGAACTCGAATTCGAATTTTCGACCCCTTCACAATACTTTCCTGATACATTATGCATATTAGGAAAGTAATAGCTGCTACTATTCTCAAACCCTTGACAAAAATCACAATCCAATGTAGCCCGTGTCACGTCCATTCGTCAACTCCCCTGGAATCGAGGGGTGAGTCCTTTTCATAGTCTCTCCATAGAAACTTCTGGAAATCTCTATATCTCAAAGAATAATCGTTGTATCGAGAAGTTTCTGGAACATTCCAGAAGTCACCAAATGGGCGATAAATCGCCAAATCTGGAAACCCTTTTTCTAATTGGGAAATCCTGGAAACCCTGAGCTTAAGTCATGCTGACGCCATGTACTGTATTTTCTTCGCCTGGCCGTCGAGGCAGACGAAAATGTAGGCGCCAAACGGAACATAGCGCGTTCGCAATAATATGAAACTCCATTGGACTTTCTCAAACATTCATATTCCGTACTTTTTATTGCGTCGTGATCCATTAAAGAAAATCTGATGTGAGCTCGACTTTTCATATATGATGCAATGAATATCGTTATCTTTGCAATATATTCTTACACAGTCAAAAATTTATGTTTAAGATCTATAGCACAATGTTATTAATGCTAGATTGTACAGTTGACGCTTTTCTGGATGTCAACATGTAAAACTCTTTCGAAGTACTCAAATAACTTGTATTTCACGTCACTCTAAATTGACAATTATCAATATTGATAGCATCCGTTTTGCAATTTTAATGATATTTTCGTCAATTTGAGATGAAATATCGCCGGGTTGGCGATATTTCACTAAATGAGTCGCCAAGTTCGCCAAATTTATCAACAAGCATTACAGACAGACGGAGAGAAGAGGAGTTACACCATATTCTTATATAAATGACTGTTTGCAAATGGTTTGGCGTCAAAATAAAAAACTATTAAACAATCTTTTCTCGGGAATGGAACGAACTAGATCTAGGAAAATGATGTTAACATATTTATCAAATAATATTATATATGAAAAGTGAATACAGTGCTTTTTACTTTTTTTTTTAATTTTATGTGATTATTTGAATACATTTATTTAAAAAGGACAATATCTCGAGAACAGTTCATGCTAGCGTTCTAAAATTTATGTCAATCGTTTTCTAATGAAAATTGCCTCAGAAATGATTATTTAGTTAACATTATTGAAGGTTCTGATTTTTTGGTGATTTTTTCAAAATTTCATTTGGAAAATTTAAGGCTGTTCTCAACATTCGTTTGAGTTTAAAATCAACAGGCTTTCAGTATTTATCAATTATATTATTTGCACCAAATTTCATTGGAAACGCCCCATTCTTTTATTAGATATCGTCTTTACAGACTCACGGACACACAGACATCACTTCTGAAACGTTTGATTCGAACTCAAAGATGCTTGAACAAGGATGCTTGCCCATCAAATACTCGAATTCGAATTTTTGACCCCGCCACAATACTTTCCTTATATATTATACTATGTATATAGGAAAAATAAAAGGACATTTTTGCGATAAAAAAAAGATCTTTTTCAGATTTTGTATTCAAATTATTCGTATAAATTTTTTAAAATGTTTTTTTAAGTTGGGAAAAGCTTAGTTTCGCTAATGGATGCATTTGGCTTATCAGTCTTATTTTAATCCATTTTGATACCAATAATATCTGTAGCGCAATTCAAATTATTTCTCCATATACTGTCTAGTACAGGGTATTTCCTTTGACGGGTAAGCATCCTTGTTCAAGCATCCTTGAGCTCGAATCGAACGTTTCAGAAGTGATGTCTGTGTGTCATAACTTTCAAACTCGCTCTCGGGCCCGGACTTTTCTTCATAACTTTCAAACTAATGGACGCAATTCAATGAAATTGGACATTGTTATGAGAAGCGTGGTATAGAAGGGCACGAAGTGGTAACACAACTCTCTAGGCCAAATATGGAAAACAGGCTGCTGGCCTTCCCACAGAAATCCTTATATAAACTGCCGCCAGGGACTGATTAACGCACAGACCTCAGGAGCCGCGGGCCTGGGGTCCCCAACTTTTAAGGGGCCCTTAAATTTTGTATGTGATAAAAAATTTAAACAGAAATAATTGTTTATTTAATTTACACCTGGTAATATTAGTTTTCACTTTAAGTTATAAAATATGAAATTTATAAGAGAAAATCAGGAGCCGAGAGCGAGTGAAACACCCTGTACTTAAGTCTGTTAAGACAAGAAACTAACACGCTTAAAACATAAGGTTGCAGAATTTTTTAATTTTTTTTTTAAATAAGTTTCATTTTAACAATGTATTTTAACAATGTTACCGTCGAAAATAGTCATTTTAATTCTAAAATTGGGATCGGTTAAATTCTGCGTCATTTGCTGACGGAAACAATGTTTTATTTAGAATTCACCAGACTATAGCATTTTTACATGATTCCATCATTTTACAAGTTTTTGACATCATTTGCTAACGGAAACATCGTTTTATTTAGAATTCACCAGATTACAGCATTTTTACAAGATTCCATCATTTTACAAGTTTTTTTTTCTATAAAAACAAATCCGCTGTTTCCACTAACTTCATTGCAGAATAATAAAAATGAAAACAAACGATAATATGCAGTCATAGATATAAACATTTTGGACTCCCAAATGGTTTCCAAACTATAAGTGGGGAAAAAAACAATGAGGAAAAATCGTAGCAGACAAGGATAATGCTGCTTTTGATACCCGCCTCAACACTAGCGCCCTCACAAGAATCTTTACAGAAGATTTGGTCCATATATAATTTTGTATATCGAATTTTAGTCGTTTCTAGCATTTAAGTTGTTTCAAAACCGAGTTATTGGTTATTGGAAAACCATCAGAACGGTTGTCATATTTGCCGCGAATGAATCAATGAAAAATATTGATATTTTGTAGTTGTGATGCTGTATGATATAGATTAACTGATTTACTATGATGCTGTCTGTGTATTATCCAACTTTTTTGTGGGGGATAATAAGTTTTTAGTAATTTTTGAGTGATTGCTTAGGTTGGAAGGCCTTGTCTGTTATTCCGCTATTTCCCAATCTGAAGTTTAATGTAATTTATTTAAATGTAAATCTTGTACTCTCATATCAAGGAGTGCATTTCTCATTTCATGTTTCAAGCGTGAATATAGAAATATCCTTTTGAAAAGTATTTCTGCATATTCGTCCGAGCTTTTATATGACTTCTTTGAAGCGTTGACTGTTAAATCTATAATAACTATCTCGTTTCTATATTTTGTACCTGTCACTCTTCATTTTTCCATAAACATTACAGTATATATAATATAGTATGCTATTCTTAAATACATTATAGTATGTTATAGTAAGATTAAAAAAATATATAATTCCGTATATAATACCCATATTTCTCTCAATAAAAATATAACATGTATAATGTCCGAATTTCATATTATGATAAAAATAGCTGTGTCTGTTTAGGCATTTCATGTAAGGTGCCATTCATTGCATGAAAAAATGACATGTTAAAGCTTGTAACATAATTTGAAATGCTCTTTGAGAGAGTACTCTTACTGAGTACAAATATCAAGTTTAAATCACCTTTCATGCAATTCAAAATATTTACTACATAGTTGCACTCTCCCGGCCGTCCAAATGGTTGCTCGAGTCCTTAGGATGAGTCAGACAGCCTGGGTCTTTAACAACATAGTTGCAGCAAAAACATTTTCTTAAATAGACCTCAGTTCATCCAAACTTTTTGTGTAATATTTTTACACTCAAAGTATCTCGTTCTTAACTTTCATTTATACATAGTTATTCACTATAGTTAAATTTTACTTATATCTAATATTTTGCAATTTTGTTGAGTACAATGAAATCTTTTTAAAACAGATCAGCTGAAACCTAAAATGTCTCAAGCAAATTGTTGTCTTGGCATGTGCTGAAATTGTATCTGTATCTCTCTATATTAAAAAAAAGTAGCTGCCGCCGCTGTTTGACAATTTTCTTGTTTCTCAAGATTTTTTGCTTCATATCTCAAAAACTATTGCATATAAAAATATGAAATTTGATACACTTGCAGAAAAAGCTTTGTGGAACACGCTGAAATAAACCGGCTTTTTATATATATTGTAGTTTAAGAAATATTTAATGTCAAAGTCAAAATATTTGAGCTGTGAGTTCGCATCCTGTATAGACTAACAATAGTAGGACCACAAATTTTTGCAGGCAGGTACCTACATGGGTGAATTTTTGCAGAACGGAGCCCCTTTTTTTAATATTGATGTAGTTTTTGAGATATTTTACTTTTTATGCACTTCTGAGGAACTTTTTTTTCATATTGGCACGTCTAACAATTTCTCTGTCTCGTACCATAAAAACTATAGCATACAAAATTAAAATTATGATATTTGGTACATTTATAGAGAGATAATAGGGTAACACGATGAAATAAACCGTTTATCGTTAATTCTTGCTTTGGAGCAGTGTGGTATATTTAAAGTAGTTGGTATTGAATTATAACCAGTGGGTTGGTTGTCAATTTTTTTATATCCTAATATAAAAATTGGAAGAGGTTTAAAATGCATAAAAATTGCATATATTTTAAAAATTCACAAGAATTTGTCTATTGTATGGATTTCATTTAAAGTTTCTTTGAAAGAGACTTTTGATTTTTCTGATGGTGTCAAAATGGAAACTATATTAATATTTTTGGTCATACAAACTGATCAGGATAAAAATAATGCTGAGATGCACCTTTCCAGGTCCTGAAATACCCATTTACCAAATTTCATGGCTGTATGATACTACAAACCACACAGACATTTTCCTTTATTATGCAAGATATGTAACTACTACGTAATAATATGAATTATTTGATTCTTAAATTTTCAGTTTTTGTCATATATCAAATTATAAAGGATAATTCGAAATTGTCATTAAATCATTAACTCTTGTGTTTTTACTGTGTAAACCATTTTTATGGCATGTAAAATATTTAATTGTCATTTTTCTTTTTTTCCTGTAGTTATCTAGCTTGTAACCTCCATTAATTGATAAATGGAGATAATTTTTGTTTATTACATTGCTTTACACAGAATTAGTCCTGATTGAATGAGTGCTAGTAAGAAAATATTGCCATGAACAGTTTTTAAAAATATTCTTTGTGGGATACTATAAATCATTTTATTTTATTTATTTGTTTTGTTTTTTAATCAGAAAAAATATTCTTGTTATTAGTAAAAAAATACTCAACTGATCATCCCTCACCTTGGTATCATGGGTTTCAAATTTGTTAACGGTGATAAACACTTACCCATTAATGCTCAGCAATGTTACTGGGTTCAAAGTAAATTATTCTATCACAAAAATTGTAAAATCCTTGCTTTAAGGAGTTTTAAGCTCACTGATCATCTTGCCGCCTGCTGGATGAGTGACAAATCCCTGTGAAACCATGGTCGATAGGTGGCGAGGAATGATCAGTTGAGCACTTTCTTGCTGTTTTGCAATGCTCTGTTATAGGGTAGAAGTTGTTTCACTGTAATCCTTGTTATTACAGAATATTATATCTTATATCAAAGGAACTAGGTTTTATCTTTTCTCTTTCTACTAGTAGCACTAGCTACTAAATTTCATTGTCACTAGCAATTAACTGAGAAGTTTGAAATATGATGAGATCAGTAGGGTACAGAGTTTGGTTTTCTACAGTAGAAAACCTATAATACATCGCTTCTTTATGGTACAAAGATGTGATATAGTTTCTAAACTTATTTCTGTACATTTTTATTATTCAACATGGTTTACTTCAAGTTTTTAATTTTAAAGCAATAAAGATATTTGCAATTTCAAAATATATGAAATTTCAATACAGTATATAAAAAATAATGAAAAACTCGCTACAGAGATATAATATTATTTATAAAAATATTTGTTTACTTTTTATTATTCAATATGGTTTCCTTCTGAGGATTTGGAATGTATCTTAAATCCAAGTTCATTAACCTTTTGGGAATGAATTCAAAACAACAGAGATGAGTGGCTTAGTAAATTGCTCAACTTAAAAATATTATTTCAAACTGGTCATATATGCCCATAATTTGATTATAAATAAATTAATATTTGCCCATTCAAAGCAACTATTTGTGTATCATACCTAGTGTTAATTTCAATCATAAGGTTGGCACACACCTATGGGGTTTTTTAGATGAGATTTTTTCCCATTTTTAAATCTTTTAGCTTAAAATACATTTATAATGGATAATTTCATCAGATTTGACCTATTTCACTATTTAGTAATGGCCTTTAAAGGGCATATAACTTTATATTGTGTTTAGTGCAATTTCTTACTTGGTAACTTACTGCCATGAAAATAAAAGGAATTAACCAGTACTTCAAGTTAATTTTTAGGAAGTAAAATTCAACAGATAATTACTAATCTTGCAAATACAGAAGATGGCTCTAAACTTTAAATTAATAATAAGTTAGAATATAAAATGGGAAAATTTTTAATTAGCTTTAAAGCCCTACTTCACGATAAAAATGCAGATTTTACAAAATATACAATAAATTTTAAATTAAATTTGATGCAAATGTTTTAAGAAAATCCAAAGTCCCCCCCCCCCCCCCCCAGCCTTTAGAAAATTAATTATACCTTAATTAATATTATATACGTATTCAATCATAATAAAGCTATAAACTGGTAATTTAAGCTTTTTTTTTTATCTTAAACTGTAAAAATATATTAATAATTTTGAAAATTAATTTTTTAAAGTCTTAAAATATTACTTTAAAGTAAAATGATTGGTTTGGTTTTCTACACATAGAATATGTAGAAAACCTGAGGTTTTCTATGATGTAGAATACATCAGTAAAAAACCATGTATTATACTTGAAAGACGTATTCTACATGCTCAACCCTGCCAGGGTGTCAAATTTTTGTTAATGATACTCAACTACAAAAGTTTACCGATGACCATACTTTGCTTGATTTTTATAATAAGTTTGCAACTCCTAGGGGGAAAATTAATGTATTACAGGCGATATATTTGATTTAATCACTGGATATAACTTAAAACTAAAATTCCTTAAAAATTATATATATATATATGCACACTCTTTTGCAAAAAAAGTGAAGCACCGTGAGGAAAGTAACTGTTTTTATTGAAATTAAATATGCGTACAGCTCATACCAGGGTCCCCACTAAGTCAGGAAAAGAGGGGAAGAATTTCTCTCTTTCCAGAAAATTTTGGGAGAGATTTTCTGTCATAAGGAGAGAAACTTAAAAAAAATTTTTACCACGCTAATTTAGAAAGCAATAAAAAAGAAATCATTAGCTATAACTCATATTCTTCGACATTTAAATTTTTTAATTCTTAAAACTAACATTCTTACTAACATTCTTTTTAAAAATTAATTATGGGGACGTTTAAGTATTAACTAAGCACATTTTTGGTAATTTTATACCCCTCCCCCCCCCCCCCCCCCAACACACACACACACACACACACTTGTTAGCAAAAATACTCAAATTCCGAGCTTCCCCCATGCTTATGTTATGATTTTATTTGCTGACATGAAAACGTCTACGTGAGTTATTTTAAGTAAAATGACTTACATGTGAATTTATGATTTTTTTGTCTGTAAACTGTAAAAGCCGAGGGCCAACTGTATTTACTTTATATTTTGATTTTTAAAATCATTTCATGATCAATTTTAATCCAGCAATAGCAATTCCAAACTTTATAATAAAGGTAATAATTTTGACTTACTGTTTGAAAATGGATTCTTTTTTCTGTATTTTTTACAAAACTTGCAGAACATAAGGGTTGCATCGTCCTTTTGTTGAGTCTCAAGCCAGTCATGTGATTTTAGCCATTTTGTTTGAAAAGCGTTGACTTTCTTCTTTTCGTTTGGCTGAAAATTATTAACATTTTCAACATCAATCAGATTTTCTTCAAATTCGACTTCAGCTGCCTTTGGATCAGTTTTCTTAATTAAAAATTTATCCATTGTGGTCATCAACTGGTAATACCAACCAGCGATCTTCTGCTATATAAGTGTTTAGGGTTACTGTTTATTTGCTTTCACAACACCCCCCACTAGATTCCCCCACATGGTAAGGAAGTAGGAGTGAGACTCCCTGTGGTTATTTTTAGAATTCCGTAGGCAACACGAGAAATTAGGCTTTGTGGACATCGGATTTCACGGTATCCAATTTTTAGGAAAAAATAATTTTAGGCCGGAACTTGAGAGAGAGAAATTCTCATGCAGCCTAAATATTTACACTAGATTTTTTATGGATTTTGCGAGAATCTCGCGGGTTCGCACTGAAATGAAACCTCTGGCTCATACACAGGTAATGAATTGATTACAAAATTTAGGCCGCAGAACCCATCAATGGTTAGCAATTGCACATTGAATTTTCAAATCAATAATTAGTGAAACCCCCCTTGGCAGCAATGCATGCTTGTATATGTCTAGGTAAGGAGTGATAAAGTTTCCTAATGTCATCCTGCGATACATTCTGCCAGGCATTCCTCAATTGTTGTTCCAGATCTGTTACATTTCGGGGTGCCCGAATCTGGCGGCCTAGCATGTCCCATACATGCTCAATTGGCGAAAGGTCGGGTGACCTTGCTGGCCAAAGAATCAACTGCACGGAGACAGTCCACAGATATGCGAGCCGTATATGACGTGGCATTATGTTGTTGGAAAATAGCCCCAGAATGACGTGCTATGAAGGGTAACTCAAATGGCTGCAGGATTTCATCAACATATCGTTGAACTGTTAAAGTTGTACGCAGGATGACTAGAGGCGACCTGTTGTCGTAAGAGATAGCATTTCACACCATCACACCAGAGGTAATGACTGTGTGCCTGTGTAAAACAAAGACTGATTAGGACCACTGGCCGTTGCACTTCCACACATACCCGATAGTCATCTGCTGAAAGACTGAAGCGTGATTCATCGTTGAACACTATGTGATGCCAGTCTGCTTGTAGCCATGATGCTCGGCTACAACATCACTCCAAATAACTCTGTCTATGTTGTGGGGTTATGGGCAGACGTCTTAAAGGCCTCCGTGAGCGTAACCCCACCTCAGCCAAGCGCCGTGATATGGTGGAAGGTACAACGGGTGGTATGGAAGAGGCTGTAGCATGCTGAATGGCGGACAATAATGCCATTGGGTCAGTTCGGGCCTGTCGCACAATCATCTGATCTTGCCTCACATTCATGCACCTTAGCCTTCCAGAGCCTTCATTCCGCCGATGAGTTCTTTGCAGCAACCATTGCTGCCAACACCTTTGCACAGCAGTGTCCGTTCGGTACAGGTGGCAGTCTATTGCTAGGTATGACCATCCAGCTTCACGCATGTCAACAATATGACCACGTTCGAACTCGTCTAATCTCTTATAAGGTCTTTGGAAATGTTATAGCTGCATTATTTATTGAGTCTCCACGGAACTGCAATGCCGATAATGAGTAAAGATAAGCCGTCCACATTTTTAAGCTGTTTTATAGGATGCTGGTTACGCTGTAGAAATGCGTGCTATGACTAAAGTCAACACTCATTGGCCTTGCAATTTTAATCATTTGTATACTTGGTATAAAGGAATTTGTATGCAAAATTTTGAGATGATCAGATTATTTTTTAGGGGTGCTTCGCTTTTTTTGCAAGAATGTATATATATATTTCGAAGCCCTATAAATTATGCAGGAATTTATTAAAATTATACGAACAATATGCAGACTAGGAATGAACTGTACTAGTGTACATACATAACTAAAATATTCAACTTTGATCTGAATATTCATATACAAACTCCTTATTAACTTTATTGTTATGATTACAAAAACATATAGACTTCATAATCATAATAATCCTTACCACTGTGATTACAGTTTGTAAAAATAAAGTGATGTTAAGTCCTGCAATCAAAAATTCCTGCAATCTCTTTTTGCTAAATACCTGCACGAAACTGCTGTTATAAAAATTCCAGAACTTTATTACACCAAAAATCATGCATTTCTTTACATGCTTTTTATATGCAGCAAACTCAAGTCTTACTGATGGATCATCAATTCCTGGAATACTTTTAAGCACTACATACGTCATCATCAATACCTATGTTGGTCATTTGATGTGGGTCAAATAGTCAAACTGCCTTTCTGAAACTCAAGCTAGGTTGGCAAAACTTAGGTCCCCACTTTTTGAAGATGGACAGTTTTAGACAGTAGTAAATATTTAACTTTGTTATGATTTTGTGAAGCACTTCTTGGAGAAACGAATTGCTTACAGATTTTCAAGAATAAGTTTTTCTGATTTAAGCTGTAATTTAGATTGCAGATCAAGTACTTTGTTATATGCCTTGTGAATAAACACGCCACATATTTCGAAGATGATTATGTTCCGCAATAAACTGAAGATCTTTATGGATATATTTATTTTTTTCATTAGAGACTTGCACACATTTAAACTGATAGTTACAGGAATAAGTTCCATTTCACTATCAAAAGTCTATATAAATGTTGCAGTATGTAGCATCAAGAATTTCAGCATGTTATCAGAAGTACCGGACATAGTTTATTTTGTTTGTTTTTTTCTGCCAAAATCCATAAATAACACCGCTCTCTAGCAGGATAATGCATGAAAAACTTATTAAAGCATTGAGGCTGCAAAGACATCTGATCAAAGATGCTTGGAACCTGTACCCGAATTATAAGAACGGAGGAGAAGCTAGCTTTTGTTCAGTGATTATAATGTCGGTCTACGAAGCAAAGGGTCCCTGGTTCGGGGCCCGGCGACTCTCAACCACCACAATGCGGCAGCAAAGACATCTGATCAAAGATGCTTGGAACCTGTACCCGAATTATAAGACCGGAGAAGAAGCTAGCTTTTGCTCAGTGATTATAATGTCGGTCTACGAAGAAAAGGGTCCCTGGTTCGGGGGCCTGGTGACTCCCAATCACCACAACATTTAGTAAGCTTATCAACTTCAACAAAATTCAGATACCATTGGTCAGAGGCTAGGTTTACAATAAGCTTATTGCAAGTGATGTGCACCAAATTGGAAAGTAGAGTATATTAAACTTCCTTATATGCTTGAGTCATATAGACTACAATGTCAGTTAAGATTGCTCACACTTTGTTAAAATCAGTCTCCATATTTGTAAGGCATTGCATGGCAATTTGAAAAACTGTTGTTGATTGAACAGTTTCAAGATGAACACTGTTCAGTAAATAAGGACACATCTTTGATGAATCTGTAAATTGTGGAACAACGAGAATATGTAAAGTTTTAGATAGATTTGTAAATAAAAATAATTTTAAGGCTATTTATTTATTGAAGTTGTAATAATAAACTTTCGACAAGTTAAAATTGTCAATATAATACGTATAAAATTATTAATAAAAAAATATATATGTATGTATATATATATATATATATATACATACATACACACACACACGCACACACACACTCATACATACATACTCTGTTGCAAAGAAATATATACACCTGTAAGAAATTGAACTACAGTCACAAAACTCGGCATATATGTATCATTTGCAGGAATATACAAATGATTAGAATTTGGGATCAAAAAACATTTTATTAAGAAATGATGTCATGAAGATGACATTTTAGTAAGTGGTAAATCTTTCTCTGGCAGCTATGCAAGCAGGTATTTGGTGCTGCATAGAGTCAATTAAGTTGTTTATGTCTCTCTGTAAAAGATTCTATCACAAATATTGCAACTAGTCAGCTAATTCAGTGGTATTCTGACAAGGCTGCAGTTGCTATTCCAGCATGTCTCAGATGTGTTCTATTGGTGATAGGTCTGGGGACGTGAATGGCCAGGAGAGGATATTCAATCCTTGAAGACATTGTTGAAAGTCATGCAATATATAGTCGAGCATTGCGTTGTTGGTAAATGGAACCAGAGCAGCTTGACAGCATGGGCAGAACAATCAGCTATAGAATATCACTGACTTACAAGCAAGCCATCAAATTGGCTTGCAGCACAACTAAAGGATATCGACTGCCCCACAAGATGGCTTTCCAGACTGTCACTCCATGTATGATACCTGTGTGCTGTTCGACAACAAATGCAGGATCAAAACATTGGCTAGTGCTCCTCCACACACATATGTGTCAGTCATCAACTTTGAGAAAAGATCGGGATTCTTTGTTAAAGACAACATGCCTCCAATCGGATACTGTCTAGACTAACTGAGCTTGACACCAATCTAGACGACTCTGCCTAAGTTGAGGGGTCAGTGGTAGGTTCCTTAATGGACATCGACACCTAATCTCATCTTCTGCAGTCATCTCCAAATAGTATCCCTTGATACAGGATGCATGGAGGATGGTAAATGTCTTCGAATGGCTAGTAGCTATGTCATTGGTGTGGATGTGGCTCTTTTCATGACTGCACAGTCCTCTCGAACAATTATCTGTCTGGAGTATCCTGAATCTCTGCAATGTGCCTTCTCTGCTCCACTGTTGCCAACACCTAGCAACTACCATATCCCTCTGACCATTATAGCGACTGATACATCTGTTGGATCCGCTAGGCCTATGATGCGACCTCTCTCTAAATCCAACAATTGTTCGTAGTGCCCTCGAGTATGTCTCAAAAGTATCGTTGTATAGAACTTGCAGTATCAAACCAGAAAATCCAGTTCCAACTGCGCATAGTGAGAATACCAGCTATTTCTAATGCTGCTCAATACGTGTTTCTCATACACCTTGCATGAACCCTATAATATCATTGGTGCTGACAGTTTGATCATTTGCATAACTCTTAAAACAACATTTACATTCCAAGCTTGGTGGTTATAGATCAGTTTTTTTATGGGTGCATATATTTTTTGTAGCAGAATGTATACACACACTCATATATATGTAACAAATTTAGGTTTGTATTTTTTTTAAAGATAGGTATTTGTAAAATTTCAAGAGCAGTAGAATTTAGATACACATGCATATAAATACTTTTTTAAATTGCAACTAATTTTGCAGATAGTTTTCAGACAAAATATACATCTTCCTTTCTTTGCTACTTCTACAACAACATGCTTTTTCAGTTACCTTACACCTTTCTGGTAGGTCGGACAGTCTGGGTTTCAACAACAACATGCTTTTTGTCTTATATTCGGAACTTATAATTTGCAAATCAAAATATTTTCCCCATAATTTATATAATTAAATTACTAATATTTGCACTAATATTTTACAGTAAATTTGTTTTTGCCTTTATATGTGCAAGTACTTTTTTTTTATCCAACTCTGCTTCGTATGTTTGTTTGCAGATATGTACTTTTGTCTTGACTATTGCATTTGCAGATACTTTTTCATTTCACAATGTTCTAGTATCTACTTAATGTATGCGTTGTATCTACATTCTATAGCTCTGTTAACTACTATTGCTTATTACATGTTTATGTTTTGTTGACTCATTTCAAGTAACTGTCATTAATACTATATAGCATTTGTTGCTAAATTATTTATAGGATTTATAATGCATTTTTTCATTTCAATAAATCAAACTACAATTTCAAGGATTATCCTGTACTAACCAATACAATTTTTTCTTTATATAAAAAATAGTAATTAAATTATAAATATTAGCTTGTAAATATCGAGTGTAGTCTTCATTACACTGCAGCATCATAATTTAAACTATACTAACCACTGAGACTGAGTGAGGCCAACTTTATTCTGTTCAGTAAAAATATCAAGTGGGATAGTTAACGTTACAATAATATGTTTTTTAAAAATAGTCTTCAATTGCACATAAGTTTTATTAAACTTGCTTAAGTAAATGATAGGGAAATATAGGCAATAGAAATTTTGATAAATTGAAAAAAGCATGTTAGATGCAAAATTAATAAATTAGAAATTTTCTTCTATTGCTAGTAAATCTATTTTTATTTTATTTTTTTATTAATAATTCTTTACTTGCTATCTGTTGACATCAAGCTACATTATAGATTAATAACTCTCTTTTTATTTCAGTCTCTTTCTTTTTTTTTTTCCCTTTTATATACTTTAAACTTTATATGATATTTTGCTTCTTTATTTCAGACATTTCAGCATTCCAAGCTGAGGATTGTAGAAGAACTCCTTTCTGTACACATTGTAACAGATATTTTTATAATCAACAGTCTCTAAATAGACATTTGGATAGACATAGTATTGTAAGGAAGGCTTTTACCTGTCATATATGTGGAAAAATTTATTCTCATGATACTAGCCTTTATAGGCATCGATTACAGTGTCATTCATAATGTAAATTAGTTTTAGATGTAATTACATCTTAGTATCTGTTCCTTGAACTATTCCAGTGTGCAATACTTTGTCTATAAAATATATGTTTGTTGTATTAATAAATTTTAAATTTTTTCAAAATATTGAATTTCTTATTTCTAAAATTTAAATGTTCTAGTTGTTTTTTCTTAATTACCATTTATATTTGTTTGTTTCCATATTTTTATAGAACGCCTTAAATTGTGGTGAGTAAAAATATATTTTGAAAATATATACATAGTGTTTCTTAGCATATTTGTACCATATTTATATTGGAAAAGCATTACTCGTTTTTGGAAAAATATGTTCATTAAGAAAAGCGAAATTTAAATTGTGAAGTATTTACAAAATCAGTTAACCTACAAACATACTGTACAGAGAGTAAACTAGAATTAGTATGAAAAAGTCAGACAAAGCATTGGCAGACTTGCAGAGGAAAATGTCATTTTGGTGGTAAAACTTTTTTCACTCAAAAGTAAATGTAACATTTGTTACTTTGTTTACTTATCTCTATTACATGCTTATAAAAATATTTTATTGCCAAAGGTAGTACAATCTAATTGTGATACTTTAGGTTTGGTATTTAAAGGTTAGAATGGTAGTTGGAAAGTACTATCCAAGTGGAACACACATAATAAATTTAAATTCTTTCTGACGTGTTTGGAAATTTATCCAATTTTTTTGAAATTTTAAATAGCTCCATAAAAGTAAACCAGAACTGTATTTCTGCATTTGTGAGAATTTATTTTGTTCTTTAAATCTGGAAATTAGCATGTTAGAACTTACTTGTATATAGCAACCACTGGTAGTTTTTTTATTAAAAGCCTTCTGCATATGGTTTCTAAATATATGTGTCTGCCATGAAAGAAAATTTATGGAAAAACTTGTTTTATTATGCACTTTTATTTTGCAACTAATTAAACAGTAATAAAAAATTAAAATGAATTTAAAATAAAAATTAAGGTATAGATTAACCATTACATATATTATTCTTATTGTATAGCAAATAATTTTAAGCCATTGAAAGAATTCTTGAAATTCATTGAGAAATTCTTATTTTTTCTTTGTAAAATGCCTTCTCATAACAATGCCACCGAGAAATATCATCAAACATTTCATTTTGGTTACTTAGCTTTGACAGTGGTTGAAGAACACAGGAATTACAAAATGAGATGTCAACATAAATTAACTGGATAAAGAGTGGTTACTTTAGTAGGTGATCTCTTAAAATTAGGTATATTCAGCAACACTATACAGCAACATAAAGCAAAGTTATTCTGTACCAAATCTGACTGCTCTTTAATGCAGGTGGCTATTGAGTAAAAGTTATCTATTACAAAATTTCACTGTAAATTTATAAGTGATAAAATATAACATTTATAATTTATCTCACAACTTAAAAAATGTATTAATTGCTAACTTTACTTGATCCAGTGAAAGATTTTCAGTTTGCAAAATTATTGTAAAGCATACAGTATTGTTTTAATTACATGCAGTAGATCTTGAAAAAGTCTTTCCAGTCGTATAATTCTTGTTACTAAGTACTTAAATAACTTTATTGTTTTCAGATGCATTGCTGTGTGAACAAAATGAGTTGCAATGTAATATTTGTGGGAAAATATTATCAAGCCGTCAGCGGTTAAAGTTTCATATCTTGACTCACTCAGATGTCCGTGACTTGCATAGATGTCATATTTGTGACAAAGGCTTTGCCTGGAGGGATAATCTTTTGCGTCACCTGAAATTGAAACATCAACATGTGTCTTTTGATACATGAGACATTTGTGAAAATTTTCTAGTTAAATGTTTTTGCCAAATATACCTACTCTATTCTAGTCTTGAGTTTTTTGTATTTGATGCTGTAAAACCTTCCATTTACAGACATCCATGGGATGTAAATATTTTTCTGCAAATAAGAATACCATTGGAAGACTGATATTATTTTTTCCATAAAATTAGTAGTAGAACAAAGAATAAAAAATCCTAAACTACTTTTATACATATTTTTATTGATCTGAAATCTAAATTTTAGTTCTACAGAAACACTTTGAGAAGACAAAAGTATAATATAGAATGTGTAGTTAGTGAATGAGTAGTAGTGAATTTAGTAGCAAATCGGAAATACTCTCAAATCCTAGTCAAAAATGTTAAAAATCATAAATGTAAAAACAAATTCAAACTCTATCAGAAATATTTTGAAAACCATGTTGTTTTATACATATGTTAAATAAATTTAAGCAAAATCATCAAATAGAAGTAAAAAGATATTATAAAAATCCTATTTGAAAGTATGTTTTTCAAACAAAAATGAGATCAACATAACTCGATCACAGATTTTATATTTTTAGCAATTTTTTTCTTGAATGTTTCTCTTAAATTCTTTTTCTCCCAACTACTATTCAAACGCAAATGTTTCTAATTGAAGCATTCTGTATGCATTTGAAGTATCAGATTGACATTACTATGCTTAGGTTAACTGTGGCGGAAATCAGAGCATTAAGAAAAATGTAAACACTTTGGATGCTTATATCCCTGAACCTAATAGATATAAATGTAAATAATTTCAATAGTTTAACATATTGTTTTGTTCTACTTGTCAATTAACTACCATTAATGAACACCAAAGGAACAAAGTGGCAAAACACTGTATTTTTAAAAAATTAAATATTTGATTTTAAATTTTCAGTTGGCTATTAGGAATAGTCTATGTAGGACGTCTTCTTAAAGTGGGCAGAATTGTAAAATAATTCTTTATGCCCATACCCAAAAGTGTCTATTTAAGAAAACTGATAATCCTATAATACTAATGTTTTTCTGTAAGGTAAATATAACTACTTGTATTGTATCCATGGTGTCTGTTATGAGAGGTTTCGCTGTGACTAAAACTTCTAATTGTAATAAAATATCCTATAGTCAGTATCTATGTCCTCTTCATACCAGGCTGTAGAGAATTAGGATTGAAATATAAAATATAAATATATATTATTATTAGTAGTAATATATTATGAAATTATGATTCTGATAAAAATAACAGTAAAATTTTTTTAATTTGTCCTATGAAAACTTTTGAAATTATATTAAATATGTTTTAACTGTTTATTTCAATAATTGTTGACATTCTCCATAACTTGGTAATGAAAAGGATATGCATTGTTCCACTTCATTTTCAAATATAAATTAATTAATATTTTAAAAATTTCTGGAGGCTCCATTCAACTTTTACTTACATTAATATTTCCTGTTGTTAAGATACCTTTATTTCAAAATTATGCTATACTTAATCCCTGCACTTGAAATTTTGTTATAATCTTACATTATCTGTATGCTCTTTTTTAATTTTACAATTTCTATTTATTATATTGGCAGTTCTGTAAATTACACAAAATATATTCCAAATCCATGCGAAGTTATATCAAAGTTATAATGATATACATTATATATTAATTTATATAATTTTTTTTTTTACATGTAATTAGCATAAAACCACCTTAAAATGTATTTTTTGAAATTAACATCAGGTCAATCAAAATGATAAATTTCCTGCAAATATAAAAACAGACTGTTTTGGATAAAGACTACTTTTATGAATAGTGATGTTAAAGCTAACATTCCCATAAAATCCAGTACTATAGTTCTTCGGGAAATTATCATTATTTTTTCATATAGAATAATAATAAAATATTAGGTAATGTGTTGTTCAATCATACAAATTAAAAAAATTATGATTCTATTTTTTATATAAACTTCCTAAATATAAAATTTCATAGTAATGACATTTTCTGTCAAGCAATCCATACCTGACAGACACATATTTTTCAAAAGTTGCCAAAATGTGAGATATTGATCTTAAAATATATATTGCCATCAAAATCTCAAATTTGGATATTTTTAGGAAAACAATAATTTCCTTTTATGAAGACTAGAAATGAATGTGAGAATGAGAAAATAGAATGTGACTTATGAGAAAATAAAATACATTTACAGTCCTAGAAAATAGAATTCCTACAAAAGTCCTAAGCACCCCAATAACTTTGTAAAGAAAGGTTTATGAGTGTATATATTAGGGCTATCTGGTAGTCATTTTATTTATATTTTTATGTCTATTAAAGAAAAATACTTCTCAACTTTAGTAAAATGTTTGATTGTGGAATGTTCTGCTATTTTAAATGATTACTGATGGTGTTTATAATTCTTTCTTGAAAGTCCAACTGTCTTGTAAAAAGAAATATTTTATACGAAATTTAGAACATTTATAAATCTTCAAATACATTTAACTAAGCTGTATCTTGCAACCCAAAACTGAAACAAAGCAGAGCATCTAGTTGCATGTTTAATAATTGAGCTGTGCATTTCATGAAAGTACTAAAAAACTCAAAAATGTTAAATTAAAATGATAGAAAATTCTGTTTGGAACACAATTTTTTTTTAATTAATTTTTCTCCATATTCTTAACCAGTAGCAGCTCGTGAGTTGGAGTTGCGGTAGGGCTGCAAACAAATTGTATCTTAAAACTAAACTAGATTTTAACACAGCAATATAAAATAATTTACATAACAGCATACCGATAAATATTTTATTTATTTATATGTAAGAGACATTCTCCTGTCATTTCGACGAACGAACTCGTACTCATCAATAACTTTTTCATTGAAATTTTTTATTTTGTCCATTAAGCTCTTCCCTGCACTAGCGCTGATAGACGATCTTCAGACATGGTGTTTCTTAAAATGGTCTTTATTCTCTTCAGCGTAGAGAAACATCATTCTGGTTCCATGTTGTCATTGGTGTTGTCAGGACAATTTTTAGCAAAAGGCTTACTTCACTAAGTGAATTCTGAATTTCGCTACTTACAATCAATTTGTGAAGATTTAAATTTGCAGAACTTAAAAATTATTTTCGCTCATAAAAAAACAGAAAGCTCTGTTCTCAGTTTCTCTTTTTTCAGAATAGGATATGGTAATACTGTTTCATCTAATTCCTTTGAAGGAAATTCTTTCCAAAAATGAGAAAATTGTCCCAAAGCCAGCAATTTTGCTAACAAAACAGTGTGTATCTCGTTTCACAACGACATAACCAGTCATATTTAGCATAAATTTCCCAATTAAATTTTTTTTTTGTATGCACTCTTACTGCTTGATGATGTCTGAGTAATTTGAAGTTCAGCAGAGGGCGGCCATTACTTTTAAAGCAATTTTTCTTGTTCAAAGATAATCCTGAAAAATCAACTTTCTGCAAAGACCACACATTCATCGTTTAATTAACTTTTAAACACACAGACATTAATTAAACAGTCATTTATTCCAAAAGAAACAAATAAGCGACATAAACGAACAATTTCTGACTCAAAAACAAGAACTTGCACACGTTCCATTCAAGTAAGGCTTCAGATGGAACTGCATCGGCTGCAGCATGCTGCCATGATTACGACAGGTAACCTCTGCCCCCCTACGCATCACTCTGAGCATGCACACTAAACATTTTAGTGGAGAAACTGAGCTGAGAGTTTTGCAGCTCGAAAGATACTTTTCCCACACGCTTTGAGAACATTCATACGGAAATTAATCTTCCCGCTTACATTGCAGCCGCAAAAATTTGTTTAGAACTTTGATCTGCATTCATTCAGTGCCAAGTGCAAACTCTATGTGGCAAAATTATACAAATACGGTGAATAAATAAAAATATATATTTTGAAATAAATTATAGGGGGTGCTGCAGCTCTGCAGCACTTATTGACGAGCCGCTACTGCTCTTAACATTATCTAACCTTTGACCTCAGATATCTCGGCTCATAGATGTAAATTTAAAATCTGGGCTTCATCATAATCTAAAACATGATTCGTGAAACCTATGTACAAAATTTTATTCGAATCAGTTAAGTTTCACTATGCCAACAAAACTTTCGCACACAAACAATGTTAAATGAACTACTTAAAAGAAAAATGTTTTATAAAAAAAGTTGAGGATGTGCCATATCCTCACAAAAAAACTTGAGCATTTTTGATGTGAACTTCAACTATACATATTTAATTTCTAGCATACAAAAATGGTAGCTTACTTACATTAGCTAAGGCAAACTAAGTCACAGATAGGTTTTTTTATGTGTATTTTCACCAGTACAAATTATATTGTTGTGACTCTTCTATCCCAATTATCTCATCAAAAGAAATACAGGTTAAGTTGTTCCAAGAACCTAAGACACTCGATGGTAGAAAAACTGGCTATGCACCTTAGAAAAGAAAGAAAAAAGGAGATCTTCATGGGTGTTATCTACAGCTCTTCTACAAAATACAGTAATTGAGTCTGTTTAAAATAAATAATTAACATTACAGGCTATAAATTTTGGTTTCCATGCGAAAAATTTGCATATTCTTAAATGTTGTACATAATATTTTGTCATAGAATCAGATTATGCTAAAAAAATTTTATACTAAAATGATTATACTAGTATGTTTAACATCCGTTATTTTGGTCAAAGTAATCATGATCGAAGCACAAAGTAAAAATGAATTTCAGCTGGCAGATAAAAGGAATGGAAAACAGTGTGGATCTGTACATCACACTGGCGAATCCTGGTCTAGAAAGCAAATCATGCAGAAATGCATATTACATCCCATCCCCTGCATTATCAATCTCAGTGATTATGGTAATAATAGTAATAATAATTAATGTTACTGCTATTGTATTACATATTGTAACTAGGGAAAGATTTTTGTCGAAAAATTTAGTATGGCGGTGCAATACCATATCCTATGGCAGCATTCACCACTGGTACATTAGTATATAAAATGTTAACAAGTTTTCCCATTAAGTGTTGTTTAATAAATATTTGTTTTTTAATTATGAATCCAAAATAACTCTTAAAAATTTCATCCAAAATTTAATTTTGGAAAGTTTCAGGTGGATATTTTTAGCTGCAATTTTGAAATGATTTGTTTTAAATGAAACTATACTAAATATTTATACTACTAAAATAATATTTTCACTTTTTTAATGTATTTATGAAATAAATTAAAAAAAATTCTAATGGAGAATTTTGTTTTAAGCTATAATACAATAAAGTATGTCATATAAATGATTCTTCTCCATTAATGTTTTTTATTATACCTAAACTACTTTCAATACTTTTCATTACTTTCTGTTATTCTCATGTCTAACATTTTTGGCCTATTCCAAGTTGAACTGGTGTATAATTGAAGTAATATTGTTTATACCTGTGTCATTCGTCATCATTGAATTTGGTTCAAATTTTGACTTTTAATGCAATCCTACTTTAAGCAGATTTGCTTCTAATTGTCACCCTCTTTTTACTTCTTTACATAAATTTCAGTTTTGAATGTGCTTAAGGTCTTATTACACAGAACAAATTTTTATTGCCGGAACTTTGACAATTCCCCCTGTCAATCCTGTTTTAGTTCTTTTTCTTGAACAGTTGATTGTAGCGTTACCAATACTTTACCACCTATTTGTATGTTTTTGCACATTTAGCATCAGGCCATACAAATGCTAGAATCTCATCAATTTTCCTCTACGAAGCATTTCTAAGTGGTTTTATGGTATAATTGTGATCTTTAATGTACTGTGTATTCATGCAATTAGATAAAAGTTCATGAAATTGTCATTGCATATTCACTGCCTACCATAGAGCTGCATTCATGACTGTCATCTATCTTTGAAGGCAGAGCAGTGGAACGTCAAATTTTGTCATCCTCTGATTAGATCTAGATCACACTCAGGAATTGATCAATTTTTCTTACTGTGGACAAAAAAAATTTGGCAATTTAGAGGCAAATTTTCTTCCTATTGAAATGCATGGTGTTACTGAAAGATTGCTGTAAAGAATTGCTACATGTAACAAGATCTTTAGGCTTCAAAAAGAGAACTAATTCACTAATATATGTCAGTTACATCAGTATACTTTTATTGAAATTTGTTTAGCCCCAAAATTTTATTGATAGACAAAACCTTGGGTCATAAGAATTCTGTTGGCTACCCTATCTGCACAGTTACTGTGCTAACAAATATTCTAACTAGAAATTATTCTTATCATAAATGCCATAAATACCATATTTGGATTGTAGAAATTGCAAAATATCTAATATCTGAAGCACTCCATTCTATAGTCTGAAATTATTTTTTTTTAATTTCATTGTTTATGTTGAGTTTTATCACACAAAATAATACATGGGGGCGCGGTAGCCCATTGGTTAGCGCGCTGGAGTTGCACTCGGTAGGCCCGGGTTCGATTCCAGCCACTGCCAAAACTGCCGCCGTGTTCATGCGGAGTACGATCACGTTAAACATGTGGGTCCGAAAGTCCTTCCGAGAGGTTGGTGGTAGGGGAAGGAGGGTACGGTCCCTGTGGATGCCTCCCCCACTGGGTTCCGGTCTAAATTGGGTGGCACTTCCCGACCGTCCAAACAGTTACCTTACACCTTTCTGGTAGGTCGGACGGTCTGGGTTTCAACAACAACAACACAAAATAATACATAAAAGCAATACCTCATATTACATAGAATGATCAGTTTTGAGTAATTTATATTTTATTTGGCAACTTTACTAACACATAAAATAACTCTGAAGAATTATTTATCTTAGTAAAAGTGTTTTCATTTATTTGTTATAAAAAGTCAACATATAAAATAAATATTTTATATTATAGTGTATATATTTTATTGTAAATATATATTTTATATTATACCCAAATAACAACTGTAATTCAGAACTGCTATTTCAAGCTGTATCCTATATATTTCTTACTTTATGCCAATTAAAAAATCAGAAATAAAGCAGTGATTGTTTTTCTGTAATTAATGAATCTTTAATTTAAATATTCTGTTAAAAATTATCTTGTCTTTACTCAATATGACTAACATATGTCTTTTTCATAGGTTTTAGGTCAGCAGTTTCATATCCCCAGCCTAAAACATTTGTTTGTAGCATGTGTGGTAAAGATTTTACCACTAAGCGCCGAATGCGTACTCATATGGAAACTCATTCTGATATCAGAAATATATATATGTGCCCACATTGTGATCGAAACTTTGCTTGGCGAGATAACCTTCAGAGACACATCAAAACTGTTCATGCAGTTAAAGATATAATACCAGAAGATGCTTTATAACATAATGAAACCATTGAAAACAAAAATAAATGTTTTGTTATTTCTTTGCTTTAATTTTCTGTATTTTTTTCAAATAGAAGGTATTAAAAATGTTTAAATTATACTTCTGACAAACTAGTTTAAATTAGTTGTGTCCTGTATTTTTGTAAATATTTAGACTGCTAAAATGTACCATGATTTATTAATCCTTTAACAAGTAATCTCCTAATTCTAAATTTCAGTGGTTAAAATAATTTATTTTATTATTTTTTGCTGTATTCTGTTCTAAAAGAATGATGCAATGTGATTTATTATTTAAGGAATTATTTTACTCTTATGTCAGCTTTTTATATTGAATATTTTTTATTGAAAAGCATTTGCTCTTAAAATTGCATTTAAAGGATATACTTTTGTGCTGCTTTTTTATTTTTCTAAAAGTTAATTTTCTCCCAGGTTTTGTTGCAGTTTTACCTACTTTCTCAAAAAGGAAATATGCTTGTCCTGTGTGTGATAAAGTTTTCACTACCAAATTTCGAATGCAAACACATATGGATACTCATTCAGACATTCGAAATCTCTATCAGTGTCCTCTGTGTTCACGTAATTTTACATGGCGAGATAATCTTCAAAGACATCTTAAAACTGTACATTCTTCAGTTGAAGCTATTCCTGATGTCCCATTGTGTGATATGAAACAAGAAACTATAAATAAAGCAGAATAAAGTAAAATTTAATTTCATTAGATTAGCTTTTTGTGTTTCATATTTAAATATATGAATCAGCATGACATTCATGTATGTGTATGTTAGAAGTCTGCATGGGCTTAAGACTGGGCCTGACAGGATTTTTCTAAGGTGGTTTTGAGTCATGCTCAGGCTTTTTTTTTTTTCTCTCTCTCTCTCTCTCTTTATGAGTCCAGTTGAACTAGATATATTCAATGCTTGGAAATTTTATAATTTTAATTTAATAAAATATATAAAAATTTTTGTTAATTTGAGCTATGTAAAGATCACTATTAAAATAAACTTGCTTTAATTCTGAGTTGACAAAATTGCACAAATTCATGTTTTTAACACATTTGACTAAATAGTTTTTACCTCATCCAAACTAATAGTTTTAGTTTGGATGAGGCATGACTTAAAGGTTTTCAGTCCAGTCTAGGGTTCTGCATTCTAAAATTTCTTCAGGCTCAAGCATTGGTATTGTCAAACTGAGTTGATTGAGTTTGTGAAAAGTCTTGAAAGTTCAGCCCTCGCAAACTTCTAGTGCATATACTTACATACATTTTGTATTTCAGTTACTGTAACATAAAAAAGGAGCTCAATATATTTTAAATTAAGAACTGTAGATTCATGTACATAGAAAACAGAATTACAAAGTTAAAGAATAGCAAATTTGTTTTCTGTATAGATGAGACTAAAGCCCTATATTCTACTATGAATTACAAAATGACTTATACATTCTTAATTTTATGACTTAAATTAGTTTCTAAATAGATTTTATTTTAACCCACTAATACCAATTTTGCAGTGAATTCCATCACTTATTTTATTTTATTTTCTACCACTAGATGTTGAATTTTAATCTAGTTAACATTTTGTTTCCAAAGTCAAAAAGTTTAGAGAAAACAGTACTTTTCCTACAGTAGTAGTAAGCAACTAATTAAGCCTGTCATTGATATGCATTGTTGAAAATTGTGCGATTACTTTTCATTCTTGTTGCAATATTTATATGTGAAATCATAAATGTTGCAAAATTTAAAATGGTATTAAGACCATTATTAATTATTCAGTAATTTGCATATTTGTATGTATTTACATAGTAATTAGTGTCATAGCAAAAATTTTATTGCCCAAGCATCAAATTTGTTTTCCTTGATGCTATAAAAATATAAAAAAAATTCATTTTTAAGCAGTTGTATACTTTGAAAAGAAATCTATCTTTTGTTTGGCGCTTTATTCAGTTTAAACTTTTTATATCATTAGAAATCTAATTTGTGTTTCCATTTTTTTTTTTTTTGTCATTTATCCTTAAATATTTATTACTATTAATAATTCATTTATCTGTATTAAATATTATTCAATGTGCCAATGCAGTGGCATAGCAAGGGAGGGTGAAATGGAGACATCTGTCCTCGAGTGCCAATCATAGAGGGGATACCAAAAATACTACAAAAGTTATGTGTAAAAATAAAGAATAATTATGAAATTGGAATTTTAAAAAAAGTAAATTATGATTATGGGAATTTTACTATTTTAAAGATGTACAGCTGTGAATTCTCTTCTTGAGAAATTGAAAACTGTACATATAACCTTAATATTGATTAAGGTTAATCAATTATTCTTTATCAATCAAAAGTAATTGCCTGCTGATGATTCCTATTGATCTCGTATCCTCATTTCAACAATGATTTAATTGCTAGGTTTCTGCATGAGTTATCAAACTTGGGGGGGGGGGGGGTATTTTACTTTTTAACGTTTTTTTTTTAAATTATTCATATTTTTCTTGAAGAAATAGAACATTCTTTCATCAAAATATAGTAAAATTAATGTATTTAAATATTATTATTATATATTTTAAATTGCATTGTACTTTTTACTTATAAATAATTTAAGTAGTAATTACATAAATGTCTGCTGTTCGTTAGGGGTTTCGTAGTTCAAAGTACTTAATACACACACTGAATTTAAATTTATAAATATGCATTTTTCTCCTACTGTTCCTAGTACTTTCTATTGAATTTAACAACTGGAAATTTCTTTAATACTAACCTTCACATTTTCTTGTGCACTTTTCTTATCAAATTGCAGCAAGTGGATAATTTTTTCTGTATATAACATGACTTTGTGTATTTCTTCTTAAAACAATTCAGAAATTTTCATTCAATATTATATTGCTCCTCTCTCCTCTTTTTTTCTAATCAACATAAAGTTTCCATGTAATTTTTCCTGTATTGGATTGAGTTGATGCATTTCTAAAAATTATTGGTGACAAAAATTTTGCCATTCTGTTGTTCTTACAGAAAGTTTTCCTTGAAAACCAGAATTTGCTATAGATAGACATTATATGATGACTGATATAGATTCAACATCAAATTCTGAGGAGTGATAGGGAGTTCACTAAGGATTTCCACTTAGTTTTTTTTTTTTTTCAAAATTTTCCGTTTTACTTGAAACATCTATTTCTCAAGCTTAGCTGATATTTGATATGAATTTAACATCAAATTAGAGTCAGTAGAATGGTTTACTAAGTGTTTAAACTTTGATTAAAAAAATTTCCATAAAACATCTATTTCATAGGATTGGCTATAGATGTATCTTAGATGATGACTGATATGAATTCAGCATCGAATTCCAGAGAAGGGTTTACTAAGTGTTTGAACTTTGATTAAAAAAATTTCCTTAAAACATCTATTTCACAGGATTGACTATAGATGTATCTTAGATGATGACTGATATGAATTCAGCATCGAATTCCAGAGGAGGTAGGAGATTCACTAAGGGTTTCCACTTCCGGTTCTGGAGATGCCAACTTCCGGTTTTCCAAAAATTCATATGACTGTATAAAATAAGTATGCAAAAGAGAATAAAAATGCTTAATATTTTTGCAAACATGAAGTGTACACACAATTTGCCACCATATAAAGGCTCTTTCTTAAATTTCTTGTATTAGAGGTGTCTGTGTATTACTTTTTCCACAACTAAGAAAATGTAAGACTAAATGTCTTTACCAGGGCTTTCCATTTTAATAATGACAAAATAAATAAAATAATTTAGAATTTTTGTTTTAGTCTCAAGGTACCCAATTTTTTTTTACCAGGCTTTCTTTCCATTTTAATAATGGCAAAATGAATAAAATAATTTATAATTTTAGTTTTAGTCTCAAGGTACCCATATTTTTTTTACCAGGCCTTCTTTCCATTTTAATAATGGCAAAATAAAATAATTTAGAATTCTTGTTTTAGTCTCAATGTACCCACATTTTTTTTACTAGGCCTTCTTTCCATTTTAATAAAGGCAAAATAAAATAATTTAGAATTTTTGAGTCTCAAGGTACCCAACTTTTTTTTACCAGGCCTTCTTTCCATTTTAATAATGGCAAAATAAATAAAATAATTTAGAATTTTTGTTTTAGTCTCAAGGTACCCAAATTTTTTTTACCAGGCTTTCTTTCCATTTTAATAATGGCAAAATAAATAAAATAATTTATAATTTTAGTTTTAGTCTCAAGGTACCCATATTTTTTTTACCAGGCCTTCTTTCCATTTTAATAATGGCAAAATAAAATAATTTAGAATTCTTGTTTTAGTCTCAATGTACCCACATTTTTTTTACTAGACCTTCTTTCCATTTTAATAAAGGCAAAATAAAATAATTTAGAATTTTTGAGTCTCAAGGTACCCAACTTTTTTTTACCAGGCCTTCTTTCCATTTTAATAATGGCAAAATAAATAAAATAATTTAGAATTTTTGTTTTAGTCTCAATGTACCAACATTTGTTTTTACTAGGCCTTCTTTCCATTTTAATAAAGGCAAAATAAATAAAATAATTTAGAATTTTTGAGTCTCAAGGTACCCAACTTTTTTTTACTAGGCCTTCTTTCCATTTTAATAATGGCAAAATAAATAAAATAATTTAGAATTTAGTCTCAAGGTACCCAAAATTTTTTTACTAGGCCTTCTTTCCATTTTAATAATGGCAAAATAAATAAAATAATTTAGAATTTTTGTTTTAGTCTCAAGGTACCCAATTTTTTTTTTACCTAGCCTTCTTTCCATTTTAATAATGGCAAAATAAATAAAATAATTTAGAATTTCTGTTTTAATCTCAAGGTACCCAAATTTTTTTATTCTCAGCTTTAAAATAATTTTATATGTTTTTATTTTTAACATCCCCTTTCAAATAATTTTTACCCCTTCTCTTTTCTACCCAACCTGAAGCTTCCATGCTATATTTTCTGCAGTGTTGGGGTGATGTAACTCTAAAAGTTTTCAGATTGTTTCATTCATTTCTCTTTTAAAATGTAAAAAAAGGAAAAAAATCGAAAGTGTTAATCTTTTTAACCATTCTCTTCCCTCCAGTGTCTGCAAAAATAAAAGAAATAGTATTTTCCCTTTTGTCTTGAGATGCACTGAATTTTTTATACTTCATGCAAATATTATTATTACATCTTATTTTCACTGCACTCCTGATATTTAATTACCACATTCTTTTTCTTACTTAAGTTGAAGTATCTATATTATTTTCTCTTTATTTTTGGATTAAAATGTTTGATA
Organism: Amaurobius ferox; assembly: GCA_951213105.1. NCBI lineage: Eukaryota > Metazoa > Arthropoda > Arachnida > Araneae > Amaurobiidae > Amaurobius > Amaurobius ferox. The sequence continues at coordinate 130,954,958 of OX578145.1, forward strand.
CTTTTTTATATTTTTTTTCAAAAAGTAAATAACTTACCGATTTATCTGTCCCTTCTTCCCCCAGTAACTTAAAATGCAAAATTTAATATTTATTCTTCAGTTCAAATGCACTTAATTTTTTAATACCCCACTCAAATATTGTTATTGTATTTTAATTTTTACTCCCCTGCATTTTAGTACCCTCTTATTTTTAAATTAACTTGAAGCATCTGGTTTTTTTTTTCCCTATACAGGGTGAGTCGGAATTGTTTTTACAAAAGCAGAGGGGTAATAGTATCCCACCAGACGAGCAATAATTAGCTTGGAACATAGGGTCGCATTGCACTCAGAGAGGCAGAAAAGAGTAAAATTAGAACACGAACGTACGTGTACACCAGTGTTGGGAAAGCGAATGAACGATACCAAACTTTGCACAAACAGATTTATTGTGCAGCGACAAACTCACAGCAAGTGCTCAAAGTGGCAACCACGTGTGTTGTTGCACCGTTTACACCGGCGAAGGAATGACTGATGCACCCTCTTGAAGATTCCAGGTGTTGTGTTAATGTGGTCTGCGGCAACAACGATGCGCGCGACGAGATCTTCTACTGAGTCCACAGGCGTCTCGTACACTAAAGATTTCATGTGGCCCCAGAAGAAAAAGTCCAGTGGGTTGAGGTCTGGTGAACGAGGAGGCCACGCCACGAGTCCGCCATGTTCGATCTAGCGTGTGGGATCGCTCTAATTGGCTATCGCCAGAACCTACTAGGAGCCAGTTATGCTGATTCTGCTCCGTGGACATTTGCATACGGTAACTGCTTTTGTGTCTAGCGTAGGAGATACTACGAAGGCAGGTACACAATGACGTCTGAGGCGCTGACTGCATCATGCTCGACGCGGTTCGACGTGCCTCTTTTCTGCCTCTCAGATTGCAATGCGACCCTATGTTCCATGGTAATTATTGTTCATCTAGTGGGGTACTATCACCCCTCTGCTTTTATAAAAACAATTCTGTCTCACCCTATATATTTGAATTGATATGATGCATTACTGATATTTTGTCATAATTATTTATTGATTACGTTACCACCCCCACCCATTTGACTTAAAATATAAAAAATAGTTTTCTTTTAATCTAGGTAAGTCAGTTTTTCATTTTACAAGTCAAATATTTTTATTATTTTTTAATTTTCACACACACACACACACTTTATTATCCCCCACCCCATCCGCATGTTCTAATCAATTATATTTCCTGTATTTGGATTGCAATGATGTATCTATGAAAATAATTTCAGATTTTATCATTCATTTAAAATTAAGAAAAGTAGAAACTTCCCCCTCCCCAATGAATTTTTTTTTTCTATCTTCATTTGTTTCATCTCTCTTCATTCTTCTTATCTCTCTTCATTTGTTTAAATGTATTTTATTTTTTGATCAATTTTTTTTCTTACCCCATCCCACTTTACTTGAATTTAAAATTTTTGAATATTATATTTAGTATTATTGACCCACAATTTCAAAAATAATAATTTAGTTTTTTTTTATTTCATCAATACATCTATGCTAATTTTTTATTTTATTTTTATTTTTATATGAAGATTAAACATTTGAAAAAAAATATATTGAAATAAAGATGATAGTACCCAATTGATTGTGTGTAATTATTCCAGTATATTCTATTGTATTGTACCACATTTTAAAATAAGCACAAATGTATATGTCCCTGGGTGTTATACATCCTTGCTATACCACTGTTTCAATGAGCTTTATACTCTAGCTAAATAAGAAGCACATTAAGAATGAAAAATGCTGAATTTCTTTAGAAAGTTTTGCTACATAAAATCTTACAAAATACTGATGGCTTATATAAATGCAAAATGAATAATGTTGATAATTTCATACAATTAGAGCACAAGATATTGGAAGGAAATTTTTTTATAACATATCATATTCATTCATAATCTACAGTGGCATGGAGGTATTTCAATAAATGAAATGATATTTTAATAAAAAAATACAATTGGTTAAAACAAAGAATACCTTGCACATTACTAAAATTGTGCACCCCCCCCCCCCCCCTCCCAAATATGGGAACCTTAGTTCAGTACTTTCCAACATTTTTCTCATCATTGCATGCCTTGTAAATAGCAATATTTGTATGTTATGCTTATAAAAAATTTTAAGGTTCAGAAATCAAACTGAGCCTCATCAATCAGAATCATTTTGCCATATATAAATAAAATTTCTTTATTACTTTTTCTTTCATAATAATAATTAAAATATGAAAGAGAGTTTCATTATAGAAATCTCAGTAAAATATTTTTAAATAAAAATCCCTAGTAAGAATCGTTACTTGAACTGCTAAACTTGGTGATAGGATTTTTCATGCTCAGTATATCATATATAGTTATAATAGAAAAAATGATATTTGATATATGCAACATGGCTGTTTGTACATACTGTGATGAATTTTTTCATAAATTCAGAAACATTTATTTTCACTCATTTATCTTCAAAACTCATTTATCTTCATATTATCTTCAAAACTTGTTCAACAATATTAAAATTTAGTGCTTTTCACAAATTTTATTGACAAAAGATTCTTTATTATACTTGCAAAATCTACACCAAAATATCATTGATATTTAATTAATATCATGTGAAGTTAGGCAGATCTGATGGTGTTAAAGCATAACTTACAAATATGTTATCTTTTCTTGCAAACCGAACATATTTACTATACGAGAATGATATTAATAACTATATGTGCATAGTATTTCTTGTTAGTTTGATAAAAATTTCCGTGCATCATTATTATTTTGTGGTACACTTGAATTATTCCATGTTTGCTGAAATGTTTGTATTGATTTATAAATAAGTTAATTTCATTAAACCAGTAATTCTATATAAACATTCTGTTTGAATTTATAAAAATTTTGATGTTTATTTACTGCTCTGTACAGATTTTAAAAAGTTGAATTTTTGAATTAGGTAAAACCAAAGTCACTTGGTTTTTTAATTTATAATTTTTTTCTTCTCAAACTGGCATTTTAATGTCATATCTCTGGCTAGAACAATATTGTCTCTTGAAAAACTTTTATAGCTTAATGTATCTTTAAAAAACTCATGTACTTCTTTTTCTTAAAGTTGAAAGCACATTTAAGACATTCATACTATTATTTATAACTTGTTATCTGACATAATATTAAAGTACTGCAAATATGTTCAGATATTAAAATAAACATTGATGTTATACAATTTGTTTTTCATTTTCATATCTTATATTTTTGTTCTATGTGTATGTAAATCATTAAAAACAGAACATAAAAAGACATATTGTTATCAGATATACATTATTTTTAAAGTTTTTACTATTACAGCATCAGATATTCTCTCCAGTTATTAAAATAACAGGCAATACAGGGTCATCACAATCCTTAACCCAAGATCGGTAATACTAATTTTCCTTTCATTAGAATCCCATGACAATGGGAGTAAATTTTTCTCTGAATTTTCACTTGGATTAAAATTCCTTAAAACTCTTTAATTTTATAAATGTATTTTAAAGGTCCTTGAAATTCGTTAATTTTTATAATGAGTCCTTAAAGAATTCAATTATTTTAGTTATCACAATGGTTTAGAAAATATGGGAAGAAATGATTTTTATGTGACATGTACAGCAATTTTTCCTTTCTACACATCATTTTAATATTAATGGATGATTCCAGTGTTCTAAGTAATGTCATTTGTGCATGCTCTTTTAATAATTTTGCAATTAGGCTTGTTGCTAAGTCGTATATAAAAGGACCTAAACAATAAACTTAATGTTTGTATGGTCTTTGGAATTAAAGGATCAATTGAAATGTTTGGATGCTCTTTAATGATAAATTTTAACTGGTTTAATCTTTATAAGAACTTGTAAAATTTATATATATAAAATTACATAATTTATCATTTATTTTTCATATTTGCCTTTGTTTTTAATCGCTTTATCTGTTCCAGATGTTTCACTATTTCTTTAAGCATGCTTTTTCTAATGTTTTTTAATGAGAATGTTTTCATTCTATTATGTTATTTGCATATCATCTAATCAACCATTATTCTCAGCTTCTAATAAAATATTTAGCATGTTAATTAGTAATGCTCTGACATCATACATGGTTCAAGTTATATTGTAGGTTCTAGTGAAATCTCTTGGTTTCCAACCTCATTTTATTCTGTTTTGTAAAAGTTCTGTGAACTATAACATCATTAAAAATAAAAATCTAATAATAAAGTATTAATAAAATTACCTGTGTGTAGAAATGGAACTTTTAAACACCATTTAAAGCCTCTAGGGGCAGTAAATCTGCCACTATTTTCATTGCTTTTAAAATGTTAAACATTTATACAACATATGTTTCTATAGTGTTTAAGTGAATCACTATTTGTTATAAGAGCTTTAGTCAATATATCTAGCCTTCTGTAAATGAATTTGAAAATCAGCTAGCTCTCTCGACTAAGGCCCTTTAACAAAGAATGGTTTGAGTATTTATAGGAGGTCATGCACTACCCAACATAGAAAATGCAACACCATGCAGCTTTGACCATATAATTATGCAAATTGGGAGACAAACACAGCTGGCCGATGTATGCAAATAATTTAAAATTCAAGTAGGTCATATGATTACATTGTGAGATAAAAGGGATGGAAATGGCAAATGAACCAACAGTTGTTACTGTGACGCCAACGGAAACATGTTTTTCGAGCTGTTTTTCATTTTAAAAAATGTGTTGTTATAGGGATGCCTAAGTCATGGCAGCATTTGGACGATCTTGCAAGGAGCTTCATTTTAGGCCTACGTACAGCTAAGTGGACATACTGGTGTATCACCGCTGAAACACTCATAGATGCGTCCACTGTGCAAAGGATTTGGAAAAGATAGATTGAAGAAGGTCATTTTCTATGCATTATATTCTATTGATGATATGCTATTGCATTATCCATCTAGAATTAATATCACTTATTTATATATACCGTCTCTGTCTGTGTATCCTTTTTCATCACACTCCATTCGCTCTTTCATAGTTTGCATTTTCTGTGTCGTGTAGTGTACATACACAATCTAAACATTTTGTAGTAAATCATTTTTTCCCCTTTCTGAATTGTTTTCTTTATAATGCCCTTTAAATATTATATATTTACTTTCAAAATTAAAACAGCTTATATAGTAATATTTTTCTTTTTGTGTGTTTGTGCATGTGTCCATGCAGCATGCATGTATGTGTTCAGTATTCTGCCTCCCGTTTTGTTCACATAATTTTTTTCTCTAGATGAGTACCTTCTAAGTGATCCATTACTGAAATCAGGCCCAGGATTTCCATGTCATATTTGTGGTAAATTATTTACAACTAAACGAAGACAAAGGACTCATATGGACATTCATTCTGATGTGAGAAATTTATACAAATGTGATAAATGTGAGCGTCAGTTTACATGGCGAGAGAGTCTTCACAGACATATCAAAATAGCTCATTAAGATGATATACTATTCATTTTCGTGTTTGTATAAAATTAGTGAAATTAAATTGTAAACTTCAGACTATAGATTTATCTCTGTGCTTATGAATCTAACTCTGTAGTATTTGAAATTTTTCATTGTATTAAAACTAATTAAAATTTGTTTAAAGCAACATTCTATACAAAATTAAAGCGCCAATCAGCTTTAGAGGTAAAAATCAGCCTTCTTCAGGACAAGCAAGTAACTCAACTTTCATTCGTTAAAAAACTGCTACTATAACAGCAAATGTGACTGAAGCATGGAAAGGGTATTGCCAACAGTGAGAAAGAAAAAAAGATAAATAAAACCTATGTAGGAAGAAATGAGTAGTGAAATACTATAAATGAACAGTAAAATACCAAAGAGAAAAGTAAACTGTTAATATTTTACCATTAATTCATATTATCCTGCTACTTGTTCCTTCCTTCATGGCTTTTACCTCTCTGTTTTCTCCTCTCGCCATTGACTATACCCTTTCCTTGCTTCAGTCACATCTGCTATTCAAACAACAGTTACCAAATTCACTTTAACAAGTGAAGGTTGCACTACTGATGCGTCTGGATGAAACAGACTGTTTTTTACCTTCAAAACCAGTTGACACTATACATTTTGTGTTGAATGTTGCTTTAAAAGAAGTTTTATTACCAATAGTTTGATCTATATATATTCTGTATTCTTATTGTATGTTTATAAAACTGGCAAGATAAATTATATTCCTCTAAACATAAATTGTGTCTTTGTAAAATTTGCTATATGTGAAGCTTTGTAAAATATAAGTTCAAAATATATAAATAAATCTCATGTTCTAGTAAGTTAAATTTCTCTAACTCTTAAGCTGCATGTTAATTTTTGGTTTGTAATCTTTTAAGCCTTTTTTTAATAGTTCAGGCACGCAATATTATAATGGTGTTGTAAAAAAGATTTTATTTTTGTTTACTGTGATGTTTGTTATATTTCTGTTATCGGAATTTGGCAATATCGAAAATACATGTATTTTCATTGCATGTGAGCACTGACCAAAAATTAAAATAGGAAAAAAAATTGTAAGATAAGTTTCAAAATTGCTTTAAAAGAGAGTTGACATGCATCCTGGAAAACTGTGATTATCAGGGAATTTGAAAAAAAGGCCAAAATGTTAAGAGAATCTTTTAAAAAGTCCCAAATCAAGAAATTTTTAAACTAACTAACATTTTTCATAAATTTCATCATATTTCTTGGATATATTATGCTGTCAGATCAGAGCTATAGAATGTGAATCTACATAGATGCATTCCACATTTTAGGTAATTTTGAAATTACTTTTCTGATCAGATATGCTTGCAAATTTTTCACTGCTGCATATGCAATCATATATATATATATATATATATATATACATACATACATACATACATACATACATACATACGTACACAATCAAACCTGTTTGAAACAGAACCTACAAGAAGTGGAATACTGTAATAAAGGGAAAAAGTATATTTAGCCCCATGCAAAAATATAGAAAATTTGTTATTTTCCCTGTGTGAAAAGGGACCTTCACAACACGGAAATGGACGGCCAACTTAGAATTATTTATTGTCAAGCACCTGTTGTAAGGAACAAAGAAAAAAAAATCATCCAACTATTTCAACCATTTCCAAGAGAACCATTTTTCACAAAATTTTCTATTAAATCATGAGACAATATTTTGAAATTTGTTTTAGAACTTCAAGAATTTTCAGTTAATCGAGGAGATTCTGAAATACTAAAAATAATAATCAATGCATGATTTTTAACTGAAAGTTGCATCGTTAGTTAAACATATGTCCAAGAAACTGTGTTGGATTATTTTAAAAGTTCACCTCAATACGAAACACAGTAGTCTTTATTTTGTTTCATGATAAGCAGTAATATTCTGCCGGGAAGTCATTTCATCTAGGTTCAAAGGTATGGTAATAAGCTAACAGTTAAGGACATGGGGTACACCGTTTTTAACAGTTGTAATGTGTTTATGACTTTGTTCATTCTCTCTGTTTATCTGTCCGTTCGCACGATAACTGCCGTAAAAATGCCTTTATAAAAATAAAATTTTAATATCTTGTTGAGATAGTCTGTGGGACATATGGAAATGTAAAAGAATAATATCACCCAATTAGTTTTGGATTTAACCTGTGTTGAAAGATGAAATACATTGAACTGTATGGGACCTAATTTTTCAAACATTTTTTAAACAGAGTTAAAATTCAGAAATTGCTTTGAAAGTTTAAGGAAATATTCAAATTATCATGTAAAATTTGTAAAAAAAATTTCATCAAAATATGTTAAGTAGTTTTTTAAATAAAAATTGAAATAATTATTACACCCATATTATATGAAGAGATCACATGACTCATTGCAAAATAAAATATGGCATCCATTTTTTTTTTTTTTTTTTGCTTAGTGAAAATTGTGATTTTTAAGTAACGCTTATATTTAGTGTTGCATCTGTCCTAAAACTGCTTTATTTTTGCATATTATTTGTGTATCTAAATCCTATACCTACGCAATTACAATATTTTTGATTTTAAAAATTCTACAACAGAGCCTAATTTAAACTGCAAATTTAATGCAAAATGTAAATAAATTTAAATGCAAAATGTAAACAAATCAATTGTGAGATGAGTTGTATAAGAATTGCTGCAAAATTTAATGCAAAATTATTTAGTTCTGGTGTCTGGAATAAAAGTGATATGAATGAAATTTTCATTGATTTTTCATAGAGAAGCACACTATTTTATAGCATTGCCTTTTTTTGTGAAGTTTTAAGTTTCCAAATAAAATAAATTATTGTACTGAGATAATTTTTAAAATATCACCTCTGAATGTATCGCATTTTAGAGATGTTTAAATAAAATTGCATTTCAGTTGGAAAGTGTTTCATAATCCCAATGCTTTATGCATGATTAATCTTTTTTGTTTTATTTACGTATACTCCTGTGATCACAGTATGCAAAAATGTACGTATATACATATTTAAAATAATTAATTTAGCTATTATGGTATTATAATATAGCATTAATCAGATGCATCTAAATACACTTTTCAGAACTTTTAAAGTCTGACATACAGGGTGAGTCAGAACTCATGAGCCACACTTTAAGGGGTGATAAATCACATCTAAACAAGCAATTTTTGTCATACAAAGCAGGATCGTAACGCAAGAGGTGAACCTCTAGGTCTAGAGGATGGCAGAACATACCTTCTATTTTTAAAGGAGGTATTGCCACAGTTACTGCAACATATTCCTGTCAACATTAAAGCATGTATGTGGTTCCAACATGATGGAGCACCACCCCATTTCAGCGTGGATGTGTGGCACACCTTAGATGCTACATTCCCAGAGCAATGGATTGGTCGGGGTGGTCCCATAGCTTGGCCGGCATGATCGTCTGATCTCTCCTGTCTCGACTTTTTCTTATGGAGCCATAGAAAAAGTCTCATCTATGATAGCCCCATCGACACCGACGAGGACCTTGTTGCTAGAATTGCTGTTGCTGCCGGCATTGTCCAAGATATGCTGGATGTTTTTGCTAATGTGCGCCGCTCACTACGTCGCAGGTGTGAAGCCTGCATTACTGCTGGTGGTTGCACTTTTGAACAGTTTCTGTAACTTTGTCCATGCATTCTGTAATTTCTGTCAGTAAAACGTACTTCGTGCCTACTCTGTCAGTTTTGTCTTTCCTCTTTTCATGAGAAAGTCATCATTTCCTCATTTCATGAGCTACCACCTAGCAGTTCACCTCTTGAGTTTTGACCCTGCTTTGTATGACAAAAATTGCTTGTTCAGATGTGATTTATCACCCCTTAAAGTTTGGCCCAAGCGTTCTGACTCACCCTGTATAGGTAAACAGTTACATGTAGACCATCTGCATTTCCATTTAAACCTTAAACTTTCTGAAATAGTATGCAGAAAATGGAAACCTTTTCAAGACAGAAAATTCTTCCTGTCCCCTGAAATTCTATTTAAGGCAGGTTCCACTGTAATATAATATATATATATATATATATATATATATATATACATATATAGCCATATTAAATGCTCCTCAGTACCTAATGCTCAATTATATAATTATTTAGCTTAACATTTTTTCTATAATTCTCTTAATACATTGTTATAGGCAGTGAAAATTTGCAGCTAATTTTATTTTAACATTTATGTATGCAGATACTTTAAATGTTTATATAACTGTCAGGTATACAGGGTATCAAGAAAAGTCATGGGCCAGGCCAGCAACTCAAAAGTGATTACCATATATTTTTTATGCAGATGTATAGGAAATCCCTATTGCACTTCATGATAAGACAACTTTAAGGAGCTAATTCCTTTTCAGTGTGTACAGAAGCTATCTCATTTCCTGCTGCAGATAAAGTCACAAAGTTGTAAAGCATTTCAAAATTAGTACTTAGCATTTTTGTTCCATAGCAAAAGCTACAAAATGTATCTTTTAAATTTGTCGTAGAGAGCTAATTTTGTTATTCTCCATTTAAAAGTGTAAATGTAGAGACATTTAAAAAAACATGGAAACATCTTATTATATGTGTGCAATCATGCATTGTTATTGGTAGACATTTTGTATTTTGTTTGCATTGTCTAAATATTTGATTTTTTTAAGGAGGGGGGAGAGTGAGTTGCATTGTATACATTGGTTTTCAGGGCTCCTTTCTATCTAAGGATGGGGAACAAAAATGCTTAGTACTAATTTGGCAATTCTACAACTTTAATTGACTTCTTTTCTATATTTCTACCAGAAAACAAGATACCATCCCATACTTCCCTAAAATGGGAGGGCCAGTCCCCTTAAAGTTGTCTCATCATATAGCACCATTAGGATTTCTTATACACTTGCATAAAAAATATCCGAAAATCCTAATTTTTTTTAGTTATTGGCCTGGTCCATGATTTTTCTAGACACTCTGTATATACTCGGGGACAACTTTGCTTAATACAAAACCAGTAAACTGCATAAATGTTACACTCTGATTTGCTATGGTTAAATTCATCCGCCGTGAAGCATCATAGGCAAGCAAGAGAGAAGATTCCATATTTGGTGTGATTATTGCTCAGATACAATTGGTTTCAGTAAATTTTTATATGTGTAATAACATTTTATTGAGAATTCATTACTAATTTCTAATGTAGATAATAATTTAAAAATTATGTAACAAATAAATTTTCAAAACATGATAAGTGCAAAAATTGCAATTTATTTTGAAAATAATATGTACATTTTTTAAGTATGCAACACTTTTGCATAAGCACACATATTATACACTGCAATTTTATTTTCAGCTTGGAGTCTGCATTTAATATGAAGAAAGCACTTACAGATATGATAAACGTTAAATTATACATTACAAATATTTCTATATAAGAGAAACAATTAATCTAAAATTCATTAAAACGGAGAAGAAACAAATATGTTGTAAATAAGAAAGGCGGGAATGTTTTAATGCCAAGGGGATATTTTTTTTTCTCAGATTTTGTCTCAAAGTTTGCAAAAAGAAAAACAAAAGAGCTTTGTGGGTATTTGATTTGTTGAAAGTATGACATGCTTAGTCAGTAAAATAAATAAATGCACAAAAATTAAAGCTGTGAAGCAATTAATTTCAAAATAAATATTCAGTATTTTCGAATTTTGTGAAATTTTTTATGCATCAATCATTTGTTCTGCCACACGTATGTGATATATCAAGAACTATATTTTTATAACGGAAGGATCCACCTTTCTATATAAATGCATATGTTCAAGTTTGTCCCCGAGTCTGGAAAAGTCATTTAATGTTTTTAACTGTTTAATGAAATAATGTCTTATGATATAATGCTTTCACAGTTTTTTACAAGTAGTTTTAACTAAAATTTTCATGAGTAATAATGTATTCATTTTTTTTGACATTTTTATTTCTGATTATAGGTAAAAATTTGTGTCTTTTACCTAATTACCAATGCAGTATATGTGGTAAAAACTTTACTACAAGGCGAAGACATCAATTTCATATGGAGGCACACTCTGATGTTCGAACTCTTTATCCCTGTGAAATTTGTGGTAAATCATATACCCGACGAGATAACTTAAGTCTCCATGTTAAGATTTTTCATTTTGCTACCTAAAGTATATTATGCATTTTACATTTGTGGACTTAATTTAGAGAATCATATTTCATAATAAAGAAACTTATTATGCAGACAAGGACAGCTTACTTGATGATGAAATAGTGATTTATGTATTTGTATTGCACTTAGCAAAGCTTTAGTTTAGCAAACTTATGCAGAAATATTTTAATTTTCATCAGAATTGTTCTATAAAAAAAATTGATGCTTTATCACGTAATAACATGTTTTTAATTTGTAGTTTGCTTTTGGTAAAATATAAAGAAAACTCACATTTAACACAGTACTAAAAGTCTTATTTATTACATTATATTTGCAATATTTTTGACCAATTTTGTTCTTTTTCCTTTATAACAGTTTTATTAAATATTTGAATGCTTGAACACTGAGTAACATATTCTATATTTATCACAGTTTTACTGTTTCATGAAAGGGAAAAAATACTTTGCATTTCCTTGATTTTTCTTATGTTTTGCATGTAAAAAATTTTGCATATCCTAATCGCATTCTTTTTGTTCTTAAAGTATATTTGATAGATCTGCTTATTCTTAGAAAATTTAGCTTATATTATGTTTCTCAGAGTTTAAGAAACACTGTTTCAGTCGTGAAAGCTTTTTTTGTGACTCATTAGTCACTGTAGTATTATACATACTACTGTATATTTAAACATTTTCTAAAAATCTTAACAAAATAATATTTACTTTCTCATACATAGTATTGAGAAAGTATTGTTTTCATGAAAATTTTTTATTTCGAGATTTTGATGCCAATATATGTTTTAAGACCTCCTGAATACGTTTTGCCTATTTTTGTTTTGGAGTGATGTCCATCTGTCTGAAGTCTGTTGTTGATTTCTTAGGTACACCATAGCAGCCGCAAATATCTGTGGATTTTTGTGACATTTTATAGCCATCTTTGTTATAAGAAATCTAGAACTAGATAGAATTTTTTTTAATTTGAGTGAAAACTTCGAGATTTATTTAAAATTTTATATTTTTTTATCATGACAGCATATGGCAAAATTTGACATAATCATTCACAAAATCGTTTATTTATAGCTCAATGCTCACAAGACTTCAAAGTTTCAATCATTGTTGTCAAAAATAGTGGCAATACGATATTTTCGTTCGTGACATCATTAGCACCCCTCAAGGAGCAAGTTACCTCCCTCCCCCCCAGGGGGTACATTGTCAAGTATGCTATCAATCGAAATGAAATTTCAGCCCCATTAATGGGAGAGGTAGCACACTATAGTAATCATTTGGACCCACAATGCCTTTTTTTTTCTTTTTTTTTTCTGTCAAATTTGAAACATAAAACTTATTCTGATATGAGAAAGTCGAGTTGAGCCACACACCAGTTAATTTGTATTCACAATGATGATTTTTCCTTGGTGATTTTTATCCAAATTTCAACACCATTTACTTTTTATAAATTCTTTTTTATGAAGCATGTGAAGTTTTCATGAAAAGTCAGGAAACTTTGTTTGTCAAACCCTTTTTGCAAATCCCTGATTCTATTTGTAGATTTGTAAGTTAAAAAGTTCCTGCAAATTCAGAATTTAATTCTTTCTCTCTGCATTTCTTTGTTTCCATTTCTGCTGCAACATAAAAAATCATTTGCAAATCAGCAATTGTAGTTCTCTTTTTTGTGATTTGCGATATTTCCCCAGACCTGTCTATTTTATTTTTCCATGCATTTAAAGAATCCTCTAGATCCACAATTTTGATTTTCTATTTAAAGAACTGTTTACATTTTGGATATTATTTCTTTTTTTTTTTCTTCTGTATGGTAGAAATGTTTTGGAGACTACTTTTCTGTTTCTATGACAGAAAAATGACTATTGATGATTATTTTTCTGTTTTTAAGATTGTATACATATATGTTTGCTTATGTGTTTTATTCTGATGTTTTGTTTTTTGCATATAAAGAATCTTATAAATGTATGTTGTAAGTTTGAAAATCCTTAGTGATTGATGATTTATCAGTTTTATGGAATATATTTCATTGATTATTTGGAACAATCATTAAAACAAAAATATTGCTCCCATAGGAAAATATAAAATGCTTTATGATTTTATTTTCCGATAAAAACTTCTAAACTTTATTACAATAAAAATTTTACTTAAATAAACATAAAGATAAAAATTAGATATACTTTTACTTATGTGTTTTATTCTAAACTTTTGTTTTGCATGTAAAGAATCTTATAAATATCTGTTATAAGTTTGAGTATCTTTAGTGATTGTTGCTTTTATTAGTTTTGTAGAATATATTTCATTAATTATAAAACAACCATTAAAACAAAAATATTGTTCCTATGTGAAAATAAAAAATGATTTTTATTATTTTATTTTCCAAAAAAAACCTTCTGAACTTTATTACAATAAAAATTTTATTTAAATGGACAAAAAGATAAAAATTATAATTGTTGCCATTCATAGTCGTTTCTACTCGTTATTTGCACTTACTTTTCTTTATGCAGGATATTTTATTACTTTTCCTTCCTATTGTAGTCTTTTATAATCGATAGTTAGTAGATAATTATTTTTATTATTCTTTCTATATATTTTTATTCATTTTTTATTACCTGCTAATAATTCTCATCCTGCTTTTGTAAGTTATTATTTTTCACAGCTGCATTTAGTTTTGAGTTGCTCACACTAACAAACCTGCATGTTATCAGAATTGTTTAATTTTCACGTATTGTGTGCACTAATTCACACTACTTCTTTCTCTATTCCTGAAATGGTTTGTTTTTAAGCTGAGTTTTGTATTTTATAATGTAGAAAAAGCATTGATATTATGTCATTGTTTAGCCTTCAAATTCATTATACATAAGTTCATTATATGGTAGTTCTTGGTCGACATTCAAAATTTATCATTAAGACCCCTACGTCTAAGATGTAATACTTTAAACCAGTTTTAAATTGTTGCTTTGAATGTGCTTCACCAAAACTCAAATTCATTCGATCGGCATACTGTTGTTGTGCCAGCTGTTGTCGAAAGTCATAATAAATCATAGCTTGAAAGTCCTTTTGGCTTACATCCGTGTTCACTACCTTATTAATTTCAGAACAACACTGCAAAAATAATTTTATAGCATTTCTTGTTCTTTAACAGCCAATGTTTATATGAAAGTTCAAATTTTAAAAAATCATCCTCGCTGAAAGCTGTTATTTTTAGTATTGGTACATTCTAAAAACTTTAGTACTGGTCCTCATATTATTCACACAGCTTACTTGCAATCTTTAAAAATCTTTTAAACTGATTTAATTTTATTTTAAGGAATGTAATTTTAATTTTTTTTTGTTCTCATTAATGACCTTAAAATTACTCAAATATTATCGAATTTGCAAATAAGTCTAGCGATTGTACAGCACAACCTTAAATTGCAATTTTGTAGCTTGAAATGTTGACAAGTGTATATTTTATAATTCAGAAATGGGCTATTTTGTTTTCTTGACTTCGGGTTTGTTGGTTCTCTTGCACTGTCGATTGAGATCCAGCTTATACTCAAAACAGCTGTATGCTGCATTATTATCTTATTTGTGCTTAAATATATTATTCAAGTTTTTTATCATCCTTTGCATAAAGTGTTTTTTTTTTTACTTATTGATTTCCTCGGCTTTAACAGCCCTTACTCTTCTTCATTTTCATGGTTTCCAAATTAAATGCCCATTATGCCTTTTGACTTCGAGTTTGTTGTTTCTCTTGCACTGATGAAGAGGATCCAGTGTATCCTCGAAATAGCTGTATGCTGCATTATTATCTTATCTGTGCTTAAATATGTTGCTCAAATTTAAGTATATAAGTATTACACTTTATTGTTTGAAAAAAACATTCATGTAATTTTGAATATAATTGGAAAGCCATTGTTTTTCTTCTAACTAATTGTATCAGTCACTTTATTCAATAAGAAACACCTTGCATTAACCTGTTTCCACTAAGTTGCAGCCAGTATATTCCATACAACCATATTAATCTTGTTTATAGATTAATAACATTACCTATTCTAAGAATAAACACAAATATTTTTACATTTAGGTTTCTTTTAGTTTATATGCTTATATTTTCTGTGTATAAATATTATAAAATCTAATAAAAATTTATATATGCAAATTATTTATTGTGTTGAATGACCCTCTTATCTTATTGACTACTACTTTTTTGCTTAATTGCTTTATAGTTTGACTCGAGTATCAGAGTTACTTTTTCAAAATTTTATCATGTTTCTGATAAATGAGGTATGTATTGAGTGATTCTGAAGAATGTTTATGGTTAAACAGTGTACCGACAATGAACATAAAAAATTGAATATGAATTTTTAATCAGCCTTTGAAGTTTCTTGGATGCCCTGCAATTTGGTCTGCCCCTTTTATGAGTAACTAAGTGAACATTCTTTAAATGTGTATGGAGCTTTGGAATGAAGGGTATTGTGACATGATATTCTTCATTGCTAGTAGTTATTTTAACTATTATACAGATGAGCGAAATCATGTATTAGCATTAAAAAATGATTTCTTGATCATAAAAGAGCAAACCAAAATTTTTTTTTTTATTTATGTGTTATTTGTCTAGAAAGTATCTGTGTATGTGTATACATTCTACAGCTCTGCCATATCCTATGAACTATTAAGAGCCCATTTCGAACACGGCCAATGCACCGGTCCAATCAGCACTTGTGTAAACGGATGTTCACCATGTTGTAGACACTCACTACAATATAAAATTTTATTCTGAATCAAAATGAGTGCAAGATTTTGTGATCTGCCAGATGTGTTTCAGCCAGTAGGAAAATATCATCATCTCATCATCTTGGAGTATATTTGTTTTCTTGAGAACATGGTTACCATTCTATTTCGCCAAACCATTTACAAAAACTATCCAATGTTTGTGTTTTCAACTTTACAGCTACCATAATCAAAGGCTTATTAGCTTTCTGGGACATCTGCTGTCTTGATCTTCTGATGCAACCCTCAACCCATTGCATGCTTCCTGCACCCTCTCATGGTAGAAGTTAAGATTAATTCTTTTAGCTCTGATTTCTTTTCCCTCTTAATATTATTCAATTTTGCTATTTTGGAGTCAAAATTTGATTGAAACAAGAAATGCCAAAAGAAAATACAATAATTAACAAAACAAGCAACCAGCACTGGCTAGGTTCTAACTAAGGCTCCTCTATATATGAGCTGACTCATCAAGCATATTGAAGCCCACTCTAGTTGGAAGCGCAATCCATTAGCATTAGCTCTATTCGTATTTTCACTTTAGGAAGTATTATTGAAATAATTATGGGTGGTTGTTCTGTACCGAACTGCTCTAATCATTCTAGAAAGGGTTTTAGGCTATTTCGTTTTTCTAGAAACGAAGAAAGAAGAAAACAATGGCTAATAAATAGGCGGCGCGATAATTGGATACCCAGTACTGGAGCTTACTTATGCGAGGTAAGTTCTACAATATTCTAATTGAAACTTCCTTTTCCATATAAATTATTTATTTTAAACACTTATCGTAGTACATTTTGTTTGTAATCTACACATCACCTTGAATGCATTATACTCTCTTCCAAACCTAGAAGAAAATAGCTACAAATTATATATATATATATATAATTTGAAGCTATATATATATATATATATATATATTAAATATTTATTGCTGTTACACCAATATCTTTCAAGTTTTATACAGTTTGTTGTATTTTTAGATCGTAATGAATCAAAGAATTGGTGAATCCTACTATCAACAAACTGTCGCCAAGCGGAAAACTTGCCATGTTATAGTAATTATGCAAGCATAAACTAAAGTGGTAAATAAATTGAAATAAGTTTATCATAATAACTACGTAATGGTCAACTATTGTTTGAAAATCCTTGATGAAAAAAAAGCCGAGTTCCGTAGGTTATTATTAGTATTTTCCTCTTTAAATACAAAGTAGTTAACAAACTTTCAAATATGTGAGGCAAACATTCATACATGTTAATAAGAAAACTTCATTAAAGTAAAATTATTTTGAAAAATTTATTGAAAATGTTGAGAATTTTGAATTGAATATACACAAGTGCCAATTTCAATTTGTAGAACATTTACGTATCTAATTTTTTTTGTTTGCATAATTACTATAACATGGCAATTTTCCACTTGGCGACAGTTTGTTGATTTTAGAATTCACCAATTCTGCGATTCATTATGATCTAAAAATACAACAAAGTGTATAAAACTTGAAAGATATTGGTGTAACAGGAATAAATCTTTAATATATATATGTATAATTTGAAGCTATTTACTTCCAGGATTTGAAGGCAGTATAATGCATTCAAGGTGATGTTTACATTACAAACCAAGTGTCCTAAGATAAGACTATAACAACTAAAAATTATTAATAATCCATATTACAGTTACAGAAATTATAAAATAAATTTAAAATAAATACTTTATATAAAAAAAAGAAGTTTCAAATAGAATATTGTAGAACTTACCTCGCACATGTATGCTTCAGTACCGGGTATTCAATTATCACGCCGACTATTTATTAGCCATTGTTTTCTTCTTTCTTCGTTTGTAGGAAAGCAAAATAACCTAAAACCCTTTCTAGAATGATTAGAGCAGTTCGGTGCAGAACAACCACCCATAATTATTTCAATTATACTTCCTAAAGTGAAAATATGAATAGAGCTAATGTTAATGGATTGCGCTTCTAGCTATGGTGGGCTTCAATATGCTTGATAAGTCAGCCTGTAGTAGAGGAGCTCTAGTTCTAACCATCGATCTTCAAGCTAGCACCGCAACAACCAATGATACAGGAGACAATGACTTCCTTCAAAATTTACATTCAATAATAAGTTTCCGGCAGCAAACACATTATAGAGAACAGCTACTGTCTCATAGGCAAGTAAATTTAAAAACACATGTTAAAATATAATTCTTACTTAAATTAGTCAACTGTGTTGCAATAGCTAGACAGAAAATGTGTTTAATTTTTCCCAATCTCTATAAAATAATGGGAAGTTTTGGGTAATTTACTGAATGCACAGCACATTATCAGTTTGAATTTTTTAAGTTCATATAATAAGATTACATGAATTAGTGAAATATGCAAATACTAAAGTCTGTTCTATTTTGCCTTTTACCATACTATTGGTTAACTTCAAATTTTTCATAAGTTTGTTTGCAATAAAATCCAAATTATTTTATTTTTAGATTTGAAGAACCTGTTTATTTCATATGAAAAGAAGATAAATTTGCATACTTTCTTATTGTGATATATAGGCTAAGGAAAAATTTTGGAGGGATTTTTTTTTTTTTTTTAAGAAAAATATGATTTGGAATGCTTTTAAAATTTGAATAGTTATTTAATTATAACTCACTAGCAATGCCAGTTACCTCTACTAGTAATTAAAACATGAAAATATTTTATATGTTTATTTAACAAAGTAGCTGAATTTATTTTTTCATTCCAGTCCACTACATTTTTATTTATGTGTTGTTAATTAGAAGTTCCAGAAAACTGCAGTTAATGATTTTTAATTTCTGCTTTTTTTCTGTCATTGAAAGTGCTTAAAATATTTTAATACTTATTTTCACAAGGTATTTAAGTCTTGGGACCTATGTAATGATTCTATGAGTATGAACTTTGTCATTGCAGCAAGAGCTCGACTTTTAAGAAATTTAAAGCTAATTGCATAGTAGAACTAAATTTGTTGGTTTAAGTAGAGATTCAAAATATTATGGCACAAGGCAAGTTTCCTTGCTGTCATTGCAAGTATGTACTATTCTATGTTGATAAGTGCATACTAAGCACAGAAAGTCTATTGATATTGATTATCTGTAATGGGAGCATGGTCCTAATGAATGGATTCTGTGACTATATATAAGTCTTTTCACACATTTCAAGAAAAATGTAAGTGTACATATATTATGTATTAAAATTTTTTATTTTGTTGTAGGTAAATCATTTTCACCTAATTTCCAGTGTGACGTTTGTGGTAAAAAGTTTACTACAAAACGAAGATACCAATTCCATATGGACATCCACTTAGGTGTTCGGAGACTTTTTACTTGTGATGTTTGTGGTAAAACATACACCAGAGCTGATCATCTAAGTTTTCATATCAAAAGTTGCCATTGTTTAATTTAAAAATATGTATTTTAAAACCCTTAAAAGTTTTGTAAGGAAATTAAAAGATTTTTACTTTATTAAATGGAGAATTTAATATTAACTACTTGAATTTTCAGCAAATCAAACCAGCTACTCCATATACCGAATATAAAATCTATTTTTGATAATTTTGAATGTGACATTTCAAATTTACTTATTTTAATTCTTAAAGCGTTTATATAAAATATTTAAATTTTTCCTTATGTAGATGATGTGAAAAAAACATTGATATTGTGTACCATTTAATATTAAAATTTGTTTTTATTTTCAGATAAAAATTTGAGTATTTTTATTGTGATCGTTATAAATACCATGAACTTTTTATTTGAGGTTTGTTTATTTTTTGTTGTTGCTTTTACCAGATAATAATAATAAGTTTTGATAAATAAGTGTATGTGTACTATGATACACCATTACTAATATAAGCTGAATATGAAAAATTATATGGCATTTTAATAACATAAATAATTGTGAACCTGTTATAGTGTAACGCACAATGTAATTGATATAAACTCAATATGCAAATGCTGTATCTTTCTTTAAACTTAATTTTTTCTACTAATATTTCAGTTTAATGTTTAATTATCCATTATTTTTTTCATATTTAATTTTTCTGTCATGTGCACTAGTATTTACCATGTACATTTTTTTTTAAATGAAATTTTAGTTTGAGTTTTCAGGAGCAACAGAGCTCTTATTTTCGCTATTTTTTAGATACTACTTTTTTCCTATTTTTCTGAACACAATTGGAATTTACACTACCTGGAGAGCATAGTTCTGTAGCATGTTCAGAACTACCTACTAAAAAATTTAAGCTTTGTTTATGTATGTGTATATAAAAGAACTAATATAACTGATCATGCCAGCTTTCTTTCCAACTAATATCAGCAACAGCACATTTTTAACATTTTAATTTCTAGCATATCAGATCAATCTTGCTTAATTGTGCCATATTATAAAAATATTCCCACAGGGGAATATTCCCAAAACTAATCACCTTCAAATCCTTCCCTTCTGGGAAAACTTATATTAATCATTTGCAAATCCCTGGGATTTTTTTAAAAACATCTTGCATTGGTAAATAATTCTTGTGATATATAAATATATTTAATGAACAGAAATGGTAATCCAGCAAGAACTACTTTGCAGAATTATAAAGCATTATATTATGAACAACGTAAATTATACCTTCAAATACCTTCTATCATGGGGAAACCCTTGATTACTTATTAAGGATGTTTAAACCCTTTGCAGTTTCTGTAAAGCATTCTGCATTGGTAGATGATTCTTGTGATATATATATTTTAATAACAGAAATGTTAATACAACAAGAGCTACTTTAGGAAAAGCTAAAACTCTGTTGTAGGCAACATAATGATACAAATTGTAGTTTCAATATGCATTGAGCAAGATAAAAAATGTGTTGCTTTAAGAAATTCAAATGAGTTGATCATCAGTGAATTGATGATCATGATGATCAATTTAGTTCATCAAATTGTTTTTGTGTAACATAAATTGAAGTTTTTATTCTCAAATTTCTATTTATAAATTAAATATTTATATATATATATTTTTTCTAACTTCTGATTTTCTCTGTTTCTGTCTATCTGATATTCATATTTCTATATATTTTATCAATTAGTCAGTGATGTACAATGTGAAGAATGTGGAAAGGTATTATCAAGTAGACAGAGGAAGAGATTACATATGAATACACATAGAACTGACCGTGAATTGTATGCTTGTGATTTGTGTGATAAAAAGTTCTCATGGCCAGAAACACTTGTTCGTCATAAAAGAATTTCTCATTCATATATTATGCCTTTATAGAGTGTATATATATATGTGTGTGTGTGTGCATCACTGTATTAAACTAAAGATTAAATAATGTGAATGTTGTTAAAAAATTCCATTTTTAAATTTGCATTACATAATTTTAAGTTTTTTTTTAATTATAAAAATATATCTAATTAGCAATTGATAGTGATAGGTCCAATGAGCTAGACCTCTGCACAAGTGGTGATATTAAAAGCAATTTAAAATAAAAAAGTATTTGATTGTACAATAACAAAAATAAAAGTATCTACAACCAATTGACCAATTTTAGTCTAATAATGCTATCTTGTGTGTTAGAATAGATTACAAGAAACATTCAGTTTAATTTTAATTTGCAATATGATAAGAATGTATAACAAATTGGACTCTTGTACTTTTGTGCTCATTCATATCTAATTAGCAATTGATAGTGATAGTTCCAATGAGTTAGACGTCTGACTGCACAAGTGGTGATATCAAAAATAATTTAAAATAAAAAAGTATTTAATTGTACAATAACAAAAATAAAAGTATCTGCAAACCCCCAAGGTGTGTTCTACGATAAAGCAGTTTGAAGAAAATTATTGCAATGTTATGTATGATATATAAATGATAAAAATAAAATATAATTGCATGCATAGTAATACAGAGGGTGTTCACACATTTTTGTAATGATTTTGACTTTCTCTATGAATTAAATTAAAAAAAAAAAAAACTGACTGGCATCAAGTCGGAATAGGGTTTAATTATTATATTATTATCTGCATCATTAAAAATATTCTTTGCTTTAAAATGTCGCTAGAAAATAAACAATGGATCAAAGGCTATATTTTTGCTCTTTCCGAAGAGAAATACTCTTATTAAATTTTAATACTTATTCGATTATTAAAAAAAAATGTGAAAAGCATGCTTTTAATATTTCTACATGTAAATTAAGTAACATAATTAACAAGAAAGATCAATCATGCTTAAAGCATTGATTAAGAAACACTTTCCAACTTCAATGCAATTTTATTTAAACATGTCTAAAATGCAATACATTCCTCGGTAATATTTTAAAACTTCTCACAATACTACATTGATTTATTATAGTTGAAAACTTAAACATTCATCCAAAAAAATGAACTTCATTCAAATGACGGCATTGAAATATAAATTGCCTGGTTTAAACATCTCTAAAATGTGATATATTACTCGGTAACAATTTTAGAATTATCATAATACCACGATAATTTATTATATTTAAAAACTTCATCGAAAACAACTGAAATTCATTCAAATGACGTCATAGAAAATATAACACGCCTGGCTCTCTCTAAAAAAGCAGCATTTCATTCATAAATAATTTCCCATTCATGTCATTCATCACAATACTATAATAATTTATTTTATTTAAAAATTAAGACCATGGAGCTATAAGTAATTTAACTCTATGCTTAAAACTTCATCGCAAAAAATCGTCCTTCTCTCGGTGAAGTCAATGAATATTTCTTTCATATCAGCTATGCAGACTCCATGAGCTAAATTCTTTTGCATTAAAAAATTACAGCAATTCCTATACAACTCATCCTACATATTTTGCTGTTTACATTTCACATAAATGAAAAATAGGCTTCGTTAGAGAAATAATCAAAGTTGGATGCTCATTTAAACTCAAATATATTGTCATTGCGTTGTTTCAGTATGTAGATGCACAGAATTTAAGCGAAAATAAAGAGGTTTTACGACGAATACAACACTCAATATGAATTAAAAAGAACTTTAAAAATGACGGTTTTGAGACAAGATGGATGCCGTATTATATTTTGAAGTTGGTCACGTGATCGTTTCATATCATGGTCACGTGATCGCTTCATGTAAGAGGTGTAATTATTATTTTAATTTTTATTTAAAAAACTACTGAATATATTTCGCTGAATTTTTTTTTTGTATATTTTATGGAACAATTTGAATATTACCTAAAATTTTCGAAGCAATTTGTGAATTTTAAATCCGCTTAAAAAATGTTTGAAAAATTTGGTCCCATTGGGTTCAATGTATTTCATTTTTTCAACCCGGGTTCAATCCAAAACGAATTGGGTGATATTATTTATTTATATTCCCATGGGTCCTACAGACCGTCTGAACAACATACTAAAATTTCATTTTGATTAAGTCATTTTTACGGCAGTTATCGTGCTAACGGACAGACAGACAGACAGAATGACCAAAGTCATAAACACTTTTCAACTTTGTTGTAAAGTGTTAATAAAAAAGGAAAGAAACATCAAAGTTTACATTTGACTGGGAAAAGGTAAAAAATGCATACCGAACAAAGGTTAGTTCAAAGAAAACAAGGAAAGTTTTGCTAAAGGTTTTATTGTTATTGCTGGATTCTCTTAAATGGAAAACTTAAAATAAGGAAAGTAGAAAAAGATGTCAAAATTAACTCTGATTACTATCAGAAATATGTTTTAACACCTGTTTTCAAAAAGACGTTCCATCACAACAATCCCAAACAATCTTCGCACCCAAACAATCTTCGCTGTGTTAAGTTCCATCAGGATAAGGCTACCAGCCATACGTCTAAATCTACTGCTATAGTTTTTGAAAAAATGAGAAATGAAACCAGAATTGAGGCTATTCCATTTAAATGCATCCCACCCAAGTCCCCCGACCTGTCTCCTATGGATTACTGTGCATTTAGACTTTCAAAACAAGCTCTTTATAAGTGGCATCCCAAAACATTGGATGGACTCTGGAAGATTGTGGTGGAGGAGTGGAACAAAATCAACCCAGATATTTTAAGAAAAGCTCTTTTATCTTGGAAATCAAGATGTAAATATGATAGTTCAACAAAAGGGCTATCAGATTGAACATATTAGAAAATAAAATTCTTTTCTTTATTTATATATATTTTTTTTCAAAATCTGTGAAAAATGTGTGACTCTCTGTATTACGGCTGAATCTGTATTTATCTTTTATCCCAAATGAAGCATTAGAATTTATAGGTAGTCCACACTATATACTCATACTTGCAAAAAAATGAGTTTTTTTAATGATAAATATTAATACACTAGCTAAAAAAAGATTATTAATTAGAAATTTTGCATTTTACTAAATGTGTTAAACATGTAGTGAAGTTGTTCTTTTAAACCCTTGCAGTCTGAATTCTGAAAATGATAAAAGCAGTTCTGAAGAATGTTTGTAAATTTTAATTCTCTCGTCTTTATCCATATAATTAAAATAAAGGTTTGTGTCTAACTGATGTTAAAAAGTTTATTTGCTGTTGAAGTTTGTTTTATGCTAAGCTAATTGTTTTGGCAAAGCACAGAACTAACTTCTATTAAATATATAGCTAGTAAAAATACTGGATAATTTTGTTTTGTTTTTCAACTTTTGTGCAAAATTTTCTTTCTACTACTAAATTTATAAATTTTTAAATATCTATAATTATTGAAAACATTTTCTTGATTCTTTCATTTAGTTTTTGCTTCAGCATGCACTGTATCTTCAAATTTTGAGTATCTGAGTGAGATTTTAAGCAGTTGAAAGTATGATTTTCATGTTTTATTTAGTGTAAAATGTTTGAAAAGTCTTAAAGCAAAATAATAAATTCTTTCAAAATTATTTTCAATTATTTCTTTTTTTAATGAACACATTTCACATCTCTGAAGTTTTAAATAGTTTGACATATACTTACTAGTTTTTCTCATTTTACATATTATGCATTTTGTATATCAATGTTTTCTTTTTATATTATATTATGTAAAACAAAATTAGAACATACATAATTTATACTTAATGTGTTCTAAAACAGCATTTGTGAATACATTTCTGAATTACTTATTTGGTTTTTCATATCTTTTGAAAATTATTTGTTTTAACTTTATATAATTTTAACATGTTTAACTATTTTGTTGAAATGAGCTTTTGTAATACAGTGGTGAAATTTTACTTGGTCTTTTCATGTATCATATTTGTAAATATTGATATGTTCAATAAACTTCAAATGTAGGTTCTGTTTCAGTATTCTTGGTCTTTACATGATGAGGATTATCTGTTAACATTTATGATTTAAACTATTTAATTTATGCAGATATCAATTTTCATTACTTTACAATTTATGTTTTAAAAGTGTGTATGCTGAGTACAGTGTAAAAGATATCTGTCGGGAAATTCTTCTTTAACAAGCAATTTTCGAAGGTTTGATTAATCATATTTTGTAAGAAATTGATCGGTGGTCATCATTTTTCTGTCTGAATTTGTGATTATTTCTATTCTTCATAAAGCAGGACTGAATGGCATAGTCAAGGCACAAAACATTGTATTAAGCAGGGATTATTAAGCTTGATAAAGTTTATCTTTTAACAAAAGTATTAAATTTTTAGATTTGTTTATTAAAACATGCTAAAGAATGGAAAATACATTAGATTTTAGTTTAGGTTAAAATTAGGTTCATTTTACTCCTTCAATAGGAGCCAAAAACTTCATTTATGAAACTGTTTCATGTACAGAAACATTTTCAATATTACATTATTTGCCTTATTTTCCAAAAAAGTGTAAATTTTCTGAGTTTATAACACTTAGCAAAATCAAACACACATCCATAACAGAAGGTCTTTACTTCACGGTAAATATAAATAAAAAGGGGAACCTTTTTGAACCCCTTTTTATTTATATTTACCTTGAGTCCGTTTGTAATTTTGACCCTGTAATGAATTTGAGTTACGCTTGGCGACTCATTCTCGACTCCATGCAATTCAAGTCTCTGCAAAGTTATCTTTGACATCTTCCTCTTTGGGATTATGCTTTGATTGCCACCCCCCTTTTTTCGATTTCTGTAATTGAATTGTAATTTAATATGCTATTCTTTTGTTGTATTTTTTTTTTTTTTAAATTGTGTACGGTTTATCCTTATCTAGACGTAGATTCTTTTGTGGATTGTATTTATGCAAATTTTGTCACTATATCTGGTCTATATATGAACGATTCAAACTTTATTTCCGTGTAGCCACTGATGAAGAGCATACTTATGCTCGAAAGCGTTATGGCCTGTTTTAAACTTTTGTACGTCTTAAGGAAGTGAAATAAAGACCTTCTGTTATGGATGTGTGTTTGATTTTGCTATTTTAACATCAGACGTGATGCCAAATTATTTATTACAACACTTATTTTCACATTTTTTTATGAAATCTATTTTGATACTTTTTACTGATGAATCTAGTGAGTATGGTACTTTTTTAATTCTTGAATTTCTATAACCATTTAAAATGCTGTTTGACTCTAATTATATCCTTTAAAAATATTTTTTCTTTGCTTAAAATTTAGTCCTTTTCTTATTTTACTGCACAACTCTGTATCTCTTTCAATATCTAAAATTAGTATGCCCAGGAGATAATTTTTGAGATTTCTACTAATATGTACTGTGCAGTCAAACCATACATATATTTCAAGATCTTAAGCATTTATTGGGGCTTATTAAGCTTAACCGCATCTACTATGCTACATACATAAGGGTTTACCATCATTTCCCCACGTGAATATCTGTAGACTTTATACAAGCTCTTCCAAACTATATTGAAAGATATATTTATAGAAAGCATCCTTTCAATGCTGTGGCCAGCATCAGTGGACTAGTTTTGGTATTTTTAGTATTATTCAGCACCAAATATCTAGTGAATTGCCACTAATGAATAGTGAATTGCCGATTCACTGCTGAAGTGTGCTAGCAATCATAAAGTTGATCCATTGATGTAACACCCTGAACTTCTTCTATCAGCAGGTTTTATAACTATAAAAATATATTTGTTTCAATAGGCAATAATTT
Organism: Amaurobius ferox; assembly: GCA_951213105.1. Taxonomy (NCBI): domain Eukaryota; kingdom Metazoa; phylum Arthropoda; class Arachnida; order Araneae; family Amaurobiidae; genus Amaurobius; species Amaurobius ferox. The sequence continues at coordinate 130,982,395 of OX578145.1, forward strand.
CTTCATTTACTAACATTTACCTTTGCTTAATTGCAGGATATTTCAGAATGAATGAAAAGAGCATTGATTCCTGTGAAATTTTTCAGTGTCACATTTGTGGGAAAAAGTTGTCCAGAAAGCAGAGGTTAAAAAAACATTTAGAAGGACATTCAGGAGTAAGAGAGATTTTTAAGTGTAATTTTTGTGAGAAAGAGTTCACCTGGAGAGAAAGTTTTAATCAGCATATGAAGCTTAAACATTCATATTTTGCATTTCTGTCTTGATATTGTAAAATCATCTTAAAAGCAGTATTAAATGCCTTGAGCGGAAGGTATCTTTAGTAAATGCAATAATATTTGCCTGAAACATCCCAGATTCAATCCTTGTTGCAGTGAAACAACTTGGCTTAAGAATACAGCTCAGCTATCTGGTTATAGCTCTGTCCCAAAGTCATTTATTATTGAGGTACATATCAAGCAATTTTTTGCATCACACAACTATTCTGTTGAAAGATAGATTCTGTCAAGAATTCATCTTAAAGCAATATTAAATGTTAAGAGCTGAATATGATTATATTTGCCTAATATATGTTGCTCTGAGTTCTATCCCTGCTGCAACCAAAATATAGTATGACATATGTGATTTATTTTATTTATTTTTAAGTATTATATTGAAATTTTTTATATATTTTTAATAACATTATTGGAATTTTCTATATGTTTTTAATAAAATTATTAAAGTTAGAATATTGTGACATTTTTGTATATTTAACTTTTTTGTTACTTTTAATTTTTAAAACATTGGAAAATTGTATCGCTAGTTATTCTCCAAAATGATTTTGTGCTTGAAAACAATTTAAGTCTTTTTATTTGTGTTGATTAATATTTTAAGGTTTTCTGCTACAACATTCTAAATATTCCATTTTTAATAATCTTGCTATTAAAAGCCAACAGTATATCTTATCTATATATATCATTCATCCTAAAATATAACTCATGCAAAGACATAAGCTTGATCAAATCATTCCACTACTTATTATTATTTTTTTAAATGGAGTTTATTTTTAATTAAAAGCTCAGGTTTTTTTTTTATTTTACTTACATTTTACTTTTAATGTTTTGGAATTCATGTTTCAATTTTTGTCACTTGATTTATATCCTCGAGTGAGTGATAGACCTACAAAGTCACTAGATGTTGTAAAATAAACATCCATAATAGAAAGATAATGTTCTCCTTATTATTTTTTAAAAATAGATAATTTTTGCTCCTTATGTTTAAAATAAATTAACAAATTATACTCCTTATTGTTTCTTAAAAATTAATAGTTTTTAGTTTAAACAGCTATCAAGGCAGCTTTATGGTTGTTTGCCAAGATAATCCCATTTTCTATTTTCTCTGAAGAGACACTATCGAAAATTTGGTTCTTTAATTTCTTTTTCCAAAATTCCTATTTATTTTGTGGGGAAATAGTTGAACAACCACTTTGGTATTTCTTATTATTAAGGTATTTAATTTTAAAAAAATCTCTGTTTAACTCTAGAAAGACTGAAAATTACCATATACCTAGGAAGTGGGAAGGGACCAGTGTGGCCCTTCCTAGATGTTTTGAGTGTAGACCAATTAGATATCTAAAATCTAGAAATATGGTAAAAATTAATTTAATAAGGATATAGTAGAGACTCGATCATCAGAATTCCATGGGGTTTTAGTCTATTTGAACAATCAAAATGTCTGATTAAACGGAACATAAGGACTTTTTCAATCATATTTATATTTTCGTTGTTCAGATAATTGAGTTTCTACTCTACATAAATAATAATTATAGATAATAATAATAATAAACTAAAATACTCTTGTTCAATTAATGAAACTGAAAATTTATATGATACTAACCTGATTTATTTTCATTTTGTGCAGTTTTCATAGTAATCAATGCACTGCACTTCTCTCGAAGCACATTTGCTGCAAACTGTTTTTTTTTTTTTTTTTTGCAATCCGGACATGTATTCCATATATGATTTCATTTACAAGATATTTTTACCTTACATTTGGTTCTCTTTTTGATAGTGTTGTCTTCTCTGTTTACACATTGCTCCATCGGTTTCCTTACATTAGCTGTATTTCTTGATGACACGTATGGAGCACTGAGCTCTTCACATAACTACAGGATAAAATTTCTGCGACTAAGTTCCTTCTTTCCGGTCACCTCTTTATATAGAATCCACGCATTTATAGCAGATATATCTAAAACATTAAAAAATATGTGCATAGGCCAACAACGAGTTCCTGATTTAGTACTATAAAGGTGTATCATTTGGTCTACAATGTCCACAACGTACTTTGTTCAATTATAATATGTTACAGTTTCTGGCTTCTTCTTCTCATTGTCATCGATGATTACGGTGTTGTGAAGAGTACTTAGCAACAATACATTTTTATTTTTCTTCCCTTGATAGACAGTTAATGTTATATCTTTATCCTTTCTGTACAAAATAGTGGAATAAAATTTTGCTTTCCTGATTTCGCTGTTGGTGGCACCTCTCTACGATCTCTTCTAAGTGTTCCAACCAGACTTGTTGACTGGGACTTCAATTTTTCACATAATTTTACAGTAGTAAAATAGCTGTTGGTTGTTACATTTCTTCCTTTTCCCAAGTATGGCTGAGTCAACTTCATAACAACATGTTAATGAACAGCTTGGTCAGCTGGCTGCTCACTATTTGCACCAGTATAAGGAAAACCATTCAGCACATATTTTGAATCTACGCAAACAAGCAGCCAAAATTTTATCCCAAACTTGTCTGGCTTACTTCGAATATATTGGGTGAAAGGGAATCTAGCATTAGATGGAAGAAGTTGTTCATCTACAGTGAGATTCACTACAGGTTTATAACAAGATGCACTATTTTCAATGAAAGGGTACCATAAAGTGGAGGCCAGAGCAAATTTATCTGACTTCAGTCGCTGTGATCTTTCTGTTTTGTTATCAAACCGAAGCAAACGTATGATTTCTTTGAAACAATCTCTAGCCATAGTCTGTGAGAAAAATGATGAACCCCAAAAGGTCGACCATAAAATATTCAAAGGAGAGTTCTTCGCTCCATGCATGTCTGTTGCATACATAATTGAAAAACCAGCTTCGTGTTCATCAAAAGATACAGTTCAAGTGTTTTTACTTAGACGACGGCGAACTTCTGTGCATTCTTTTATATGCCGTATCATTTGATTGCTGAAAATCAGTCGCCAAGCATGAAGCCCACTGTCTTTGCAAATGTTTCTTTTAGCATACGATGTTGGACCTTTTGTTTCCTTCACTACGTTTTGGGCTGCACATCGGCCTACTGTCCCAGAAGGCGAAATTACTTTCCATACTGTTCCGTCTGCAGAAATTTCTTCCTTTCCAACTAAGGGTAGAATATTATGAATGGAACATTTACTAGGATGTTTTTGACTAATACTGCTAAACACACCCCTAGTACTCTCACGTCCACGCTTTTGTCTACTATTTATAGGTGCTTGGGGATTAGTTTCAGAACATTCATTGTCCGAACTATTACTTTCATGTCATTCACTGTCATGCTGCGAACTAATTTCAGATTCATCATCAGAATTGTTGCTTTTGTGGGAACATATTCTTCGTCTCCATCCAAATCACTAATTTCACTATCACCTGAATCAATTTCATCTAATCTTTGTGATTCTTTCAAAATTTCTTCCTGAGTGAGTCCACATGCCCTACGCATTTTCTCTGACTAAATAAAATCTGAGTGTATGATACTGTACCACAACGTTATCTGTACACGTCAAAATGTAAAATTTATTTCTCTTTCAAAAAGCAATCGCTATTGTTTGCCCATCTGGCTGTTGTCAGTGGGGTGGGGTGGGGGGAGGGAGGTAGCATTTGGAATTCAAACCGGCTGTAAAAAGAGGAAGGTCAAGGTCAAACTAGACTGAATGGCACTTGTCATGTTACAGCAATTATAAGAAACGAAGAATTTCTCCATATTATTGTAAAATACCTTAGGGGCCACTCTGGCCCCTCCCGTCATTCTAGGTATAAGGTTCAATATTTATGCTCCTATGAGGTCAGTACATAAATGATTAAATAAGCACTAAAATAGGATCATATTATGAAAAGTCAGAAAGCTGCACTATGTTCAGTTAATTATTATTGGAATTACTGAACAACAAATAACGAGAAGGGCCACACAGGACCCTCTGTCTTTCTAGTGTTAATATCTACTACATTTTTTCCATAGGTAATTTTCAAAGGTGGAATTTCATTCTCCTCCAAAATGCACCCCATTCTTGCTATTTTTTTTTTACAATGTTCTTCAATTTTAAATGGAATGAAGGCAAGAATGTGCCTATTGTTGATGCAGTCATATGTTTAGACTAACCTGCTGCTAAGGTGCTAGTCTTTAACCTACTGTAGACAATTCTGATTATTGACACTCAAACTATTACTTATTAAAGTTAGCTAATTTGTATAAAATATACTATTCTGACAAAAATAATTTATGCTTTTCTATACACCGTAATCAGACTCAACAAATATAGTGAGTGTGTAAAGTCAACTTTGTTAATTTATTTTGTAATTGCATATCAAGGCCATTTTTATGTGGTAACATAACTAAAACATTAAACTTTATATACATATATGTCCTACTTATATACATATATATATATATATATGTGTGTGTTATGTCCTTTTTATGGATTTGAGCTTATTCAATACTAGTATATATACTGGGCATTGTTTATAATTTAATATATGTGCAAATTTTAATAGTATTCTAAATCATAATGTTCTTCAAAGAACTCCATTAAAAATTGTAATTCTTCTTTAAAAAATTAAATGTGCAACCTACAATGGTTGCAACCTACCATACCGTCTTAAAAAAGAGGGTCAGCCTCCTAAAGTTGTCTCATTGTGCAGCGCCATAGAAGTTTCCTATACACTTGGATAATAAAACATACAATAGCACTTTTTTTTTAGTTATTAGCCTGGTACATGACTTTCCTAGTCATCTCGTGTATGTAGGTATTATATTTCAACATTTTCTGTTTTCATCAATCAAGGTTATTGAAATCAAAGTTACTTCATATTAATTTAATTGTTTTACTTCTATATATACTTGAAACATCTTCCATTTACTTTTGAATCTCAAATATCACATGTTCAGAACTTACATAATTAAGTATATGTTTATTTGTTTAAGTTTTCTGTATCTTTTTCTATCAATTAAACTTATTTCAGAATTTCACATGGTAGCAGCCACCAAGTCTGTTTCACTTGAAAAGTTCCAGTGTGATATTTGCAAGAAATTTCTCTCCAGTAAGCAAAGAGTGAAAATGCACATTAAGAGACATTTAGGTTTAAAAGAAGTTTATAAGTGCCATCTTTGTGGACGTGAATTCACTTGGAGGGAGAGTATAAAACTACACATGAAAAGGAAGCATAAACAGAATTTCTTTGAATAAGAAAAATAAGCAAATGCTAAATGTTTTTACTTATTGGGAATCTTTTTTGTTAAATGTATTTTATTTTTAAATGTTTTTTATGGAAATTTATGTTTGTAATAAATAGACTTATATTAGCATTGATAAAATAAACTCATTAAATGCATATTTTGTATATTAAGTTCTTTTATAGATTATTTTCCTTTTTAGTTGTGTATTTTAGAGGAAGATAGATTATATATTTTTTAACTTTGCATAAAGCATGCCTCAATAACATTTTTGATCTCAAAAAACATTATAGAATATTAGCACAAGTAACCAGCATTGCCCAGGATTTAAAATGCAAAACTCTGAATAAGCACCCACTGCATAAATGATACATAAATACCACTAAAAAAATTCTGTGTCTGTAACCATAGAACCCCAAAAGTGCCCCCCCCCCCCCCCAAAAAAAAAAAATAAAAAAAATGTGGAAACACCAAATACTTCATTTTTACATGAGCCTGAATTTTCATATTTATTAGTATGGCAGTGAGACAATTAAAAAGAAAACAATTTTAGCCAGGAAATTAAAATTAACTTCTATCTTCGAAAGTTTGTCTGATTTAAGTGAATTTTTTACAGAATTCTTATAAAGGTGAAATAATTGTACATTTTAAATCAAAATATCTGTAACATTCAAAAAGTTAAAATGTTGCATTTTAGCATTTTGGTAGTCAAATTTAGACTTTTAAATTCATAATTTCTAAACTAATTTGAATTTTTTAAAGATCTCGATGAGATGTATAGTCCCAAGAGGTTAGCTACTTCTGTACAAAATTTCATGATTATCTGAGGCTTAAATTTTTCACTACAAACAACACAAACAGACATCTTTTATTATGCATGATAAAATGCACAAAGGTATCATGCACATTTACACATATATTTAATTATGAAAATTATTTATGAAGTAAATTCTTTCATAATTTACCAAAAAGCTTCATTTTATTATTGGATTCTATTAAAGTTAGTAGAAAACTTTTCAAGCAAAAATGACCTAATTAATCCGAAGTTTCTCTGTGCCCCTCAATTTTTCATATATCTCCTCTGATAATATGTGATTAATATATTTGAATTTTCTATATGAATTCACTAATTAAGATTCAAAAATTGTTTTTGAATTGTAAAATTAGACATGGGTAAACCAGTATGCTAGTTTGTTATATAAAGAGTGACCATAAAATAACTTCCCCTGTTTACAAGCAGAGACTGCAACGAATGCAGCTAGAACTATCGAAATAAAAGGTATCTGGATAATAAATTGACTATGGACTACCAAATGAGACTGACAGAAAATCTCCTAATGCGAGATTGTCAGATGCGAGATATCTCAGAAACTAGGAGAGATACAGAAACAAGTCCATTAGAAATTTGTTGATCATTATCGAATTCATAAGAAAGAGCATTCTTCAGAAAAAATCCATGACTGGCTATTCACATAAAGATTATAACAGAATGGTACTGTTATATGACAAATTAAGCCGAAATGTTGTGGAAGCTGCACAGCTGTATGCCTTGCAATTTCCTACTACTCCACATTCACCCATAATGCAGACGAACATGCAACAGGCAGTTATTTTCTGCATACAAACATGTATTGGGATAGTCAGTGGGCATATGAAATATATTTATGTTAAGATGTGCATTATGTAAATAGCTCTTTTGTAATAAATGAAATGATTCCTGTTAATTTGGTGATGCTCAACAACTTTCTAATTAATTCTTTTTCTGTATATCTCATAGTTTCTGAGTTAGAAGTATTAACTTCCTAATTTTACCTCTAGGAACGCTGTCTTCAATTTCATCATTGCATGGTAATTTTACTATATCAATACCTTACTTCCATATTTCTAGGTACCACCATTTTGTCTCTAGAGGCTCATAAATAAAAAAAATTATTTTATTACCACCCTGTATAATATATGCAAAACTAGTTTTGTCAATGTCTTCGGAAAATTATAGCGATAATTGCATAATTGAGTCTCTTGCAGGCTTTTCATCCATAATTAAGAAAATAATAAATATTTTAAGTAGTTAAATAAATTTTATCTTAATAAAAAACTTTAAAATGATCCATGTAACATTGAAAATATAACAATGCAATATACAGAATATACATAAAAAAAAATTAATATTAGATATTTCTAATGCAGTCTACAAAATTCACCTTTCCAGATACCTACTTTTGTGCTTTGTTCAATGTGGGGAATCTATATTAGCTAATTAAAATATCATTAGGAATGCAAATCTATCAACATAGTTGACCTACAATACAGGAAATATGATCTATAGGTACCACATTACCAATGCTTAATTTAGAAAATAAAACTTTTAATGTAAAACATATTTACATGCTTGTTAGTTAGCAATACTAACAGCAATTAATTCATTTTTGGACAGCCGGACCTTAAAAAATCTGCGATAGAAAAGAAAACCCAAACTGGCTATCCGAAAATATATTAAGCACTAAAATCAGAAGAAAAATCCATACATATGTAGTATAATCAAAATGGTGATTTGTTCTTACATTTAAAATTTTTATTTTCTCATTCTACAGTTTAAGGTTTTTTGTTTTTTTCCCCTTATAGTTTTGAATTTGCGATTTTAATAGGGTTAATTTTTCTACTGGAGTAAACTAAAGTGTGAGTACAAGATCTATTGACTATTATTAATATTTATAAATGTTTTGATGATTTTATGCAAAATATTTATTGATAATTATGAATTGAGTTTCAATAACTATTGCACATATTTTCTTAATGCTTGTTTATTATTACATGTCCTTGTGAATATTTTTGCTATTTTAGTTGTTGCAATAATTTGAGTGTGAAAATAATTAATTTCAGTCAGCTATATCATTATAAGATTATTTGCATGTTTGAAAATTTATAATATTAATAAAATGTCTATACAAATATTCTAGCTGGAGGAATTTAATAAATCACTCACTTTGATTATGTCAAATTAAAAAATATAGTTTTATCGCTATATCATTATGTCTAGGGTTCACTATAAGTCAGTATTCTTTTATAACATCTGTTTATTTCATGAAATATATAATGTCTGCTATTTTTTTATATGACATATGATTTTAGTAAAAGTAAAATTGCTATTAAATATTTGTTTACATAATTTAATGTAACTGTTTTCTATCTTACATTTTTCTCATATTACAGTATATATATATTGCTTTTTTTTCTTTTAACTTTCTCTATTTTGATTGATGTCTGCTTTGAGTGCATGTTTACCATAAATATTTGTATTTGGCCATGCAGTAGGGCTTAGCAATGTTATAAAATATAGAGAATAGTTTTCAAATTATTAGTTAATTTTGTAGATACTGTTAAGATAATAAAGTATGAGGGGTGGGACAGCCTAGTAGTTATAGCATGGGGATTATACTTGGAGGACCCGAGTTTGATTCCCGGCTCTGACCAAACTGTCCCTGTGTTCACGCATGTGAAATATATAAGTCTGAAAGTCCTTCCAAGAAGTTGGTGGTAGGGAAAGAGGGTGCAGTCCTTGTAGATGTTCTCTTTAAGCAATTAAAGTACTACAAACAATAGTTTATATGCATTGTAAAACTTCATTTGAAGCAGCAAATGAAGTTTTGCTAGTTCTGCATTTTGGAGTAATTTTATATGTAATACATTTTCAAGTTTCTTATTCATTGTGCTTATTTAGGCATTATATTCTTGGATTCTAAATAAGGTATTTTTCAAAATTTCTTTTTAGAATATTTTTTTTTATAAGAATTTTCTTATGTGTGCCTTCAGATTTATAATTTATCATTGTACATTGATGAGGAAATGAATTCATTACCTTTCTTCGTTTGCTAAAATAAAATACAGAAATCAATTTAAGATATAGTGTATATGATAATGTTTCTTAATTCAGAAATCAATCGTTAAAATAATTGATTTCTGAATTAAGAGATGTTCAGAGCAATAAAATCCATGCTACTTTTGAAGGTATTAAAAGCTCTGCTCTAAATTTTGTTCTATTACATTGACAGAAAATGTAATTTTTTATATATATTGTGGCATAGTGGGTAGCGTGGGTTTCCGGTCACAGCCAAATAAATCTTGAGTGACTTCAATTCTTTATTGACTTATAGAAATTCGTAAATATACAGGTTAATGTCACAAAGGTACCAAAATCTGAAGTAAGGCGAATAGTTCGCTGAGGTCACTCTGACGTGTTCAAAGAAAATGTCCAGATCAATTTCTCGTAGAAAGTCTATGAGAGGTGATTCTCTGGCGAGGTTTCAAGATGAACTATCTTGCGAAGCTTCGGAATAAAGCTGGCGTAAGTCCACGATGCGGTGACGTCCTGTCACTGCAAATGCTAGACCCGGGTGGTCTAAATTTTAGACTAGTGGTAGTCTATATGGATAGAGTCCTACAGGGCCCTCGATCTCTCTTCCGTTCCTGTACTTGAGAATTTCTGCAGACGGCTTCTGCTCAAAAAACAAGGGTACAGGGCCTATGCCCGAGAAGCACTCTTTCTTCCAAAAAGACGGACTCTCTTGTCGAAGATTAGATCTTATCTGCTCTCGAAAACTCTGCTTCGGACGCCCTCAGAAAAGGAGCCACCAGGGGACAATTTTCTCTCTATTTTTTTTATTGGATCTTAATATCCGTGATGTCATTTTCCTTGAGTCTCATTTGTCCGGAGACTCGTGCCAGTAAGTCTAGGGAACACTCCCCTCTCGTCTGGAAGCTCACGTCCACGCGATCACTCAAGGCGGTTCGTGCCAGTTTGGCCTTTCTTTTTAACTGTCAATTTTTCAGACTTGGTGGCGCGGGGTTCGCGACATCCATTGTTCTGGCGACCCCTGCCATGTTTTACGTTCAAAGGGTAACAGGTGAGCACGGTCTAGAATTTCCAAGCCCGAATTCCATTTTGGGGGAGTGGGGGGGATTTAATTACGGTTTCATTTGGTGAATTAATTTAATTCGGCACAATCCCACATATAATATTTATTTATATTCTTTTTTTTATATATAATTTACTGGGCTGGATAAAAATTACTTTGAAAGTGTAATGAGTAAGTTACTGTTACATTTTTAATATGTACCTAACTGAAATATTACTAGTTACTTGGAAACAATGAAGTAACTGCTGGATATGGTCATTACATTTTTCAATAAGTTACCAGTGTTATTTTGAGCACACAATGCAAAAATAACTTTTCTTAATTTTTTTTAATCCAATAGTTAAACTCATGTCCAAATTTTAATGGCATCAGTGGGACACAAACCACTGGTCGTCTTGCATATAGCTGACCTGCATATCTGTAACCAGTTTGCTGAGATACTTCCTGCCAATGTTTCCAGGTTGGAAGCAAGCTGATGTGCAGTGATTGACCTGTAGCGTTGTGTTTGCAGACACAGAAAATGGTCATACAGAGCAGTTATGACCCTTGGACATCCACTTACTCGTCTTTGCGACTTTACTTCACTATGGTACCCGTTTCACTGGCGGCAAACAACAGAACGATTGGCATTTAGTGTTCGGGATACCTTCTGACTGTTGCTGGTCCCCTTCGAGAATCCTATTACCTCCCATTGTCTAGCGTCACTCAGATGATGTCGTTTACTTATTTTTCAAAATTTGGCTGTTTCGATTTTCTTTCTGGAATCTGTAATGCAGAGATACAGGCTCTGCAAAAAACAGGCTGTTTTTATACCTAATATGTTTCCTTGTTAAAAATATTATGGAAAATGTTTTCTGAGGGCTAGTTTTCACATGCATGTGCCTGTCATATATGCACATTTTTTGGCGACACGTTTCTTTCATCGGATATGGTAATTTTTCCGTTTGTTGCTTAACTTTTGGACATGAGTATATATTATAAGGCTTACTAAATTTTTAAAATTGAAATTTTATTATTTAACTCCCATAGGATATATTAAAATAATTTTATTGTCATGATTTTCCAATTCACTACCCAAAGGAATTTTATACTAGAAATGAAAAATCTGCAGAAGGTATAATTTTAAAATCTTTTTTCTGACCAGGTTACCAGTGCTTTCACATACTACTCACTAATCAAAATTTTTATTGAAACCAGATAAATTCTTTGTTTGGGTAGAATCTTTTTGATGGACATTTGTTTTTCACAAATAAGTATTAACAGCTTAGATTATAAGCAACATTAAATTGTAGCTTTTTATAAGCCACAATTTTTTCAGACCAACTGTCTCTTTTGGTTACCAGAGATTTGTAAAATTTTGGCTTATAAAAAGTTTTCTTGCCAGTGCTGATCAGCTCTAACAAGCCCAATGATGCTAATTGCTGTACTGAGAACATGATTGTAGAGCAGGGATCTATAACCTTCAACAGTTTTGGAGCACCAGTACAATGTTAAAAGCTTTTTGAAAGCACCACCATTATTAAATACCTTCAAGCAGTATGATAAATTGTGATGATTTGAAAAAAAAAAGAATTCAGTTGTCAATACTTTCGAAATTGAGTTTAGGGCCTTGTTAAATTTTGTTTTCAGCCTCGAGCTTCATTAAATCTTGATTTATGTGATTCTAAAAAATCATTGTTGCTTTTTTTAGAATCGGCTTTCTAGGCTAATTCTAAAAACAAAACTGCCCATCTTTATAATAATTGCAACCCATCTTACAAATTTTGCATTATTAATCAAGCTGGAACACTAAAACAGAGAAAAACAGCATAAAAGAGTTATAGGGCTGGTGGCAGGGCTGGCTGTTTAAAACCCCATTGGTTTAAACAATTTTTTTTTAATTATATAATGTAAACTTTGTTTTTTTGTTTGTTTTTCTCCCTATCTTGTTGATAGAAAAAATTTGATTTCTCAGCATTTTCAATATGCAAAGCATAATGAAAATGTTTCCCATATTTGAGAAGTATGTGATTACTTAAATCCACTGACATTTGAAAAAAAGGGTCCTATTGTCAGTATAATGGCTATGTATCATGTACTCGGAAGTAAAGTTTACGGCAACTGGACTCTTTTGTTGTAAATCATTACAATTTATTAAAATTCTTCAGAGAGCAACTAATGGAATTTTTACTTACCATGTATATTACTTATGTGCTCTAATAAGTGTTTTGTTCTTTCATAATTTCCCCAAATTTCATGGTTTTAAATAAAAATTGATTCATCCTTTTTATACACAATAATTTAGCTAAATTATTGTGTATTGAAAGAATGAATTATCAATCTTATGGTATAAAGTTTCCTAATCTATCTCTAATACATTCATGATAAATCCATGACAGTTGATTATGTATAGAACAATTTATAAAGAAAAAATAAAAGATTTTTAATATGCACATTTGTAAAACTATTTAAAATATGTGTTTGTATTAAAAGCAAGACTTGTAAATCTCAGTTTTGTTGTTAGATTTTTAAATATTGGATAAAGAGGCGAAAAATATAAAGAATAAACTCAGTTTATTTCAACTTCTCTTCAGTACTATTGGGAATTGCATGATAGTACATAGTTCTCATGAGTGCAGTTACACTTTTTATATAAAGATATCAATAATCTTAAGAATTGCTAATAATTTAATAAATTCTTGTTTAATCAAAATTTAGAATATCAAAATTAAATATTTGTGAGCAAAATTTCAAAGTTTTTTGAAAAGCATTAAATTAACCTGCATGAGTACCTTTATGCTCGCAAGCAACAGGTTGCAGTCGGATAAAGAGGCGAAAAATATAAAGAATATTGGATAAAGAGGCGAAAAATATAAAGAATAAACTCAGTTTATTTCAACTTCTCTTCAGTACTATTGGGAATTGCATGATAGTACATAGTTCTCATGAGTGCAGTTACACTTTTTATATAAAGATATCAATAATCTTAAGAATTGCTAATAATTTAATAAATTCTTGTTTAATCAAAATTTAGAATATCAAAATTAAATATTTGTGAGCAAAATTTCAAAATTTTTTGAAAAGCATTAAATTAACCTGCATGAGTACCTTTATGCTCGCAAGCAACAGGTTGCAGTCGGCTGGAGCTTTGAAATGTCTTATTTCATAAGCTTTTGTGATTACAAATTGAATTGGTTAACACTATTCTTATTTGTAATTGTTTCATTTTTGAACAATGTAGTATTTAACAGACTATTATTTATTTCAGAAGCTTCCCATATTTCCTTTGAATCTCTTGAGAAGTTTCAATGTACTTTGTGTGGAAAAAAACTTTCTAGTAAACACAGGCTAAAGACTCATATGCAAGGACATACTGGAATAAGAGAGTTATATAAATGTAATCTGTGTGGTAATCAATTTACATGGAAAGATAGTTTTAATTTGCATATGAAGAGGAAACACTAAAAATATATATCTCTATGTTTTGTACTTTATATTTATTTCATCATCTGTTTGGCAACTTTTGAAGTTCTTAGTGATTTTGCTAAAAGAATCATTCTATCAGAAATTTTTAGTCCTAAATTATCCATTTAACTATTGTTTCCAGATTAATAGTTGTCAGATTGCGGAATTTCCCACAGAAAGGATAATTTCCCATGGAAAAGAAAGTTTGGTAAAATGCAGGGAAAATGTAGAGTAATGGATTTTTTGAATTTTATATGTATTTTGTATCGTAATATATACAAACAGGTGATCTGAAGTTGGTATACACCTATTGTACCAGTTGTTACAGTTTTTATGGTTTGAATAGCATTTAAATTATGAGAAATATTTGAAATCAATTATGGGAAACATTTAAGAAAATAGAATATCATAAATTTAATGCTAAAACCAAGGAAACTTATAAGAACACAATGAATGTGCAGCACATGTGACTGTTAGTTTACAACAAACTATAAACTGGAAATAATGTAACTTTTTAAAATGTATCAGTTGATACATTTTCTGTGAGTACTGGTTTCTAAAACTTTTAGCCACTCGCCTATTACGCACTGCCATATTTTATATTGCAGATATTCTGAAAGATGCTTCACTTACGTTCATGGCTATTTTTAGCTTTGTTCTCAAAATATCACAAGCTGCATATATAAAATAATTGTTACAGAAGCCAGATTATTATGGTACATTTACTGGCAGAATTTAAACTTATAGGGAAAAAAGTTTATCTCGCATTTTTCTGTCTTTCCCTTTCTTCTATCGTTACTAATTTTCTAACTAAAATTTTTCCTTTCTGAGGAAAATTTCCTAAGATCTGGCATCACTGCATTTAACACTAAAATCTTTGATTTCATTTTAACTCATTGTCTCATGAAAATCTTATGTTAGTCCTCTGCTGGGTGTTCTAATGTTAAACTTTGTTACACTAAATTTTTGTGCTTACCTGTACTTTACATTTTATTCTTTATGAACTGATGCCTTTATTTATTTTGCATATTTTCCTGGTGAAATTGCAGAAATTTATGTTTTTATTTTTTACCCAGTTTTAATAAAATTTCCGTTATAAAAGTACTGTGTTAGCTCAAATATAACCTGGCCTCAAATTTAACCATTAATTTTTTTTTTTATCAAGAAATTCAAGTAAAAATAAAACAATCGTTTATTGAATATAAGCATATGAAAAAAATGTACATTAAGGAAAAATTAATTCTTCTAAAAATCTTGTTTATTCAGAATTACTTGAATATTCATGTATAATGTCTTTTAGGTATATAAAAATCCCTTTTACCATAGCTAATCTTTATATGTACGTAAATGGCATTCCACTGCTACAAAGTTTTATTTTTATTCCTTAAATATAACACGAGTCTTTATATAAAAAGAAAAATTGATTAAAAAAATTACATTATATTTGGGCTAATTACTGTATCTAGAAATGTTTCTAACTTTAAATAAGTACCTAAAAAAAAATAAAAATGTGGGGGTGCATAAATATCCTTGTAATATGTTTCAGATTTCCATCTGTTGTTCTAGTGTCTCAAAAGTACCTCTTGAGATAATATGTCGTTAAATTCCACTTTTTCTAGCCTATTTGAATATTACATCTGATTAAAGCCATTGTTAAGTTATTTTAGTAATTTATTTCCTTATTTATAGCTTTGTTGTATTGAAACTTTTAAACATGCATAGGCTAGTATTTAAGTTTTAGAAAATAATACACAAAATATTTTTGTATGGAAGTAAATCATTTTATTGCTTTTCAAAATATTTGCCTTTAGCATCAATACACTTTTTTATTTAAAAAAACCATTTTTCAAAACAGTTATGCAATTCAGAAATTGTTATAGCAGAAATGTGTGATTTATAAGCTTTAACTTCTTCTGGGCTGTTAAATCATTGACCACACATTTTATTTTTAATTGTTGGGAACAAGAAAACATCATTGGCACTAAATCAGGTGAATAAAGTCAAGTACTCATCAAATCAATATTTTTATGCTTTAAATAATTGATAGTTTGAAATGCAGTGTGTAAACTTGCATTGTCTTGACGAAGAATGATGCAATATTTTGCATTATTTTTTCTGATTTGAGTAACTATTTCTGGCAAACAAATTGTCGTATATTAATCATCATTTCCTGTTCTACGATCTTCCAAAGCAATGGTTGCAAAATGGCCTAATTTACCAAAAATTAATATCAATAATTTTCTTTAAAACACTTCATGCATGAACAACTTTTGTAGGATTTGATTCATCTTGCAACACCCAGACAGTAGATTGTTTTATTTTGAGGTTTATAGGAATATATCCATGTTTCGTCACCTGTTACAATGTCAAAGACATGCTTTGAAGTACCAGAGTTGAATTTTTTGAGATTTTCCTTTCACCATTTGACACGAGCATCCTTTTGAACTTAAGTTAAATTGTATGGAATCAAGCAATTCTCATATACTTTTTTATTTTTAAATGATCATGTAAAATATCGAATGCATACAGGTCCTTAAAATGTTCATAGATTCTTCTATTTTATCATATGTGACATGACAATATAATCTGATCATTTGTTGCACAGTATCAAATGTGTTCTGGCATCACAGTAGTTCTTTGTCGACCTTCACAAAATTAATCACTGAGATTTCTACATCCAAGATGAAATTCTTTAAACCAGTTATAAATTATTACTTTGGATGGTGCTTCACCAAAAGTCAAATTCATTCGCAACAACACTGTTGCTATGTCAACCCTTGTTGAAAGTCATAATAAATCAGCTTGTAAATCCCTTAGTCTTAAATTCATGTTTTGTCACTACCTTACTTATTTCAAAACTATGCTGTGAAAAAAATGTTATAGCATTTCTCGTTCTTCAACAGTTCAAATTTTAAAAAATCATCTTCACTGAAAGCTGTTATTTTTGGTATTGTCAGATTCCAAAAACCTAAGTATTGGCCTTCATATTATTAATAACTCTAAAATTGTTAAAATGAATCTGACAGAATGACTCTGTCATTTCTTCCAGTAGCAGATCCTTTTTCATGGGAAGGTGCTAAACTGTCATGTGATTGCTCCAAATATGAATAATGAAGGTTGAAAAACCTCAATTTCCATTTGGGGGGGGGGGGGGCGATTTCCCCCCATGCCCCTCCCCTATATCTGCCACTGATTTCTGCAGTGATTAAAAGACAAAGGCTTTTAGTTAACACAATTTTTCAAATTTGAAATATGTTCCTAGAATTGCCACTCATCCTGGGAAACAGAAAATCTGGAATTGTGCCACAGAATTTGAAAATAAGACAATAATTTCAATATCTGTATAAACCAGGAAATTTAAAAATTTTATGTGGCGTTTTTTCGTTTTATAAGTTATTTAAATATATTGTACTGATGTTAATAGCATGAATTTTGCTTGTCTTTGGACTAGTGTGATATAGGAAAATACTGCTGTATTTAACTATTAGATTTAATTGCTATAATCTGTTTTATAAACCTGGAAATTTTTAAAAAACAATCTGGAAAACCTGGAAAAGTCACGATATTTTAAACTATTGTTTGGGTGGCAACCCTGATGTTTCAATCCACTGCCCCAGTTCAATTTTATTTTCTGTATTCTTAATGCATAAAAATTAGAGGAATCTTAAATTAAATATCAAATCTTAGCTTATAATTATTACTTTCTACTTCCAGTAATATTTATTAGTCTCATACATTTATTAAATGATATGAATCAAATTTTAAATGTTTTATAATATTTAAAACTTTATACATATATTTATAAAATAAGTTTGTTGTTTATTTACTTATGTTAACTTTTTGTATCTACACAACAAATGTTTAATTTCAATGTAGTTTTTCTTAATAAATTTTTGTTTGATGTGATCTATTTTATGTGTAGACCTAACTCTCTTTGCTGATGAAATGTATCGGTATGCAGAGCATGTGATAAGCATTTTCCATCTTATTAAATGCAAATAAATCAGAAAAATTGGTGACAAAGTAATGATTTTTGATGAAAATATGTGGCAGATCATAATTTGTCCACTGCTACAAATAGTTTTGGAATGCCAGTCCATTTGGAAATTCAACCATTGCTTGTTAAAATTATCATAAATTTATCAAATATTAGCCAGTACAGTCAATATTTGATCAGTCTGAAAGTTCAACAAATGGTTGTTAACATTTTCACAACTTTGTAATCAAATACTGTCCAATGCATTGGTAAAACTTTTCAAGAACTTTATAGAAAAACCAATCTAAAATATACCTTAAAACTGTCAAAAATATTCTAACAAATGATTTTTAAATTTGGCCAAGTCATTAACCAATTGTCTGAAATTCATAGTGCAGCCCTGGGTGTATATAACAAACTAAAGAATTTTTCTAAATTATTATATTTGGAACTTTAGGTTAAGTCACTACATAAAATTATAATGAACATTAAAACTTACTGTCTAAATTATAATGTAATGTTACAGTTTGTCTGTAGTAGTATAAAAGTTAGTTTGTTTGTAGGTTTTAATAATAACCTGACACTAAATTAACCTGAAATTCAGGTGAATATTTTATGATATATCTTAAAAACTATGTAGCTTGGTGCCAAAAGTGCCAATGTCAGTTTTTGCCAAACTAGAGCATGCAATACTGAATGCTATTCTAGTCATATTTTTATATTTTAATAATAGTATTTATATAAAAAAATATTGGTATTTCAAATAACCAATATTTCATATTTACCAAGTTATCTGATTAAAAATTATTTTTCTGTACTATACTTTATTTCCATTATTTTAGAAGACCTTAACAAAATAATAATTTATGACACTACATCATTTTATTGAAAATATCAATCCAATTTTTTGGCATTTAGTCAACATATGCTAATTTAAGAACTGTATTTTCAAACCATTCCATTCAAAAGATATTTTAGAAATTTTTTTATCAATTTCTCCTTAATTCAGTATATTAGTATGTATTATCAATTTATTTCTTATTGTGTGACTGATGCATTTCTATATACATTTGAAATTCAATTCCTTCTATCAAAAATTATTAATCCAATCAAATTTTTGATTTTATTATATTTTTTTTTTCTATATTTTCCAGGGATTATTTTATATTACCTTATGTAATAGACTTATTTTATGCAATTAATTTTCTTTGTGCAGTGTATTTTTTATTTTCTTTTATTGTTTATATTCAGTAATTTATTAACAGGTTAATAGGAGTATAAATACTATTTTTATCTATTACCCTAAAAGTTTTCATTTCATTGCTGCTCTTTTTATATTTATTTTTAATTAAGTAGGAAAAGAAGTTTTTCTTTAAAATTTAGTTACATATAAACCTTGTTGTTTCCTTCAATTTTTTCCATAAGGAAAGTTGTGTTAACATTTGAAAAACCTGAAGTATTGCTATGAATTTTCACTGCATTTTTTCTGGATATATGTGGGCATATAGTGTGTATACCCTCCTTTTAAAAAAAAATAAAACATTTTTAAAAAAATTATTTGAAATTCAAATACTATCCGAATCTAACATACTTTTACACTTATTATAATTCTGTAAGAATTTTACTCAGTGAAACATTTCTTACTTAAGGAAATTGGAACTCCAAATAATTATTTTTTTCTTATTTCAGTTGGTTCGTAAATTGTAAGATTTAAATTTTTCTAAATTTAGTTAGGGGAAAATAGGTCCCAGTAAGACAAAAAATATAAAATTCAAAATATTTTTAGTTTGATACTATAATTATAAAAAAAAATTTGCTAAACAAAATAATTGACAATTAAAAGTAAGGCTTATCAAAAATTTTTGCAGAGACAGTTCCCCCCCCCCCCCTCCTTTCCCACTGACTACGACCTTGGAGAATGTGTAACTTTTTAACAAGGAAAATTTATGCATCATAATTAAGCACAAATTAATATACAATGCAACATCAGCTGTTTTAAGGATACAGTGAATCCCCTACTTCAGTGCTAAACATATGAAGAAACCTGAAGTCAGAAGGACAAAATTCGGAACAATATTTGAATCTGGTGTACTGACTATATATAACATTGGATATCATTAGACAAACAATATGCTTACGATTAAGAAAAATGCTTACAATTAAAAAAAATCTTTATATTACAATTAAAAAGATTGAATCTGGCTTTCTTCAGCTTTCTCATACACCAATATTCTTCATTATTTAGGTTCACTGTGTGATATTTAATTATATTGATATATCTTCATTATTGCAAAATATTTAATATAATGTTGTACAGTAATGTTATGATCAATAAGTATCATAAAGGAATACATTAGATCCCCATTTTTAGTACTAGACAGACTTCTAGCACTGAAAAAAAGAAGTCTGTTTACCTTCAGTGCTAGACAGAGAGAATTATATATGCTTCTGCTATGATATCTATAGAACGTTCTTAAAATTTTATTTTATTATGTTTAGTTTCTTTATGAACCATTTATATGTAATTGTCTGCAATACTTCACTCGTAAATATTTTAATTTTTGAATTAGATGAATGGAAATCTTTATAGAAATTTAAAATTCTTTAAACATTTCTTTTTCTAAGCTGACGAAACTCTGTCTAATAAATTTGTGTTAATAAAGGCCATTTTCATGCATTATGCAGTCTTGGCATTCCTCTTTCCCTGTATTGCAAAGAGTGTTCCATACGTACTCCATATAGAATAATATACTCCACAAAGAATAATATTACAAAATCTTAAATTCTAAATAATTTTAGTTCTTATGTAAATTGTGAAAAAAATCTATCTAGTTCCAGGTTTTACATAATTTCTCTAAATGTAAAACTTTATAGCTATGCTTTATATATAGCAATGAAGTTTGTTAAATGCAGATAGGCATTCAACCCAGGTTCAGCCTTGCTTCATTCCCCTGACTCCTGGGTCTGGCCTGTGGGTTAAGGTAATGAACCCATGGTAAGGTAATGAATGACCAGCAAAATTTTCTACTCATCAGCCCTTGTATGTATGTATATAGAGTGAGTGTTATAATATCCACAACTATACATGAGGTTTGGATATCCCAATGACCCTGATAATCAGACTTTAAACCTGCAGTTTTCCTAAAGTAAATTACTATTTTAAAAATCCTCTCACTCTGTATCTTTGAGAAGAAATTAGTATCGGGAATTTGCTCCTTTTTATGGAAAAGATATGATTATATTTTGCAGTGTAATTTCATTTTTCAGAAGAAGAAACACCAATATGTTATGCATTTTTAAATTTGGACAGTTGTAGCATGTTAATGTAAATGTAGCACACTATTGTTGAATGGACATCCGCTTTCGAGCTCTGCTTATGAAATGAACAAGGATATATCGAAATAGCACTAATAACCAACAGTTACAGTATGTCTAAGAGGCTATCTCCAAAGTTAGTGGGACACTGCTAAAATTTAAAATTATATTAAAAAGTAGGTGTAGCTATTGCTAGAAAAATTAAGGAACATTTAAAAAGTATTAAACTAAAGTAGTATAAAAATAAATAGGAAAACATCCCCTGTGCATAATGAAAATTTGAGTAGTGATTTAATATCATTATTATTTTTCCTACATCCTTTATTCTTAATAAATATTAATTATGTTAAATACAGAATGTGTGGTACACTACTACTGTAGTTTAGCATTTTTGCTAAATCTTGTAATCAGCATAAAATTCTTATCTTGATCACACTGGCAAAAAAAGTCATAGTATTTGAAATAATTTAATTATTTATTTATTTTTATTTTTTTTATTCAGGGTATGGAGTAGATCATGAAGGAAATGTAACAGAGATGAAATGGAAGTGAGACCATATATTTTATGAATACCTAATGGGAAGCCATTTTTATAATGTGAATATCCAAATCATATGACTTTAGTGACGAATTTGGTGAAATATCACTAATTTAGTAAATTTTGGAAATTTCTCAAATTTTGCAGATTGGCTAAGAATCTAACGAGTTATATACTTTTTCCAGAACTTTCCAAAGAGGGCATATAAGCTCATCATCATTCAGTTAGGCTGTTAATGTAATATGAGTGAAAATGAATTGTAAATTATGAAAGAAATATGACTGGGACGGAACAAAATTATGTAACAGATGTATCACTGTACTCTCACTGGCAAACTCAATACAGAACCAAATATACAATTTTTCTTCTGATTATCAAAAGATTCTACTAGAAAAGTGTAAAATATTTTAATTTTAGATCTGCGATATCTGTGCTATAGTGCTAGTAGGTGTTAATCATGTTCACCAACCGCACACTCATCTGGTAGTGACTGCAAATGTTTCATTGTCAATAAGTTCATAGTTTGTATTCCTATTTAGATTAAATCAATTACATTCTACTAATCTATCAAGATTGTATAATTAAAAAAATCAAATAACCAAACAATATTCCATTCGAAATATGTGAAAGAAATGATATTTCTCATCACTCTATAATGAATAATAGTTTACTATGTTTTTAATTACCCAACAATTTGTATTGTATTTGCTTTCAATTTTTATTGAATGTGTGTACACTATTTCCTATTCAATGTTGTCTATTTAATTTCTTTCAGGTTTGGATGAAATAGATGGAAAATCATTCGAGCCCTATGAAAATTTTCAGTGCCATGTATGTGGGAAGAAATTATCTAGAAAATATAGATTGAAGAAACATTTGGAAACACATTCTGGAGTTAGACAGCTGTTTAAGTGCAGTATTTGTGGGTTAGAATTTACATGGAGAGAGAGCCTGAAATTGCATATAAAGCGAAAACACTTTATAACTTAGATATTGTGCTTGTGTATTATATTGAATAATGCTTAAAAAATGCTCCCAAAAACATGTCATTTATGTGAAAATGTGTAATGTATAATCCATTATTTGTTACCTAATAAATCTGTTCAAATATTTCATTGATTTAATAATTAATCTGTAATAGCATGTAAAAAATTTTAGTCTTTTTTTAATATATAGTAGAATATTTTTTGTTAGCTATATTTTTATCAAAATACAATAAAATATGTGTAAGACAGAATCACATGGAATTTAATAATTATAATTCTACTTTAAACAGAGGTTTTTCTTGCATAGATTTCATTACAATATATTGCTCATTTGCTGCAACATTGACATAGCTAAAAAATCATGATTTTCTAGAAAAAGAAATTTGAAGTAAAAGTACAAACAATAACTGCTTTTTCTATACCAGTAACTCAAAAATGTGATATTTTGAGTTATGTCATTGTTACAACAAATTAGTAATATGTTGATTTTCAAAATCATAAACTTTCTCATATTAATCAGCATTTTGATGTTGGATAAATTCCGTTTTTACACATTTTAGTGTATATCTACTAATTTGTTATTTGTAGAAATTGATTTTGTAATAAAAAAAAATTCAATTATGCTCTTTTTTTTTCTTTTCAGAATTTCATCAAATTAATCAGTGCCACTTATGTGAACTAACATGTACTTCAAGACATATTTTAGACAAACATTTGAAAGAAATTCATCAAGTTAAATTGATTCATAGAGAAGTATTTAAATGCACTTTATGCAGAAAAGAATTTGCAAAGGAGAATAGTTTAAATTGTTATAAAATGATAAAGCATTCCTCTGTTTACAAGATGTGAAGTATTTTAATTTATGTTCTCTTAAGTACTTTTATGCTATGCCTGAGCTGTAATATGTATAAAGAGTAAAACATAGTTTAATCTATAAAAAGGTATTTCATGATTTGGTACTATTTTTCTGTATTGCAATAAAAACTTTATACTAGAATTTGCTTAGGCACAGCATTGAATATTTTGATATTGCCTGTTTTTGATTTTTCCATTTTATGTTTTAAAATTTAATGTTCATGTGATGTTTTACTGCATGAAATTGAATTTTTTTTTTCTAGTTCGAGTTTCATACATGCATGAATGATCTATATTGTTTCATGCATGCATGAATGATGTATGTCGTTTCAGGCATGCATGAATGATGTATATTGTTTCCTTCATGCATGAATGATGTATATCGTTTCATTTATGCATGAATGATGTATATTGTTTCATGCATGCATGAATGATTTATATCGTTTCATGCATGCATAAATGATGTATATCGTTTCATGCATGCATGAATGATGTATATCATTTCATGCATGCATGAATGATGTGTATCATTTCTATGTTATATTTTCTTATAGTGTTTCATGTGCAATAATGTTATTTTTATTACTAATTTTAATTTTAATTCACATTCTTTTTTTTCTTCACATTACATAATTTGCATAATTTTAATTTCATAAACTTTTTCCAACTAATCCTTCTGTTATATTTAAAGATAAACTTTTGATCTCAAGATAGAAATTCTAAACTCTTGCACTTTCTCAATTCATTATACATTTTATCTCAATCTAATTCATTGTTTGTTTATATATTCATGAAATCTTTGATTATCTCTTTTCTCAAACTTCAGGATTATTCCTGGTAAATTTAATAGTGTGAATCTGAAAATTCAATATAAACTTTGAACCCAAAATGGACAACATGTCCTTCATTCCTAGCGTAATGATTATAATTTGACCTCTAAAATGTATTATCGAGCTGGAAGGGAAAGTTTCAATAGTCATCTCAGATGGTCTTTAAAATTGTATATGCTAGGTTTTCATGTATTGTTAAATACAGCAGTGTCTTTTAAGACATCTTCCATGAAAGTCGATTCTTTGTCAACATGATCATATCTCATTCTTGCCCAGCAAAATTTTTCCTATTTGTCCCGCATTCACAGATACTAACATTACATGCAATTCTCGTTTAACTAATTGCTGGTCAGTAGGATTGTTAAGGAAAGAAAAAAATAATTCTTTTATTTTGCCTTCAGATTTTTACAGCAGAACAATTATACTTAGGGTTTAACTTGAAAAGAGATATAGAAAAAGAAACTGTAATCCTCCACTGAGTTATATAGTTCATCCATCCAATGCTATATGTAACTAAAAACTAAAAGTTTGCTGTAATTATCTGATGGCTTAAGTTCAAATCAACCAATTCCTATAATTTCAATTCTAAATTATATTAATATTTTCTCATAATTCATTAAAGTATTCTACATTGATATTCAATATTGATTCTGTTGCTATGGGAACCAACTAGTCAATGTATGCATAATAAATGGGCATATAAAGACAAAACCA
Organism: Amaurobius ferox; assembly: GCA_951213105.1. Taxonomy (NCBI): domain Eukaryota; kingdom Metazoa; phylum Arthropoda; class Arachnida; order Araneae; family Amaurobiidae; genus Amaurobius; species Amaurobius ferox. Next base: position 131,007,416 of record OX578145.1, read on the forward strand.
AGTGATTAACCAATCATAGTGCCCGCAATGTAAGATGTTTAAGTTTTCCCAGTTATTAACTTAAGAATGGAAGAAGAAACTGTTAAGATAATCTGGAAATAGGGAATTTTTTAAAATAAGTTTAGATAAAAAATTAAATGAAAAATATCTATTTATTGTTAAATAACACACTATGATTTTGGAAAGTATTTTGACTTGGACTTGCTTGTTGTGTAGCTGCTTTTGCTTTTTTTTTGGCCTGCTAATATAAATCTCCATAGTAAAAAGCTATTATATCAATCAGGCATTCAATGCCATAATCGTGACAAAAATTTGCCAGTATTTTAATACTATATTAGTTTATCATTACTGTTAAATAAAGAAAAAGTCATTTCATTGTATTGCAAAGTATTTAGTGTTTAATAGCAATTAATGGGACTAAAAACATTCACAATTATTACTGGATTCAAAGTTACAATACTTCTACCAGAAAAATTCTAAAATCTTTACTTTAAAGAACTTGTGCTGACGTATACTCTCATCGCTACACCTTGCTGACAAGTGACAGTGACCGTGAACCCATGGTTCATAAGTAGTAATGGAGGATCCCTTAAGCACTTGATGCTTTTATGCAATGCCCTGTCACTTCACTCTATTGCTATTAATGTTTGTTAATATATATATATATATATATATATATATATATATTGTTTATTCTGTATATTGGCTTACTGTTATTCATTTACTAAGTAAACTAAGAAAGACTGGATTCATATAGATTATATGAAATTTTTATGCAATTATATCTTTAATATAACTTTTGCATTACTATCTTATTTTTTGTATCATAAAAATTTAGCTTGCATTGAGATAGCAAATTGATTTATGTGAATTTGTTGATGTATTATACATGTATTACTTATTGTAAAATAAGTCCTTTGAACAGTTTTAATATCAGTGAAATTAGCATTAAAAGACATCAGTTTTACAAATATTTCTGATGTATCAAAATTTAATATTGGTGTGATATGTATATTCCAATAGTTATTTTCCTTAAAGTGCCTTAATTTGAAAAAAAAAAAAAAAGTATGATATAGTTTGATTTTGTGGGAAGACATATTTTGATTATGTTAACCATGCTAAAATTTTATACTAATTGTTAGCTGTATTCAAATCTATATTAATTATTACTACATAGAACTTATTGGTATAACTGTTATATAAATCTCATACTAATATAGGTTATTTTTAAATGATGTTCTTATATATTTTATTAAAGAAAATAAAATATTCTGATAATTTTGTGACTAATCCACCATACCAAAACTTTTGTGAATCATAGTAGTAAGGAGCTGTTATCGTACTGTATCATAAATTGAGACAATAAGTGAAGTTAAATAGCCTTATTGTATATTTTTAATTGTTTTTCTTTTTGTATTTTCATTTCATTGTACCTTTTTAAAAATAGAGCATTTCTTGTTCAATGTTACTTTTATGAAGATTATTTTTTTATGAAGATTAAACTATTCTGATAATGTTTTGAATTCAATCCAAAAACCTTATAAATGGCATTAAAAGTGTTTATTATATTATATAAATTAATGAAGTGAATAAGATAGGTTAATTAATCTAGTTATATTGTATTTTAATTGATTTTTCATTTCATATTTTGTCATTTTCATATTATACTTTTTTTACTTAATTATATTCCATACTTATAAGTCTGTAACTTATTTCTTGTTCTGTAATACTCTTATATTTTACCATTTTAGTTTCAGTAAAATCTGTGAAATATATCCACTTAAGACATAATTGTGCCTTAATATATATATATATATATATGTGTGTGTGTGTGTGTGTGTGTGTGTGTGTATATTAGGGGGGTCCTTATTTATATGATTTTTTTTTCTTGAAAGCAAACTGCAGGACCCCTAGATTTATTTCAATACGTTAAAAAATATGTGCAAAATTTAAACTCATTTGGACATCAAGAACATGTGTCCCATCAACAGTGAACGTTAAAAGTTTTTTAAATTTTCCAGAATTCTGGAGTATTCACTTTATGTAGAATATATTTTTATCCAAGACTTATCAAATTAATTTCACAAGCAAATAAAGCTAAAAATTGAAAATTTAAAGCCTTTATATAACTTAAAAGTTCTACAAGTTATAAACAATAATGGAATAGAACCAATAAAACGATATCTCAATTGTATGGGATCCGTAATGTCTCCCGATTGCGTGTTGGATATTTCTTGATAGTCTTACACTGTCTGCATAATAAATTGTTTTTGTGAATCATCTTTGGTAAACTCAGAGTTAAATTCTTCAATTAACTTTACTCCCCTTTCAGTTGTATCATTAACAACTTTTATTGATTTTGCAATTTCCCTTCTTTTTAAATAACTTTCTTCATTTTGCCAGTGTACAGGATCCAGTTGCAAAAAATCTTTAGGAATATGAAACCTCTCAAAAAAGTTTATAGATTGACTTGCAATTCTTCGTAGAGGAAGATCTTTGTTAGGATTCTAAATCATCTATTTTAATTTGAAGTTTTTTCTTAAATCTTCAGATTTATTTTCTTCTTTTTCAACTAGCATTTTTTTAGCTAGATTTTTTTTATCTTCGAGACTTATTCTTTCATCAAATATTGTTAGAGCTACACATTCTTCTACTAAATACCATAAATGGTTAATAAACTTTGTAATTGCTATTTTTGCAACTGATTTGTCATCCTTTTTGTAAACTACCAGTTTTTTTAAGAAATGAACATCATTCATAGGAGCTTCAATTGCATTTGTAGCTGAAAAGCATGCTTTTGTATAACATTTTATTATGAAACAACAAATACATTTTACAGCATTTTCTTTCCCTCAAATTAATTTAAATTGCTCCCTAAATAAATAAATTTTCAAGCAATAGATTCCTTTGGCCATCCATCTGGCTAAGTGATATGCTCTAGGTTGAAAAAATTTCTGTAAAATTTAAAGTCTACTTATGATTGAATAATTTTCAGTCACATTCATTTTTGTTTTGGCCAGATTTTCCTATTGCCCCTTTATACCTTAATGTGTTTTTCTTTTAATCTGTATATTTATTCTAAATCAAGTAATTAGTGATTTACTTTCATAAGCAAACATTTTCTGCAGGAAAAGAAAGTATAAAATATTAATCATGTTGCCACTAAGTTAATTTTATTATTGAGTAGACCACTGATGATGCAGCTGTCTGAACAGAATTATAACTTTTGATTATATATATTTATCATAAATTATTGATTTTGTATTATTTGCAAAATAGCTTTAGTAATTACATTTGGTAATAGATATTGCTGATAAACCTCTTTGTTAATAAGTAACATTAAACAATAAAATAAGGGTTTCCACCAGTTTTGGAGGTGAAATGAACCTACTTCAAGACAAAAAGATAGCAGCCACACCAGCATAAGCAAGAAAGTATTTTATTAAATAATGAGTTGCTCATGTGACACAAGAAATGAAACATTGCCAAATTAAAACTAGAAAAAGTAGAAACAGATAACTAGAAGGAATGTGAACCAAGAGGGGAAGAACTCAAAAACTTGCTCAGTGAAAAAAACTGAGCTTTATATTATTTTATATTCATAATCTTATTCATTGAGCAAGTGTGTTGCATCCTTCTGCTATTTGTTAAAGTTCTTTTTAGACATTTTTGTTTTATTCTTTTTTATTTTTTTATTTTTTTTTACAACAGTTTCCTGTATTATGTGCGCAATGCTCTATTGATAGATTTTTTTCTTTTTTTTTACTTATGCTAGTATGACTAATCTGCTTTTATCTTGAAGAAAGGATCTTATATTGATTCTGAAACTTGTTGACACTCTTCTTATGCTTATGCTGTTTATTAATAAAGATATCAATTTCTTTTTAGCAATAATTTGAGCATTTTTTAATGTAATGGTAATAACTCCCTATTAAATGTATTCATATTATAAAATATTATTTAAAACATTTTTATACTGTTATGCTGTATTTTGTATGAGAATGTATATATGTAAAACTTATTATTGTAGCATTTTGTCAATTCGCCCTTCTCGGAGAAATGTCAATTTATTCAACAGTTATTACACTCCATGTGGAAAAGTCATAGTTCCGATGTCTCAAGAATGGCTCATTATAAATTATAAAAAATTGGGTCCATTAATTTCTGGTTAAAGTAACTTATTCATTGAGTTAATAGTGAGTATACAGTCAAATATAATTTTAATGAATTTCTAGAGCCCGCAATAAAAATTCATTATTTTGAGAATTTCGTTAGTATAAAACTCCAAAGTGGTGACACTTTAAAAAATAAATTATTTAAATACTATTAAATACTATTTAAATTTATAATATAGTGCTATAAAACATCTTAATTCAACCTAAAAATACATTTGAAACGAATCAAATTTAATAAACATTTTAACAATCAATTTTTATGCTTTAAACTCAAAATCTTTCAAGAAAGACATATTTGTCTTGTAGAACATGATAAACAAACATATTTCAAGCAAAGTTATACTCTATGATGCTATTTAGTGAAATAAACATTCACTGTTTTATCATATTGCCTCAGATTTTCCTTCGAACAGTGTGTAAAGCATTTTTATTAATAAAAGTTTCGATGTCACTTAATGTTTCTTATATAATGTATCCACATATACAATTTCATGTTATTACATGCATTCATTTAGGTAAAATTTATTTTCCTCAAACTGCCTACCTAGATCCTATTTAATTTTAAAGGAAAACAGGTAAAATCACATATCAACAAAAAATGGTGATTAATTTATTTCTATTATCATTCTTGCATGTTTTATCCATCAAAATCATCGATTTCATTATCACTTTCAGAATCCATTAAAACATTACTAATTTCATTTCGTCACAACCTTTCCTTCATTGGAGATGCCATTTTGAAAGCTAATAATTGGTAGGTATAATATTTAGTCCCTAGATCGCTTTTGCAGTGCAATAATGTTAGCAGTAATTAACATGAAAAGGTGATGTTGGGGCTCACCTGACATCTGACTGGAACTAATAATTTTAATATCATGGCTTACATGTCCCTACACTAGACTGTAAAAGTTTAAATTAATGGGCCCACACCACAGACTTACAGATACTCACACACACAGGCCTTAAAACATGCTTGATTAAAAACATACTTCTAAATGCCAATAAGAACTTAAAAATAAACACTTAGTGAAGTGCTGTGGATGGAATGAGATCTCCCCATTTTGAAACCAGGATATTCTACTGATACAAGTATTATTTTCAATTTCTTATACCTGGTAATATAGTAATTAGCATCACATAATTTTATTATTTATTATATTTTTATTATCAATTTTTACCCTATTTAGTATTTCTTTATAAATATTTTATTGTAATAAATTATCATGATTTTGTGACCAATTTCAACTCATTAATTCGCCCGACCATCCAAACGGTTACCTTACACCTTTCTGGTAGGTCGGATGGTCTGGGTCTCAACTCATTAATTCGGGACTATTAATTAATAATAATAGTAATTAATAATACATTATTAAATGGCTTGTGGAGTCCAGTTTATAACAATACAAGTTTTGACCCTCAGCCCTTACCTTAGCCCTTCAATACAGCTGCAGAATTAAGTTGATTAGGTTGCATCTTTGCTACACTTTTTATACAAAGTTTTATTAAAACTGGGTCTGTTATATTACATAAAGATCAAATTAAAATTAATATAGCTTTTTCAAATTAGTAACTTATTTTTCAACTGATATACGACTCCTAAAATCATTGTGATGATAAATATTTAAACATAGCAAACGAATTACAAGGAGGAAACAGCTGAAATTATATAAAAAGGCTTTGTGAATTGATTTCCATCAAAATGTCTAAATTCCCATTTATATTTCTTTTAATATTAATTTCATATAAAAATGCATTAAAAAAAATCACATAATTGTGTTTGGGTAGCTTAATAGTAGCGTAATACAAAACATCTGCATGAGAAGATTGCAGAAAATATGAATAAAAGATAGGGAAACTAGTTTAACATTAGGAGCTCAAAACTTACATACACATAACTTGGAAACACTTCATCCAAATAACTTGAACTTTGGTATCGGAGGCTTAATTTTGTTCTAGATTTAAAATATATTGAACAACATTGTCAAACTTGGTGTTGCCATTGGAAATTTCAAATTTTATGCATGTTTTAATATAGCCCTTTATGCAAATTTTATGCACAAGAATTTGTAGAGGACATTATTCTAAATCGAATGGTATCTCTAAATTTGTTGTATGATGAACAAGGCTCTAATGACAAGAGGTGGTTTTTTTATTTTTTCCTCAACTGTACATTGAAGTCTAAAATCTGGCATATGTCTTGTCCAGGTTTCACCAAACCTGTTTTAAATGAAAACAAACTAATGTTCTCCAAAGCTGTTTTAGTGTTAATTCAATATCAACTTGGCATATTTAGTGTAACTATTGTATTACTGACAGCAGTTCTTTCATTTTTAGCATTTTGTTATTGTGATAAATTGCATTATTGAAATAAGATTTTTATCTGTGCGTCATGCCATTATGTTAAACTTAACTTCAAACATATTTGTTTGAAAATATGCATACCAGTCTCTTTTTGTGTATATTTTATTTTTCTTGCTATTTATAAATGTTTTTTCCATTCTTCAGTTTTATTTCCTGATTTCATTATTTCATTAAAGATTTATTTGTAAAATTTTCAATCTCGCTATAAGTAATTGAATATAATTTTGAAGTCAAAAATCTCACAAATAACTGTTGAAATTTTCTTTGAACAGTAGTTGATAGTTTATAAAATAAATGTTTTTAGCTGGTAAGTAACCCTGACATGTAGCTAAGACAAATTATTACTAATGAATTGTTACTAATGCCTTGTTAATTTAGCTTTTAAGGATCACGGACCTCCTATTTTCCTTTTTTTTTTTACATTCTTACTTTTTTCTCCTATTTTTTCTATTTTCTTCTAATTTATTTTTGGCATTCATTTTTTCATGGTGCAAAAAATACTTGAGCTATGTGCTCCACTTGTACAGATTTATCTTGTTCTCAGCATTTCTCTTCTATTTTAATTCAAAATTGAATCTAATTCCATGCATTCCATGATTATTAAATGAGTAGGCAACTCGAACTTAAAGATTTATTTGTAAAATTTTCAAACTCGCTATAAGTAATTGAATATAATTTTGGAGTCAAAAATCTCACAAATAACTGTTGAAATTTTCTTTGAACAGTAGTTGATAGTTTATAAAATAAATGTTTTTAGCTGGTAAGTAACCCTGGCATGTAGCTAAGACAAATTATTACTAATGAATCATTATTAATGCCTTGTTAATTTAGCTTTTAAGGATCACGGACCTCCTATTTTCCTTTTTTTTTTTTTACATTCTTACTTTTTCCCCTATTTTTTCTATTTTCTTCTAATTTATTTTTGGCATTCATTTTTTCATGGTGCAAAAAATACTTGAGCTGTGTGCTCCACTTGTTCAGATTTTTCTTGTTCAGCATTTCTCTTCTATTTTAATTCAAAATTGAATCTAACTCCATGTGTTCCATGATTGTTAAATGAGTAGGCAACTCGAACTTGCAAACCCTGCAACCAATTTGGAAAATTTGCTACCTACCCTTCTGCTTCCTTCCAGAAGACACTGAAACCTCAGAGAATTATTGAAAACTATTAAGCGCTAAAGTTTAATGATTTTCATTTAAAGAAAAAGATGAAAAATCTGCAATTTTTCAGAAAATACACTAGAATTAGTAATTTTCAAAAAGAGTACTAAAATTTGGAATTTTTGAGAAAAAGTGCTAAAATATGTAATTTTTATTTTAAAAAAACACTTAATTTCAGCTATTTTTAAAAAGGGTTCTAAATGCTAAAATTAGGAATTTAAAAAAATGCTAAATTTCTTTTGCGAGTTTTCATAGAGTGCTAAAATTCGTAATTAAATATAAACAAGTATTGCTTTGTGATTTTTATTTTAAAATATCACAATCAGTAAGCTGGTTTATCCTGCACTTTTTAGCACTTTTAATTATATTGCTGCAAATTTTAATCATGTGTCTTGTCACTTATAACTAAAATTGCAAATTTAGCATTCTTTGTAAAAATAAGTGAATTTTAGTGCTTTTTCAAAAACATCATAAAATTGTTTATAAATTACAGTACAATTTTATTGTTCTGGTCTAAATTCGAACCTGGCTGGGGACCAAATAACATCAATTCCTACATTGGTGAACTGAATGAGAGATTAATGCACACAACCAACATAAGATGTTGGCACTGCACTTTGTCAGAAGTGCTGACCACTCCTCTCTCCAGGCTGACAGTGACTAATGCCATGCAGCTGCATGAATGAAGTGACGCACAGCCTTCAACTGAAGGTTAGCTCCCAACTGGTCTGTGCTGCAGAATAGGTGGCCTTGCCGTACCTCACAGATGGACCAAACACATCTCCGAGAGAGGGAGTGTATAACAGTCAACTTCTACTCCTGCTAAAACATCGATCGGCTATGTTAGGGATCAGTACCCAAAGTATAAGATTGGACCCAAAGGTAGTTTGACCTAATATTATAGTGCTGGTCTTGTAAGCTCACTGTTCCAAGTTCGAATATATCTGGTACCAAAAACACCCATTCATTCTCAACAAGTAGATTAATGGAATCACAAATGAAAGTTCTGGGTATAATGTTTTGCAGTTAAAGTACCAGAACCTATATTTTGACATAAAAATATGCTTAGTATTTTTCTATCACTTTTTGCAGTTGCTTATCATCTATATATGAATTTGAATTTTTTTTATGAAAAAATGTGAAAGAAAATAGCATATAAAAAAAAATCTGATGTGGGCAGCACATGACTTTCCCTATATAATGCAAATAAATTTACTTCTTTCACAGTGAGAAAATGATATATGAGATCTATGGCACAATGTTTATAATGTTGAATTGCACATTGGCACGCTTCCAGATTTCAATATGTAAAACTATTTCGAGGTACCCAATTAACCATGAGTATCTAACTCTAACTTGACAATTATCATTATTGATAGCATCCACAATAAGTAATATAGTTCTAATAATTAATTCATCCATTTAGTGTCATTTTTGCAATTTTAACAAAATTTTTGTCAATCTGAGGGAAAATATCACCAGGTTGGTGATATTTTGCTAAATTAGTTACTAAGTTTGCCAAATTGATCGCCAAGCATTACAGACAAATGTAGAGAAGAGAATTTCTTATATATAAATGACTGTTGTGAATTTTTAGACATCAAAATACAAAACTATTGTGAATGGAACAAACTAGATTCACGAGAATTATGTTAACAAATTTATCACATAATATCACTTATGAAAAGTGAACAAATTTCACAATAGTCAATAGTTTTTTTTAATTTTAAGCATTTTTTTTTTTTATATATAAATTTATTTGAAAATGCAATAATCTTGAGATTTTTTATACTAGCATTATAAAATTTGTGTCCATTGTTTTCTAATGAAAAATTACATAAGAAATGATGATTATTTACATAACATTATCAAAGTTTTAATGATTTTTTCAAAATTTTGGGGAGGGGGGTAGTCTGAACATTTCATTGCATTTAAAATCAATGGGCTTCTAATATCCAGGAATTGTAATTTTTGTACCAAATTTAAATCTAAACACTCCATTCGTTCGTGAAATATTGTCTCCACAGACTCATCAACAAATACACAAACATCACCTCAAAAGCAATTGATTCAAGTTCAGGGATGCTTGAAACATACTCTTCTGTTGCAAACTCTAATTCAAATTTTCACCCCTGTTCAATACTTTCTCTATACATTTAGGGAAAGTAAAAATATTATACAAAAGCTAACTGGAACAGCAGGTTGAAATTGTTAGCATTCATTACTGGATACTGAAATAATTTCTGCCTATTTTATAACTTATTATTTTTATCGCTTTTAATTTTAAAATGGTCTTAAAAAATCTATACACAGATTAAATATGCTTATAATGATTTTTATGAAATGGATTTTGTATTTGTAAATCACTTTAATTAAATTTGTTAGTTCTCTATATTAAAATGTTTTGCATCTAATTGTTTCTGGTGACCCTTTCCTCCTTTAGAATTTCATGAGGACTTTGTTGAAAGCTTGAGAGATATGAGGCCACCATGGAAGCATGTCCAGGGTCATGCTATCATGTCAGCAAATAGCTTTAAATTGAACCGACATGGTGACAGTGACATCTCTGGCAGTATGGCCAGATTGCTTGTGGCGGGAGAATGCACATTTTTGAATGACCAAATTGGTGGTGCTGCCAGGTATTGTCCGATATAAAAGTCTTTACACTAGATGCCACTTTGGGTGTTGGCAAATGTTTCTGCATGTATTTTGCAATTCATATTTATTAAAAATGTTTTTCAAAGTGAGTGATGAAGCAGCGAAATCAAACCTTTACATGAAAAGTTTTCTTATTATTTTTTAAATTCCTCATTGACAAGGTTGTATAACAGTCAATGGATAAATAACAGCATATAAAAATTAACATAAGAGAATATAAATTAACAAAATTAACACAAGAAAATATAAACAATGTTGCAATTCATCAAAGCATGCGATGATCATGTGAACAAAAATGAAACTCTTGTTGGGTTTCTATCAAAGGCCGCTATACAAAGTGTAGGAAATACTTTAATTTAATCGGCCTTATAAAATTGGATATATACTGAAAGTCTGGGTGCACCTGTAGTTTTTTAGTGTTTATGTAAAGGGGAGACCAAAAGCATTAAAGCACCTGCATCTTTCTACTCCATTTTGAGACCAGAACCATGATTGGTGATGTATTTGGTAGCCAGAAAAACTTCTTGCACCGCCGGGAGAAGCATAAAAAAATGGATGCTTTTCCATGGTGATGTGTGAAAGAGTTCAAAAACTAGCTCAAACGTTGCTCAGTTGAGACCAGCCAGGAACAGTGGTTTGTTTTTGAAATATTTACCTCTTGGTAATTTTTGTATCTATAAGATAAATTGGTTACTGAACTATACATCAGTTCTGCAAAGGTTAAATTACTATATATAACATTCAATAACATACGTATTTTCTTTTTATAAAGGTATCAATCAGTTAAAAAGTCATTAATTTATCTAATTTATCTTGTTATACAACTTTCTAGTATTTCCTTAAACAAAGCAGACATAAGCAAAAGGTGATTGCAATTATTTCGAGAGCTTTTTGAGCCATCGTCAAGTTAGAAACAGTGTGCTTGCTCTCTTAACAATTACTAAGAAAAAACTACAAGGTGGTAGGCAAAGAAACATTGTTTCTTTGTAATGTTTTTAATAAAAACGTACATATATTACATTACTATATGTAATGAAAATTTATATATTTTACATTGTATATTTTTAATAAAAATTTGTGTCCTTTCTTTTATTAAAATGTTTATTTGATAAAACCATTAACTTTTTTGCCATATTTTTTCAGATGAATTATTTGATGAGTTTGGTGAAAACTTCCAGTGTTCTGTCTGTGGAAAAAAGTTATCCAGAATGCAGACGCTCAAAAAACATTTAGAAATACATACAGGAAACAGAAAGCTCTTTAAATGTTATATATGCCAGCATGTATTTAAATGGAGAGACAGTTTAAATTTACATTTAAAACGCAAACATTCTTTTTATAAACATTCTGCAGTGATTTGAAAAAATGTTTGCTTTGTTTTATTTATGAAGTTGTGAGTACCTTTTAAAATATCTAGACTTTAATTCTAGCATTCTCATTTATCTATTTTTTTTTATTTAAAATTGGTTGCCATGTTCTATGCAAATTTCAGAGAATTACTGTACTTTACGTATTGTGACACATATGTATGTAAATTTTTATTTTATTATTTATTGAAATGCTACTTTTGCTAACTTTTGAAAAGATTATGAAAGATAAAAGAAACTGGTATCTTTTTCACATATTAATGGGGGGGGGGGGGAATTTAAAATCCGGTTCTGTTAGGTTCTGTACCATAGTCAATACTATAAGTGTGCAGAGATTCAGCTTTCTAGGTCTCCGGGAGCTTCTGGGGGGGGGGGGGTGAATTTAAAACTAGAATGATTTCTTTAATCAACATTTACTGATGATAACAAGAACATTTTGTTCCTAGATAATTTTTTTTAATAAACTTCTATATGCATTTATTTTAGGCGCAATCAACAAAATATTTTCTGAAATATATTTGAAAAAATTTCTTTTACATCAAAATTGTCAACAAAATAGCATGTAACCACATCAATCATCTATAGCAGTGCATGCAATTTTGTGGATATAACAATAGAAAATAGGTGTCAAATAGTCTTTTTTACAGAAAAAATTATAACAAGCTAATATATAATTAGATAAATACGGAAATGAATATTAAAAATAAAATTGACATGGTCTGAAGAAGCAATGTAAGCAACAACTGTTTTCCACTCACTGATATTGCTAATAACGTTTCCTTTGATGCTGATGTAAAAACCCATTATCAATGTTTGAAAACCAAAACATGAATGCATGCATTCGATTATTTGTTGGTAACTTTTCAGTGAAACTGAAAACAATGTGTGTATATTTTAACACCATCAACTACAGGGCAAGTATTATCTAGACCAGGGGTGGGCAAACTTACTTACAAGAGAGCCAAATATAAAACACAAAATATTTTGGCAGGGCAAAGATTTTATTATTTTTTTTTTTTTCGTTTTTCAAAATTCATTTTAAAATGTTTAAATATTTGAAATGTTTAAATATTCAGAATGCAAAATAATAATACATACATACTGATATATATATTTTTTTCTTTGTTTTTAGTTCATTTAGAAGGTTTAAAATGATGAAGTGTGTGATGAGTGAAACTGTGAGTAAGGGAGTAAAACAGTAAAATGCAACAGGTTTAAATTATTTATCCCATAGGCCATGTTACACACACTGGCTGGCCATGTTTGACACATGGACCATAGTTTGCCCATTCCTGATTTAGACTAAAAAAATGTCTTAACAAATATTTTTAGTTGATGTGTGTGAGTTGTAGTAGGTGAATTTCTCTTTCAAGAACTTTGCATTAAGTCTAAAGAAAAGTTGGATATGTCTATTTATTTTCCAAAATGTAAACTATGTAACATCGGTATCTTCTACTCTTAACTCCAGGGAAAATAATTATTCAGTATATATATATATATATATATATATATAAGATTCTTATTACTTCACTATCATTAAGCTGCTATCATATCGATTTGTAATTCTATTCAATTTTGTAGAAACATCATTTTTAACCAGCTGTTTCAAATACATCGACTTCCAGATCCTCAGTTTCACTATCTCCACATCAATAATCTTAAATGCATTTGTCAAAATTACCACTATCCAGAAGTATTTGTTAATAATATTATTAATAATTTCAAATACACCATGTAGTAATTTTACAATTGCAGTATTTAACCTCGATTGGATAACTCAATTTTATGAATATCACCCATTCTTATCACATAACTTTCTACTAGGCCTGAGTCTAATACTGATTACTATTTATGAAAAATTACTTTCCACTTCAATATTATGATCATTCCGGTTTCCACTTGCTTTAATGATAAGATGTAGAATGCTCTACAGTATGTATGTTCGGCTGCAAACATTTCGACACACATGTGGTGACTGTACCTGTAAGTTTATATTTCTGTGTTTTATATTTCTGGTTTTTAATTCTTTTGGATTTTATTATTTCACCTTCCATTAGCCAGTAGACAGTTACAATGGTGTCTATAGTCAAATACTATCGCCATTGTCAGAAACTGACTATTCTTTTGGTTTTAATTCGAATTGTATGGCTGTCCTGATGAGAATGTAATTTTGAACTAACCACCATTTTTTATGTAGTTTCAACTGATTGTTTGTTCTCCATGTCTTTATCTTTTATCTTGAGCTAATTATTATTGCCTTTTTTTAGTTTTGCTCTGTTTACTTTTCTATATTATATGTATATATTTAATTATGATATTTGTATATGCTAGAGATGGGTTTTTATACTAACCGCAGTTTATGTTTATGCATAGTTCTGAATTAAAAAATTTCAATTTTTATTTTTATATATATATATATATGAAATCACTCACTTATCTCTGCTGTCACTATGTTTCAACTCTATATTGACACATCTGTCTGGCAAATATAAATCAGCCATTTTCTTATAACCTACTTTTTATGCTTTTTAACTACCAAAATGTTTTAGTTTGGGCCAAGATAACTTAAATAGGCCCTTTACCTGGATAAGAAAAACTTGAGCAACATATAAAAGCTCAAGTAATACAATAATGCAGCAAATGTTTTTATACATTGCTCAAGTTTTTCTTATCTGTTACACAAAGAGTATTATACTTATTCATTTACTGGAATTGGACCTTGGTTCTTATGATTTGAAGTTTGTATTTTATCCACTGTGCCCCTATTCCTTATAGTCCTCTGTGAAAAGCATTTCTCCCTTGGCTGTATGGCCATATCTGATTCTTTTGTCACCTCATCCATATTGGAAGACCAGACCAGGTTCCATCATAATCTCCAAACAGTTAATGCTGCAATAAGCAAAGGGTAAATCATTCGCTTCTTTCATGTTCATTATAAGCACACTTGACTTTAATAATATTTGTTCACTAACCTTAACTAGACATTAAATCTCGAGCATGTTCTAAGCATTAGCTGGGAAAACTATGCTATTCAAAGTAACAATATCAGATAATAATCATCATGGATAAAAAGGTGGAGTCACAGTATCATAAGACAGGGAAATGTGATGTCACAACTTTTCGATTTTGTTCATTGGAAGATTTCAAATTGTGAGTTTTGAAAATAGCATTTTTGTATTTAAAATTCAAATTGTAAGTGATCAGTCAATAAAAGTTGTATCCAATTATCTGTTTTTAATTATATGAGGATTAAAAATAGTTTTATTAATTTGAGTGCTATCTATGTACGTATGTGTTTAATTTTTAAATTCTTTATTTCTCTTTTGCTGTTATATATTTATAATGCTAAAAATTTTAAAATATACTGTTTTTCTATAAATTTGCATAATTGTATATGCTTATAATTATCTTCTAGCAGTTTTATCCCATTTAAATTTCCGGATACTTGTTTAGTCTCTTATACTTTGTATAATCTAGTCAGCAATGAGAGATTTTTGTCTATTATCACTTAATTTTGGAGTATTTATTTTTATGTATTATATTGCAGTGCTGAATGAAATAAAAGAGATTTTTTAATGCATCTCAAGTGTATAAAAATGTAATTTTTTAACTGCATGTTGAAATAGTATCTGTTCTAAGTCTAATTTAATCAGACATTAAACATTACAAAGAAAATCAGTTTATTTCATTAAGTATATATTTTAAATAAAGTTATTAATTATATTCTCATTGTGTTGATACAGTTTTCCATAAAAATTTAAACTAATATTTATTTTGTATAACTGAGTCATGCAATTTTTATGAATGCTACTTATTTATCAGTAAAGTCCAGAAATTCAAGCAGTAAAAAATACTAAAATAGACAGGCAAATAAGTAAAATAAAACGTGGAAATATGCAGCAAAAATAGGCAATAAGTGCATAGTGTTTAAAAAAATTTCAATTATATAGAGGTATTTAGCTATTTTAAAAAATTATTTATCAAATCACTTACTTATTTTCACGGTTACACATATTTACTAAATGTTTTTTTGTTTTTTTAAATTTTCACAAAATAATCTTACCTTCTGCCATAAAGAATGCATTTTAGAATTGAAAATAATCTTTCAACTTTTACAAAAGTAATAGGAACGTATTTACCATTTTCAACATTTGTAAGAATATATTTCAATAAAAGCCGAGTTATCACTATCACTGAGTATTTTAACAATGTGTTTTATTACTTTCCCTACCAAACATGCCAAATTGATGAAATTATAATTAACATTTTTATATAACAGATTATATTGCTTAGTAAATGTTAGCAATATTTCCAATTGTCAAGCTAAATTCAAGCAAAATATAAGTTATTAGATTCGAGCATTTTGCATGTTGTCATCCCGAAAAGTGCCACAAATGTGATTGTACTTTTTAGCTTTGAGAACATTGTGATGTGAATATTATCCATCATTATTTCACATTAAAATACTTGCATTATGTATGAAAAGTCTTGTGCCACCCACATCAGTTTTTTTTAACAAGTCATTATTTACTTAAAAACTTGTTTACATTTCTCTCTCACAATGTACCCCTTTCATCAGAAAATAGATTCAATATCACTAACTACAACATTTGATAACTTCATGACATTCACTAACATTTTGTTTCTTTTTTAAAAGAAACAAAAGTAATAATATCAAGTGAGAAAAGTAATAATATCAAGCAACTTTAAAAAGGGTGCTAGAATAAAGTTAAATCATAACAAATAGAATCTTTAAGTAGTAATTTGTTTAGCAGTTCGTATTAAGTAGGATTCTTCCTCATCTAAACTGTTAACAATGTGGAAAAGTACCTCATTTAAGAAAACATTTCATTTTTTTTGTGAATGTTTGTGTCATGCAGTTTAATTGCACCTGCACCTTCTTGTAATAAAAAAAGGGATATAAAACAAATTGAGACCAACATAAGCGAAAAAAGGCATTAGAATCACAAAAAGGCATTTACTTCAAATGTGAAGCAAAAAAAACAAAAAGAGCATTTTGCCTTAACTTCTGGGCTTTATTTATCAGTCATGAATGACTGATAAATAAGTAGCTTTTATAAAATACCATTTGAATAAAAAAAAGTGCAATTATTACAGAGTATATGTACAACTACATATTTAAATATCATGATCACACATCAATTTGGACTGATAAACTAAACTGATAAGCTCTTAAGAACAAAATGTATTTTATTTAATTGCAATTTATCTGCATCTTGCAATTATTTAGGGGGTTGTCACTGTTTGTATTTATGCCGTACCCTTTCTTAAAGCTATCTAAAGTATCTGCACTGATTATTTTACTACCTTTATTTACTTACCTGTCTTATTTTCTCTAGAAATGTTTAAAAATTTTGCCCTGGCATCAGGGAATCATGGGAGATTTCAGTGCTTCTTGTGCAAGAAAATACTTTCGAGTAATCAAAGACTGAAGATGCATATGCAAGGACATACCGGCATACGAGAACTTCATAAGTGTCATGAATGTGGAAGAGAATTCACCTGGAAGGATAGTTTGAGAGAACATGTGAAGCTAAAACACTGATTCACATTTTATTATATTGATTTTATTTGTATTTGTTTAATATATTGCAAAAGTGTTCTTAATATAGAACTGTCTGACTATTTGGACAAAACTGTCAACTCTCCTAATTTTCCAGGGAGACCTTTTTCTATAAATTTCCATAATTGCGTATGTTTATAACTATTCTCTGGCAGTTTTGCTCAATTTATGATTATGTATATATATTTCATCCAATAAATAGTTAGACAATTATATTAATTCATATTAATATATATTGGTCAACTCCAGAAATTGCCTAGGGCTATTTGCTTTGGGACTGGGCTTGAACAGCTTAGGAAATTTTCAACTAAACAACCCTGAAATTTGGACATCTCTGCCTTAACAAAAGATTCAGAAAATATTGAATAAATAATTATACCTTGTTCCAATCTAACTATATAGCAAAGGATATGTTGTGGCTAATGTCATCTGATATGAAAATATAGTTAGAGTTCAAAAACCCTTGACTCGTGATATTTTAATGAAAAGATCAGTTGGTGTCTAAGTAGTTTCTTTTTCTGGATGTCCATCTGTAGAAAAGTTAGTTTTTTAGCATATAATATAGGATTTTTTTATATCTACTGACTAACATTAAATCTGACATTTCATATGTGTGTTCTCTGACTTGCGAAACCTTCTTTTGGCTTTTTGAGTGTACAATTGTCAACTCTACAGATTGACCAAAACAGTTCCAGTTTGGTAGCCATATTGGTGAACTAGGTTTTTCTAATTTATTCAATTTTCGTCAGCTTTTATATGCTTTATACTTGACTAGATGCACTCATGTATCACAAAACCTTGACAAGAGTGCAAACATGAGTACAAAGCCTGACTGCAAAGAGCATTCCTAACGTTAAAATTCACTCCCACTGCAGGTAAAAGAATTCATGTATTCAATCTTTATGCACTTATCAGCATGGAATGCACTTATCAGCATGGAATTATGCACTTATCAGCATGGAATGCACTTATCAGCATGGAATTATGCACTTATCAGCATGGAATGGCAGTTATCTGAAATTGCAGCAAGAAAACTTATGTGTCACAATTTTATGAACTTCTCTGTAGGTCCATGGATGTGGTGATCTGCAATGGGAACAGATCATAACATTGGGAGTGTCCCTATAGGCACATTCAATAAGTATTAACTTCTCCTTTGCATCAATAGCTTATGCTCAATCTTTTTTTTTTTTTTTTTTTTTTATTTGAAGCTGGCTACTTGTATGACTGATTTTGTCAGTCCCCAATAACGTTCGCAAAATTGTAACACATAGCAAGCTTGATAAGTGCATAAATGTGAAACCAGTCCATACATGCTATATGCAACGCGAGTGGATTCTTAACATAAGTGATATTTTTATGGGAAAATTTATAAACAGTGCAAATATGCATAGACAAAAATATTCTATTAACATGGTTTGTATATCTGGTGTTTTACAAAGAGTGTCCAGAAGGAATATAAAGTCAACAGTTAGTTGTAGAAGTAAAGTAAAATATGAAAAATAGTTGGCAAACAAAGGTGAATTGAGATTGGATAGTTGCACCCCCTGAAACTGATAATTTTAGAAAAATGAAAAATTTTCATTTTTAAACAGACCCGTGATCAAAAAATGTCATTTATTGTTGTTATCCCTCAGGCTGAAAAAATTTACCTGGTACATTTTGATGAAAAATTCACTTAGATATCAATAATTGAAGTTCTTGGCTTATTTTATTTTACTTAAACTGCAAGTGTGAATAGCTCTTTCTGAATTTCTAGTAATTAACTCTTTCTGAAAGTAAATTGGATCGACATCTACAAATCAATTTATAACAGGAAAACCATGGATTAAAATTTGCTATCATTAATTTTGAACAATATGTTTGTTGCTAGTCCCTTGCAATCAAACAAAAATTGCCTAATAATAATTAAACAGTGTTAGTTAATTTTTTTCAAAGGTTCTAGGTAAATTTCTTTTACTCTAATTAAGCAAAGTGCAAATTTTACTAATTGACATTGAGTCCATATAAAAAATTAAATTTCCCATTTATATGAAATCATCAGATCTGAGGGTGCAACTATCATAGCTAAATTCTTCTTTATTTGAAGATTATTTTTCATATTATACTTTACTTCTACAACCAACCGTTGGTTTTATATTTTTTTCAGACACACTTCATGAAACACCCAGTATATTTTATTTCTTTTAATTATTTATTTAATTTAAAGTCATGAATAACCTAAATTATTCATTCCATTATCATAAAATGTAATGTTAAAAACATAATTTTAAACTGAATGTGACTATCATAGGTCATGTTCTGTTTGTTATTGTTTATAGATATCATTTTCTAAATACCATTTCCAATGTGCCCAGTTAGAATAGTTGATAAACCAAGAATGCATATGAAATAAAAAAAAATTGTGAATAAATTATGGTTGAAATAAAGTTTCTCTTTCAATCATAAATAACTGAATGGTAGATTCTCCAAAAAACGATTTGATATCGTGTAATTATTATATGAATCTCTAAACAAAATTTATAGGAACATATATATAGCATATTACAAAAATTGTACATTGCTGTTTTCTTTTTTTGTATTGTAATACCAGACATAATAGTCATATAGTCTGTAACATTCCTGGGTGGATGACAAATTACAGTTCATCTTTGTGCATCATAATTGTTGAATCATTTGGAGACTCCACACTATCACTTTATCTGATGAGCCTGTGTGATGCTACGCAATACAGGCCTAGAACCCAGAGTGCATCTGTAAGCATACATTGTGCAGCATCACGCAAGCTCCACATCCAGCATGATGGTGTCAGATGTAGGGTTGAATGTATTTTCCCACTTTATATACATTTCAATTACCATGAACAGACAGTGGCATAACGGGGAAGTTTTGGTGTCTGAAGTGCTTCCTTACTATCAGAGAATTTCTGGTCCTACCTTTTACCTAAAATTTCTTCAGCTTGATAAACAGCACTTATTTTTGGCTTGCATGCTTGCCAGATTTATCTCTTATGGAGCAAGTTAGAGATATATGCTCATGCAATTGTCTGTCCATCACACTATGATGCCAAAATGAGGCTATGAAATTGAGGGCATGCATAGAATCAGTATGGGACAAGCTGTTCCATAGTCAGTCAGTCAGGAACTCTGTATCAATGCCATGTCGTAGTTCAAAATATTATTGTCGCCCAATGTGCGTTAACCAAGTACTGATTTTAGTGGCTTCCTAATCACTCGGAGGTCTGTCATTTTCATCATTTATGTCTTCTCCCATATAAATTACACTGATTTGGCTTATTTTTTGTGGTATTAGAGTTTCTGTAAACAGTAGTATATATCTTTCAGTTGAAAAGAAAATGTATACAATTTTAAAACCTTTCTGAAATATAAATATTGTACAACACAAAATTAAACAGTTGCAAAGTTGCAAAAATATTCATCTGTTAAAATAACTGAAATTAAATGGTTAAGTCAATTATTATGTTATCTTAAATTTGACATATTTTCAAAACAGATAAAATTACCAAAATTCTAGTAAATGCCACTGGCTGACAATTTCAGACTAATTAGAATATGTGCCTCATACAGTTTTCGTATAAAGTAAAAATAAAAACTAGTGCTCTGGATAAAATAATAAACTAGTTCACTATGTAAAATGACTTACACCTTTCTAGTAGGTCGGACGGTCTGATCTCAACAACAACTATGTAAAATGCAACAGACATAAAGATAAATGAACAATTGAGCATTTGTCTTTATTTGTGTTACATTTTATGCTGTGACCCAGGTCGTTATTGGTTGGGCACAAAGTCATGTGCTTTATTCTGAAAAAAATGTTTAAGGTTCTGTACTTTTACAAAATTGTAAGCTGTGTAATTCAGATTTAAGATTGTAATTCAGATGACTCAATTTAAAGTTACTTTGTATATTAAAACAAAAAATTATTTCTGTCCCTGCTGTCAGCATACTGTAAAATGTGGATTGTGCCAAATATATAGAACCTGAATATTTTTAACAGTAAATATTTTTGAATAATTCATTCTAATATATGATAAAGCTTTGCAAACCCATTTAGAGATCTAATTATTCATACAGTAATTATTGTACGGTTGCAGTAATTGCCCTTTTAAATAATTAATGACATTTGAAATGGGGAAATATACAATAATTACCCTTTGAAGTTAATTAATGACATTTAAAATGTTGGTATTGATTCAAAGTTGAAATTTTGCAGATAGAATTTGACATGTTAAAGATAATTTTTAATGTGATTGTCACAAAATGGATTGATATCTTATGATTTGTATGCTTGTTTCAATAGAATAAATGATACATAAATATTATTTATAGATGTTATGCAATTTTTGTTAATCCAATCTGTTTAAAATATACTTTTTCTCTAACTATAAAATTCTAATTAGCTTTATGTTTTTAAGGAATATGGTTCACATTCAAATTTATGCTAAAGTAAAGTTTTTTCACCTCAAAATTTTTATTATGGGAAAGAATGGGTGTTAAAGATATGGTTTTCAATTTGTTTCACTTGTTTTTGGATTTTTCATCACATTTTTACTGTTATAATAATTTGTAAAATTTTTGTACTTTGAATGATTGAATAAGTTATGTCACTGGCTACTTTAAAACTTGTGATTATGCTTTTAGTTCTATTTCATTTTTGTTTAATCTTGTACACTACACATTGAATTGGAAAATAATTTTAAATGTAATTATCCAAAGTGGAGTATCTTACAATTAAGTACTTAAATAAATAATATGAATATATTAAATTAAAATATTTTGAAGATCATTACTGTGTTTTAGTTTTTCTGTTTTAAATGAAGATATTATGCCAAATTCCCCATGAAAATTTAATATGGATTAAATTATTTCCCTAGAAAACTTATAAAAGTTCTTCAAACGTCTCAAAAAATGGGGTATGTATGAGAATTTTTATTTTGTTTTGCATTTAGAAAACCTTTTCTGTTTTATATTCTTATAATTTTTTTTATTTATTTATTGTTAAGATTTGTTTAAATTTTAAATTTTTATTCTTTCCTCCCCCTCCAATTTTTAGAAACTAATTCATACTCAAGATTATTTGCTTAGATAGATAAAGTAGATTTGTAATAGAAAGTCAGCATTTTGTTTTATACTAGTTTTTCCCTAAGTATTTGATTTTTTGGAATGTAAAATTTAAAACATTTGAAACACATAATGTTTGTTGAAACAAAAGAGGTGATCAATTTTAAATATTAGCTCTGTCACATGACTATTCAGCTAATTGCATACCAATATATATAACATTTGAATTTTTTTTAATTTGATTAACTTAATGTTTGTTAAAACATATATCAAGCATTTATCAAAACAATTTTTAAATATTAATCTGTTGTGCAACCAGTTATATGTAAGCCAAGCGTAATCAGAAAATATATCCTGAGTGTGTCTGAAAAGACTGATCTTTGAGTAAAAAAAAATAAAAAATTAGATTTAAGGTTTTCTTAAAAATTCTAAAATTACCATAATGGGAGTTTTTCATGCACTTCACACCATTGCTCCTAACTCCTATTAATTTAATTTTGTATATAGTACTTAATCTCTAATAAATTTTTAAAATCACCTATTTTAAACATTTTAAGTCACATAAAATGTGTTAAGGTACATATATTTTTAGTAAATGTTTTATATGCTGTTTGTGCTTTGCATTGTATATTATTAAAAAAACTTACATATTCATAATTCTAGTAAAACAATAGTTAAATGTATACTATTATAACATGTTTACTTTCATATTTTCTTTTTTGTAGAAGCTTGGAGTATTGAAGAATCTAATGCAAACAACTTACAGTGTAATATTTGCGGTAAAGTTCTGTCAAGGAAGCAAACTTTAAAGATTCACATGCAAACACATTTAGACTGTAGAAGCATGTTTAACTGTGAACTGTGTCCGTCTTCATTTGCATGGAAGGAGAATCTCACTAGACATGTGAGAATAAAACATGGATTATTTTAAAAGGATAACTAGTTATTTATTGGTTAAATTTAAAAAATTTTATTTGTTGATTGGATTTTGAATAGCATTACTTTCTCATACTGTTGTATAAAAAACCCCTAGGGTATGTGAGTATAGAATTAATAGTTGATAAGAAATGATTCCAGATTTGATAAGAACTTTGATAAGGCTTTATAAATTTCAAAATTTATAATGCAGTTTTGGGTAAATTTTAAACCATATCATGCAGTTTCATGAAGTTCAAGCTCAGTTTTTTATCAATTTAATGCAATCTTCATGATATGGCTAACTTAGTCCATCAGTATGGGGATTTAAAACATTGCAAAACATATAGCAAGCTTTCTTTCTTCTATTGCAGTTAACAGCTATTTACATTGGGTAGTTCCAATAGCAAAACTAGTTCAATGATATTGTTTGTTACACTAAGCACATGATTCCAAGATGATTGAAAAAATCATTCACTGGGCTTAATGGTTTATTTAATATATATATATATACACTGTTGACCTTCGTTAATCCACAACCCTATAAACCATAATGCATTTTGGATGTAAACAGTTAAATTTATAATAAATTATGATAATGTATTAAATTCTGCAAAGCTGATTCTGATAAAGGTGAAAAAGTTACGTTTGAGCAGGGCTTAACTCTGAGATATAAATACTAAATAATAATTGACTTTATGCAGAAACAGAGTTTTATTACACGACAAGAAATAATGACTGTTCATAGACTGTAAAAAAAAATATTAAATCAAAAATCCTTAAATGGCAATTAAGTTTATGTTTGAAAATTTTAAAAACAAGCAGCAAAATTTATAAAATTTGATGTAATTTTGCTTTAAATGTATTATAGAGTGATTTTTAATTAAATAACTCAAGATGTACCAATGTCTCATTTTTACACTTCAGTTCTTCAGATTATGCAGCAATGATCTATAATTCGTACAATCTCTGTGGTCCCAAGCTGTGTGGATTAGAGGGAATCTACTGTATATATATTTGGAGGGCATATCTGTCTAAAATGGAATTTTACTTTTAGAACTTGCAGTGGTTTTGAATTTAACCATAAAGATTTGAACTCTAATTCACCATTTTTCAATGTCCCTGAATGTTCCGTTGTAAAAGGGAAAGGAAAAGAACATTTTCAAATCTGTGATATTAATAGAAGACAGTAATAACTGATAATTAACGGTGTATTAAGAACCAAAATCTGAAAACTTAAGTGGTTTTAATATTCTGGGCAGGAAAATAATCTAGGGTTTGTACCTACTTTATACATCTTTCCTCTGTGATTGCCTTCATGTAACTTTTAAGTTGCATTATAAATTGCAACCATTACTAAAAGAATTTAAAGATTGAATTATAAACCAATAATATCGGAGCTATATAGGACTAGGATTAGTGTTACTGAAAAATGCCCTTCCCAAAACAGTGATGAGTGAAACATCAGTGAACTTAAATAATAAAAATGTTGTTTTCATGGTAATACAACTTGCAACTTTTATTATTTGAGGTAAATGTAATTTTTTTTTTATTCATATGGTTGTTGTTGACTAGTCCTTCGCTGACTAGCGGCAGCTAGACAGCCTCCATGAGCCTCCATGACAGCCTCCTAAAAAATCGCAAAGGATCCATCTCAATGAGCTCCCTAGAGAGCCGAAGGCAAAAAAGAATGTGTTCCGGGGACGCACTCTCCACACTGCACTTAGATCACATGGGAAACTCTCTAACACCGTGGTTATACAGGCATCTTCGCAAGTGGCCACTAGCAAATCTGGACAATGTTGTCTGATCGGCTCAATCATAAGAGAGGCTGATGTATCAGGTGTAAAACTCATGGTAGAAGGGGAATGTGCAGCTTCTATTTAAGGAGCACCCAGGGTAAGAAGTCTAATTTGGCTCCCATACCCACTGACTTTAGCTGGGCATGTTGGTCTGGCCTTCACACCTAGGGTGGCCCTGCCAGGGAAAAATCTCCTGATGTACTTCTCCCAGACCGCCCAGTGTCACCCCGTCGCCACATTGAATTCATATGGTGATCCAAACAGTCATTTATCATTTTGCATGTCTGTCACAGAATTGAGAAAAACAGACAAATTACTTACGTAGAATCAAAACTGCTTATTGCATTGTGAAAACTAGTTTTTCTTAACTTAAACCAGAAAATTACAAATATGAAATTTTGTATGTTTATGTTTAATGTGTTAAAATATAAACCCACAAATTATGTTAATATTGTATATTAAATTATATTTGTATATTTCCTGTCATCTTAATTATTATATTTTTTAAATGAATTTTGAAGATGTGCTTTCATAAAACATGTATCTTCAAGATTCATTTAAAAAAAAAGCATTGAGATGACAATGACAGGAAATATATAATATATATATATGTATTTATTAATAAGTAAAATAATATTGTCATAATTTTGGGGTTTATATTTTAACACTTTAAATAAACATAAATATAGAAAGTTTCATATATATGTATATATATGAATATATATATACTATATATATATATATATATATATATATATATATATATATAGTATATATATTGGATTTAATAATTTATTTTTATATATATATATATATATATATATATATATATATATATATATATATAAAAGTTTGAAAGTCCAATGAAAGAAAAGTGAGAAGCTGTAACTCGAAAAAACCTAACTTTCTAACAAGCTTACAAAATAAAAGAATAAATGAGCAAATCTTCAAAAAAATGGATAAAAATGCAAATTTCGAACCATCAAGTTAAAGAAAATCATCAAAAATCAATGGTATGGAATCGATAAAAAAAAAAAAAAACAGACAAAATCCAAGCACAAATGTAATAATGTAAATTAAATGTATTTTGCATTGTCATTCCTATTTACTCATTTTTTTGCATTTGCATATTTGCAAAGTATCCTTAATTTTTTAAGTATGCTACGGTATGTCTAAAAAAATTTATATATATATATATATATATATATATATATATATAGTAAACATAAACCATTTTCTTATGACCATAATCGAAAGATTATAAATTAATTGTATTTTGCTAGGGAGCAGCATAGTATTTTGGGTTCATTAGGGATTTATATAATAATTAATAATATTCATTGAGAGAAGTAATATTAAGTAAGGAATTGTAGTCTTTTTCTTAAAAGTGATTGCCATGTTTAAATATGTTGAGCCATTTATTCATTTAAAATCTAATCAATTTTTATTCATATCTATACTCTCCCGAAAAGTATAAAATGAAAAGTCAAAAACATTTCTCTTATTAAGCAATTGTAAGATTGTAAACTATTTAGTGATAATTTTGTTCTGTTAATTGTCTGTTTCTGCCATCTTGTATATTGTGTTTAATGTTGAAGCATATAGTGTTAATTCCTGTTCTTGACAAATAAAATATACTAAAAATCCTGTTTTATAGAATCTATTTTCTGTTCACTTGAGTATAATATATTTTCAGATTTATTTTTTGCTACTTTAATTCAATTATTTTGTGAATGAATAAACATGAAATATGTTTACTTTCTCCATATAATTGGGCTTAGTATATTATATTTAAGGTTTTAGAGTTAATTAGAGATGTTTAATTGAATATGATAAGACTTACATATTTTATATATTGTTACAAATGAAAATCTGTTAGTGATGTATCAGATATTATTTGCTCTAACTTAGCTTTAAGCATCATACGAATACCATGTGAATATAAGTTAAATCACTGTTTGAAGTTTTTAAAAATTAGTATATGTCCAGAATTTTATCTGCATTCTTATTGATTTTATGTTGGCTAAATTGTAGAAATTTTCTTTATTATATTTATTTCAATAAATTTATCTTCTATTTAGTTTCACAATAAAAGCAAAAACAATACTTCCTATTTGCAATTCTAATTTGTCCACTGGTGGCCATAATGCCAGTCTATAAATGTTTTAGAGTCCTGGTTTAAAAGGCCCTTTACTGTTTGTTCAATTTACAACAGTAAATAAAAGCGTTTTTAGACCATCGAAATTACAAATTTATTCAATAATAATGAAAGATCAATCACACAAGTAAAACTATGTTACATCTTACTACTCTTATGAACTTGCAATAACCAACCTTATTCAATTATTTCATTGAGTAACGATTACAGCAATTGAATCACACATGCACAAACTGAAAGTTCTTAAAAATTAGAAGGGAAAACACAGAGAAACATATTTTAAAATCATACCAAATGTCAATTATAAAAAAATGCATTTAATCTTCAAAAATAGTAAACCAGCATTTTTATTTAGTGTCTTACTTTACTAAAGGGCCCCATCTGTATTAACATTATATACAAATTTCTGACAATTTAAACCCCTTTTATATTCGTTTGTCTCATGAAAATACATATAGTAGGTTTTTTGCTTCGCTACTTAAGCTTTCTATATATGAATACAATATTAGGATATTGAGATTATAGAATGAAAATAAAACTATGCATTAAGTAATTGATACAAAACCCAGCCTTGAGTCACCTCTGTCAAAAAAAAAAGTAATAATAATAATAGTGCTCAATTTTTCTAGATTTATGACATAGGTACCAGTGTCAATATTACATTTTTATTAATTTCTTTAATTATTTCCAAAATTTTACAGCATAATTTATTTTAATGTATGTTTTCATTTCATGCATATGGGAATATTCCTAAACATTTCCTTCAGAAACTTTTTTTTTTATCATCTTATCCACCACTGCTTTTAAAATAATAAATCAGTAGATCATTTGCAGTATATTACACAAAACAAAATTTACTAAGATAAAATGTCTATATCAATAAATGATTGCACATTTACATTTATCCTAAGAAGAAATAAATTTTAAATATATTTCTTTTAAATTGTGTGTAGATTATATAAATATATTTCAATGGTAAAAATTTATTTGCTTAGAAATGTTATGCACATTTTCCTGTACATGTATCAAATTATTTTCCGTGGTCAGCAATTAGTAATAAGGCCAATACTTTGTGTCCATCCATTGAAAACAATTCAAAATCTATTTGTTAACAATATTTTAATTAAATTAAGGTCATCAACCCAGAGCTAAAGAGATTTCTTGTAAAAATATATTGTAAATATTATGCTTTGAGGTTTAGTTTAAACATTAAAAACCTATTTTTGTAATGATATTTTATAATTAAAGGTATTATTACTCAGTTATAATTAAATTCCAAATGATCTATTAGCAATGGTAAAAATTGAAGTACCCCAAGTTTGTCAAAAAGTCAAAACAAGTTCAAAGATTATAATAAAGTTTATTTAGTAAAACTATATCAATAACCTATTTAAGTTTTTTGATTTCCGTTGATATAAAACATATTTTTGACTAAATATGATTTAGTAATTATCAAGCACAACTATGTAACTGAATTAAGTATTTACATTGTATAATCTGGCCCAACAAAAGACTTGAACCCCAATATCTAAATCTTTATACAATGCAACACTTTGATACACAAGAAGGAACATCACAACAAATAAAGGATTATTGTGAAATTTGTATATTTTTATTAGTGTAAAATTAACACATTTGATTTTGACCATTAATCATTTGGTCAGATTGGGGTGCAACTGCATAATTGCTTTTTACAATGTAAGTAATGTATATGTAGTGTTTTCTGAAAAATTATTAAAAAAGACTAGAAAGGCAATTGTATCCATACAACTCATTAAAAAAAATCTCAATAAACAGTGTTTTTATCAATGAGTCTTAATTTTTTTTTCATTGGTCTATTAAATTTTCTCATTTATGCTCATTAACCCGTAAAATAATCATAATTATAAACCACTGTTCCTTTCTATTTGTCTGATATCTATAATACCTTTGTCTATGAATAAGAAGATAGTTGGTTAAAGTTTTAAAAAGTTCCTTGTTAAAATATTTTTCATCAAATTTGCCTCAAAATTTTGACAGCTACATCATCTATCTTCTTTTTTTCTACTCCATGAAATGATATACTAAATTTAATTATATTTTATCATTAAAGTTCATAAATTGTAACTTTAAGGCAGTAGTTCTCAACCAGAGCATATTGGGGCTTAATTTTTAAATTTTTCTTCTAGGCTGATACATGTATATATAGTACAAGTATTTTCTTAAAATTTATAATAATTCTGTGGAAGAGATACTAAGTATTAAAATCAAAATCTAGTTATTTTAATAAAAGAAAACTCATATTTACTATTGCTGTATTTAGAATATGGCACTGTTCACATTATAGACAGTTATGAAATCATACCTGGGAGGGGGGGGGGGGGGGGGAATCAGACCCCAGCCCTTAAACCCAATGCTTTATTAACAAAGCTAAAAGGGTTCAGGAGAGAACCTCATTCTTATGAGTTATACTAATAAAAAGGAAAAAATGTATTTTATACAATTTAAAAATAATAACAACAGCAATGATTGAAATTGATAAAATATGCCAATGTTGATTCACAAATCCAAAGCATTGCATCATAAACAAAAAAATGAGCCAAATAAGGTAATTTTACATAATCATATACGTTTTATTTCTTAACTGTGCAGACATTCATTATCCTCACATACACAATTGATAAGATTAAAAATTAACATATATTGCTTTGAAATTTAATATTTATACATTGAGTTGAGATCTGTGAGCATAGAAAACAGGGGTAGACTATAAAACTCCAGTTCTATAAAATGAATTAATGATATACCAGATATTCTTGTGAAAGAGAAGGGAATCCTTGTGGTGAATAGTAGTTATTTGAGCTTTTCAATAATAATTCTGATTCAATGATTCTATTAAGCAATAATAACTGTTTATTTTAATCTAGAAGTTTAAATTCTGCAATTTATTTTGATTGTAGTTTATTATGAACATGTAAAAAAAAATTTCATAGGCTGGT
This sequence comes from Amaurobius ferox, assembly GCA_951213105.1. Taxonomy (NCBI): domain Eukaryota; kingdom Metazoa; phylum Arthropoda; class Arachnida; order Araneae; family Amaurobiidae; genus Amaurobius; species Amaurobius ferox. Next base: position 131,037,656 of record OX578145.1, read on the forward strand.
GGTTGAGAAACACTGCTTTAAGGAATAATTTGCTTGCAGTTTTCAATTTCCTCAAAAAAAGTTGCTTTTGTTTTAAATTCAGATGGTGAAGGATGGAAATGTTCTGTCTGTGGAAAAGATTTAGCTACAAAATATTCTCTGGCTAGACATGTACGGCGACATATTGAAGAAACGCCACAGTATCGTTGTGAAGTGTGTGGTTTGCAATTTTCATGGAAAGAAAGCTTAAATTTCCACATTCGAAGAAAGCATCATGAGTTTACGAAAGTTAGTGACATTCTTATCCACCATTGCAAAAAGTTATTTAGTTTTGTGAAGCTTTGCATGAAGCTTCTGTTACGGAATTATTGTTTACACATTTTAACATGAGAAGATTTCAATTATGGTTTTGAAACATTGATGCATTTTTCAGCATATCATGTTTAGATTTTTACACGTGTGTGTAAAAAAAAAATATTTTAAGTGTGTGAAATTTAATTGTTTTACTATTCTACCTGTATATAATTTTATCTGAGTTTGAACTTTGATTATTATTATATGTATATATATGTCTTAGCCTTTGCAATTAGAAAATTGTGTTATACTTTGATTACTTTAAAATTGTATGTGATCACACTGGAGTAAAACCTAATCATAATCCACTACTTTTTACAGTTTGAAGATATTTTTTAAAAATTAAGAAGTTAAACTACTTTTTAAATTATTGGAAATTCTTATTTTTTATTTCTACTGTTTTGTGAATCCTTTTTTGGTCTAAAATTTTATATCAAGCATTTAGAATTCAATGATATTATGATTTTTGCAAACGTATTTTATTAAATATGTTTCTATTTTTCAGAACTGAATGCATGTGGAAATATAACTGAAGCAACATGTGTTAGTCTTTTAACCTCGAAGTGGCAGTGTCACATATGCCAGAACTTTTTATCCACCAAGTTCTCCCTGGAACGCCACATGTATAAACATACCGGGCATAAGCAATATTTTACGTGTGACATTTGTCAGCAAAATTTTGCTTGGGAATCTAGTCTGATTCGGCACAAGAAAAATATTCATACCTGATCACCAGAAGTGGTTTTACCAGTTTTTCTTGTATTATATTTATTTTAATGTACCTATTTCTACATTCCATAATGTTATAAAGTGTAACAACAATGAACATGAGTTTGTGGTTTTTGGAAATTTATAAATTAATTGATAATAAATTTTGGTAAAAATATGAGCAAAAAATTAATTCACATAGTGGTAATTTTATGCTTTCAGTAAAGTACTGTTTCTTTTATCTACTGTAAAATGAACTGAAGTTAAAATTTAAAATGTAACTTATCAAAATAACTTTATATTTAAAGTTTCTTTCCTTGTAGTTGTTGGTGTATAATATACTAATATTTATTTTATAAATCTAATTGATTGACTAACAATTAAGATAAAACTTAATTATTGTCTTTGGAATTAGAGATATGATTGAAAAGCATCTATTACAGGATGCCCTCTCTTTAAAAGTAACAAAAAATAACTTTTTAGGGATCAAAAATGCATTTACATATACATATTTTAACATGGTTCAAACAATATTTTATACAACAAAAATAATAATAAATACAAGAGGCTATGTTACAGTAATATACATGTGGCAAACCACTATTTGGCAACAATTTGTTTCATTTAGTAATTGCACTGTTTTTAAATAACCTAATTTATCTGAGATTGTTATAATGTCATGGGGGGAAAAAATGCTGATTTTTTTTTTTTCACAGAGAAAAAAAATGAATTTTATGGGGAAAATTAGGGACCTTTGAGAAAAAATAAGTACATTGAGGGCCTTTGATAAAAAATAAGTACTTTTAAGACCCCTAAAAATGAAAAAGAAAAAGTAAAGACTCTCTAAGGGCTGTAAGAACTCTATATTAGTCATATCTTGGGTGCACAGTATTAAACATTGCATAATGACAAAAATAATATTTACGGAATCAAAATTTTGTATTCATTGACTTTAAAATGTCATTGCACAGCCATGAGAAACAAATTTAATTAATTCCTTTCTATGCCAATAAATGGTGTTATCTGACTTCAAATATTTTTTATCTTAATATTAATGCCTCAATGGTATTGATGTAGAGATGACACCTTCTTGTCCAAACTATCATTGCAACAACTATTACTATAAACATTCTAAAATGCATTAATTATATCAAATTAAAGCTTGTAGATGTTAACATCTACAAGCTTTAATTTGACATAATTCATATTATTCATATTTTTGAGATGTGGATAAGTGTGGATAATGACTGAACAGATGAGAAATCATTTAGAAATAATATATTGTTAATATATATATATATATATATATATATATAAGATTCATATGAAAAAGAAGGGAAATGACCAAATGCAAGGCATAAAATGGTAGAGGGGGATGGCGACCCCTCTTTCCCGTTTAAAAGACTGCTTTTATGCCCGGGCAACACTCACGGTACCAATGCCATGCAGAAGCCATACTTCCGTAAATGTGTCAAATCAAAAACACTCGAAAAAGTGCAAAGAAAACAAATAGGAATCGACCAGGATCGCAAGGGAAAGAATGGAAATGCAGCAAATGCCCCTGTCGGTTAAGATGGAGTGCATCATATATAACAGAAGTCCACGCATGCGCTATTCGTTATTTTCACTTTCATCGTTCTATACCTCTGCCATATCCTTTAAGTAAGCATTTTCTCCCTTTTTTGTATTAAATAGGGAATTATAATAACATTTCAGGAAGCCAATTGGATAATTACGTTTTATTGCCTCCTTCATAATATTCCTATTATGCATGATGCAATCAGACTTGAAAGTATTAATGCGTTGATTCTTTTGAGGTGACCAATGACGACATTTCTGAAAATGTTTTTGGTCAAATTGGACCTCCAATCAATAATGCGGTTGATTTTTATATTGAAATTGTTTCTCTTGTCATATAAGACGGTATAAGTACCATATCTACTGTCATGTTTTAGTGTGATATCTAGAAAATCAACACTATCTTCCTCCTTACTTATATTCTCAATCAATTCCAGTTCTTTTGGATAAAAAGTAAAATCAAATTGGGGTGTATTCTTATATTGCCCAATAAGGACATCGTCAACGAAACGAAAATATGGCATTTCATGTAATATATGAGTGCCATTTTCAAATTTACACAAGTATAGATCGGCGAGCAGGGATGAACATCCCCCTCCCATCGGAATACCCTTAACCTGTTGAAAATAGTTGGTGCCGTCAAATAAGATGTTTTCAAACAACACAATGCGAATCAAGTCCTCGTATTTTCTGAATGTAATATGCTCTTTTAAGTCATATATTTCATGTAGTTCCTTCAAAATTTCATATAGATTTTCCAGATTGATGTTGTTGAATAAATCACGGAAATCGTAACTTTTGAAACGTATATCCCTGCTATAAAATGGAAGTCGGTTGATGACATCGTAACTATTATTTATCATTACTGTTCCTTGTTTCTTGAGTATAATCATAACATTTTTAAGTATAGTTAAAAGTTTTTCATTTGCAATTGTTAAATAGGATCCACATCCCACTGTCACCGGCCGGAACTTGACTGGATTTTTATGAAGTTTTGGTATGAGTACCAAATATGGAAAGTTAAGCTTTAAGTTCGATACCAATGCTTTGATACAGAGTTTTAATTTTATTTACCAGACATGTTCCATTTTGTTGTAAAGGGGAGTACATTTGTTTATCAAGATAACTATTTTTTAAAGTATCAACGTAGTATTTTCTGCATGTGAAAGCGTAATTTGATACAACTTTATCCGTATAAGTTATAACATATTTATCTTCATATTTATTGACTGCATTTTGAAGAGAAGGATAATACGTTTTTTTACACAATGTTTTGTAGTGGAGATTGAACATTTTGATAAGGTTGTATTGCCATTCTTTGAAGGCTTGAATTGGCATGCTGTATTTTACGGCGAGTTTATATGTAAATTTCTTCAAATCTTGTTCAAAGTCCTTTTTAATATTTGTGAAATCTTGTATACGAAATTTCGTACCAAGTTGAAGCATAGATTTTAACTTGTGATTATCCAATAGATCCAGGTTTCCAGTGATAATGTGCGCATGATGGGTATCAATATAAGGGCTGTTTTGACAATTACACTCTTCACTTTTATATACATTGATGTTTCTACTTATGCGGTTATAATTAAATATTTTTCTACCATTGGTTTGCACAAATTTATAAATCAGTTTTACTTCTATGTTAGGTATTGGTATGAGATGTGCCAAGTTTTTTATATATGTCTTGATTGGTAAACCATCATAATTTTTATTTTTGTAGGTTGTAACAAAAGTCTCTGTTGTAGTAGTTTTCTTCTGTGGAGAGGATTTCAATACTATGTTTAATGTACTGGCTTTTAGTTTAAGTAAATCCATCATAATAGCGTAGTTTGTACATGCATTTTCATTATTATTACCAGTTAGTTGTTTTTCGAGATCTGCTCAAGATCCCAGTTACGGTACATTCTGTAAAACCTATAATGTCATCTACTGTATTACTTGCCAAACATGCCAAGCAAAATATATCGGCCAAACCAAAAATCGTTTGCATTTGCGAATCAACTTACATCGAAGTCAAATTGGCAAATCTCTTCTCGCTGATGCAACTATCACCAATTTGGAACTCCGTCATTATAGAAACCATGATTTTTCACAAATAATTGTTACAATCATCGATGTTGTACCCAAACTGTCAGAAAGACTTTGGTGGGAAAATACACACATCCAACAATATGGAACAGCTTTTCCGTATGGACTCAATACGATCATATTTAATGACAATTATAATTTGGAATCTTGTAAAAATGAAAAACGTAACCCTGTATTACAAGATATCCATCCTGCTATAAAAAAGAGATGGCAAAGGGGAACAAGAAAAAGGAAATATTTCAGTTATAAAGAAACTCTTGAAAAGATCGAAACGTTCATGAAAACAGTGTGTGCAGGAATAATAATAAAACCCGGCTGGATCAAAAATCTTATATTTAGTATAAGAAAACGTTATATTCAACGCATCTGGTGTTATTTGAAAGTGTATCAACTCGAAAAACAACTAACTGGTAATAATAATGAAAATGCATGTACAAACTACGCTATTATGATGGATTTACTTAAACTAAAAGCCAGTACATTAAACATAGTATTGAAATCCTCTCCACAGAAGAAAACTACTACAACAGAGACTTTTGTTACAACCTACAAAAATAAAAATTATGATGGTTTACCAATCAAGACATATATAAAAAACTTGGCACATCTCTTACCAATACCTAACATAGAAGTAAAACTGATTTATAAATTTGTGCAAACCAATGGTAGAAAAATATTTAATTATAACCGCATAAGTAGAAACATCAATGTATATAAAAGTGAAGAGTGTAATTGTCAAAACAGCCCTTATATTGATACCCATCATGCGCACATTATCACTGGAAACCTGGATCTATTGGATAATCACAAGTTAAAATCTATGCTTCAACTTGGTACGAAATTTCGTATACAAGATTTCACAAATATTAAAAAGGACTTTGAACAAGATTTGAAGAAATTTACATATAAACTCGCCGTAAAATACAGCATGCCAATTCAAGCCTTCAAAGAATGGCAATACAACCTTATCAAAATGTTCAATCTCCACTACAAAACATTGTGTAAAAAAACGTATTATCCTTCTCTTCAAAATGCAGTCAATAAATATGAAGATAAATATGTTATAACTTATACGGATAAAGTTGTATCAAATTACGCTTTCACATGCAGAAAATACTACGTTGATACTTTAAAAAATAGTTATCTTGATAAACAAATGTACTCCCCTTTACAACAAAATGGAACATGTCTGGTAAATAAAATTAAAACTCTGTATCAAAGCATTGGTATCGAACTTAAAGCAGTTAACTTTCCATATTTGGTACTCATACCAAAACTTCATAAAAATCCAGTCAAGTTCCGGCCGGTGACAGTGGGATGTGGATCCTATTTAACAATTGCAAATGAAAAACTTTTAACTATACTTAAAAATGTTATGATTATACTCAAGAAACAAGGAACAGTAATGATAAATAATAGTTACGATGTCATCAACCGACTTCCATTTTATAGCAGGGATATACGTTTCAAAAGTTACGATTTCCGTGATTTATTCAACAACATCAATCTGGAAAATCTATATGAAATTTTGAAGGAACTACATGAAATATATGACTTAAAAGAGCATATTACATTCAGAAAATACGAGGACTTGATTCGCATTGTGTTGTTTGAAAACATCTTATTTGACGGCACCAACTATTTTCAACAGGTTAAGGGTATTCCGATGGGAGGGGGATGTTCATCCCTGCTCGCCGATCTATACTTGTGTAAATTTGAAAATGGCACTCATATATTACATGAAATGCCATATTTTCGTTTCGTTGACGATGTCCTTATTGGGCAATATAAGAATACACCCCAATTTGATTTTACTTTTTATCCAAAAGAACTGGAATTGATTGAGAATATAAGTAAGGAGGAAGATAGTGTTGATTTTCTAGATATCACACTAAAACATGACAGTAGATATGGTACTTATACCGTCTTATATGACAAGAGAAACAATTTCAATATAAAAATCAACCGCATTATTGATTGGAGGTCCAATTTGACCAAAAACATTTTCAGAAATGTCGTCATTGGTCACCTCAAAAGAAATCAACGCATTAATACTTTCAAGTCTGATTGCATCATGCATAATAGGAATATTATGAAGGAGGCAATAAAACGTAATTATCCAATTGGCTTCCTGAAATGTTATTATAATTCCCTATTTAATACAAAAAAGGGAGAAAATGCTTACTTAAAGGATATGGCAGAGGTATAGAACGATGAAAGTGAAAATAACGAATAGCGCATGCGTGGACTTCTGTTATATATGATGCACTCCATCTTAACCGACAGGGGCATTTGCTGCATTTCCATTCTTTCCCTTGCGATCCTGGTCGATTCCTATTTGTTTTCTTTGCACTTTTTCGAGTGTTTTTGATTTGACACATTTACGGAAGTATGGCTTCTGCATGGCATTGGTACCGTGAGTGTTGCCCGGGCATAAAAGCAGTCTTTTAAACGGGAAAGAGGGGTCGCCATCCCCCTCTACCATTTTATGCCTTGCATTTGGTCATTTCCCTTCTTTTTCATATGAATCTTGTATGTTACTTTAGGAGAATGTGCTGCATTGCGCCAACTTCTAGAGAAAAATTGGATAACTGTGAAATAATTTTATTTTAATATATTTACTATGCTATATATATATATATATATATATATATATATATATATATATATATATATATATATATATATATATATATATATATATAAATGTATGTATAACAGCTCTTTCAAACATGTATAATTTTTTTTTCTTTGTATTTGTTTTGGGAAAATTGGTTCTTATGCTAAGATGTTTATTCACCAACTAGTGTATCAATATTAAGTTAATATAAATTTGAAATGTTGAGTTGTGTTTTGTTAGTTTTGTTTAATAGAATGGGTTATATTTATTTTATAATAATAAATTACATGTAAAATTAGTTTAGGTTTAAAATGATATTAAAATTGAAATTTTACTTTGTAATCTGTGTTATTTTGAATAATATCAACTAGTCAAAAAATGTTTCAATATTGCATTAATAAAAATGTCTTCAGAATTACTTAGTCACAAACCTGTCAATAAGCAGTATTACCAAAGTTTGAAATTGTACTCCCAGTACAGTAACCAGGATTGTTGGGCTTGTTTCAAGATTTTTAGTATTCCTAGATACTAAATAGCTGATAACTGTGTCATCAGTATTGTAGCAACTTCAGCTATGTCACCCTTGATATCGAATATTATACTGATCGAAAAAGTGTAAAACCAGTCCACTGACATTGGTAACTGCACTTGGGAGCATGAATTGAAAATTTTGTAAATTGTATATTCTGTAGAGTTTCATTCTTTTTACTTTATCTTACTAGTCATATTATATTATAATATATTGTTTTTCTGAAAATTATCAAATGTAAGATTTTGACAGAAATATATATTGTTTAAAATCTCTTTATCTCGTTTTATCAACTTTTGAAATGATGTCTGTCTGTTTGGACATTAAAGGTGCCTTCCCACTCACCGCAATGCAATGGTAGACAGTTCACGGCAACGCTCGAGGTACATGCAAGTATTTGCGGCGAAGTAAACCCCTTCACACTGTCGGTCGATGGCGAAGAAATATAGCCAATCCAATGCAATAGCAGAAATTTCTCCTAGTTCAGCGGCCATGTTTACAAACCATCTCTTCCAAAGCGATTTTATATACATGAAATATTATATAATAAAAATTAAGATATTATTACTAATATAATCTCTTTGGTCTCCTCTGATTCAAATTTATATTTACCAGCGGCTTGCTAGTTTACAGTATTGACACATTTCAGAAAATCCGCCTTTCTGTGAATTTAAACAAGAGAGTATGCGAGTTTGCTTTGGCGATATATACATATTTCATCAATTTTCTAAAATAAGCTAACTAAAGTGATTCCATCACAAAACACAAAGGATCCTAATTTAAATTATTTTAGAATATTTACTACACTATGGCAATTTCCTCATTTTAACGAATACAATTATGTTATCTTTCTCGAATCGTTAAAAAAAAACATCTGACAGAATTCAGAAAATAAATTTTTATGTATGTTCTCCATAGACTTTTTTTTATCCCTCTATTGCAATCCTAAAACAACTTGAAAACATATTCTGTTTACTCTTTAAAATAATATTCTAAAATAACATTAAATGCTTAGCATGATATAATTTGTTAGTACATTTCAGGTGTGAAGTTTTTGCTTGGGTGGTAGATAATTAGCTCCGCAAACGAGTGGGTTCTGGTTCGAATCCAAGCGAATCTTAAATTTTACAAGTGCTGCCATCTGTTGCTAAAATATTCAAATACAGTTTTTCTTTAGCAATCTGCAGAATTTTTTTGTTTTAAATTATTTTAAGTTCTATATACAAAATAACCTTATATCAGTAAATTATTTTTAAGTTTGAATGCTTATAAAAATTTATTTCGAAGTTACTTTGAAAAATATCTTGAAGTATACTTTATACCAGCTATAGATGGAATGTACTTTTCTTAATTATAAAAGTGTTTGTAGAAATAGCAAATATAAAATGTGCATATAAAATTAGACAGATCATCGAACATCCTTATACGAGTAGTAGTTATCTTTCGACATGTAATTTTGAACATTTTAGATTGGAATAGAAACAAAAATCAAACTACTTTGAAATTTTAAAGAGGTTGTATTTTAATAATTTGGTGCTAACATTTGAAGAAATTTTTTATTATTTTAAATGCACATAGACAATTAGAAATTTACAATACATTTGAAAATCATTTATTTTTAATAAAATAAATAAGTTTAGATGTAAATATGAAAAGTTTACTCTTTTAAGTTTGAATGCTTAGAAAAATTTATTTCGAAGTTACTTTGGAAAATATCTTGAAGTATACTTTATACCAGCTATAGATGGAATATACATTTAAATCTATTTTAAAACATAATTACTCAATAAATATAAATGTAGATAAAATAATTTTTAAATTTAAAAGTTTACTTTAATGAGAAATATTTTAAACGTTACAAATGAGCAAAGAACATATTCGGATATTTAATATAGATACATATTTGAAAACCTTTGAAATCAAGTATAAAATGGTAATGAACTTAAATTTGTTTAAGACATAATATTTTAATAACAGCATACTTGAATTTAAATACTTTTTACGATTTGTTTTTCTTTGTTTGTTTCATTTCAGTCAATATCGACAATATCGCTTTTTAAACTAATTTTGTATCTTAAAATAGAGTGAATATTTTTAAACAAATATTTATTTGCTTTTTTATACGGATGTGTGACAAATCCAAATATTTTTTAATGTTCATTCATCTGTTTAAGCTTCTGATATCTAAAGTAATCCATATAAAAAAGATCAAATCAAAAATTTACTATACGAAATATTGATTTAGCAGTAAAAACATGATCTACGATGCTATTGGCTGTTGTGTTGCCGTCAACTGTGTGGTATGTGTTGAATTCGGTTCCATTTCGAATTTAGCGTTGCGGCCTGCGTTCACCGTGGAAGAGGACTTTCCCCCACTTTTTCATCGTACAGCGCATGCGTGAACTCAACCATCCTCTGCGGTACATTGCGTTGTGGTGAGTGAGAAGGTACCTTAACTCATAAACAAATGCATATATCACTATGAAATTTTATTGATTATGTTAGCATCTAGAACTACAACATGATCAAAAAATTGTACACATCAAATTTGAAAATTATATAATGTACCAAAAAATTGATATTGTACATTTTTTTTTCAACTAGAGGTCATTCCATATCAAAGCAATCAATTTAAAAATAGTTTTGAATCTTGTCTCAGATTTCAGTGATTTTTAGTTCATAGTATCTATGGAGCACATGAAAAATCCAAATTTTTAGAATTTTTGGTTCAGGTTTTTTATTACAAATTTTCAAAAAGTACAAAAAATGCCCAATTTTATGCAAGTGCCATTCATGAAAACATTCATATTTTTGTATCCAGTAATGATTACCGGCTTATATATAACTCATTTTAAAGCTATTGACTTTAATTTGATCACATATCAATTTGAAAAATTAAAAAAGAATTGATTAATTTTCAAAAATTTTTAATTTTGAAAATTTCAAAAAAACATTTTTTTTTTGTAATATATTAATCTAACATTTATTATCTAGATGCATGGCAAGCTTGAAGATGGAGAAATGGTGGTTTTTCAGAAAAAATTGCATGAGAGAAGTTTTAGAAGCATTATAAAACTGTATGCAAACAAACAAATAATTTATCAACATATTATACTATCAATATTTTGCCACAATACATAAGATCTATACAGTAACTAACTGCTGTAATTTAAAATAATAAAATAAAAATTTGATACCCGAGTATGTTAAATATTCCGGATAACATTTTCAAAGTGAAGCAGAATAGTAGTAACTCAAAGTTTTTCACTTCTACCGTACAGTACTATTTACACAGTCATAAAAATCATGATCATGTTGTGCACTAATTCAAATATTTACAGCAAAAGTTAGCAAGTAATCTATCTTTTTCAAGAAGCTGTCAGGAGAAACATCCAGAATATCATTCTAGGTTGTCGAGATATTAATAAAAAAACTCACAATTAAATCTTCCATAGATATATCATGCATTCAATATTTTTTCTGCAAATTTATTTGAAGAAAATTTTGTGTCGTTCAACAACGCAATGACATCAAGTGTATTTATACAGCAGACAACTTTTATTAATTTTTTTATTTAAACAAAAAAAAATTTTTGTTTAAAGGAACAAATTGCATTTTTGACTGGATTGTACCAGTTACAATCTTTAGGTTTAAAGATTATGTAAATTATTGATATTTTCAATTTTTTATATCAACTGTTTTATTTTGGTAAACATTAAAACTCTTATATTGGGTTTAGCCTATTAATTCATATATTGCTTTCTACAAATTGTTGAAACAGAATAAAAGTAGTGTGGGTATGTTTTCTAATACCATTTTAGCACTTTCATTTTGGTGTATGTTGATCAAATTTCATATTTCTTTATAAATTTGTTTACAACAGAACCAGAACATTTTGTTCTTCAGATCTGCCTGTAAAAATCATTTTGTGTAGCGAGAACAGAGATTTTTTATACTTCTTTTTTAAGAGATTTAAATTAAATATTTTAATACTATGTTTTAAATAACAATATATTTAAAATACTACAGGAATTTGCACATAATTGTGAATTTTGAGTTTATATTATATACTATATGCATAAGAAACGGTATACTACTAGTTTTAAATAAATGCAACAGTTAATTTTTAATAAGCTTTAATTTGTAATAAGCTTTTTATATTTAACGTATCATTTAAAAATTGATGCTAATTACTTTCATTTAACTATTTCCACATGAGTATTATCAGATATACATTATATGTTTAGTGAATATACAGGATTTGTATAAAAAGTATTGGGAAAAATTTCGGAAAAATAGATTTATTACAGATATTGCTACAATACCTCAAAAGTCTTCAAAGTACATCCCTTGAGCGTTGACACACTTTTGCCAACGGCTTTTCCACGACTCAAAGGCTCTCTGGTAGGCGGATTCCGGAAGGTCCTTAAGGGCACGCGTGCAAGCTTCTTTGACGGCACTTAGGGTCCCATGGTGGTATCCTTTGAGGGAGGATTTCACTTTTGGGAAAAGGAAAAAGTCTGCTGGTGCCAAGTCGGGACTATAAGGGGGTTGGGGAACCGTCGCGATGCCGTTTATCGTCAGGAAGTCAGTCACCTTGGAGCAGGTGTGGCTGGTTGCATTGTGGTTATGCAATTTCCAATTTCGGTCGATGGCTGGCCTCACCCAGTTGACCCTTTGCTTCAGTCTTCTTAGCACTTCTAGGTAAAAAGCACTATTCACTGTCTGCCCTTCAGGAACAAATTCGTAATGGACGACCCCCTTTGCATCGAAGAAAACGATCAGCATAGCTTTCACTCTGGATTTGCTCATTCGAGCCTTTTTTGGACGAGGTGATCCCGCAGCGTGCCATTCTAAACTTGCCGCTTTGTTTCCGGGTCGTATTCAAATATCCAAGTCTCGTCTCCCATGATGACGATGTCCAAAAAGCTGGGGTCTTCTTTAACGTGTTGCAGAAGGTCTTCGCAAGCAGACACTCGCCTCTGCTTTTGCTCATCCGTCAAGACCTTCGGGACGAGTTTAGCGCAGATCTTTCGCATCGCCAAATTTTCAGTGATAATGCTGTGCACTGTCATCTTATCAATGCCAGTTTCATCTGCGACCATTCGCACACTTAAACGACGGTCTGAATTCAGCACTTCACTCACACGTTGTCGTCGGTTCTTTACGTCGATGGCCGTCCAGCACGAGGCTCATCCTGCACACTCTCGGCCATCTTTGAAGAGCTTGTGCCACTTAAAAACTGCTGTTTGTGACATGCTTTCATCCCTGAACACTTGGCGAATCATGGCCAACGTCTCTGTACCCGATTTCCCCAATCTAACACAAAATTTGATCACGTACCGCTGTTCAATCGTTCACTGCATTTCGCGCTTGCACCGAGTCACTTGACAGGGGTCCACTAAAAATACGATGTAGCCTGAACGAACACTCGAAGGTGACTATCGCTTGGCACGTCTTGAAGGTCACATTCCCCACTACCGAGCATGCGTGATACGACGTACACTCACGTCAAGAAAAAAGTTTTCGCGATTCTTTTTATACAGACCCTGTATATCAGTAAGGCTTTATCACTTACAAACACCCCAACAAAAAAAGAACATTATAGTCTTACACAGCATAACACATAATTCCAAACATACCATTCATGTTGTAAAATTATTTTCTCAAAAACCCATTATTTCTCCATCTTCAACTTGCCATGCATCTAGACAATAAATGTAAGATTAACATATATTCTTTTGAAAGGAAAAAAAAAATGGTGCTTTTAAGATTTTTAAAATTAAAAATTTATGTAAATTGATTTTTTTTTTTTAACTGCTATGTGTTGTATATCAAATTAAAGTCCATTAAATGCTTTTAAGTAAGCCATGTATGAGGTCGCTCTATCATCACTAGTTACCAAAATATGAATTTTTTTGTGAAGGGCATTTGTGTGAAATTGGGCATTTTTGCATCTTTTGAAAATCTGTAATAAAGAAGCCACTGAACCAAAAATTTAAAAATTTTGATTCTTCATATACTCCATAGGTAACTGTAAACTAAAAGTTATTAAAATCTGAGACATCAAAGTTCAGAGCCCTGGTTGATTTGACATGGAATGATCTGATATGCCCTCAAAAATATATCAGAAATATCATCTGCTGTTTTTAATACATCAGATGATCATTACAAATCACTTTTTCATCAATTGAACATGATGTTTTCCCCGGAGTGAAAGAATTCTTATTTTAGAGCTTATTTTATTAATTCTTATTTTATCTTATTTTAGAGCAATATTATATACTCAAGCCATTCTTATGAGAGTGTCAATGAAGAGTTTCAGAAGAAATATCCATGTCTAAAACCAAAGCTCTTAGCAATTCAAAAATTACAATTTATCCAGAGTTAAAATGGAAAGTCTGCCTATTCTTACTTTGTATACAGCAAATCCAGTTAGTCAGAAACTCTTTATTAACCTCATAATTATTGAATTATTAAGGGTTTTAAAGCATGGGTATTTCTTCTGAAACTCTTCAATGACACTCATAAGAATGTGTAAAGAAATATTGCTCTAAATTAATGATTACAGTTGACTCTCGTTAATCCACAATCCTATAATCCACAAATGCCAATGATCTGCAATACATTTTGGGTGTAAACAGTTAAATTTACAATAAATTACAATAGTATATTAAATTCTTCTACTGATTCTGATGATAAATTAGAAAATGCTACTTTTGAGCAGAGTTTAGCGCTGAAATATAAATACCTTGACTTTATACAAAAAGAGAGTTTTATTTCAGAGCAAGAAATAATAACTGTTCATATACTAAGAAAAAATTTTAAAAACAATCAGCAAAATTTATAAAATTAGCCATAATTTTGCTTTAAATGTATTGTAGAATGATTTTTAATTAAACAACTCAGCATGTACCAATGTCTCATTTTTACACATTAGTTTATGCAGCAATGACCTATAATCCACAAAATTCTATAATTTGTACAACCTCTGGTCCGAAGCTGTGCAGATTAGAGAAAGTCTACTGTATTTCACTCTGGGAAAACGTCATGTTCTTCGATTGATGAAAAAGAGGTCTGTAATGGTCATCTGATGTTTTAAAAACAGCAGACGATATTTCTAATATATTTTTGAGAGTATATCAGTGCCATTTAACTGAATAAAATTCTAGTATTTCAATTTGTGTGTTTATTCTAAAATTTTAAAATTTGATGTGCATGACTTTTCAGTCACCCTATGGATAAGCATTTTGTTAATTTTCATAATTAGATTAAAAGAGCTTATTCAATGCTTCAGAATTTGATAACATTATTCTTCATGAGAAAAAAAAAATAGATAATTCTTAGAACAATAATAGCAGCAGTAGTTTGTGAGAAAAAAAAATTTAAGGTTCGGACATTATATTTCAAAATATCATCGAAATGTTGTATTTATTAAGGCCAAACTGCATAATGCTTATATTGTTCTGATTGATCAGTTGCTAACATTATAAAATGTTTTAAAGCAATTTTAAAACTTAATTTCCTGCATTCAAACTCTCATTCAAAGGAGTTATTTTACCTTTATGATATTGAGAATATTTTGCATATAATAGTGATATAATCAATTATGGGGACTAACTAATATTTAAAAATAATAGTAGACTGTATAAAAATTGCTTATAGAAAATATAAAATTATTGAAAAAAAATTAGACATTTTACAATTGTAGAGACATAAAATTAGTTTTGATATTAATGAATCTGAACTATAGTAATGAATGAGATAAGTATTATAATATATATAGAATAATTCTTATAATTATCTGATATATTGGTAAGAATAATGTATGCGAAAGCTGAGTGGAAAGCCTCAGACTCCAGATATTTTTTTCCATAAATTAACAACTACTTATTTGCTGTAGTTCAGCTTATTATTTTTATGTATAATTTCATTTTTTGAGTACTACTTCCAATAAAAGTGCTTCTTCCTGTTCTATGTAATATGCATCAAAATCTAATTAGCATAAGAGGACTTTTGATTTCCTGACTCCAAAGAACTGTTCTCAAAGTTTTGGTTCAACCATTGCATCATATTGAATATATTTGTGGGGGCTCTAGTGTGTTTAAAATGTGTAAATCCTTCAAAACCTTAATTTGATTTTCAAAACATTTACAAGTTTTTCCCTATATATACTCCTTGAATTAAAAAGAGGATTTATCTGCTGGCATAAGCCAACTTACAGAAATTTGATTTCTTTGAATATTGTGAATTATGGATATTTTATTAATTAATAAATATTTTTATCCCTTTTTCATCAATATTGGTACTAATGTATTTCTAGAAATAATGAAAGTACAATTTTGGAAAATTAAGACCGTACTATATAAACAAATATAGTTTTTAAATCCAATACTACTTATAATGTATAATCTATATGCATTTTTTTTTTCAATGTTTGGTGCTTTAATATTTATTAAAATTTTACCTTATAAAGTATAAACAAATATTGACACATACATTTTTTTACATAGTTTACTTGCCTATTTTGTTTATTTGTTCAAGAAAATGGAAGACAACTAAACTGATATTCTATTTGTATAATGTTCCGGGGGTCGGGTGTTCCTATACACAGATACAACTGGGCTTAGACTAGTGTACACATTAGCTGCAACAAAACTCTATTGCACTACTTATAACAATTATATCACTTATAATAAAAGTAACAAAATATCAAACATGATTTATGAATTGGTGATGTTTTAAACATGATTAGCTGCCTTTCCAATATCACAAGTCATTCCACAACATTTGACTGATACTTTTTTGTTGAGACAAATAGAAAATATGCTTGTCACAATGTATAAGTTATTAAACTTATAAAAATTGGACTATTTATAAATAGACTTTAAAATAGATAAAAAGTTTATTTCAACTTAAGACATAAATTACATTTAAATGAGCCAGAGAGGCTTATGACAAGATACAAGTACATTGGTGCTTTTATATTTAGCCAGCTCGCAAACAGAATTTGCATATTAGTAATAGCCAATCTGCAAAAGAAAGATATGCAAACTGAAAAACATAAAATAAACATATTATACACAGCAAATATAAAACTACAAAATACAACATTGAAAAACAAAAAATGTAAGACATTTAAGTATATAGATAATGGTCTGACCTCTATGAATCCAGGATAAGATGCCAGGCAAAGCTGAATTTCTTAACATAGCCAAAATTACAAATATAATTTCGATAGAGATTAAAAATGCAAAATATTACAGGATTATTACAACAAGTTAAAAGAAAAGTTTTATCAAAGAGAGGGACAAAATGATCATTAACAATAGTTTGTGATAAGAAGTAGTTAAGAGGTAGAAAGTTTTTTGTGTTTAATATCACAAGCATGCTTGGACAATCTAATATCTACAGTCCTTTTAGTATTACCAATATAAAATTTGTAACTACTGTCAATGGAAATAATGAGGATAAGATACACCCTGGTCTGACTTAAAAGGTTAATTTTAAATTTATCAGTCTGGATAATGCTAGGAATAGGAGTAACAGTTGAATAAGCAGGTTTAAAATTAAATTATCGACAGAACTAAACAAGAGAGTGAAAGATCTTAGGATTGTAAGGAAGACTAGATTTGAAAGGCAGTGGTGGGGGCAAGAGCAGATTTGGGATAGATATATTTAGAATGAATAACAGAAAAGATTTGATAAATAAACTCATAGAAATAGGCATTGTCCCACCACAGATTAAAAATAAAGTTGATTTTATCACTTATAAAATCAATAGAAGAACAAGCATTAAAGACACAGTTAAAATAGGATGTAAAAAATGCTTTCTTAGAGGAAACAGCCCTCACAGCACAGATCGTCACATGTGTGACAGTGATGTTGTAGTCACGTGACACCTGGGTCATAATGTGACATATTTGTTACTTCTATGAGACGTTACGTATTAGTAACTTTGTAACTTCATTATGACTATATTCTGTGACGTTTCCACAATTTAATTAGCACGTAACAATGTGACGACATTACAATGGCAATTACAATGTGACTTCACAAACAAGTTAATATGCGACGTCACAAACGACCATGAAAATGACCAAAATGACTTCGCTGTGACCTCAATATGACATTGCCGAGACGTACTGCAACTTCCCAAAGTCACACTCTGACGTAAATCTTGCATCACTGTGAAAAAAATTGCTGTTAGGGAGGGTAGAAAGAATTAACTGGAACACAAGAATTAGTAAATGTAGGTATACGAAAGACAGGAGTACAGAAACCATTAGTTTCATCTGAAACTAAAACATCAAGAAAAGATAAGACTCCCCCCCCCCCCTGATATTCAGCCATAAAATTAATAGAATGGTAAAAATCCTTAACACTATCAAGAAGGCAATAAAAGATTGTTTAAGCTATGATTCCACACAATGGAGATGAAACCATTCTCTGCATACCTAAACCATTTACATGGCTTGCGTTTTATAGTTTTATATTTGTTGTGTAATATGTTTATTTTATGTTTTCATTTTGCATGTATTTCTTTTGCAGGTTGGCTATTAATAATATGTAAATTCTGTTCATGAGTTGGTTGAATATAAAAACTCCAATGTACTTGTATCTTGTCATAAGCCTCTCAGGCTCATGCAAATGTAATTTATGTTTTAAGTTGAAATAAACTTTTTGTCTATTTTAAAGTCTGGTATAATTGAGAATTAGACGTATCATGTTGCCTTATTCCAATTATTGGAATATTTACTTTTTGCTTAATGTATTATCATTTATGTTTATTATACAGATAAACTATAGAGCAGTGATTCTCAATAAGGGTTCCTAAGGAATTACAAAAAATGACAGAAAAAGTTCAATTTGTCACCTCTTTTGTAATTGAGTGAAATAACATTAAATTAAGGTTTTAATGTGATAATTAGATTAACACAAAATCATTACCAAGTATATACAAAATGTTAGTTTGTAACCAGTATGCCATACCTAAAGTGAAAATGTTTATCTTTTTTTATTTACAGTAATTAGTAAATAGAAATAGGCAATAAGTTTTCCTATAATCTTTTATTCAAAAGTATAAGTGAATCATTTATTAACCTTATTGCTTTAACTGCTTTACCCTCTATTTTGTAATTAACCCCGCTGGCTAATCTGATGTTGTCAGCCAGGTACGGATTCTCTGAGATTTTACAAAATATTTCAAGGGCTTCTTCAAATGAAAAATGGTTGGGAATCACTGCTGTGGAGCTTTGAAACAACTTATCCAACCTTGTGTAATAGGTTTGGGATTTTTAACCTAAAATAAATATAAAAACTAGTATGTGTTCATAAATATATCAACTGGAATTCTGCAATGATTGAAATTTTTCAGTTAAATAAGAGAGATTACATTTGGCGAAGGGCTGGAAATGGCTATTCTGCTAACAGGGCTTGATTAATGCATGAACCTCAAATTTTAAGGGGGTTCCCTAAATTTTGTATCTAATAAAAAATTTAAGCATAAATACATTTTTAATTAATTTAAAACTGGCAATATTAGTTGCCATTTTAAATTATAAAATATGTTAATAGTTTTAAATATTATACATATATTGCTTTGATGTAAAACTTTTTTTTTTTCAAAAGGGCCTTTGAGGCTATGATCTTGAGCCCCCCAAATTTGTTGTGTTGATGTTTTGCATGTGTTTAATATGCTGTGATGGTATGGGGCCCTGAATTGTCACCAGGACTTAGGGCCCCACATTGGCTTGATCAGGCCCTGGCTACTAAGGAAGAAAGAATGCCTTTTGTGACGAATCTTTTAAGTCTGTTTTTTAAACTTTCAGCATACACATACTCCTTTTAAGGCACTAATATTTTTGATATACTCTTTTTATTAATTAATTTTATTGGCATGCCCCTATTTTGCAGGTTGATCTTAATAATGTCCTTTTCTTTGAATGAAAATTATTTCTGGAGGAATTAGTCAATTTATATATAATGTAACATGTTTATTGGGAATGAATTCTAAAGTAGGATACAAAAGTTTATGAATAGATAGTTGTACAATATAAACTTATGGATAGAAACAATTATGAAAGAAAAAATATTATGCAATTTTTTTATAATAAAATATATCAACAAATATACTTAAAATGGACTGCATAAAACATGATGGATATGTAATATACAGTCGAACTCACTTAATACTAGCATAGCTAAAATGAGCAATCTGCATACTAAGTTTGGTTCACTATTTAACTACATTAAGAGTTTCATGCTTTTTATGAGCACAAAAATAGAATCTCTGCTAATACAAGAAAAATATCTGTCCACTTTAATGTGATTTTTTCCTTTTTGACGAAAACAGAAATCCTAATTAACCATTCAGAACTAGTTTTAAACAGCAGGGCTTACAAACAACTGTATGGATGAAAACAATATTTCTGACCGTGAGGATGAAGATGATCTAATGCCGTTATCGGAATGGCTAGAAAAAGGGGATCTAAATTCCTATCAAGGTTTTCCTTTAGATGACTTCGTTATTGTTGATAATGAAATTGAAACAATTGGACTTTTAACAGAGGATAAAATTTTACAAGATATCCTTGAGAACCAAAATGATAATGACAGCGATAGTGAAAATTTGGCCGAAACATCAACACCTGTAACTTACATTGAAGCTAAGAATGCCTTAGGCATTTTAACGTGATTTTATGTGATGTGACCAAATGGTGAAAGTATGCAGATGGCTCTCGGCATTTTACATTGAGATATACGAGATGCACAAATGAATATGCCGACCAAACAATCAAATCTAACTGATTTTTTCAATAACTGTTAAAATGAAATTAAGTGAAATGAGACCATATGTGCATTTATTTACACTGTAAGAAAAATAAACCTCATATAAGTAAGACTGAAATTTCTATGTTTATTAAATGACATAAAGTTAAATTTGCACTAAGAAAATTACCCAAGTTAATTCTAGTAATTATTTTTATTACTGTGTGTGTATTTTAATTTTTTTTTCCTTTCACAGGTTTTACGAGTAATGGCTAATACGAGGAATTTTACATATTCTTGCCATCGTGTATTAACCGAGTTCGACTGTATATTTATACCATTCTAAAATTAAAATTTTTGTGGGAAATAATTTGGTGCCATTTTGTTCAATGCATAAAAATGAATTATACATTATATTTGTTACATATTATGTCATTTAAAAAAAAAAATTAAATCATACAATACTTTTTTGGTTCATTTTGTACATGCATACCTTGCAATTTATTGCAATGTAAACATATAATTATGTGTTAAATATTGTATAGTATTTTGTATAAAAATAAAATCTTTGAGGTAAAATTTATTATTGGTGAGAGACTGAAAACTGATGTTGAAAAGGGCATGGATATATTTGGTTTTTAAAATAATACTAACTTGCTAATTATCTCTGTGATCAATAATATCCTTCTAAATTCATTTCTCTTTCCTTAATATTTTCATAATATTGAAGAACTGTTTTGCCATTAATATTAATCTAATTCCATGTTTATGTTGTTAATTATGTTCTATATTTCATTGTTGTCAGTTATTAATACACATCATAACACCTGTATACTAACTTTATAAAACATCTAAAACATGTTTATTTCCATTGTACTTGAATACATTGCTCAAGTTTTCCTTATCATTTACACAAAGTGTTTTTTTACTTATAAATTCTAAAACATGTATTGATTTTTTTACCTTCAATGGCTATTTCATGTGTGGCAAAAGGACTTCTGTTTGCATTATTTTTGTAGTTTTCATATATCATAAACTATTTTGTTTTACTTCCTTTCTGACTTTTCTTTGTTTTATCACGTTCACTTTTGTATTCGTCATATAATGTAATTTATGCAACTTAAAAATCATGCATTAAGTTCTCATATTACCAATAATTTTTCTTACCTTTGGTTGAAATATTTGTGATTTTTTAAGTGTCAATATATTATTAAAAACACAATGTATTTTAGAATTTTTAGTCTCAACATGGAGATGCAAAATTTTCATAAATTAGATTCTATAATTTGTTTTTTTAGTCAGTAAATTAAAGTGGTAAAAGTAGAAGACAATACATTGTTATATTACTATTGATATGTTTATCTGCATTTTTATTATGAATGAAAATAAGCAAAATATTCTATTAATAAACTTATTTTTCATTATCATCAATATCACTTTTTCTTACTGTGAAACTTTCATGATACCTGATCCAAACATTCAAATGCTTTTCTACTCATAAAAAACAACCCTTTTAGTAAATGTATAAAAGTATAATACGATCCTGTTTAATTATAAAAATAGTTAATTTGGGAGTAAAAGACCATGTCATAATTGCAGTTTTATAGAACTGTATTTTTGTATGTTCATAATATAAACCCTTTTGTATGTATATGTTTATTCAAACTATATATATATATATACAAGGCAAAAGGCTATTATATATAATTATTAATTTAACATGCTCTCTATATATAAATTAATCAGACCTGCAATGTCGTAATTGAGTGGCAATCAAGGTAAAATATCAGACAATCATTTCCATGACATATCTCAAGTCACTATGGTATGTGGAAACAGACCAAAGGTGTAAATCCTCCAACCTAATATCTAATGAATGACATCTATACATAATGCCAGAAGAAAGCTTGTAAAATTAAATACTATTGACAGCATATGAGAAAAGAAATAAAAAGCAAAGAATAATCAATGACAATAATTGTGAATTTTTGTCCATCAAAATAATTTATAAGGGAAATAGTGTAGAAAAAACAGGAGTTGCTCGTCTGCAAAAAAAAAAAAAAACCATCCTTAGCTGGACAGGAATCAATAACCTTTGAATTGACACTCCATTGTCCACTATTGTACTACAAGGACATATCATATCAGCATTAAAATTCACAAATATTATCATCAGGCTTTTCAAACAGCTGCTCATGCCTATAGATGAGTGGAGCGGTCTAGGTATTCCACAAATATTATCATTGTTTGCCTAAATTACTTGTGGGAGCCAACAGTTATCCTGCCATTCTGTTCTCATGTTTCAAGGCAGTTTGGTACCAAATGATGTGTAATAGTATAATGGTGTGTCTATGGGTACTTCAACTCAAAAGTTGCTAGTTCCTATCAAGTCATGAATGTAAGTATTTTTTTCTGGAAAATAATTTTACAGCATTTTTTATTATAGATTTACATTGGATTTTTTTTCTTTGTTTATTTTGTTAATTTTTAATATGTTGCCAAATTTTATCCTTATTTTGAAATGTCCCATACAAATGTATCAAGTTTGTGAATCTGTGTTCTCTACAAAATAATGTATAGATGTAAAGAAATTGTTGGACAAAAACCAGCACTCATAGGAAATAATCAGATTTGTGAATATTCATTTTGAACTGACTAATTATTCACATTATAAGCATGCAAGGAAAAGGCACTTCATCCAAAAATGCAAAAAATGAGTTATATATAGTAATACGTCCAAAGTTTTGTATTCTGTCTACAGAAATAAAATCCAAGTATTAGCTATTAATACTTCCATCACAATAATTAAAATAACTTACAACTCACAACTAGTGATGCTGCTATTTAAAAAATTAGAACCAAGCTGTGTTAAAAATCATAGTGTAAAAAAAATCATTAAAATGTAGCTTAATACAGTATTTTTAAATAAAAGAAAGAAAATGTTTTTAAGCAATATCAGATTTTTTAGGAACATTCAAACTTTAAAATCCATTTATTTCAAAAATACCTTTTTGGATCAAATAATTGCTCAAAAACTGCTGCAATAATGTAATAAAAATTCATAAATACAGCATACATACAAAAAGACTGATTTAGTAGTTTCATGGGCAAATAATAGCCTTCTTTAGGAACGACAAGAAATGCGATCTCACTCAAGTAAAGTCAGCAACTTTACTTAAAAAAAGCCTTTGATAATAGTAGATCAGTTTTTTGTATATATGCTGCATTTATAAAGATTTTAATTAATGTGGTATCTTTTTGAACTTGGTACCTTTTCCTTGTATGCCTACAATATATACACAACTAGGTCCCTAATTATTTATTTCTAAAATGATAATAGTGATAATTTGTTATAAATGTATATTTTCTGAATTTTAAATATTTTGATGTGAAAACCAAGACCTACCACTCTCCCTCTCATGTGCTTTCATATCAGGTCTTATCAATCATTTAACCTTTATATTTCATATGGTACCCATTAGAACAATGTACAGTAACACAAAATTTATAGTATTTTTTCTTTGGTTACGATTTTCTGTGTATTTTTAATTCATTTATAAATTTCAGGGAAATGTGTCTGTGACATTTGTGGCAAAATTTACACCATGGCCTGCAATCTCAGTCGACATAGAAGAATGCATCGTCAGAGAGTATGTTATCGATGTGCAATCTGCGGGGTAACATGTACTAGATCCGATAATTTGCGTACCCATATAAAAAATGCCCATGGAGGTATTTAAAATTCTGTTAGTTCTAAACTATTCACATAGATTTTATAACCGCGAAAATCATTTTTGTTTGTTGATATCAATAATTTTACTTATTTTATACATGAGTTTGAAATAAATTATATATTTTAAAAATACCCTGTCATTTATGTTCAAGAATTGTTAGTGGTCTAATTACATACAAATACCAGGTGATCATATTTAAAGCATCTCTGCTCGGATTGTTCCACAAAGATATCTAGCAGGCGAAACTTAACTTAGTAGGTATGCTCTCCAGAATATGTGAAAATGATTTCCACCAGAAAGCATCCCCACCAGGAGTCAAATTAGTGCTACAGTAGTAATGAGTAAAATATACATATAACATAATATATTAACTGGAAAATAGATTAAATTAAAGGCTCAACATGTTTTCTGTATTTATAGAGGCAGTGATTCTCAAATTTAAAGCTTCCCACCCTCCATTTTTGAATTTGCAGCAGCAGCCTTATACATATGATTTTACACTTGTGCCACCCCTTTTATTTTCCATGGATGTTCAGTTTGTTTGTTAGTTAATACCAGCAGTATACCCGTTTTTTGTATGGAATATGCAACATAAAGAAACGTTAAATTCCCAATTATGTGCGGCTTTCTATAGTATTCTAAATGACATTGTTATTCAAAACATTCTATTAAAATATTTAAATTAGTGTTCCTAAAAAGAAATTTAAGAACCTTTGTTTTCGCTATACAAAATGATCTTCACAGGCAGATATGAAGAATAATTATAAAACATCTTGATTCCATTTCTAAACAAAAATTAGAAAAAACATGAAATCGAATCAATATATGCCAAAATAAAAGTGCTAAAATTGTATTAGAAGATATACTCGTACTACTTATATTTTCATAGACTAGAAAATTATACCTGTGTATTAGAAGATATATCTGTACTACAATATATGGATTTGAAAATTATTTTACCAAAATAAAACAGATGACATACGAATTTGAAAACATCAATAATACCAGTAACCTTTAAACCCAAAGGCTGTAATGGATATAATCCAATCTAAAATAATAATAAAAGATTTATTTATACACATATCTTTATTATTTAAATAAAAAAAGATTTATTGCTGCATTAACTCATTGGACTTAATTCTGTTGCAACTTGATATTTTTTTTTTTTTCAAATATAAACTCATTGGGTTTGATTCCATTGCTTAACAACATTTTTTTTTTTTTTTCAAATAACTTTGCAGAACAAATATTGTTTGCATAATGCTATTTCAATGGAAGGTTTAATAGAGAGTAGTAAATACACACATAAACAGATTGTCAATTTTATTTATATACAGGGTGGCCATAATTAAAGTAAAGGTGTTTAGAGCCCAATAGTGAGAAAACTGTTGGGCCAAACTCCACCAAATTTACAGTAAATAGTAATTAAACCATGGGCTTTCGATTTTTAAAAGAAAAAAAAAATAGTTCAGATTTTTGCCACTACAGACCAAAGTGGCGCTGTAAGGTCTATTTTTGGAGTAAAATAGGCATAGGAATTACAGAAAGTTAACATTTTACATGCATTTTAATATTGACATCACATTTTACATTCACATTTGCACTTACATTTTATCAAACATTTTAGCAATCATGTCTCCCATATGCAGTAGTGTGTTGTAGTAAATATGCAGATTTTCACTGAGAAAAGAGGTGGTAATGCAAAACATTATGCACATTTTAGTCAACAACGCTGACGGCATTAGCATGTATTACTAGTTTTGAGGATATAAGGAAAACAGAAAGAATGTGTTGGAATCAATGATGTGCTGCATTTTTACAATTGTGCTTTGCTGTTAAAAGTTCGCTATGCTAGCATTATGTGATCGTGCTTTGCTAGTAAAACTTTACTACCAAACAAGTGAAAATGCTTCTACTGCCCTTCGAGAATATCGGAGGTTGAAGGCCCTAAAGAAAGGTCCAATGACTATCACAGGTTTGCGAAAAATGCTTTTACATTTTGAAAATTCTGGAACTTTACTAGTGTTACCAGAACAGGGGCATAAACCTATAAGGAATGAAGAACTTCATACAGTTGCAACTGCCATAAGGGATCCAACAGTCGGATCTAGCAGTGCTTGGAAAATCATGTGTAAATTGCTAAAATTTTACCTATACAAAATCAGCCACACTCAACAGTTGTTTCAAGGACATGCAGAAGCTCGCTTGGACTTTTCTCCGACATTCCTAGCTCACATCGAAGTCGACGAATCATGGCCTTGGAAAATCTTGTGGAGTGATGAGGTGCATTTTCATCTGAATGGAACAGTAAACATGCAGAACTGCCACATTTTGGCTTCTGAGAACTCTCATGTGTTTCAGGAGATTCCTTTGCACTCTCCGAAAGTAACAGTTTGGTGTGGTTTTACTGTCTCATTTATCATAAGTCCGTATTTTTTTTAGAACACATCAAATGGTCCAAAGACTTGTTCCATCAATGCTGAGAGGCATCGAACAATGCTGCTGAACTTTGTTATTCCACAACTTCAGCGTGGATGTCTTGAATCTATGATATTTATGCAGGATGGAGCACCCCCTCAAATTGGATTGCGCGTACAGGAAGTCCTACGACAACATTTTACCAACAACCGAATAATTAGTCGAGCGTTTCCTATGAAGTGGCCAAACCGTTTGCCTGATCTGACCCCTTGTGACTTTTGGTTATGGGGTCATATAAAGCACTTGGTATACCAAGGGAATGTGGATAATTTAGCCACTTTGAAGGACCTAATAACATTGCATGTCAAGCAAATCAATGGAGATCTGCTGCATTCTGCAATAGAGAATGCACTTTTTGAAACATATGCAAGGAAAACATATTGAATCACAAATATAAATGATGCCAATATAAAAATTAATGTCATACATATGTAAATGTAAGATGCAAATGTAAATATAAATGTACTAAATACGTATAAAATTTAAATGTGATGTCCTTTTCAAAATACATGCAAAATGTTAACTTTCTATACTTCCTATGCCAATTTATACTTTATGCCTATTTTACTCCAAAATTGGATCTTACAGCACTACTTTGACAAAAATCCAAACTATTTTCTTTTCTTTTAAAAAAAACTTCTAAACCCCATGATCTAAATAGTATTTACTGCAAATTTGGTTCAGTTTGGCCCAACAGTTTTCTCACTATCAGGCTCTAAACACCTCTACTTTAATTATGGCCACCCTGTAGATTGAATTACATTTAAATTTGAGACCATCAGATTAGCTAAAAATGTATTAAAAAGATGTGTGTAACAAACTTACCAATATTATTGAAAGAAAATAAAGGAAAATAATATATTTTATATACTATATAATAATACAATATATTTATACAAAGTTTGAAATCTCAAGTAGAGCCAGAATTCTGGATTGGTTGGCTAATGATTGTTTATTGTGTTTATGTAATGCTGTATCCTGTGATTGTTTTTTTGATGGAATGTCACAGGTATAAACAATTTAATTCTGAAAATACATTTCCTCTAAATCTGGTGGCACACTGGTAAATGAGAGTAATTCTGTCACTGTATTTGATTGATTAATTATTTGAGAAAATAATATTTATTTATCATGTCCCAGAGTTATATTTCAAACCAATTTACTTCAAAATCACAATTCCCAGATAGATTACATTTTTTTTTTATATTTTACACCTTTCTAGCTAATATTGTTTATAATTTAGTTGTAACATTTCTAACATTTTGACTTTATGCCTTTTCTACATTGTGACCCTTATTCCAAAAATGACAACATTTTTAAATGTTTTTAAACAGAAACATATTATTTAAAATAATTACACAAGTAATAATTTAAAGTTTTTATTTTACAGTTTAATGAATCCAATCAAAATACACAAAAGTCACATCACAAAATATTGAGGAAATATATATCATATTATACAATGCTTGTTACACACGACAAATTGACTAGTGGTGACAAAATTCTGGTAAATATATTCACATTTTAAGTAATGTACAGGTATACAGCCACACATTACTTCTGAGAACAATGCTAGTTATAACATAGTTGACCATTCTCTGAATATAGTGCATTTGAAACTTGAATTTTGAAATATGCTTATACTTCACATGTAATTATATATTAATTAGTCGCAATATTTTGAGGTAACTAAACCAAAATTATCAATATCATATTTTAAGCGACATAACTTGATAATGAAGAGAAAATTATAAAAAAAAAAATTATGTTTTTTTAAAACAATACCAGTGTGATAATTAAAAAATGACCAGAACACATTTTGGAGACAACTATTCTTCAAAACTTTTTTCTTCAGAGTTGATACTCTAGCATTGGTTTTCATTGCCCAATAGAAAAATTAACTTGCTAATGGCAAATGGGCAACTGTCATATTCAAGCCCTCCTGATTTACCCATTTTCTTGAGAAAAGAGATAAATAGATCAGAAATTTCCTTTCTCTTTAAATATTTGTGCACTTTTTCATCTGACAGGCATAAAATGATGTCAGCCAGGATACTGGGAAACATCTCTAAATGGTAACTCTACATCTGTTAACAATGATTTTTAGAAATGCATCCCTGTTGCAATGTATGACTGTATTCAGATTTTATACACTTATCGGCAAAATATTGAAATATGAAATCTAGAGGATTTTTAATGTTTTGCATCATTCAGAATAAGTACATAAATCTAAACCTTATAACATTTTTTAAAATGTTTTCATCTACGATTTAAAAACTTAGTATAAAAATGTGCAGTATTTTTTTTGAAAAAAATGACAAAATTCAGTTTTTTAACCAATCAATGAAGAGATAATGTTCAGAAAGAATTTTAAATATATATACTTGAAAAAATTTTGCATTTTCTAGGAGAAACTATACAACCGGCTTTTGTGCAACTTACTTCAGACTTACAGAAGCAATATGAAAACATTGAGGTAGATGAATAAACATTAACAGCAATTCCATTTGATTAAATATCGTAACCTTTATAAATATCAAGTACAGTAGAAAAGTGTGGATCAAACATTAGATTGAAGATTATTATTTTTGTTGCTGCTGCTTCTCAGTTGCCACTATTTATAAGTCCCCCCTTTTTTAAATGAATTATTTAAGAAGGTATGGAAATATTCTTTTATTCTTATTAGAGTTCTATCTCATGTTATCTATGCTCACGGACCCTATTTTTATGCACATACTTGCCAGATTTTACAAATATGGATTTTATATTCTTAAGATATCATGTAATGTGCACTCTGATTGCGAAATCTCTATGATGTAACAATGTAAAATACTTGATCTCCTACAATAGATAGATAGTTTTCATGAGACATACCTGAAGTAGCCACTGTACTACAGAATAGGAATATACAGGGTCTGTATAAAAAGAATCGGAATTTTTTTTTTCCTGACGTGAGTGTACGTCGTAGCAAGCTCGCATGCTTGGTAGTAGGGAATGTGACCTTCAAGACGCGCCAAGCGACAGTCGCCTTCGAGCATTCGTTCAGACTACATCATGCTTTTAGTGGACCTTTGTCAAGTGACTCAGTTCAAGCGCGAAATGCAGCGAACGATTGAACAGTGGTATGTGATCAAATTTTGAGTTGGTTTGGGGAAATCGGGTACGGAGATGTTGGCCATGATTCGCCAAGTGTTCAAGGATGAAAACATGTCACAAACAGCAGTTTTTAAGTGGCACAAGCTCTTCAAAGATGGCCGAGAGAGTGTGCAGGATGAGCCTCGTGCTGGACGGCTGTCGACGTCAAGAACCGACGACAACGTGCAACATGTGCGTGAAGTACTGAATTCAGACCGTCGTTTAAGTGTGCGAATGGTCGCAGATGAAATTGGCATTGATAAGATGACAGTGCACAGCATTATCACTGAAAATTTGGCGATGCGAAAGATCTGTGCTAAACTCATCCCAAAGGTCTTGACGGATGAACAAAAGCAGAGGCGAGTGTCTGCTTGCAAAGACCTTCTGCAACGCGTTGAAGAAGACCCCGTCTTTTTGGACATCGTCATCATGGGAGACGAGACTTGGATATTTGAATACGACCCGGAAACAAAGCGGCAAAGTTCGGAATGGCACACTGCGGGATCACCTCGTCCAAAAAAGGCTCAAATGAGCAAATCCAGAGTGAAAGCCATGCTGATCGTTTTCTTCGACGCAGAGGGGGTCGTCCACTACGAATTTGTTCCTGAGGGGCAGACAGTGAACGGTGCTTTTTACCTAGAAGTGCTAAGAAGACTGAAGAGAAGGGTCAACCTGGTGAGGTCAGCCATTACCGGAAATTGGAAATTGCATCACGACAATGCAACCAGCCACACCTGCTCCAAAGTGACAGACTTCCTGACGATAAACGGCATCGCAACAGTTCCCCAACCCCCTTACAACCCCCGACTTGGCACCAGCAGACTTTTTCCTTTCCCCAAAAGTGAAATCCTCCCTCAAAGGACACCACCATGGGACCCTAAGTGCCGTCAAAGAAGCTTGCACGCGTGCCCTTAAGGACCTTCCGGAATCCGCCTACCAGAGAGCCTTTGAGTCGTGGAAAAGCCGTTGGCAAAAGTGTGTCGACGCTCAAGGGATGTACTTTGAAGACTTTTGAGGTATTGTAGCAATATCTGTAATAAATCTATTTTTCCGAAATTTTTCCCGATACTTTTTATACAAACCTTGTACTTATTATCATCATCATAAATAGCTCGACAGCCCATTGTGGGCTTTGACCTTCCTCAGAAGTTCCTTCCAAGTGTCCCCCCCTTGGAGCTATGCTTCTCCATTTTTTATTTTTAACTTATTAAAATCCTTGTTTACACAATTGATATATCTCAACAGTGGTCTTCCTCTGTGTCTTTTCCTGATCGGTGTGGACATAAAAATTTTCTTTGTGGTTATGTTATCGATTCTCAGCAAATGCCCTTCTGTTAATTTTAATTTATTTGATTATATCAGAATCTTTATATAATCTATATAGTTCAAAATTGTATCTTCTTCAAATATCATTCTCTTGAATTTCCACCAAAACATACTGCACAAAAATTTTCTCTCAAAGATGCTTTTACATCAGAGCTTTTGCATCATGTCCTGTGGAAGTCCAGGTTTTTGAAGCATAAATTAAGGTGGGTCTTATAAGTACTTTATATAATTGTAATTGTGTAGGAATATACCTACAAAGGTCAAACGTGTGGTCATGCTATATATCTATCAGCCACTATATCTATTGGAGGATGCTGGAATATGCCTAGCAATTATGACGCATTTGAAAACCATCTATATTTTTTATGTTGAAATGATCCAAGATCAACCAAAATCATCTAAATTAACATTTTGTTTTGATTTAGAGATAACTAATTTTATTCATTTTTAAATTTTCTATTTTTATTCCATCGAACCACTTAGCAATAAACTTTGTTAAGGATATTTAAAATTTTTACTCGGCAAATCAGGGAGATGGGTTGTGAACTGGGAAAATAATGTCACCTGATCATGAAGCTGTAATGTCTAATTAGTTTTATCTCAGCTAATGCATTTAATTTGTCCATGTTCAGGACATTTTAGTTAAAGATTTTTAAATATGTTTTGCTATTTAGTTACAACTTTTTCAATTATCAGTAATTCATTTTAATCATTGCAAGAATTGATCTTACATAATAAAAAATGTGCCTATCAAAGCCGAGTCATTTCGTATGTGGTTGGTCCTTATCAATATCTGAAACATTTCGTACGTGGATACCTGAACTTCCAGGACACTGTACCTGTGAGATTTTTTAATTCAAATAAGTTTAAAAATTATGAACATTTAAAGTCACATTTTGGGAGAAATTTTACAATTTTCAAATCAAATTTATCCAGTAAACTATTTTCCCAAGGACAAGAGATACAAGACATAATTCATTATAAATGCTGGGAGACAGATATTGAGCCATTCAACATTCTAATTTCTTATATTTTAGATATATCTAACATTTTTGAGCATGACATGTTATTTTATTTAAATTTATTATGTGCATTGCACTAAAAAATCAGAAAGATTTGATGGATACCTTTAAAGTTAGCATTTAATTCTTTAATTTTATTTCCATCAAATATATAATTTTGATTATATAAACATAGTTTACATTTATGAAATTGTATTTTAACAATGTCCTTTGCATTCTGAATTAATTTTTCAATATGAGGTGTTCTGAAAGTAATGTATATAAATTCTGGCTATATAATCAGTTTTATTAGTGTGCTTATTTGGGAAATTGAAGCACTATTTAATATATTATTTTGATAATATAAACTTAGTTTACATTTGTAAAATTGTGTTTGAACAGTGTGCTATGCATTTTGAATTAATCATAGTACTGTTTTGTTCTCTCCATGTGATGTGATGTGTTGTTCTGAAAGCAACGTAATATTATGATATTCGAATTCGCTTTCCCCATCCCAATTTTAGGCATCTCACTTATTTGATTATATCTCAGTTTCTAATTATGCTAAAGCTTAGCTTTAAAGATTATACTGTCTAGTTTTAGCTAACAAAATCAGTATACCTAGATTTCATGCGCTCTGCACACTTATGTAGGGTTAAGATGTATTACGCCCATGCAGCCAATTATTTTTTGTTAAGTTCCATTTGCTTTTCTATAATTCACCATATGTTTGGATGTAATTTTAATCAGAGATTTACATTTTAAATCTTGGACAATACTCAGTGTTGGTATTCATACTAGTCTAAGATAAATGTTCTTTTCATCCCAACTAGGGCTGTAAAATGGAATCATATATGATCATAAGAATAGTTTCCAAAATTGTAGATAGTTTACTGGTAATGAAAGTTAAGATAAAATCTAGACATTTTATTGCTAAATATCTATTCATATTTTGTACACACACACACACACATATATATACAGTAGACTCCCTCTAATCCACACAGATGGAGACCAGGGGTTATGTGAATTATAGAATTTTGCGGATTATAGATCACTGCTGCATAAACTAATGTGTAAAAATGAGACATTGGTAGATCCTGAGTTATTTAATTAAAAATTACTCTACAATACATTTAAAGCAAAATTAGATAATATTATAAATTTTGCTGCTTGTTTTTAAAATTTTCAAACAAACTTAATTGTCATTTAAGGATTTTTGTGTTAATATTTTTTTTTTTTACAGTCTATGAACAGTCATTATTTCTTGATCTGTAATAAAACCCTTTCTTTATAAAGTCAAGGTATTTATATTCCAGAACTAAGCCGTACTCAAAGTAACTTTTCACCTTTGTCATAAGAATAGGTATTATAATTAACTTTTGCAGAATTTAATACACTATTGTAAATTTAACAGTTTACATCCAAAATGTACTGTGGATTAATTAGAGTTAACTGTGTATATATATATACATACATACATGCATACAGGGTGTCCAGTGCTATCGGTTGCCAATGGCTATTTCCTCAACTGCTAGTCACAGAGATATACTTCGAATTTCAAAAATGCTTTAAATTTTAAAATGTATTATCTTAGAAGCAGTTTAAATCAATAAATCTATTTCTGAAAGCAATACAAATATAAATTTTTATACGGTCCTACCAGTTATATTTACGAAAATCATACTTTTACGAACAAAATTCACGAAGTTATAGCTGCTTAAAGTTGAAGCACTTTTTGTGCTGAGAAATGGGGATTATCCATAAAATAATTGGAGATACAAGTATTTCGCAGCAATTTATTATTTTTTGCAGCAATATACATTACACTAAACAATATTCAAGTTATAATTATTTGTAACACATAAAAAAAAATACAACTTATGTTAAATGACATAAGGTGTTAAATGACATACGAATTTTCAATATTTATATGGTCCCTTAAAGGTTGCCTGAAATGGGACATTTTTATGCGCGGAAAAGCGACTTAAGTCAAAGTTTAATGCTTCATAATTCAGTGAATTTTGGTCATAAAAGGATAATTTTTTTTTTATTATTATTATTTTGGATGAAATTGTATGAAGATGATTTTCCTAAATATAACTGGTAGGACCAGGGAACCATATAAAAATTTATATTTCGTATTTTTTTCAGAAATAAATTTATTGATTTAAACTGTTTCTAAGATAATAGATTTTAAAATTTAAAACATTTTTGTAATTGGAAGTATATCTCTGCAACTAGCGGTTGAAGAAATAGCCATTGGCCACCAATAGCACTGGACACCCTGTGTGTCGAAAGCCCAGACCATTCGGCTCGTCCAAGGACTTAGAGCAGCAAATTGAATGGCCGGGGACACCCTGTGTGTGGAAAACCCAGGCCGTCCGACTCATCCAATAGACACCCTGTGTGTGTATACATGAGCTGCACAACTGAAAATGTAAGTTATTGGGTAAATTCCTTTGAATGGGAATTATGTTCCCAAGAAAAATATTAGATAAGAGCTCTTAGAATGTTGTATGTGAACCATTATTAGTCTGAGCCAAAAAAAATTTTTTGAAGCGTATGTAAACGGGCTTCTAAGTTGTTTAGAAGGTTAGCACATATATAGAATGGTGTCCACTGTTGTTTCATAATACAGCCCTCTGAGGATATGATCCTCATCTCCATAGACACAACCTTTATGATTATTCCTCTATTTATATATAGTTTTGTGGTGCAAAAGGGAATTTAAGCAAATTAGTGGAACCCAAGCTGCTCGATATAACCAGGTCATACCGTACACTATAAAGTGGGGCATGTATGGTGGGGCATAAAATACACTATAAAGTGGGGAAATCATTTTCAAAATTGAAATATTTTATTCATACATTTGTGCAATGATTATTATAAGATAGCTAGATTGATTTAGTACATATATTACCTTTCAATTGCCAAAAGCTAAAAATTAAAAGCCAAAAATTAAATATGCATATCTAATGACACTCATTTTATATATATTACATTTATACATGACTAGACAAAAGACTCACTAATTTTAGGCTTTTGTGCTTAAAAGAATCGTTTTAAAAAAATCTACATCACTATAATATATCTGTTTCATATTTAATCATGCTGAATGCTTAAATAACACTTCTGACTAGACAAAAAAAAAAAAAAAACGATTAAAGATTAAAGATAAAAGATAATAAAGATTTAGCTACAAAATATGAATTTTTCTTTCATTTAAAAAGAAAAAAATCACAGAAAATTACTGAAAAAGTTTTTAAAGATAATTTTTCTGAAGATTATCTAGAACAGCAAAATAATTTTAATAAATTCTAGAAATCTCTATTGATCTCCCTTTCATTCAATTGTATGTAGAACATTAAATAAAATTTTATCTATTATTAATATATTTAATAGGCAAGTATAATAAAGCATGCAACTGTCGGAAAATTCCTTATCATTTATAAGCTGAAAGTTAATATCAACTGGATCTTGTGCATTTTGATTCAAGTAATTATATAATGATTTTTCTAACATCATTTATTCAACTTATAAAAACTAGAAAAAATCCAGACCTGTTGAGTAGTATTTACTATTGTCCCAAAAGGGGTTCATTAAGTTTCTTTACATCTTCATATTTTTCCTGATAATTGAATTGTACTGTATGTTTTTTTACACATATTGTTGTATACACATACTTTCCAGTTTAAAAAAATTAAAAATGTGCATAGAATTTTGTGAATAGTATTTACATAAAAATAGATAATCGCCGTTTTAAAGCCAAATTGGCTCCTAGTTCTCTCCTAGAAGTGTTCCTGGAAATTATTGTAAAGAATGCTTACAATATACAAATAAATACTTGATGATTATTCATAGTCAAACCAGAATTTTGCACTTATAAAAACATTTTTTTACTTGCTTGCTTGCCAGAAAAAAAAATCAAAATAACATTTCACAAAGTCATAATAACTTAATTGAAGAGTTTGCAAAATGTATGTAGTGATTAAGTTAACTTTAGAATGACGCAGGAATTTTTGGAGGAAATGTTTCTCAATGTAGTTATGCTGTCAAAATGACTGCTTCTGTCATTCTAGTGTTAATGAAGATTGAGATTAACTGCATTCTGGATAATATCTCATTAGAAGACAGTATATAATCGCCCACAAAAAAATGGAACATCATCTTTAATATTCCACTTCTAATTATACAACCAATACTGTTAACATATATTCATAATTGCTGAGTGATCTATTTTGCTGGGTACAGATTATTTGCCCCAGTCTGTCCCATCACTATTGCTGAGACAAAAAATTAGACTTCCTTTCATTCATCATGGTGTTTTTTGTATACCAATCAATTAGTCACATCAAAAATTCCCTGGAAACAAAATGTATTTTTATAATAGAGACTTATTAATAGTTGGTAATGCATGGTTAGATCTTTCAAGATCAATTTGACTCAAAAAAAAGTTCAGCTATATCTCAATAAAAACATAATCCACTGAAATTCTTTCTGCTTCAAAGTGGATGATTCACAAAAGAAATTTTGTAGTGAAAATTTTTCTAGTAGCTTGATTTTTAAAATTAAGAAATTGAGTTAAGAAAGAAGTGGTTTTTAGCATTCCAATTTTTTTACAGAATCTTAATCTACATATTTCTAAACCTCTCAGACACTAAGTATTTTGAGATTTACAATATGTAATTAAGATTCAGTAAAAATGTTTGTACACAATTCAACTCAAATTTTTATGTTTTTTCCCAAATAAAACCCAAGTTAGAAAAATGTTCATTACAGTATTTTTGGAAGGTTAGCCAAACTACACATTTTAATATAGAAACAATTGCAATAGGTAAAATTTGCTTTGCGATATAACTGAAAATATGTTTCCATTAAAAGAACATGAAACTTTGTTTCTAGTTTTTTTATGCGATTCATCAATTGATATACTGAAACACTGTGTTTAATCAAAGCAAGTTCCATTTTGTTTTTCCAATAATGGTGATAGGACTAAATGAGATACATGATTTGTAACCAGCATAATAAATCTCATTCTGCAATATAAATGTAAATTAAATGGCATTGATCATATGATTATAATGTTAGATAATTAAGGCAATCCTCTTTTACTGGTGGGTATGCATATTTTAAACTATATTTTACTCCATAAGAACAATAGATATAACTTTCAGCTTAAATGATATACTATTTTTATAATTAAGCAGTTTAACTCCAAGGTCTTGATTACTGCATTTTCTTTTTAATATTCTAATTGCCAGTCTAAATTTTAATATTTAAACCACTTTCTACATCTCTTACTGGAATTAGTAATTTACTTCTCTTTTAAATTTTCCCAGCTTATTTCCTAAATTGCAGTTTTGACCTCTATTTCAAATCATTATCTGTTTTTGGTTTTTTTTTTAATTATATTTGTATTTACATTATAAATAATCCCCATTTTCTGAAAATCCAAAAATAATCATCCCTTGATTCTATTTTTTATACTAATAATATGTTAAGAAATAGAATTCAAAAGATGACCCATTTTTAATTTAATCCATAGCTTTTTCTTAAGTTCTTAAATCACCAGGTTCCCGAAAATATCTTAGGATCTGAGATACCCAACCTCTGAACCATCATTTGCTTACACATACCGATGTTTTAGGGGTTTGGAAAATTGTCACTTCTTTTTGACATATGATATTCTGTTTAGATTTTATTTATTTCCTCAGCATCTTACTATATAAAAGGCAAGACTTGTGATGACATGGGTTAGTTTTTAAACCCAATTTTCTCTTACCTCATGCTCTAACATTACAATTTATAGTCTGGCAATAAGAAAATACTAAGAATTAACACAAATCGTTTCTCAAAAACTGAACATTTGGAACTATTGTTTTGGAAATAAAGTTACAGAAAACTACATTCTAAAAAACATGGTGACAAATATGTATAAATTCTATGTTGAATATGAAAATTGAATATAAATTAATGAACACATACTGCCCAGACATTTACAATGCAAATGAACTTTTACCTCAAATAACTATTCATAATAGTTGGTCACCTATATCAATGTAATTGCTTAAAGTTTTCATAAACATTTTGAACTTGTTGCTCTTAATGCCATCATATGAATCACCAACAACAAAATTCTGAAACAATCCTAAAATTTGAG
This sequence comes from Amaurobius ferox, assembly GCA_951213105.1. Taxonomy (NCBI): domain Eukaryota; kingdom Metazoa; phylum Arthropoda; class Arachnida; order Araneae; family Amaurobiidae; genus Amaurobius; species Amaurobius ferox. The sequence continues at coordinate 131,076,120 of OX578145.1, forward strand.
ATAAGGATTTTGGATATTCAATACCACATGCATAATAAGTAGCAATAAGGATAATCAGGCCGTTAAAAATCTCAGTTGAATCAGTCTCAATTAGTGTCTTATCTCCAGCAACAAATATTTTTTCCACCTTTTCTCCACTGCTGAAGATGTAAAGTAATGGAGAGGAGTCTTCTGAAGTCTCCATGTGGCTCTTTTGTTGATCTTCTGGTATGTCCTATGAATAAAATAAATTATGAACACAAAAACTACAGCTGGACACAGGGCTTGAACACACAGCTTGTGGGTACACAATACCCAGGGCTTGAATATACAGCCAAGGGTTAGAAATGATATGTTCAGACCTGACACCTCAGTTATTAGGAATGTTTTGCATGTGAAAGTGGAACCATTCAGTTGCTGTCTGGAATAACACGAGAGCACAATAAATAAAACTGCTGTTTGTAAGAATACAACTTTCTACAGGGTAAGTACATTTTCCATAAAAAAAATTTCAAGGACACCATTTCTTCCATATTATGAAGTTGTATGCATTTCTGGGAGGAAAAATCATAGAAAACTAACATTATTGTTTAATGTTGAAGCCGTTGAGGAATAAACAATGTTGTTTAAGAAAATTTCAGCAACAGCGTAATTGCTAGGGAAATGTCCAGAGAAAACGGAACTTCTCAGAAAAAACACAATGCTGTGGATTTGCAGAACACTTTCAACCTTGCCTTTTTCAAGCACTTAACCAAGAAAATGGGAATTTTCAAGTACTTTCAAGGCCTTGAAAATGTTAATCTAAAATTCAAGTACTTTCTCAATTTTCAAGCACCCGTATGCACCCTGTTTCTAGTACTTCCTTGAAGAAAGCAGGCAAAAGCAAATAAGGTGACTGCAATTGTTTTGAGAGTGTTTTGAGTCCTCTTCCTCAGGTGAATAACAGTGTGCACTCTTAACAAACACTAAGAAAGAACTGCGGGATGACAGGCAAAGACAATTGAATAGATAGATCTGGAACACCCAAAGCAAGAATTCGCTAAAATGGGTAACAGACATTGAAATGGAAACCCAAATCATACACATCAAACCTGGGCCAATAAGGCCTTAGCCCACACATTATGCCAAGCAAAATAAATTAAACTGAAAAGCGCATTGATATGAAATTTAAAATAAAACTGCGATAAAATTACTAACAAAAATAAGGGAATGAGGGAAAAAGAAATAGGCAAACCCATATAAAGAACGATGGCAACATTGTGAAAATAGTAACTAAATAGGAGTGTAACTCCTATTCACTCACTATTTTTGCAATTTTGCTATCTTTCTCTTTATATCAGTTTATCTATTTCTTCTTTCCTTTAATTTCTCACTACTCCCTTATTTTTGTTAATAATTTCAAGTTTTATAATTTTTCTCTGTTTTAATTGTAAATCTCATATCAATGTGGCCTTTTAGTTTCATTTCTTTTGCTTTGTGTAATGTGTGGGCTAGGGTGATGCTGACTTATCAGCCAGAATTTATATATTTATGGTTAACGTTTCAATTTCAATATCTACTAGCGAATTCTCACTTTGTTCCAGATCTATCTATTCGATTGTTTCTTTGCCTGCTATCTTGTAGTTTATTCTTAGCAATTAAGAAAGAGCACACTGTTTTTGACTGGAGAAAGAGGGATCAAAATTGCCCTCTAAACATTTGTAATCGGGAACATTTTCTAATTTAAAATAACAGCTGTTTATTTTTAAAATTCTCTGCTCCATCTGTAAATATTCATGTTTGTATTAGACAACATTTGTTGTAATAACTTTTTATAGGTTTTAATTTTCATAAAATTGTAATCATTTTCTTTAATAAAAAGTTGATTTTTATAAAACTCCTCTTAATAGTTAATATCTTAAATGAGAAATCATTTTTTAATTGCAGGATCACATATGAACCTTAATTTTAGTTCATATGTAACAAAATGCTAAAACTATAATATCATTGATACCACAATAGGCCACCATATAAATAAATAAATAAATACATTAAAGGGAAATGTTTGGAGTTTATGATGTTAAAATACTCAAAATATCCAGTCCTATAACCTAGAAATAAGTTGTATATGAAGGAAGCAATACAGAACTCTCTCTCTAATCTGCACATTTTGGGATCAGAGATTGTGTAAATTATGGAATTTTGTATTACTGCATAAACTAATGTGTAAAAATGGTACATCCTGAGTTATTTAACTAAAAGAGCATTTAAAGCAAAATTAGCAAATTTTATAAATTTTGCAACTTGTTTTTAAAATTTTCAAATATAGATTAAATTGTCATTTGTTTAAGGATTTTTTTATTTTTGTTTTAACATTATTTCTTTCGATCTATGAACAGTCATTACTTCTTACTTTGCAATAAAACTCTGTGTGTAAAGTCACATGCTATCTTTTTTCCCTTCCATCACAAGTGAGCTTAGTCCATCCATAATAATAATAAATAAAATGGTAAAAACCAGTTGGACAAAAACAATAACACAAGTCAAATTTATTTCCAGCAATGTAATGGAACATTTCGAATCGTAGTGCAATCAAACTTGAAAATTGATTCCAGAGTTCTCAACCCTTGGACCAAAGATTTTGGATTCCTGAACAGAAAATTATCAAATTTTGAGGGGAAATATCAAACACAACAATTGCCGATAGATGGCAAAATTAAATATTTTTAATTATTAACACCAAATTTAGCCAATCTGCAGATAGGCCCAACTGTCTCTGATAGATGGCGCCACCACACTTTTTCTCTGGCAGTATAGCAATTATTAACTAATTAAAGGACTAATTAATTATCAACTCATTTTACTAACATATTGTACAGTCTGTCTGAAAACTTTATCGTCTACATTTTGCAAAACCAGCAGTAGTGCCCATCAGGGCGTTTACAATTCTTCTATTTTCACATATTTCACTTAGAAGAAGAGGTGAGATGCCATCTTTCATTCAAGGAAAAATAAATTAAATAAGAATCCTAAACTTTTTGTACAAATGCTCAAATTATCAAACATGTACAATAACGCATAAATGGCAACACTGATTGGTGCCATCTTGAATTTCATCAGTAAATTTAACTGTTTACATTCAAAATGTAGCGTGGATTACAGGGTCATAACTGGAGTCGACTGTACTTGCTTTTTAAGTGCTTCCCATGATCTGTTGGTGCGTAATAAAAATGGTTATTTTGATTACCTCAATGATCATAACTAGAAACCAGCATATTTTGCATACAACCTATAACAGTTTCAAGGGCAATCACCTCTCTAAAAGCGCAGTATCAGTATGTCAGAGTATCGATTACAACTCAGAAAGCTGAAAAAACTCATGTATACTAATTAGACCAGGCTGAATCTAAATCTGAAATCTATTTTTCAAATTACCCCTTGGATCTGGAGAAATAGCCTCTCAAAGTTTGGTCTTTTTTGCTATTTTTATGCTTATAATCTCAGACCGAAGGTGTTGCCACAACATAATGCAATTACATGGTATGATACTTTAATGCCTGAAAAATCGAAAACTGTATTCAGCTCATGAAGTTAAAGATGACACCATCCCTTCACCTCTATGATTCAGCTGAATAAGAAAGTTAATAATGAGATGTCATCTCAGTTCAACAATTTAGAATATGAATATTTAAATCATAGAGTTAGAGACAGTCAGTCTCTTTACCTCCATGGTATGACCAGAAATTAAAAACTTGAAATAAAGAGTTTGAGGTATTAAACTTGATAAATTAATTTGTTAAAGGGTCTAGAGGAGCATAAATTAATTGTTTTATGTTAGAGGATTGGTATAGTATGTATGTTTTGTTAGGGAATTGTATAAGAAATAGCAATATTGAATGGGATGGATGCATGGTTCGTATTTGATTGTAGATATTAGGAGCAGATGGGAGGATTGACGGCAGTTGATATCTGCCAGTTCCTGCATCCCATGATGTACAGAGCACAAAGCATGCAAGCTTTACTGGTATAAATATTGTTGTGCAAAAGGTATTTTAATAAGATTATAATTAAGAACAATTATTTAAAAGCAATAGACAACATAAGAAATATTATTGCACATAGTACATATAAATTATTTTATTCGGTTAAACTAGATATGATTTATATTAATATTTGGTAATTTTAATTAAAAAAATGCAGAGCGTGTATAAAATAGGACAATAAAAGAGTAAAAAAAGTATTCCAGTAACATGCATACATACATAATAAAACTTATGCACCTGAATAACATAAAATTGAATATCTTGAACTTGCAAAATAAGGTACTTATTAACAAAAAAAAAAAGACTTACTACTTTGTGTTCCAGTATACTTTTAGAAAAGCTTCGCCTACCCTTGTCAAAAGCTATTTCTTCTTCTAAATATTTCAAAATTTCAACTTGTTCTAGAAAGCTCTAAAAATAAAAAGTAATGAAATATCTAAAATATGGTTACATGCCAATTGTGAAATAAAAATTATGAAATCAAGACGTTAGTTCAGAGAAAAGAATTAAATTTTAATATAAAATTATCCCGCAGGAAAAAATCACAAGTTTCAGATGAATATTATTCTAGTATTTTCTAACCACCATAACAATTCTATATTCTTCCCTAAGAAATAAAATTAATTGATCAATGAAATAAGAGATAATTTTGAATTGATACAAGATTTTACTTTTTACAAAGATTTATTATCTTTAAAATGTGAATAATGTACACTATTCAAATCAAGCGTATTTAAAAAAATACACTTGACAAAGATTGCATTTCAGTGTTTGAAGAGGCAAAATGCTTCTGTGCTTAAAATATAATAATGAACATAGAAAGGCCATCAATATATTTTATTTTGCCCACCTTATGATTGGAAAAATAATTTTGACAAATTAGAACTTGCAGTGAAGGGACGTTTACCATGTAACATAATGTTGCATATAAGCAAGGAAATGCTAACTGTTCATCTCTTAACCCTTCTTGGAACATTGTTTGGTGGTTTTTACCACTTGTCAGCAAGGTGATAAGATACTCACAGAGTGCAAAACACTTAAAGCAAGGATTTTAGCAATTTTCCGGTAGAAGTTTGCTTCTTACTAGCAACAGTGCATGGCATTATTTTAGCCCACCCACTATTGGTAATATTCTAGGTGCTCAGTATTACAATGAAGCAACTTTTGCCCTATAACAAGATGTTGCATACAAGCAAGAAAGCAACAAGGTCCATGGGTGATGAAGAGATGACTAGTTGAGCACATTCTTGCTTGCATGTAATGCTCTGTTACAGGACAAGAGTCACTTCACTGTAATCTTGAGCACTTAATATTGTATCAAATGTGAAGTGGAGCTAAAATAATACTGTGCATTATTGCTGGTTTGAATTATTTATTTTAAAACTTCTGCCAAAAAAATTCCAAAATTATTGCTTTAAATGAGTTTTGTACTCTTTGGTCATCTCCGCTTTTTGGTCAGAGCCTGCTCCTTTACTAACAAGAAATCATAGTCCAAGGGCATTAAAGGAAAAACAACCAGGAAACTACCAGGAAAATTTTACATCATGTTGCTGTTTACACACACACAAATATATATATATATAAATTGAAAGATTTTAATCGAAAACTATGCATAAACTAATATATATATATATAAGGAAAATACAGGGGAAAAATTGTATTTGCATACATGTTACATATACAATATAAATAAGTTATCTGCAGTGACAGACATAAGACATTTTCTATGCATTCATATTTTACACTGTTTAAATTTACTTAAAAGTCAGAAAGAAGAAGCAATATATACATAATAACTTCAGTTCATAAGTAATTCATTTTAAGTCACTAAAAGTTTCTTTTACTAAATTGGCAATCAATAAGTCAATGAAGTTGATGAATTAGATGCATTTAAGACCAATAAATACCAGGAATAGAAAACATTGCTATTTTTATTAAACCTGTGACATTTAAGTAACATGTCCAGGAAATACGCATAGAAAATAACATCTCTTCACATTTCTAACAATAGGCTATTTTAGTGGATAATCAAATCACCCATTTACAGCACCAATAAAAATAAATCCTCAGTTTCACTCTTGGGTAAATAGATTGATTGTAACAACTTGGCAGAAAACTGAATCTGAATCAAACATGAATGACTTTATAATTTAACAATTTGCATGGACTGATAACATCCTTTTGTGGGAGCCAGAAAATTAAACCATTGGAAATACATTGAAAATTCGAGCAAAGATAGAATAAACATGTAAAATGACAAAATTTAAAACTAGACACATGCTTCTTGTTACAACATATTTCACACAGAGCATGTAAAACTGGTTGTTGATCTATAATAAATTTACAAATGTGAATAAGTTGTGTGTGTATCATTATGGCCCCCTAAGTCTCTCATCCTGTGCTTATTGCCACCCTCATCCCCCTCCTCAAATTGCTGCTCATGCCCTAGGGCGAGTCAGGTGGTCTGGGTTTTCGACCCTCACCCCCTCAGTTGTCTTAGCAATTTACAAACATTCAATGAAATATGCATTAGCCTATCTTCAAGATAAATTAAATATTCATTAGCCTATCTTCAAGATAAATTAAATATTCATTAGCCTACCTTCATAATATAATGTGGAAACAATTAAAGATATAAAATCAAGTTAGAAATGAGCTACATTTGGATAAATTAGAAAACTTATAACTGAGAACTTTGTAACGATGGCTGTAAATTGAGAAGATTGAATTGAATTAATTGAATAAATCTTGTAAACGTAGATAGGTTTTGAATTTCATATATTAACAGGGAAATACCATTTTTCCCCAATAAAAATTCATGATCAAATTTTTAAAAGAACTGTATTTCTAACTGGCTACCTCAGTTTAAGCTCTTTTGAAATAAATGTATTGATTCACTTTGATGATCAAGTGCAAACTTAAATTGGTTCATCAAGCAGCTTCACTCAATTTATTAAAAGCAGTCATCCAAAGGGAACAAAGTAAACCTGTGTCTTGTATGCTATAATAACCCTACACAGAGCACTTTTTTCTAAAATAGTAAAATGATTCCTTATCTGTGGACTTGTGTGGTTTGGAAGACAGTACAATAGATTAATTTTAGATTGTTAGGCAATTGTACTCAAATGATCGGAATCAAAAGTCAAATAACACCATCAAACTAAAAGTCAAGAAAGAGAGAATAAAAATCAAAACTTTTTCAAGGACCTTTGTAAAATTCACAAACTTGGGGATTAGAGCTGAACATAGGCCTGAATGGGGCTCTATGGTACTCAATATTCTGTGAACTCATATACGCTCAAATTCTAAACTAGTTTTTTTATATATTTATTAGATATATATATACTTTGCAAAATAGTTAAAGATTAGAAAATATTATATATTTACAAATCGAAGATAGTCATATTTATAACATTTATATACTACAAGAACAAATTACCAGATGTTTCCCGGGTCTTAACCTTCTACTTAAATATATAGATGCAAATAACACCACTCAATTTTCAAATGGCCTGTTTAGAATTAAAATCATTCTATTGTCGTTTCAATCCAAATCCCAATGCATGTGCAGTCACACACAGTTATTTACCACCAATCCTCATAATAATAATCCCCATCTCAGAACATAGCAACTGTCAAAATACAGCAGTACCCAAAATCAAAATGTTTATAGTTTTGGTTGAAAATTAAACAGAAAATCAAAAAATAGAGTGATACAAAAGAAAATTTTCTTATTAGAATGTGATGTTATACACCCATACTTTTGTAAACTACAGAATTGTGCTAATCTTACCATTTTGGATGCAGCAAAATAAGAAAATAAAAGATGAATATTTTGATGTATTTAAAAATAAATATGAAAATCTTACCAATACAGTTCAAAGATCGTTAGAAAGAATATTCTTCGACCTTTTTGATGATGTCAAAATGGAAACGCTGATAATATTTTTAATCACTGAGGAATCAGTCTGTGTAAATATTGCTTAAGATCATGCTTCAACATAAAATAACTAAAATTCAAATTCTAATTTTTTTTTTTAATCTTGCTGAGCTGCATTGTCTTAGACTGGAAGTACCTCTGCACCAAATTTCTCCATTGTCCAAAGCTTAAATTTCCCACTACAGATAACACAGACACACAAATATCTTTTGTTATGCAAGAAAAAGTTTCTGAAATCTTTCCTGAAGCCAAACACTTAGTAAGTGATTTCTATCATTCTATGGTAGGTGTTGTGTAGCGAAATAGAAAATTTGTTAGACTGAACATCAGAAAATACGAGGAACATATTCGGCTGGTGTTTTAAGGGGACTATGTGTCAATATACAAGTTTCACAATTATGGAATAAAGGATATGCTCTAAAAGGGAAATCCTATTTTATTTTAAATTTCTGGTATCCTTATATTTCTACTTTCAAAACAATATATGCACTTTGAGAGTTTGGTATCTCAATTTAGTCATTCGTCTTCACAAATAGACATTTTTCAAAATTAGTAGCAATTTTATAGAAAATCAAAAACATATTTTGGGCTTGGGCGGGTTTGCCTCTATTTTACATTCAACAGTTTAAACTCTTAAAATTGAGCCGAAACTCATGTCTTGTGGTAATCCTAATTTAGTTTCTATCTGAGTTATATTCTGAGCAATAGATGTCGCTAAAGAAAAACAATTCTAACTAAAGTTTTCTTAGAAATTTGATAGAAAATATTCTATGATTAACTAAAGTAAAAAAATTATATACATACTTTGCTTTCTTTAGGGGGCTTCATAACAGAACCTACTGCTGCAAATAATGACTCGAATCGCTCTAGCATCAAAGAAGTATCTTCATGATTTATTGTATAAAGAAAATCTTCAATAATCTAAAAATAAAATTGCATGGTAGTTTTATAGACATAAAGCAGGAACAAATTAGTTCTTCACAAAACTGAAAGCCATTTTTAGAGTACAAACTGGTAGCAAATAAAAAATAATATATACACACAGGTGTCATATCGTCGATCATATTTTCCCAAATTGTGATAAAAATTCATTTTGATGTTCTATATAATAAAAGGCAATGTCTGTGTGACTGTGTGTCTGTCTGATACACTATTGGCTCAGCGACCGCGCGTCACAGAGCTATGAGATTTGGCAATTGGAGACCCGGGGGGTGGGAAGGTGACATGTGAAAACCGATTTTTAAAATTTGAATTTTTTTGTTGTTGTTATTTAAATGTTTTGTGATTTCGACCCTTTTTTCCCCTTTTTTTCTCCACCATCCAGACATCGTAAAAAAAAACAAATCAGACAACCGGAAAGAGCAGACAATTGCAAGTAAAAATATATCAATTTTAAATCTCAGGGACAAATTCTAATATTTTTTAAAGATTTTCAAACAAAAGTCACTTTCGGCTCAAAAAAACAAATTTTTGTTTTTAAATCCTCGCATCGGGAAAAGTTCCTACAATTTCGACTAATAATTTACATTTTTAGAAAGCTCAAACATCAGGCATTCTTACAAGCCTAATCTGGTCAAGAAATAATACAAAATAGCTGCAGGATTGGGATTTTAAGAATTTTTGAATTTCAATTTCTCGGCGGCAAGCTGGCAAAATAAGTTTTTTCCCATGTCCGTGCAGGAGCACTGCGCGAAGAGATGCACTGTGTTTCCATGGAGATTGTGCATCGGGTTAGAAAATTATGTGATATTTTAAATGATGAAATTAAGAGCTTAGCATATAGTCATTATAAAATTTAAATGATTGAATTATGGTGGATTGAATTGTGATGATGCATTGTATACATCGGGTGGTAGTAACAGTATACAGAGTTGTTGTTGTTGAAACCCAGACCATCCGACCTACCAGAAAGGTGTAAGGGTGAAATTATTATATTTATATTTTAAATGATGGAACGATAGGGATTTTTTAAATGGATATTTTAATTTATGGATATTTTAAATGGATATTTTAATTTTATGGATATTTTAAATGATGAAACAATGGAACGATGGAATGAGGATATTTTAAATATTATATTATATTTTAAATGATGGAATTAACCCGGGAGCACGCGCACTGGGTCTTAAGAGGCCCGGTCGTTCTAAAACCATACCGTAGAAACACCCCCTTTTCTCGAAAGTGGTCCAGGTCCCCAAAAGCTGTATTCAAGGTCAATCACTTTCTGATGGTTGGAATTTCCACATTCCTGAATTTCACTTTTGTAGATATTTTGGATGTTAAGGTCTTTCAGGCCCGACGCACGTGTTCGTGTAATCAGATCTAAATTCATTTTTTTTTTCAAGTTTGGGAAGTAAAATGAAGCGATATATGTCATACAAGGATGAAATAAAAAGGCTTGAAACTATGCTTAGAGATATATCAACTGATGAAGAAACGATAAATGAAAAGAGGATGAAGAAATAAATGATGATGAGATTTTTAGTGAACATAAATCTTCTTCAGAGGAAGATATTGATTCTTATGATGATACAGATGAAGATGAAGATACAGACATTTTGTCTCAAAACTTCTACGTTGTCAAGATGACACAAAATAGAATAAAATTAAAAATCGACAAAATGTCAGAATTCCTTCTCACAATATCATACTAAAATTACCAGGAAACATTGATGATGCAAAAAACGTATGTTCGATAATTGATTCGTGGCAACTGTTGATTGATGATAGTATTCTAATGGATATCGTGATTTACACAAATAAGTATATAGAGACTATAGCACATAATTTTGAGAGAGATCGTGATGCCAAAGAAACTTCAATAACAGAAATTAAAGCGTTGATTGGTCTTTTGTACTTTGGAGGACTTCACAAATCGTCGCATGTAAATGTGAAAAATCTCTGGGCTACGGATGGAACAGGTCTTGATATTTTCCATCGAACTATGCCTTAGAAGCATTTTTTATTCCTTTTGAAATGTTTACGATTTGATGATATTACAGACCGTGCTAGAAGAAGAGAGACAGACAAACTCGCTCCAGTAAGAGATATGTTTGAAGCTTTTGTAAGAAATTGCCAAAAGTGTTATACTGTGGGTGAATATATAACAATTGATGAAAAGCTTGAAGCTTTTAGAGGACGATGCTCTTTTCATCAATACATTCCTAACAAACCTGCAAAATATGGTATAAAAATCTTTATATATATATATATATATATATCTTGTGGATTCCAGAACATTTTATACCTGGAATTTAGAAATTTATGCAGGTGCACAACCTGATGGTCCTTATAAACTAAATAATTCTGCTGATGAAATCGTAAAGAGATTAACAGAAAAGCTCTCAAATTCTGAAAGAAACCTTACTGTGGACAACTGGTATACAAGTTATAATTTGGCTAAAGACCTTCTAAAGAAAAAAATCACACTTGTGGAAACAATTAGAAAAAATAAGCAAGAATTACCTAAGGAATTCATCACAGGAAACAACCGAGATGTGCATTCGTCTTTGTTCGGCTTTCAGAAACACATGACATTAGTTTCGTATGTACCAAAAAAGAATAAATGCATAAAAGTTTAGTCAACAATGCAAAGTTTAGTCAATGATGATTCAATAGACTCAGCAACTGGCGATGCTAAAAAGCCTGAGATCATAACATGTTATAATCTCACAAAGGGAGCAGTAGATGTCGTGGATGAAATATTTTGCAAACTTTTCTACTGCATGAATAAGCAAAAGATGGCCAATGGTAGTGTTTTTTTTGTGTACTAAACACAGCAGTTATAAATGCTCGTGTGCTTTTGTCAGCTAAAAATCAAACAACAGCAAAGGGTCGGCAACAATTTTTGAAAGAACTTGCTTTGGAACTTATAAAGTAACATGTTCAAAACAGAAGCACGCAACAATCACTTCCTCGAAAATTGAGAGAACAACTGATAGAACATTGTTCTTCAAGTCAGACTAGTGAGCCACCAAGAAAGGTACAAAAATGTGGCCAAAGGAAAAGATGCCATATTTGTCCAAGTAAAAAAGACAGAAAATCTGCAATTTGTTGTGATAATAAGGGAAGGCTTTGCAATAGTTCTCTCGGATTGCAATCTTTCATGTCCTATCTTGTAAAGGACCATGAATAATGATAAAACGCCACGGCTTTCATCTGCTAAGTGATAGGGGGTGCCACAATAACAATCTGAAGTTGTCATGCAAACATGCTCTACTGATGTGTATTATTTACATTTTAGTGGGAAAATATTATCCTTTTCAGTTATTATTATTATTAAATAATACCTAAAAAAACAACAAAATATGCACAGCCGTTAGACTATTACTTCTTCGATCCTTATAAGGTATTTGTAAAACATATCAAAGACTACATAAAAATTCGAGCTGCATGCATTGAAGGGTTCCATATTGAAGACATCGATGAATTTTGAACCAACATCGATGAAGAGGCCAACAGAAAGTTAAATGACAGATTATTTATTTTAAAAATGCATTCATTTGTGTACAATTAACTTGGCGCTGATATATTTCAAGATTTGGTAATATATTCTTGAAAAAAAGCTGGATATTCTGTTGAAAAACACATTACAAAATTTAACAAGATAATGGCAACTGTATTTAATATTGGTTCAGCAACTTATTTCATTGTAAATTGCAATGATTATGCATTTGTTAAATGTGCACATTGTAACGTTTTCATTTATATTGATAATACATTTAATCATTCCCATTCATAATTTCAAACTTACAAAGAATTTAAATCATTCATTATTTTACAAATTTCATTTGCTTTCACTTTCATTGTAATACAGTCAATAGTTTTGTTGATTAGTTCAGTTTCGGTTTCCAAAAATTTCAGCCTTTGTCTTTGTGTTTGATCAACCTTTACGACCATGTCTTGGCAGTTGTTTAGCTAATTAATAAGATATAAATTATATTAGTAATAAATTTATTGTTTACTACTTATCATTATTGTCCATTTTATTTCAAAATAATAATAATAATTAAAAAGGATAATATTTTCACACTAAAATGTTAATAATACACGTCAGTAAAGCACGTTTGCATGACAACTTCAGATTGTTATTGTGGCGCCCCCTATCACTTAGCGGATGAAAGCCGTGGTGTTTTATCATTATTCATGGTCCTTTACAAAATAGGACATGAAAGATTGCAATCCGAGAGAACTATTACAAAGCCTTCCCTTGTAAGTGCGATAAAAATATCTGTCACACCATTTACATTTGCAAAGAATGTGAATAAATTGTAAGTATTTTTTGTAATTATTTATTTTTAATATACACTTAGTGTCTGTTCTTTCATAGAAAATGCATTTAATGTGGTAAAAGACATTCTCGGTAGTATTATTTAACAAAATAGGCTGACCGGGTCTGCGAATCCTCGCGTAAGTACTTATAGAGCGCTTTCCCTCAGGTTAAGAGCCTAGCATATGGTCATTATAAAATTTAAATGATTGAATTATGGTTTGTATGGTTTTGGTCCTAGGGACAATTAAAATCTGAATTAGTGTTTGCTTTTTATAAGGTTTTTGGCTCATTACGCTGAATTGAATTGTGGCGATATATTGTTTAGATCGGGTGGTGGTTGGGACCACAATGAAAAAACTTAAAGACTGAAGAAATAAAAAAATAAATAAAAAGGAAGTTATGGAGATTGTCGTAGTAATATTACGTTATATTTTAAATGATGTAATTAATAGCCTAGCATATAATTATTATAAAATTTAAATGATTGAATTATGGTTTGTATGGTTTTGGGCCTAGGGACAATTAAAACCTGAATTAGTGTTTGCTTTTTATAAGGTTTTTGGCTCATTACGCTGAATTGAATTGTGGCGATATATTGTTTAGATCGGGTGGTGGTTGGGACCACAATGAAAAAACTTAAACACTGAAGAAATAAAAAAATAAATAAAAAGAAAGTTATGGAGATTGTCATAGTAATATTACATTATATTTTAAATGATAGAATTAAGAGCTTAGCATATGATCATTATAAAATTTAAATGATTGAATTATGGTTTGTACGGTTTTTGGCCTAGGGATAATTAAAAATGGAATTAATGTTTGCTTTTTCATAAGGTTTTTGGCTCATTATGCTGGATTGAATTGTGGCGATGTATTGTTTACATCGGATGGTGGTTGGGACCACAATGAAAAACCTTAAACACTGAAGAAATAAAAAAATAAATAAAAAGAAAGTTATAGAGATTGTCACGGTGACTTAAAATTTCATTATTAGTTTTAACGTCATTAAACTATACCAAACTTTGTTAACTCCACGGGGTTGAGGGCATGGTAGCCCAGTGGTTAGCACGTGGGAATTTGACTCGGTAGTGTTAGAAAAACTTCGGTTGTAAACAAGCACGTACGTGAATCGGTCAATGTACGGTCTAAATCCCAAAGACACTTCGTTCTAATTGGCTAATCGCTTTTGGATCGCTTGTTAAGTTTTACCCCCATGGTCTGTGGTCCTGCAAATTGAGACATCAACTTCCGGTTTATGCTAATTTCTACTTCAATCGATTAGAGATTAGCATACTCCGGAAGGAAAACATTAACTACAACTTCAATGATACTGGGCTATTTAAGCTGGAGCATGTATCTTGATGTATATCTCAATCTATTTTTGTCTTCGTAATATGTATTCATGATCACGTATGATCGTTATTTTCATGTACGCCAGTTATGGCGATGTTCTTGGCCGATGCTGTTAGGCCTAACTGAAGTCTTATGATTAAATTGATAAGACTTTGTTTGACTAAACTTTACGATGTTACCATTTTCCGAAGTTACGGAAATGGATATGTTTTTGTTCATTATGATGTTTTAAGTTCACAGAAATAAAGTGAGTTTTTGTTTATGTTGACTACTTTCATTTTTTCCACTGTGACGTTCTGCTATTCAACTGGTTTTTTGAGTTTTTTACTAATGCTAAAAGAATAAAATTCCAACAAACAGGGTTATGGAGCCGTAGCAGCCCTAGTACAGCATCCTAGCCAACGGTAAAGTAGTTTGCAAACATCAACAAATAACGAACGAGCCCCAGGATGGGGGCCACAACAGCATTCAACAAAATATGGCTCCAGATATGGAGAAACTTAGCCAGGAAAATTTCTCAACTTGGAGTATCGACTTAAAATTTGAACTTATGAGCGACGGATTATATGGCTACATAACTGGAACTGAAGAGAAACCGAGTGAGGATACAACAAGAAAAGAAAGATTAGATTATCAAAGGCGTAAAGAGAAAACCTTGTCAATAATCTATTATAGCCTGGAAACTGAATACCGGGATTTGATTTCTGCAATCGACGAACCAGTGACACCATGGAAAGTATTGACAGAACAGTTTGAGCCAAAGTCAAGAGCAGGTCTCATGAGGCTGTTTGATGACTGTTTCAGTGAAAAGCCAGCACCAGGTGAACCAGTGGGACTTTTTATATCATGGATTAAAAGGTTAGTGGCAAAGTTGAAGGATGCCGGATACCCAATGGCAGAGGTCCTGGTTGCATTTCAGACAATCCGACATCTTAATGACGATTTTAGAGGGATAGTACAGACATTGTATAGACAACCAAATGACCAGTTTACCCTGAAGTACATCGAAGGGGAGTTGCTCACTGAGGAGGACAGGATAGCTCAGCAAAAGCGTGACGAGCAACAAAATGGATGTAAAACTTTTGCTTTCAATATACTTAAATCTAAAAATGTAGTTACTAAATGTGTAAATGTAAATAAACGGATAGGATCTTGCCATGTATGCAAGGCTTATGGTCATCTTAAGGCAAACTGTAAACTAAACCATGCAAAATTAAGTGAAATATAGTCTAGTATTTTATATTGCAATACTGAATCGACCAACAAATTCGGTTTGGTTGTTGATACGACAGCAACTAAGCATTTTTGCAATAATTTGGAATTGTTCAACAAATTTAAAGAGCTTAAAGGAACTACAATGTCCTTAGCTGCCGGTGATCAAGAAAGCCCAATTGAAGGTGTCGGATCGATTAGTATGTATGTTAAAATAAATAATGTGAAAAATTTCCTTCATTTGACAGATGTAATGTATTCACCTAGATTGAGGAGAAACTTAATTGCTGCTTCAATTCTAGAAGAGCAACAATGTAACTTCACTGGGAAAAATGGTTTCCTTACTTTTTACAAGCCTGACGGCAGTAAATGGTTTTATGCCAAAAGACATAACGGCTTGTATTTCCTTCGACCTCAATACGAAAAAAAATCTAAAAATTTTAATGTTGAGAAATCTAAAGGAAATGTAAATGCTAAACCTAAGCCCAAAAATGAAAATTCTAAAAAGTCTAGTGATTTTAAAAGTAAAAATAAAAATGAGTCATCTGTTTGTAAAACTGAAAATAATGATCATGTTTTTAAAAATCAAAGTAACAAAAGTAAGTTTAAAACTTGTAAAGTTGAAAATTGTGATAATGATCAAAGTAATAATGTAAATAGAAATACCAGTAAAGTTTTTAAACGTAAAATTGTAAACTCTAATACTAGTATTTTTAAACCTAGCAAGCCTTGTAAGTTTGATCTTTTTAAAAGTTCAAGCAATGTAAAATCACCCATTGAAGTCGGGGGAAACACAAGGTTATGGTATAAAAGGTTTTGTCACATCAATTTTGAATATTTACATCACACATGTAAAGTGTCAGCTGTTAAATGATTGCCTAAAATCAGTGTTCGGAAAATCAACTGTAAATGTTGTAAATTGACAAAAACAAAAATAATTTCGTTCAAAATCATAGACAGAATAAGATCAGAAAAACCATGTATCTTATGAAACAAAAATCTGAAGTTTTTGAAAAGTTCAAACAATTTCAACATCGAGCAGAGAGATTTCTAAATACCAAAATTTTAAGTGTCAGAACTGACAACAGTATGGAGTTTTGTAACACTGAGTTTGAAAAGTTTTTAGAAACACAGGGAATCAAAGCGGAAAGAATAAACATGTACACACCCGAACAAAACAGGGTTTCCGAGAGGTTTAACTTAACTGCTTTGGATTGTGTTAGGGCAATGTTAAATGATAGCAATTTAAAGGATGATTTTTGGGCAGAAGCTTAACTCTGTTTTGCATACGTTAAAATACGGATATGCCACAAGTTTAAGAATCTGACACCTATCGAGTTGTACAGCGGCAAAAAGCCATCAGTTGCTCACCTCAGAGCGTTTGGATGCCAAGTTTTTGTAGGCAAGCATAAACAACTTAGGGGGAAACTTGATGTGAGGGCACAAGAGGGCATTATGGTGGGATACGTACTGAAAACTCGAGGGTATGGGATATGGCTCTTGAATGAGGGGAAAATAGTGGAAACTAAAAATGTTAGATTTAATGAAGAGTGCAATGCAGAGGAAGGCGGTCTGGGACCCAGTGTAAATCAGAATCCTAAAGAAAATTTTACTTTTTCATCGCACGAACCCACCTATCCAGACTCGTCTGACGAGGAGTATATGGCGAGGGAAAAAGATGATTCATCAGAGGAAGATCAAGACTTTACTGAAAGTAATGAGGCAACGGGGTCCTCTGGTGATGATCGTCAAATTCCCAATCCAGATACTACTTGGATCAGAAAAGTCATTCCGAGAATGATGGGAACAAGAAAGGATGTTTATTACTATTACAAAGGAAAAGGACCTAGGTTGAGATCACTAAAAGATATAGAAACTTTTTGTGAGAAAAATAAAATAAAATTCGATAAAAAGTTTTTCAATTTTAAGGGGGATCAAGGAAGATCATGGGATCGGCCAGAAGAGCCAACATTGTAGAAGTCCAAATTCCTAGGAACTACAAAGAAGAGGCTAACTCGCCCCAAACCAAAGAATTGAATAGAGCCATGGCAGACGAATTAGGTGACATGAAGGAAAGAGGTGTCTAGGACTTAGTGCCTGCACCTGTTTCCGACAAAGTAATGGGTTGCCGTTGGGTATATACAATTAAAAGAAACGAAAGGGGTGAAGTTAGCAGGTATAAAACTAGACTTGTAGCTCAGGGATTTAACCAGGAAAAGGGGGCAAACTTACGAAGAAGTGTTTAGTCTGGTAATTAACTTTACAATCATTAGGATGTTTTTTACCATTTTTGTGTGTTTATTAGGATGGTTCCATACTCAGTTTGACATCAAATGTGCATATTTATATGCCAATCTCAGTGAAAAAATATTCATGAAACAGCCCCCAGGATTTTTTGACAAAGACAAAAGTGGATATGTATGTCAGCTAAATAAAGCGATTTATGGCTTGCACCAAAGCGGAAGAGAGTGGTACCTTGAATTAGACCAGGTTCTCAGAAAACACAATTTCATAAAGTTTAAGTGGTGCAATTGTGCATATAATTTTAATAATAAGGCTTTATTGATTGTTTGCGTTGATGACATACTATTATTTGCCAAAAATCAAATGGATCTAAATTCTGTAACTTCATTACTAAAAACTACATTTGACATTAAAATGTTAGGAAAAACAAAAATGTTATTAGGTATTGAATTTGAGGAAAAACATGATAAATATTTCATCCATCAAAATCAATACATCGCAAAAATTTGTGACAAATTTTCAAAGTTTAAATATCCTATTTCTAGTTTACCCATAGCTAAAGGTATAGTTTTAAGCAAAACAGATTGTCCAACAAATCATGTAGAAATCGAACAAATGAAGAATATACCTTACAGAAACTTATTAGGTTGTTTATAATTTCTTGCCAGCAGAACTAGATCTGATATATTAGCTATGCTGTAAACATCTTATCCCAATTTCAGGAAAACCCAGGCATTAAACACTGGGATGTTTTACTCAAACTTCTAGGGTATGTAGATAGAACAAGGGATTTTAAACTAAACTTATCAAACATTCAATCTGTAAATTTAAATTGTTTTACTGATTCTGACTTTGCAGCTAATCGGGATGATAGAGTATCAATGGGAGGAATGATATTTTTGTAGATAGGGTACCTATTTCATGGAGGACATTTAAACACAAAGGTGTGAGTTTATCTACAATGGAGGCCGAATATATCTCATTAACCGAATCGGCAAAGGAAATGGTATGGGTACAGAACATATTACTTGAATGTACTAAACTTAGCGTTAAGTTAGGAAATAGTGTAATATCCTGTGATAACCAAGCAGCCATAAACTTTTCCAATTCGCCCATTGGGAATCATAGAACCAAACACATTGATGTTAAATATCATTTCTTAAGAAATCTAGTGGAAAAGAAGCTCTTTGAGATTAAATTTGTAAATAGCAAAAATAACAAAGCTGATGGTTTTACGAAACCTATCGTCAAAGAAGCAATCTCTAAATTCTGTGAAATCTTTAAAACTTCTTAAGATGTTTAAATTCTAATGTGAAATCCAATGTAAACAAGTTAAATTCATTCTAAATTGTATAGCTGTATTTCTCAAAAATTAACTTCAACACTTTTTCAAAACCCGCATTGCGTAGTTTAGTTACCAATGTGTTTATACTGAGTGGCGAAGTATTTAAAAGTTTAAGATTTTCAATGTAATATACAAACTTTTTTTACATTCCCTCAACATGTAGTTTAGATACTGTTGAGTTTATACTGCGTGGCGACGTATATAAGATTTGAAAATTTGTATCCCCTATATTTGACACAGAGATATTTTTAAATTTGATTTCTCATGTAAATTGTATCATGATGTATTTTATACTTTTTAAACTTTGTCTTGAAAATATAATTATACACTGAAATTTATACATGATATTTTGAAACTCTATAATGTAGTATATGTTCAACTGAATTTAAATTTGATTACAACTTGTATTTATGTGATTAGACAACTCAATCTGCAGGAGGGGGCCCACTTGTTAGAAAAACTTCGGTTGTAAACAAGCACGAACGTGAATCGGTCGATGTACAGTCTAAATCCAAAAGATACTTCATTCTAATTGGCTAATCACTTTCAAATCGCTTGTTAAGAAGTTTTACCGCCATGGTCTGTGGTTCTGCAAATTGAGACGTCAACTTCCGGTTTATGCTAATTTCTACTTCAACCGATTAGAGATTAGCATACTCTGGAAGGAAAACATTAACTATAACTTCAATAATACTGGGCTATTTAAGCTAGAGCATGTATCTTGATGTATCTTGATGTATATCTCGATCTACCTTTGTCTTCGTGATATGTATTCATAATCACGAATGATCGTTATCTTCATGTACGCCGGTTATGGCAATGTTCTTGGCTGATGCTGTTAGGCCTAACTGAAGTCTTATGATTAAATTGACAAGACTTTGTTTGACTAAACTTTACGATGTTACCATTTTCCGAAGTTATGGAAATGGATATGTTTTTGTTTATGATGTTTTAAGTTCACAGAAGTAAAGTGAGTTTTTGTTTACTTTGACTACTTTCGTTTTCTCCACTGTGACGCTCTGCTATTCAACAGGTTTTTTTAATTTTTTACCAATGCTAAAAGAATAAAATTCCAAAAGGTAGACCCGGGTTCGATTCTCGCCACTGCCAAAACTGCTGCCATGTTCACGCGGAGTACGATCACATTAAAAATGTAGGTCCATAAGTCCTTCCGAGAGGTTGGTGGTAGGGGAAGGAGGGTAAGGTTTCTGTGGATGCCTCCCCCACTGGGTTCCGGTCTAAATTGGGTGGCACTTCCTGGCTGTCCAAATAGTTACCTTACACCTTTCTGGTAGGTCGCACCAGCGAGTTTGCCATGGTCAGAATTTTCAAGGGTAGCGAACAGGCTGGTCGCCAAAGGTGGCTAGTTATTAATAAGAGATGAGTTGAACCCATTACGAAAACTTTACAACTGCAAGTGAGTAATGAATTTGTTGAATGACTTATATATGTACAACATGCAGCATTTGTTTTCCCTTACTTCATATTTAGGCAACATTGCAATTTTTAAAATTTCAATTGACCTATCCCGTAGCATAGCATGGATAGACAGGCTGTGGTAAATACACACCTACTTCATTAAAGATTTCTTTTATATAAAAACAAAATTATGTAAACTAGCCTTGTAATGGATATAATTCAAATTAAGCAAAATTTTAGGGATAATCTGCAAATCAATAACTTTTGTTTAAAAATAAAATATGAATATTGGCTAAATAGATTCCGAGAATAAGTTAGGGTTAGATATAGCTGATTCAATAAGCTAGCTTTATTCAAATTTGAATGTGTTCTCAATTTAAACAAAAATTTTGGGCTGCTAATCTGCCAGTCAAGACTTTTCATTTAAATAAATGATAATAAAAAGATTTTAAGTGCAGATAGATTCAATAAATGTCTATACTGTAAATTTAAATGTGTTTTCCATGTAGGCAAATCGACAGGTTGAGACTGTATTTAATAAAAATGATCAAGTAGATTTCAAAAACTTGCTGAGGACAGAAACAATATTAGAATTTAAATATATAGATTCTGGAAATCTTGATTATTATTTCTACTGCTCTCTAAATTAAAAATTCCTAACATAGGCCATGTACCAAGAATGCATGTGTCCTGCACACTTAGGCAAGGTGTACTACACCTTTGAAGTGGGTAAAGCATGTTTAGACATTTATTTAGTGTATATTAAGCCTGTGCAGAAAGTTATTTATTATTTTGTTCTAAACAGACATATCATTAAAGTGTTGGTTGGTTTTCAAGCATTTGCTACAAGTTCCAGTGTAATTTTAGTTAGAGATTTGCATCTTAAATCCTGGGCAATGCAGGGTATTCGTGTTTGCTAAGAAACAATTTTTAGATTTCATAACACATATATTTTTTCTGACAACATCAATAGATTGATTTTGCACTTATTATAGGCTTGTTAGCAATTCCATACTATACAATATATGCAATGGCAACATGAAAACTTGTATGAGCCTTAATTTTGTGAACCTCAATGAATACCGATAAATTCAGTCTTATCACATAGCCTGTTCCAAATTTCTTGAAACTATTTGGGTTACATATGGCTGCAACAGCCCATTTCATAGTTACAGAACCTACCTGTAAGGTGCGAGGTATTCCCAAAGTTAGAATTATACTCACATTGCAGGTAACAGCATCCATGAACTAGTCTTACAATCATTATGCACTGGTTAGCATAGAATAGCTGGTTTGCAAAATTGTGAGACATAAGTCATTTCGCTCCTGTTGGGTTGCATTTGGCTATTTAATAATTTTAGGAATTTTGTTTTTAATCTAAACGTGTTCAGGGGTCTTATTTACATCGTTATTCTGTTTTTAGTTATTCATTTTCCAATTGTTTAGGTTTTTGATATTCTTCTGTTCCAAATAGGTTCTATTCCATAATATTGTGTTCAAAATGGCGAAAGTTTGTTCTTTTTTTGTTTTAGCAATTTAAATTTATTTAAATTGGATAATTTGTGGTTCCATTTACTGCCCTTTTTATTCCCTTCGATTTGATTCCAAATTTGTTGTTCTTGGTTCAGAATTTGTTGATTTATCATGATTTTTCATTTTTATTCTATTTTCAGCTTTTTTAAATTTTTAGAATCGTCCATATTTAAATTACGCCAAATTCGTATATTCCAAATCATTTCACTTCATTTCCTTTTTAATTTTCATCTGCTTTAAAATTCCTGTTCTTGTCTTTAAAATTTTCAGTTTTTGATTGGTTGACCGTAATATGAAAATCGTCTGTCATCAATTCTTTTATCGTTCATTGATAGTTTCGTTTACGAGGATGGCAGTGATGTTTGGCGGTATATAAATAGACTCATACTCTTTTTCATGCTCTTGCTCTTTTTGATTAGAACTCAAGATGTGATCCATTTAAGTTGTTGTAGTTGTGCTACGGCACACACATGTGGTTCATAATGGAACAATGCATTCTGATTATTAAATCTTCCCTTTCGGAATGCGGTGGTATTTTGTCTACACCTAGAGAATGAAAATCATTTTCAAAGAGCCTCCGAAATGTTGCATCTTCAATGACTAAATGGAGATGTTTGAAATGCCTGTCTTCCATTTCCTGTCTTCTAAATGTTAATCCAAGATGTTCCGCGATTTATGCGATGTCTGCCAAGGAAGTTTTGCCGGCAAATTGTTTATTTTCCCAAGTTGTGCGGCTCTTATTATGAAGAATGGAATTAACATTTCCATTATTTGTTTAACAGACATATGCCTTGAGTTCCGTTCTTATGTCAAACGTCCACTGCTACGGTTTGGAGAAATTATTTAACTTCAGCATTGTTGGATGTCCGGCTGGTATGGAGAATCCCCTTTGGAGTTGGACTTCGTGGAACGATCACTTTTCCAGACATCTTCTGGAGATAAATTTGATCCCATGACATGGATTTCCTCTGCTTGTTTTTCTCTGGATCTGTGGCACGTCTGGCAAACCTTCTGGTGATACTGCCTCCTACAGATCTCTGCTGTTTTTCCCTTGGAGAATTTGGTGAAACCTTTTCTAATTCTATTCCTAATTAGTAAAATAAGTTTTTATTCTAATTTTAATTGTTTATCAGTTTTACATTATTTTAAAGTTAAATTGATTTGGTTGAAATAAGACCCCTTGACCTATATATTTTCGGTTTCCAGAGCCAGTAGTTTTCTTTAACTTTTAGTTGAGATTTTTATTATGTTCTAAATTTTTTTTTTAATTGTAGTTTGACAAATAATTCTATAGCTTTAACATAACTTAATTTAAACATTAAATGCTGTTTTCTTTAACTTTTAATATTCTAACGTTTTTACTATCATTATACGACAGGTTGTTGTTGTTGTGTCCCTAACATTACATTTAAGGAAGAATGTGTGCACTGCTTCTGTTTAGTCTAAAGACCCGGGCACTCGAAGGTAGAAATACGACAGGTCTCTTTATAAATTCAATTTATTTATTTAATTTATTTATGATGTTTAATTTAATTTATTTAGTTAATGAGATGTAAATTTTAATGGTTTTCTAAAAGTGAAGTAAAATTTTAAATAAACATTAGATTTTTGAAAACTTAAACTCTGTGTTCTTTCTCATTTATTTTAATGTATTTTTATTTTAGGAAAGTTCCATTTAATTTTACAGGTTAGCATATTTTTATGCACTTAGAGTCACTGGTCAGTTGGCACTCTTTCAGTTTATTACAGAATGTTTTAGGTATTTAGAATGTTTTTAGAATCATATCATGATGCAAATTTCAACCGGACACTCCCATTGCAAATATCAGCTATTCCATACTAATGAGTACACAATAAGTACAAAACTGATCCATAGATGCTATTATTTGCAATAAAAGCATAATTCTAACATTGAGAATATCCTCTACAGATGGGCTTTGTGACTAATCAATTGTTCAATAATCTCATTTATCTTAGCACAAAATTCTTACAAATCATTTCCGTTCAAAGATAGGAATTTAACATGCAATTCATTCTATAATAAAACATGTACACAATGCAGTAGTAGAATATATGAAATGTTTAATATTAATTAATGATAACTTGATAATATGTGCAATTTCCATTTCAGTTGTTACAGAGTAAAAAATTCAACTATTAAAACACATAAACATTGTTATAAATACTTATTTGAAGTACCAGATTGGCAACTATTATTTATTATTTAAATGATTTGTTAGTTACAGTAAATGCTACAGAATATTAATATAAACACACATGTGACACATATACAACAGATAATCGAAAACACTAAACATTCATAATGGACAAGTGAAGTGAAATTCAGTCTCCATTCCTAATGAAACGAAATCAACATTTGCCTCAATTTTGTTATCTCTTTTACTCAAAAACTACAATAGGTAGGAAGATGTAATTTTGCATACATATGTGAAATTGCATGCAGATTTTCAGAATCATAATCTCAATTATTAAAACGAACTGTAACAAGGCAAAACAACTATTTTTAAACTGCATGTACTCACTATGCTTATACAAATAGCATTTAAAAATAAAATATAAGCCTAGCGGCACTTCCGATATGAATAACATTGTTATTGCTGTACAAAAGTTAAATTAAAAAAAATGTCCGATATTAAGCTTCATTACCCTATTTTCCTTTTTTTTTTTTTTTTTTTTTTTTTACACAGTTGCTAAAAGAACACAGCAAAATAAAATACATACTATGGAGAGTTAAA
This sequence comes from Amaurobius ferox, assembly GCA_951213105.1. NCBI lineage: Eukaryota > Metazoa > Arthropoda > Arachnida > Araneae > Amaurobiidae > Amaurobius > Amaurobius ferox. The sequence goes on from OX578145.1 coordinate 131,101,195, forward strand.
GAGTTATCCTGTATCTCCATGATACATACAATAATAAAATGCAAATCTATGGAAATATATTTTTGTGATTTAAATGTGTTACTTTGATTTCATTGTTTTCCTATATTCTAATTTGTTTAACATAATATTCAACATTTAAAAACTTATATGCTCTAGGATTCTCAAATACTGAAAATAATTTTTTAACATTTAATTTCATAATTACTTGTAAAATTAATTTTTAATTTGAAATCTTTCACAGCTCGCTTATTTCATACATGTCACTCCATTCAAAGCACAGTTCTTCACTAGCCGTAATCTTTCAAAGTGCATTACATTAAAGCAAAGATTGTCCTTAAGGCGGAACTCTTGTAGGATCTGTGAAATTCTATCTTAGACATATTTCACTGTATATAGAAATATGTTATATATAAAAAAAATGCTTAGATAATGCTAAATCACATGAAAGTCTAAAGCATGGGTAACATTATTTTTCCCAAGATAGAACACTAGGTTTTGTGAAATTCCGTGTTAGGCAGATTTCGTTGAGTATCAAAATATATTCTATATAAATAATACTTAGAATATAATATATCGAAATATATTCTATATAAATAATGCTTAGAATATTGAATATCAAAATATATTCTAAATAAATGATGCTTAAGTAATACTATAACCACATGAAAGCCTTAAACGTAGTCTAAAGTATTCTATTTTACAGATATTGAACAATGAATCGTAAACATTGAAAGTGCTTCATGTTTTTATTTTTTATAAGCCTAGAAAAAATATTAAATATGTTGTGAGGAAGAATTACAAAAATAATCAAAGGTTATTTTAAAAAGGAGGAACTTTATGCACTTGTAGCATACACAAAAATTGAAACTTATTTATATTTGCAAACAAATTATTATAACATATCTGTGATAATTTACAGAAAAAGGGTCCAATTGTCGGCAATTTTGCTGCACCTCATCAAAGTTTTTAGTAGATTTAGGTAGACTCATGCTTCTCAAATATGGGAAATGCTTTTATTAACCTCTGCATATTGCCAATTTTGAGAAACTAATTTTTTCTTCTATCAAACAGGGTTCAATAAAAAAGAAACGTTTTTAAACAAAAGTCCATGGTTTTAATCCCCCAAAAAATGGTTTAAACATAAAAAAACATGGCTTAAACAAGCCGACCTTGCTATCAACCCCAAAACAATTGTTTTCCTCTATTCTAATGTTCTAATTAATAATGCATCATTTGTAAGATTAATTGTAATTATTGCAAAGACAAGTGTTTTGTGTTTAAGAATCAGCCTGAAAAGCTGTATTAACTTATACTAGACCTTTTTAGCAACTAAACCTTTCTGGCAATTGGAAATTTCTCGCAACTGGATTTTTTCCTGTAAAAGCACCACATATATAGATAAATAAATATATACATATATTACTCACATATTTTGCATTCAAAAAGCATGGATATTCTGTAGTAAGAGTGGAAATCTTTCGTCTTGGATACGTCTCTAACCATACTCTCCGGCCCTTGTTGGTCTGTTTCAATATATCTAATATTCTGTACTCTGAAATAGATTGAGCCTTCCAACCTTCACAAAGTTCTTTTAACAGAGCTTTATATAACTTACTTGGGGTGTACCTATGGTCAATTTTTCGTCTCACTGATCGGAGTTTGAAATTGATTGATTCTCTCGGTCTCCGAGAATTTTGGGGCTTCAACCCGAGCTTTTTACGCTTGATCTTCCATTTTATGTGGCGAATTTTTTGGCTCAAACATTTACAAAAGAAAGACTGAAATAAAATTAAAGCAGATATTACATCAAAAAGTAAAACTAAAGCTAAAACATTTCATAATTGTTGATCATTACTCCTATTTTAATAGAATTAAACACTGAATATAAATTAAACAAAATAGTAAGTAATAAACAACATTATTATTTCCAAATACAAAAGTAATATTATAAAAGCTAAATCCAAGTTCAAGGAATTGACAGGACCACTAATTTCATTTATTAAATTGGAGGACATTTAAAATGTGGTGCAGTTACAGTCTAGTTATATGTGAATATTTTTCTTACTCTAATAATTTCTTATAGTTGATTTAATATAGACTATTAAATATTTTTACCATAAAATATTTTTTGTACACACACACACACACACACACAGTTTTTATTGTATAATTTAGAAGATAATTTAAGATAAAATTAGGGTAAATTTAAAATGCTAAATTGAAAGTAAATTTATCAAAATAAGGAGAAAAAAGACAATACAAAAACAATATTCTTTAAAAACTGCAAGGGATTGTACTTGGAAAATATACAACCACAGATCAGGAAAACAAGGGGACATACTTAACTAAAAAGCTGGTTGAAGCACATATAACTTTTATTTTCAAGCTCAAACGTAATCACTGTCTACATTTAAACATTTATCCCATCTTGTTACTAAGCAATGATTCCTTCCTGAAAGAAATCTGCATGAAAAAATACCTTACAGCAGCCTCTTGTATCATAGAATCTGAATAACACAAACAATTCTTTAAGGCATAGGTTCTCAAACCTTTTTTAATGGTGGCCTACTTCGACAATAAAAAGTGTTTGTGACCCACTTTAGGGATGCAAAATGTTTTTGCAGACCATATACCTTATTTACTGCCATTATTTTATACAATATATCAGAGATAAAATGTTCTTAGATGAACTTACATTATTGTGAAATAATCTAGATATTTTCTTTGCATTTTAATGTTTTTATCTGACTAAAACCAAACTTTTACCCACTTTTAAAAACTTATCAAATACTCTACATAAACACATTTATATGTAAATAGTTTTCTTCTTTCAATTTAAAAAATTAAAATTATTTTGTAGTTACACATATAGCACATATTTAGAAAGAATATTTTTCTCACTTTGATAATATTTTATACTGAAATTATTTAATATACACTAACAAATACTTTCACCATAAAATATTTTTTCAACGACAGTTTTATTGTGCAATTTGGAAGATAATTTAAATATTGCTACAAATGCTAGCACAATAAAATGATTTATTTTAGACATTTAAATTATAAAATGTACACACACACAATATTAGTTTCATAACAAATAAAACAGTTTTCTTAAAATTTGGTATATTAAATTTTTGCATTAAGTACTTTTATATATTATACTAAATAAAATTTCAGTAAGACATAAATTAACTTAAGATGTTATCATTATCATTTAGAACAATCATTCTTAAACTGGAGGTCACAAAAAAATTTTTGGGGGTTGCAAAAAATTTTAATAAATGCATATTTTGCTAGTTGCTTCTTCTTTTGTAAATTTGAATTTTAGTTTATTGAGTTATATATTTATTTGGTTATACTTTATACAAAGATGTACCAAAGATAAGAATTTTTATTTTAAAAGATGTATTTCATACTAAAAAAAATTCTGTTAGTAATTCATATTATGAGTATTTAATTTAAATTAAATATTATATGTGCTAGTACCATTATATATTATTACATTTCTTAGTACTGTTTTTCAGAAAATGAAGACTTTATTTTTTGTGGAGAGGAGGTCATCAGTTACAGCCACCCAATGTAATGGGTCCTTTGTAATTCTTAACTGCAAAAATAGTTAAAATACTATTAAATTAAAGACAACCAATCATAGGTTTAAAAAGTCATTTAGTAAAACCACCTTTCTTGACGTACATAAGTTTACAGAGCCAAAGCACTTTCGGGCATCTCCATGCCCTTCATCAATGACGAAATTAAATTTTTTTTCATTTCGCCATTAATGAAGGGCATGGTGATGCTCGAAAGTGCTTTGGCTTTGTAAACTTATGTATGCCAAGAAAGGTGGTTTTATTAAATGACTTTTTAAACCTATGATTGGTTATCTTTAATTTAATAGTTTATTAAAATTCACGTGTATCCATTCTGATTATTGTAATTGTAATTAAAATAATCTTGGCATGCGCCTGTCTCCTTCAAATGCCCACTTCTATGTCATGTGTCAGCTGTGATATTTCCTAAAAAGGAACAGTTTTAATTGAAAGGTACTAAGGATGTCTGATAGAGTTAATGACTTTCTGGAAATCCAAGTTACATCATAATATCAGCATTCCTAAATCTGATTTTATGAAAATGGTCTTGAATTACCATAGCTGCCAGCCTCTAAATATGAAAAACCGAAAGATTTTTATGCAAAAACATGAAAAAAAAACCGGGAGATTTTCACTTGACAATGTAATGTATATTCGCAACTATTACACTTAATCTAAATATAATAAGCACAACTTTTCAACAAATAAAACTGAAATATGTGATTATTATAACATTCAGCAGAATATAACACTATCATTTTCAATAGCAAAGGAACTGTGATGTCTGCATTCCTTTAAATCAAAATTTTTTTATCCACATTCCTTTTGATTTTGGCATAGGAAATAATATCACCTATTCCACTGTGTGAAATTTTGATGTCCGTTGAACAGATTGGACAGAAAGTAAATTCAGACAGTTTCAAAATAAACTCGACGTTTTTAGAGTATGAGTCCTTAAAAGATTGATAGTACTTCTTATTAGAGATTACAACTCTGAACACAGTTCTTCCCATTCCTCCTCTGCAGTAACATAAAATTGACACACAAAAAGAACTAAAGAAAGTCACATGACTCATGATCCACTCCTCCTACAACATGGCAGCAGAAAATTGACATTTGGAAAGAACCAAAACAAGTCACAACTCGCATCCCTGTTATCTTTGCCTAAAAAGAGGGAAAATAAGGGCAGTTAACAGAAAACTGAGAGATTAAGTAACTTACTGGGGGATCAGGAGATATGGGAAAAAAAATTAGAAATGTCAGCTATAAATTATCCTCCAATTCAGAAAATCTCATAAAAAAGTAAAACTATTCTTAATAGGAATTTGTTTAACAGTCAAGCTGCAATATTTAGTAGGAATCAAAGACAATCAAAGAAAAATTCAAATAGTTTATCTTCCTTAATAAAAGTATATTTGTTTGTTTGACATTGCTATTTGTAGTGCTACATCGAAGCATCGGACTGTGATGAAATTTGCTACATGCATGCTTAACAACCGTGTAATGTGCACCTCAACAAAAAAAATTAATTAAGATTAATTTAAAAGTTATGAATTTTTAAAATCTGAAATCACCATTTTGCATCATTTTATCAAATTAAATCAATTTTGCCACTGCAGAAGACAGATGATAATATGAGAGCAGGTGGAAATATTTCATCTCGAGGAAAAACAGCTGATCACACACTAAGTACATTTATATTTTAGGTTTCCTAACTTTGTGAATTTAAAATATTTCATCGGTTTTCTTTTTAATTTAGTATTATACATTATCATTATGGGTATTGTGTTAAAATCTGACTTCAATTGGATGAAATTCGCTGAGATAGCAATAATATTTTTAATTTTACTTTGGAGCTAAAGGAACTTTTAATTTAGTATTATATTATCATTATGAGTATTGTGCTAAAATCTGACTTCAATTGGATGAAATTCGCTGAGATAGCAATATTTTTTTTAATTATATTTTGGGATAAAGGAACCTTTTTGCAACTTGCGTATTTTAATTTATTTGTTGTTGCAAGAATGATTTTAGTCTAAACCAGGTGATTAAAAAATATATGGTGCTATCTGTATTTGTATTATTTAAATAGCGGGTGCTTATTTGGGACCCGGGCAATGCCAGGTAATTTGTTCTAGTTATAGCATAGTTTTGTAAAACATGATCAGAAAGTTTCAAAATACTCATGCAAAATTTCAAAATACTTTTGACTGATTGATTACTTTACAAAACATAATGAAGATGTGTTTATACCCAAGGCTCTTTTCCTTCATAAGCAATTGATGGGAAATTTGCATACATTTTTCTTCCGATGGTTTGATATTCACTGCTGTTTTGAATATTAGGAAACTTGTTGAAGTAGTGCCTGGCACATTCATCGATAAAAGTGCCCCAAACAGCACTCAAGTTATTTTGGCCCAAATGAAGCTTTACCGTTTCACTGAACTCAGGAATAGGTGTGTCATTGCTAATAACTTCATATTTAGAAGCTGCAACAAGAACAGTAAGTTTATAATTTATGAAAGTACTCAAATGAAATTAAGTAAATAAAATATACATAAAAAAGGCAATATCTCTGTCATCTCTCACATAAAAGATACAAAAAATGATTGCTCTAGCAAGTCACTGTTATTTTGTAAAAAGTGAGACATTACGCTATTCATGGAATGTGTTCCAAAATTTCATACGAAATGAATCACAAATTGATTTTTATTATTTTCTATATTATTTTCATTATGCAAATTTGTGTATTTGCAATTAATATTCAACTTTTAAACATTTAAATTCTTAACATCATTATAAAGTTGATAATCTAACATTACGAAAACCCATGTGATGTCAGATTACTAGATTAATTAATAAGAGGCTATGTAGGAATGGAGAAAAGGGACATGACCCAGTTGTAGTGTCACATAGATTACTTCTTAAAAGCTGTTAAAGCATAAAAACATTGAATTACAGGGTGAACTGGACTAAAGAATGTTGGATTACGAAGCTTGTACCATAGTATACAGTTTTAATTTATATAGTATGTAGTATTCATAAATTTTATATATTTTCATAAAAAATAATAAACTTATTCCTAACACCCAAATAAACGATTGTTTTAAACTTGATCTGCCCAGCCTTCTCTAAATAAGATAGTCTATTTTGCTAAAACAACATAACACGTTATTTTAAAAATGGCTATAATGATTCATCCCTACTAATGAGCAAAACCTAACATTTTTACCTAAAAACTATGAAAATAAATAATTTGGGCATTAATGGGTTAATATTCAGACTATAAAAACTTATATGCTCTTTTGTATTAGGATTCTCAAACATTGAAATTCATTTTTTATATTTCTAATTTGATAATTATTTGTTAAATTAAGTTTTGAAATCTTTCACAGCTCGCACGCTTCATACATCCGAGTCCATTCAAAGATCGCTTTTTGCTAGTTATTAACCCTTTAAGTGTTGTTGACGAGTTCAACTTGTCATGCACTGCATTACCGATAACCATGGTTGACGAAGTAGACTAATCATGCACTTTGAAAGCCGAGACTCCTGTGTTTTGATGCAAATAACTCGTCATATGGCTGTGTATAAGACATTGTTTGTGTTTACAATCTTCTCCACTAGATGGCAGTAGTAGTCCTACAAACTTTGTATTTCGTATTATGATACAGTATGAACTTTATTGTATTATGATATAGTAGAAGAAAGGATGAAGGTTTATTGCCGCCTTTGGCGACCAGCCTGCTTGCAACCCTTGAAAATTCTGACCGTGGCAAACTCGCTGGAGCCATAACCCCGTGGAGTTAACAAAGTTTGTTTTAATTTAATGACGTTAAAACTAATAATGAAATTTTAAGATGAAAAATAATGTATTTCAAAAATAAAAACATTCATTATTTAAGTTTGTATATATTAAAAGCTTTTTTGTTTTTAATAAAAACATGAAACAAAATTATAAACACCCATAATACCAATAGTCCACTGTTAAAATAAACTCTAAACTGAATAGAATGTTTACAAATTAAGCAAAAATCTAAGTACAATTCCAGAATAGAAGTCAAAAACCTGTTATATCAGAACAATATATAGCCCCTGTTTAAATCAGAACAATTTTAAAACAATATAAATAAAATACACTATAAAAGTGTAAATACACTTAATAGGTAATGTTATAAAAAGAGAAAGAGAAGTTTATGTTCTAAAAAGAACAATAATGAAGTAAAATAAATTCTTATCTTGATATGGATAAACCCCTCCAAAGAAACTGCTAACACAACAAAGTGAAAGGTTTGGGTTGAGTTGTAAGAAAAAATGACGTTTTTAAAAAATTAATAAATGCATTTCAAGCAAATTAAAATTTAAAATGAAAAGAGATTTATTTCGAAAATAATAATTTATTCCAATAAAATGGATGAATAATTTATTCAAATAAAATAGATGGTTTATTTTAGCTTAATGACGAACATTCATTATTTGGCAGGCACAAATATCGAATGTTCCATTTTTCATATCAGAGGCAACTTCGTCAGAACCGTGATGTCAGAACCTCGTCAGAATCATGATGTCATGACCTCGCCCACCTCCCCTCCACCATAGAAACACTGTGCGTCTGCACACGTATGTGGGTGAAAAATCGATCCATTCCTTCACGGTTTGGCTGAGAAATCAAAAATCATTACTTCCTTAAAATCCGGATTGTGCAGCCATTATTTCTTATTTCTCGACTAGATTGGGCTTGTAAGAAAGCCTGATCTTTGAGCTTTCTAAAAATGTAAATTATTAGTCGAAATTGCCGGTACTTTTCTTGACGCGAAGATTTAAAAACGAAAGTTCGTTTTTTGAGCTGAAAGTGACTTTTGTTTTAAAATTTTTAAAAAATATTAGAATTTGTCCCTGAGATTTGAAATTGGTATATTTTTACTCGCAATTGTCTGCTCTTTCCGGTCGTGTGATTTGCTTTTTCTAACACATCTGGGTAGTGAAGAAAAAAGGGGGAAAAAGCGGTCGAAATGGCATAAAACATTAAATAACAAAAAAAATAATTCAAATTTTGAAAATCGGTTTTCACGTGTCACCTTGTAATGAAAATCATGCATTTTCCCCTTTCCCAACACACCCAGATTGCCTGATAATTGCAAACGTCTGGAATAAAACATGGTAGGAATCTATGTTTTATTTACCTTATAAAAGATTTTAAACCCCTGTATCCTAGGAAAACAATTAAGGAATATGTTGTAAATCGGAAACACTTGTAACTATTTTTGGCAACATTTCCAGTGCAATGAGTATGGATTCAGCGAGACCTTTGTTGATGTCAGGATCGCAAACAGTTGAAGTGAGAAAAATGTAGGTTTCAACGCATCATTTTATGATATTGATATTGCTAATTAAGACAAAAAAGCATTTGGCAGGATTTTAAACAAAAAATTGCTATTTGGTTGCAATTTTTGGTAAATAATAGCTTGTTGATGCAGAATTTTGCATTATTTTACTGAATTCCGGTTTGGGGAGCATCGGATATTGGGACACCAGATAAGAGGTCACATACTGTACTATGTATGTTGGCAAGTAATAATACATTATATATGAATTATTATTTATCAAATAAAATTCTACATATATTACATTACTTGCAAAAATATTTCTTAATCTAAAACTGCATACAAAAATGTAGTTAAAAACAAAATTTCTGAATAAAAATATTTATTTTAAATTAAACATCAAGTTGTAGATGCTTGCTAGATAGACAGGTAAAGCCAGTATGTATGTAAAGTAGAATGCAACTAATATAGTAAAATAGTGAATGTAAATTTATATATACAATACAATTGAACCAATTTCTTTTATTTTTAACTAGCTTTATAGTATAATATTCTCAGCAATCATGAAAGTGAACATTTGCCAAATGAATGTGACCGCAAACATTTTTGGTGCACTTTTGAACAATCCACACTACCAGATTATCCAAATAAAAAGTAAGCAGTTATGAGCCAAGATTTTAGGGGCTCATAATCAACCTGTTTTTCAGAAGCTACTTCAAAGTACTTACTGTATTGATATTTAAATAGGGTTTAAAATACAAAGAAACTTTAATTTTATATCTCCTGCATTTTACATTTTCACGTATTATTATTATTATTATTTTTTTTAATGCTGGTTTAATCTCTTATGCCATTAATGTGTTTTTTCCTGTTTTAGATGCTGTCTCAATTCTAGATTTGCATGCATCAAACAGATGAAACAACATCATGAAATGATGAACAACATGATGAAAAACAGCATCATGAAATTGCACAATTGCTTCATTTTTTTTTTTTTTTTTTTTAAGTACAGAACCAGTTCTCTTGTACATTTTTCAATTTATTGAAGGATGATTGCTCCAATAGACTGGAAACTGATTTTGAGGACTATGCTGACTGCAATAAGGATGTGATTGCCTCAGAGGCAGTGTTTGCAAATATGCACTGTATTTTACACACTGAAACTCCAATTAACACAAAATTTGGAGTATGTGCATTCTTATGCAATGAAAATCATGATGTGAACTCTTCCACTCATGGTTAGTTTGTTTCCAGATATAAGCAGCTCAGATTTATCATGAAGGAGTTGGTTGGTGTCCCGATTACACATTTATTGCACAAGAAAATCAGTGCACACTTCACTATATACAATTATATTACAACTTGTGATTTACTCGACATATTTCTTTCAAAGAGCCAAGTGCTATCTCGTTTGGTAACTTCTTTCTTCCACCTCCAAAGCATAAGATCCCTTCAAATGTTCAAGTTCAACGGTTCTTCTCTATCCACCTCTTCAAAAGAGAGGGGTTGCAGCTGGGCATGAGAGAGCTGGCTAAAAGACGAACCTCACAAACACCATATCCAATCATCCTATATAAATTTTCAACATTATCCTTTCTTTATTGCAGTTGGCAACATTATATAATCATATAATGTGTTTTGCTTATGTTTTGTATGACTAGAAAGCTTTTGATTATGCATAGCAAAGAAATATGCTAAATCTTAAAAGAAAATAAATAAATAAACGATTGGTCAAGAAATGAAGGCAGGGACTAGCAATAAATTTGATTCAACAGACACTGAGTTTAAAAATAATTCTGGTTCAGTAGACAATATCAAGTTTCACAAATCTGATGTAGTTCCAGACAAAAAATTTCTCATGTGGGCAGCACATGACTTTCCTTATATAATACAATGAATTTACTACTTTTACAGTAAAAAAAAAATAGATTATTTTTATAGCAGTTATTTATATTCTTTCCAAGATATTGAATTTTCATCAATGAGTCGTCATTTTCCATGTCGTCATCATCAATGAGTCGTCATTGATTTAGCGTCATTTTTATCCATTTGGCGAGTTTTTCGTTAATTTAGCAACATTTAAAAAAGTCGCTAAGTTGGCGACATTCCACCAAATTCGCCGCCAAATTCTCGCCAAGATTATGAACGAAGAAATAAGTTATTCTTACAGCAGATAAATGACTATTGGTGTTCAAATACAAAAGTATTACTCAAAGTATCTTTTTTCATGAATGGAATGAGCTAGATTCACGAGAATAATGTCACCAAATTTATTGCATGCTATTACATATGAAAAGTGAACATGTTTCTCAATAGGAAATTTTTTTTTTTTTTTTTATGACTTTTTAATAATTTTTTTGAAAAATGTGCAATATCTCGAGAACGATTTATGTTAGCGTTCTAAAATTTATGTCAATCGTTTTCTAATGAAAAATTACATAAGAAATGTCTATTTGCGTAACTTTATTAGCAGTTTTGATTTTTTGACGATTTTTTCAAAATTTCACTCGAAAATTTAGGGGAGTTCTGAACATTCGATTACGTATAAAAACAATAGGCATCCAGTGTTTACGGATTGTGATTTTTGTACCAAATTTCGTTCGAATCGGTTCATTCGCTCATCAGTTATCGTCTCCACACACACACACACACAGACATCACCTCAAAAATGTTTGATTCATGATCAGGGATACTTGAAAAGTGCTTTCCCATCAAAAACTCGAATTCGAATTTTCGACCCCCATCACAATACTTTCTTTATACATTATGTATATAAGGAAAGTAAAATGTTTTCTTTCCAAATGGTACAAAGGAATTTCCATAGATTTCATATGTCAAACAAAGCAAATAAGTATTTTGCAATTACTCATTTGCTAAACACAATGTTTAAAAAAACATAAGTATTTTTATTTTCTTTTTTAAAGTATCATAGATTACAAAATATTAGTGCTCACTTTAATAAGGGAAAAGTTTGATTAGTTTTCATCTGCTGAATTAGAAAATAGAAATTATTTAATCAAATTTATAGCAATATCAGTGATATTGCTGATTTGCAATTGTAATAAATTTCATGTTAAGAAAATAATAAAATATATTTTTTTTTTTTTTTTATTATAACATTATTTATACTGCATTTCAATCAAAAAACTTTATTTATACTGCATTTTTATCAAAAAACTTTATTTATACTGCATTTCTATTATGTACGCTATATGCTGCTTTTAAGTGAAATAAAAAATATCAATACCATAGCTGCCAACCTCCAAATATGAAAAACAGGGAAATTTTTGTATGAAAATAAGAAAAGAACGGGAGATTTTGATCAGCCCAATTTTAGACGATGCAGACAGATTGCAAATGTGGAAATTATTTCCACAATTAAACGAAATATATGGAGGATTGCGCACAAATGCCGTTTTTCGTGATACTGCTGCAAAATAGCCTTTCATTTCATTAATAATGCATTTGAACAATAGTTTTTCTGTATAAAATACGAAATGATTATAAAAAAATTTGACGATGCTGACAGATTGCAAAAGTGGAAAAATAGTTTCATAATAAAACGAAATATAAGGAGGATCGCGCACAAACGTCGTTTTTAGCCATACTGCTGCAAAAAAGACTTTCATTTCATTAATAATATGTTTGAACAATAGTTTTGAATATAAAACTAAATAATGTAATAAAATTTTAGTCGATGCAAATGCGTTTTTCCCACATTAATTAGATAATCATTGGTCATCTCTTTCATAACGCTATGGGAATAATCGCCGTTTGGAAGCACCGATTATGTGATAGCTGGGAAACGGATTTTTAGCCGAAAGAACGGGAAAACTTTGATTTCAAAATTTGTGACTTTGTTTCTCATTTCGTGATATTTTCGGAATATTCGTGATCTATTTCCGATTTTTTTACTTTTGTAACTTGTAGATACAAATACAAAAATACAAACATCAATCGCAAACCATTCCTACACCGCGGTAGCAGAAAACTGCACAATAGAAATCAATTGAAAGTCACTATTTGCATTCGTGTGATTTCTGCCTAGAAAGGGGGAAAATAAAGGCAGCTGAGTGAAAACCGGGAGATTGAGCGACTTACCCGGGAGACCAGGAGATATAGCAAAAAACGGGGAGTCTTCTGGTTTTACCGGGAGAGTTGGCAGCTATGCAATACCCTTTGATTTCAGAATATACCCATTGAAATTATATTAAAGGGTAGTTTTACCCCCTGAAAAAAATTTACTTGTAAACATTGCTCAGAGGTACAAACAATTTTTGATTTAATATATTCTTTATCAGTCAACAGTGTAATGACAATATGAAAATTAAAGAACATATTGTACTTTCTTTCACTGCAGCATTAAATGGATTAAAATTATTAAAGAACATTTTCCTGGTTCATAATTTGCAAGAATCACATTTGCAAAGCCTTTCAGTAATAAGAATGCTCTTTTTGAAATTAAAACAAAACTTAGCATGAGGTGAAAATCACAGATTTTTTTTAAAACCAATTGTAAGAACAATTCAGTATAAATTTTGATATACATATTTTTGTACATGTCAATTTTTTTTTATAGAGTTTATACCTGATTTAAATTTTGTTTTACACCCTTGTACAGTTTCTATTTCTTTGATTTCGATTTTATGTTTCTTGTGCCATATTTATATTTATTTTTATTTTTGCTAATCAGGCAAAAAATGTAAAATCAAGGTTTCACTGTATCAGTTTAAAAGTCCTAAAATTCAGGAACCATGAGCACACAAGCTTTTATAAAGATGAGCATTATTACAAAGAAGAAAAAATGAACAATGAAGGAGTTAATAAAGTCAAAACAAATAAAACTTTAAATTACATGCTGGTGTAGCATCTAATTCTTCACCTTCATCTTTAGGTTCTACTTTGACTAGTGTGGGACAAGTATCCACAGGTTGTTCCTGAACTATTTCAATATCACTCTGCTGTTCCCAAACGCCACTGTTGATGAGAAATAGCTGTGGAAGTGTGGGCAGAGTCAGGGGGAAAATTATATTTTTAACTTTTAGGGGTTGTGGCGCAATAGCAACTTGTTTATTTGGAATGATTTTCACACCTAAAGAAAAAATTTTAGATATTAGTCTTTTGTAAAACATTTTAATTCCTAAAAAAATAATTTAATCAAATTTAGAATAAAAATAAGAGAAAACATGTTAACTCTGATCAATTTCTACTATAAAAGTTTTCTTGTAAAAAATTTCTTTAACATATTCATGTTAGAAATCAAATATGAAAGAAAAAATAAAAATATTAAAATTCTTTATACAACCCAAATCCATTAATAACGATCTTGATTACAGCAAACAATCACTTATAATACAGTTTTAGATAGTTTTGTACTGCTTTTTACTATATAAAAATGAAAATTCTAAAATATGCTTCTAAGCTAAATATCTTCTGAAATACGCAATCTATAACAATGAAACTTTTCAAGCGGTGAGACTGAATGCAGAGAATGTTTTAATGTAAGTTTTATCCTCCTACACTTAAATTTGGTATGGCCATTTACTTTATTGTTGGTAACTGCATCCATATTTTAAATTTTTAGGCCCAAAGGTTGTTGAGATATCAATAAAAATCCTAAAATTAATCCTTCTACAAATATACCGTTTAGCAGACAATTTTTCTAAAATTTTATTTGAAAAAATATCATGTTTAGCAATAAAATTAAATTATTTTTATTTTGTATAAAAAGTTTTTTTGCTCAAATATAAATAAGACAGGTGATTTTAATCCAATATAAACAAACTTGATAGAAAAATAAATTTAATAAATGGACAGTATATTGTTTATTGTGTTTTATTAATTGCAACTGAAGGTGAAAATATTTATATTATAAACAGGAATTATTGATAGATTCAATACCTTAAATTCATAAGAGCTATAAACTTAAGGTATTGAAAGTATAGTATATTTAGGGGTGCTAAGCACCCTCAGTGATTTCTCAAATTCATATTGGTGCTATTCATTACAACTGAAATTATAAGAGCTAAAGATGCTTTAATTCCCCTGAAAATCCTAGCTCTGCCTGTGCATAAGTTATCTGCTATTTTAAGGAAAATTCTCAATAAGCAGATTCTTTCAAATGACAAATATTAAATGAAAGTTTATTTCAGCAAACTATTACAATATAATATAATTATATTGATAAAAGGAATTATTGTCTTTGACTTTATTTCTATTTGTTTTCAATCTTACACTTTTATTGGAAAATTATTAAATTTTAAAAATATTCATAACTATGCAATAATTAAAGAAAATATCTATGTACATGCAATAGAAAGCTTAATCCCATTAAAATATTTTTTAAACACTAATTGTGACATATGACATGTTTTGTTTTGCTGCCACTCCAGTCAAAAATATTTGGCACTGATAAGCTCTAACAAGAGAGGCATTGCAGCGTTCACTGATGAATAACTTAAACAGATGAAGCATACTCATTTTTATTTTAAAATAATCACAGTAAAGAACTGTTTTCTCATTTCATTTCTAATTATTCAACAAAAACAAAATGTTGAATAAAATCTCACTTTATAGTAATATTTATTCATGATTTGCACAGACTTTTTAAAATTCGGGTTCCATTTGATTTTTACTACATGTAACAAAATTTATATTTAATTCCTTGAATGGCAAATTTTGATCATGATACAAGGTAACAAACAGTATTAGCATTAGACAAGCTTCAATGCATTGTAAAATAAATTTAGGTTGAGTTGAATCAGACTGGGTTCTGTGTATCTTTAGGTCAGGTCAGGTCAGGTGAATTATTTTGAAAAATCCCCAGGCTCAGGCCAGGTCAAATCTTATATCTTCAGGTCAAGCCAGATACAAATTTTAAAATTAGACACATGCATACCTCTGGGCGCGGTAGCCCATTGGTTAGCGCGCTGGAGTTGCACTCGGTAGGCCCGGGTTCGATTCCAGCCACTGCCAAAAAACTGCCGCCGTGTTCACGCGGAGTACGATCACGTTAAACATGTGGGTCCGTAAGTCCTTCCGAGAGGTTGGTGGTAGGGGAAGGAGGGTACGGTCCCTGTGGATGCCTCCCCCACTGGGTTCCGGTCTAAATTGGGTGGCACTTCCCAGCCGTCCATACAGTTGCCTTACACCTTTCAGGTAGGTCGGATGGTCTGGGTCTCAACAACAACAACAACATGCATACCTCTAAATTGAGCATCATAGTTTTGGTGTATGCTAACCAAACTTCATATCTTTTGTAAATTATTTTACAAATGAAACCAGAATATTTTATTCCATAACATTTGCCAGTGAAGATAATTTTGTATAGGAAGAAAATATTCTTATATTGATTATTTTTTATTAGGAAATTAAGCAAAATATTTCATGCATATTTTTTAAAAGCGATATAAATATTAGAGTTTTCACATATTTTAAATCATGAGCAATACCACAGTATAAATAAACAACGTCTGAATTTTCATACATTTTACTTTTCCTTCCTTGAAGTCCTTCTTGTTTTATTAATTTTAAATCCCATATAATGCTTAATTATCCCATACCGGGTGTTTAAAATTAAAAGTATCCCTGTTCAGAGCACTGTAGGGAAAAAATCAGTGGTCATAAGAACACCAAATCTGTGTGGTATGCATTTCAGAACATGGGGAAACGCATGACGCAAAAAAATTGTTTCAAAAATGACCGACAGGGGAAGAGATGGCACTGCGAACAGTCCCTAGTAAAAACATAATTCAATAAAATGGCTTGGCAGTCATGACACATATTAATTACAAATCGCAAGTGGTATAAACGAGCATTAACAGTCATAAACCTTGAATATGAAATTTAGGTAACCATTTTGCAAATGTTCCATACAGCATCAACAAAAGAAGATGTTGCTTTATGCAAATTGTTTAAACACAATTTGCTATAAAACACGTTCAAAGCTTTGTGGAAACATTCAACAATTGCTATAAGACTGTCATTACCTGACCGTGCCTCATTATTAAGTCTTACAAGAATGGCAAAAATGCTGCTGGCACTCTTCGTACAGACAGTTGAAATTGTTGCGTACAGGTCCTCTGACTGATTGTGGCGTCCGGAGAATGATTCAACACTTCAATGACACTGGAAGCTTCTCAGTTTGACCAGGAGGAGGCTGAAAACCTGTGACAATACAAGTTGCTGAAGAGGTTACAATGACTGTTGTTGCACGGGGTAGTCAGAATGAGGTAGGAACTAATAGTGCTCAAGCTACAGCAAGACAATTGGATTTTCTTTATACAACAGTATGGAAGTGTTTGAGGAAAACTTTAGAAAGTTATCCGTATAAGATCCAGTGTCACCAAGCATTACAAAGTTCTGATTAAAATATCCGTGAAATGTTTGCTTTGACATTCCTTGCACGCATGCAGGCAGATACCAACTGGCCCTGGAACATCTTGTGAATTGATGAGACACATTTCTCTCTGAGTGGAGCAGTAAACCATGGAGCAGTAAACCTATGTGGAGCAGAGTGAGTGACCCCGCCAGTTTCGACGGATCCCCTTACATTTTTCAAAACTAACCGTTTGGATTGGGTTTATAACAACAGTTCTGATTGGTCCCTATTTTTTTAAGAAAACCATCTGCAGGGACAAAAGACCTGTTCAGTTATTACACAGCATTATAGGAACATGTTATTTCTCATCTCCAATGAGGATGCCCCAGTTCTACCATATTCCAGCAAGATGGAGCACCTCCCCACATTGGCTGTCCTATTCAACAGTTGTTGAGACAGTATTTCATAGAAAATCGAGTAATCAGTCATCAATTCCCATCTTTATGGCTACCCTGTTCACCTAATCTGAAGTCTTGTGATTTTTGGCTGTGGGTTTATCTGAAAAGCATGGTTTATCGGGGAGATATTTGTATCCTTACAGATTTGAAGGTCAGTGTCATCTTGCAGATACATAGCATCTCAACAGATCAGTTACATGCAGCTGTCGAACACGCAGTCAACGGTACTAGTTGTTGCTTCTTCAACACAGTGTACACATTGAACACTGTCAATGACTTATCTTTCTACAACCTTCTTCCCATCTGTGTTCCATGTCGAAAGCCCAGACCAACCGACTCGTCCGAAGACTTAGAGTAACAGATTGGCTGGCCGGATCTGTGTTACAGATGTAACATGTTCTAGTTGCATTAATTAAAATTGACATTTGGGTATTTATGACTATTGTCAGTATCTATCGCACACTTATACCACTTACAATTTCTAATTAATATGCATCACGACTGCAAAGCCATTTCATTGAATTATGTTTTTATTATGCTATAGTGGCTATAAAGGGTTTCTTATACCCACTATACTAAGGACTGTTCGCAGTGCCAACAATTCCCCTATCGGTCATTTTTGGAACTTTTTTTTTTGCGTCATTTGTTTCCCCACGTTCTGAAATGCATACGATGAAGATTTGGCATTCTTATGACTACTGTTTTTTTCCTTACAGTGCTCTGAACAGGGGTGCTACCACGCCTTCTAACTACCTGGTATATACTTTTAAAGATACTTTAAGTTAGAAAATATTCTATAAAATAATGAGAAAATGTTTGCAATTACACATGTAGAATAATTCATACAAAAAAAAAATAAAATAAGCATTCATCACAAGTACTTTTTAAAAACCACAAAAAAATGCAATTATATTAAATAAAAACTTAAATGCAGGATACACGCTAAATCACATATATATATTATAATAACCACAAATTAATATAAAACAATATTTTGTGGTTCTTATGATAATCTCATTATAAATTATTCTAAAAAATAAGTAGATTGAAAATTCTAAAATTCACCAAGCAGTCAATACTTTATAGCTTGATCGCTGCAGGAATCTCAAAAAAGAAAATATTTATTAATTTATTAAAACAGACATATAAAGAATAAAATTATCTGAAGTCTTCTCTCTCACAAAGAAATGTTATTTAATACTTTAAAACATCTAAATTAAATAACTATTAAAACAAAACAAAACAAATAAGTTCACATACATTTGAATAAAAACAGATATATTTAAATTTAAATAAAGTATTTACAAAACTTTGAATGTCAATAGATTACACATGAATATAAAATTATCAATTTTAGAATGTACTGTGAAGTCAAATATTTAATATCCTGACAATTTTGTATCATACAATAAATAAAACAATGTGAAAAAGAAATAGCAAGTTAAATACCAACAGTCATCAATAAATATGCATGCAAATTTTCAAACCTAAATATAAGTTTATAATATGTATACAAAAAGTAACACTTTCAAAAAGGTTAAATTAACTACATAATTAAAAATACATAATTCAAGATAGACAAGGAAATATGTCAAAATACTTTAAAATGAAGCAAAATTTATATCTACCAAAAATTTGAATTTAGAAATATATTTATACAATGAACATATCAAAATTTTTCTGAAAACATAATGAACATTTCCTTAGGAAAATAAACTGAAATAAAAATTTAATTATTTTGCATCTTTCTTAAATAGTTATTAGTATAGCATCTTCATACTTCTCTTAAAGTATGCACTGAAAAATTGCTTTCAGAATGAATCAACATGCCCAAACTTTTATTCCCTTAGCACTATAATTACCAGAATGTCTTTGTGACTGTTTGCACAATGGAATTTTACTATCATTCGTGAAATACAAGGTAGGATCTAAAAGTTCAGAAACTGTGCTGATATCTCCAACCCTGATTGGAGGAGAGAGGAATTATTTTACCGTGGCATACAGGCACATGTAACACGAGATGTGAAAAGGAAGAAGCAGGTGTTTTTCCAGACAATGAGTGTCAGTGAACTATAGTCGTTTACGTTCGTGGTGATGGAAATGGTGTTTGAAGAACAATATGCGAATATCAAATTCTACCAGCGTTTGGGGAAATTGCCAACAGAAACATTGCACCTGCGGCAGCAGGTGCAATGTTTGCAGGTGCACATTAATGTTACACTAGTATAAGTCTATTATATAAAGGTATTTTAGTATGCTTAATTTGATGTGTATTTAAAAAAGCCTTCCCGTCCTTTAATCGACTCCTAGTCCATAGCTGCCAACTTTGAATGGCCGAAAATCTGTAGATTTTTATTCACAGGAAAAAAATGACGACTTTAGGCAAAATCATCGACGTTATGCAAAATCATTGTAAAATAAATACATCGTACATAAAAAAAAAAAGGATAAAATAACCTACAATAGGAAGAAGAGTAAAAAAAAAGGCTAATAGAGGGAAAATGGCATAATTAAGAAATTAAAATTCTTAATTAACCAAAATATAAAAATAAGCTAGTTTAGTCCAGTTAATGTGCAACAATAGGGCGATGGCGATGGATGGAAAAGGATAATTACGTACTCTCAACAACGTCCACGAAAAAAAAAACTAAATTTCACGATCGTACTATTATGTGTAAATAATGAAGAAATTAGCCTTTATCATTAACCAAAATAAGTTAGTTTAGTCAAGTTAATAAGAAACAATAGGGAGATGGAGATCGATGGAAAAGGATGATTGCATACCCTCGGCAAAGGCCGCAAAGAAATAAAAAAAAACTTAATTTCAAGATCGTACTATTTATATGGAAATAATTAAAAAATTAACCTTTATAATCAAACAAAATATGAAAATAAACTAGTTTAGTCAAGTTAATGTGCAATAATAAGGGGATGGAAATCAGTGGAAAAGGACAATTGCGTAATCTCGGAAACGCTCGCGAAAAAAACTAAATTTCATGATTGTACTATTTATGTGAAAATAATTAAAAAATTAGCCTTACATATATAATCAACCAAAATAAGTTAATTTAGTCAAGTTAATAAGCAACAATAGGGAGATGGAGATCGATGGAAAAGGATGATTGCGTACTCTAGGCAAAAGCCGCAAAGAAATAAAAAAAACTGAATTTCAGGATCGTACTATTTATATGAAAATAATTAAAAAATTAACCTTTATAATCAAACAAAATATGAAAATAAGCTAGATTAGTCAAGTTAATGTGCAATAATAAGGGGATGGAGATAGATGGAAAAAAGGCTCAACAAAGCCCGAAAAAAAATACTGAATTGCGCAATCTTATAATATAAGCGAAATATAATTTGTTTAGTAAAATATTTCTTTGTTTTTACTTGCACTATAAAAATAAATTAGGTTTATTGTTCTGATATGAAATTATTAGAAGAAGAAAATGGATGCAAACTGATAATTTTGGACTCTCAGCAAAGCAGGGAATATGAATTGAATACATTGATGCATGGATTTTATGGGATTTTTCGTAGTTTTGGGAGTAATGTCTGTAAAACTGTAAGATGAGGTAAAAATTCGTACAAACTACAGAAAATCAGTAAAAGTTGGCATCTCTGCATATGACTTACTTTTCCCCAAAATAATTCATATAATCATTGAGTGTTATAAGTACTCAGTGCCAATTGGTACAGCTTCAAGACGGCTATTCTCTATATGGAATACATCCGCAAGTTGCCAGAAAGGTAGTGAAGAAAATTTGTTTATCATTTTCAAAGGAAGAGGGGACATTTTTAGAGAATTTTTGTAGCGGAATTGGGGAAAAGTAGGGACTTTTAGCTTGTGATCGAAAAATCAGAAGAAATTGGTTTCTGATCGGAAGATCGGAATGATGCCTGAAAATCCGAAACTTTCCGGGTAAATCAGAAGCATTGGCAGCTATGCTAGTCTTTAAAGCACCTTGCGCAGGTGCAATCTCTTAAGACACTTAAAAAAAATATTTTTTAATGTACTTTAGTCAAAAAAAACTATCAATCAAGTTTTCTAGTAATTTTATTTTTAAATAAAGTACCTAATCTTGCAAACAAATGCAGTCTCCCAGGAGACATTAAAAAAAAAATGCTTTACCAAACTTCGTAAAAAAACTTATCCAAGTTTCTTTCTAGTTAAAACGGGTTAAAGAAATTTCAATATTATAGCACCTAAATTTGATTTATATATATGATTTTGTAAAAAAATGCAATCTCTCAAGAGATTTTGAAAAAAAATATTGTTTTACCGTATAGAAAACTGCAAAATTTTCCACTTAAAAAAATATACATAATTATATTGCACGTTCCTATTTTTATAAAAAAATGGACTTTCCCAAGATTGTGAGCAAGCAAATTGGACACTCATTCTGCCAGCTTTATGCGGGAAGATATAGACATTTACAGCATATAAAAAGTTAATTCTCCAAATTCCAAAAGTTGATTTCCCCCTACCACAACTTTGTTTCATCTCTTTGAAAAAGTGCTACTGAGGCAATCAGACTTATGTAATAGCTGATTTGCATAACAAATTTGGCATCATTTGTAAAACTCCCTTACATGTTCTGCACATGATGCATGTCAAAAAAAGAAGTTATGATGTTAGTTTCACAGTCATATAGTAAGTAGCCTACCACTGTACATAATTCAGTTTCAATTGGTTGAGTAGTTTTGGAGAAAAATCAGTCACAAAATTTAGAGTTCAAAGTGTGTTTGTACACAATGCGTCTGACATGGCACAATATTAAAAAAAAAAAATCTCAACATTCTTTTTACAAGCATATAATAGGCTACATTCATGCAAAATTTGGTTTCAATCCCGACCTGAAAATTCAAATTTTCGCTTAGTAGCAAGTGGCCAGTAGGCAATTTTAATTTAGTGGCCATTCTATCATGAATATTTTATAAAATCGATAAGTATGGTCACATACATATTTAATATGAAAAATATATACATTATAAAAATTGTAAGTGGGAATGTATTAAAATACACAAGAGACTGCAGGTTTTTCATTTAACATGTAGCAAACAAATATAAAATTGTCAATGGATTACAAAGATAATCGTCTATTAACTAGTGAAAACTGATTTCAATGTATGTTATTCATTGGCTACTGGTTTAATATTGAACATGCAAATATTCTAGGATTTATGCACTATTTATAAATTTATTTTTACATCTATAATATATATACATATTACATATGTATGCATATAATATATATATATCTATGTTTATATATCTTACATAATAAAAGATGTCTATATGTGTGGTCATGTAGTGGGAAATCTGAGTAATGTGTGATCAGTACACATGTACTTCACTATCCAGGAAGATGCACCTTAGCATTATTTATTATTTTTAATTCAAATTAGATTTTGAATAATTTTATGTTTTAGCATTTTCACACAAATCAGTCCCTCAGAGACCAAAAATATTAGAGTTTCCATCTTTACACCATTGGAAAAAGAGCTCTTTCCAATGATGTTTGAACCATATCTGTAGGACAATTTCTTAATATTTATTACTACTTTATTTTAATACAATGAAATTTCCATTTTTTTAGACTTGTTTATATATATATATATATTGTTGCATCCAAAAAACTAAAATTAGCACAATTTCATAAGATTCAAACAAAAAGGATATTTTTCAATTAGTAATTTAAAATTGAGTAATTTTTAATTATAGTAATATTATAATATTAATTTATTATAATATTAGTAATTTTTAATTGAAGCATAAACATTAATATTTTTGTTCCTCATCATGATATGCAGAAAGTGATTTCTCCCTGGTCGATGCACTGTGCATGACCAACTCTTGAGGAAAAAGGTTTAACCATTTTTCTTCTTTCCTTTTCATCAAGAAGAAACAGCTCAGGACAGTTAGGTGAATTATTATTTTGGGGGTTTTCTAACTTTAAGAATTTAAAAGATATAGGCACCTAATGTTTTTAACTTGCTATATTACCATTATGAG
Source organism: Amaurobius ferox (assembly GCA_951213105.1). Lineage (NCBI taxonomy): Eukaryota > Metazoa > Arthropoda > Arachnida > Araneae > Amaurobiidae > Amaurobius > Amaurobius ferox. The sequence continues at coordinate 131,124,903 of OX578145.1, forward strand.
TATTTTGTTAAAATTTAACTTAAATTGGATGAAAATACACCGAGATAGCAATAATTTAGGGGATAAAGGAACTTTCTAGTGACTTCAAGTATTTTAATTTATTTGTGTCGTGAGAATGATTTTAGTTCAAACAGGCAATTTAAAAAATTGAGTGGTGGTATTTGATCTGTATTATTTAAGTAGTGGCCACTTATTTAGGAGCCGGGCAATACCAGGTAATTTGTTCTAGTGTATACATATTTATACTATTGTGTTGTGTAATGTTGTCAGCCTATAGTTATTAATTTATGTAATCTATATCACAGGTTTGAATTTAATAAATTTTAATATTATTACTTTACATAATATTAATTGACATACAAGACTAAAGAATGGAAATTATATATAAATGCATGCAATTATATATATATTGCTTTCTATATTAGCATAATTAAAATAGTGGTTCATTATCAATGCATGAGTCAATTTCAGCAGAAATCTTATTGGAAGACATTAAATTTCACAAGAGTAACAAGAACAAGGAAAATAAAAGAAAACACAATATGTCTTCTAATACGAGAGGCTAATCAAAAAAGAATTTATTAATCATAACATAGAGAGACATTAGATAGATAATAAATACATTAGAGAGAGTCTATCTTCATATGTTCTTTTTTGAAGTAGTCATCATTAACTGTTATACACTTAGCCCAACGTGTCTGGTCTGCCACTCCTAGAACATGTGCTTGAACCCATTTTTCGACATCGTCTTTCTTTAAGACCACCTCTGCCTTCTTCAAAACGGCCATTGATGAATCGAAATGGTGGACTCGAAGCTTTGATTTTAGATGAGGGAGTAAAAAATAGTCACACAGAGCAAGGTCCGGGCTGTATGGAAGATGTGACACACATTCTATTCCTTTTCAAGCCAAATATTGGGTAACAATATTGCAAACATGAGGACGTGCATTATCAAGATGTAAGCGCCAACCAGATGCATGCAGCTCAGGTCGTTCCATCGGATATGTTTAGTCAAGGTTTTCAAAATGTCACATAATACTGGCCAGTAACAGTTGTATATTCAGACTCTGCATGTTGATAAACCATTCCATTATAAATCAAAGAAAGATATAACTATTACTTTTCCTGCTGACTTTACAACATTGGCTTTCTTCGAAGTGGAAGAACTTTGATTTCCAGGCTGTGTTTACCTTCTTACTTTCAGGATCATAATGGTGTAGCCAACTTGCATCAGCAGTAATGATGGATTTCAAGTATGCCTCCCGACACACATCTACACGCATCAAACGAACATAAAATTTCAATACTGCATATTGTTTATTATGAACAAATTCTATTTTCTGTTGGCAAAAAAGAACTCGTAGAGTATTTGTGTTTTATTCCAGCCAAATGCATTGCTAAATTTACTTACAATTTTTTTCCCCAAGCAGATGATATCCAAACTATTTGCGAAGCTTTATTTCACTGCCATATATCATCTGCAATTTTAAAATTAAATTCATTCTTAATTGTTTTTGACTAGCCCTTGTAAAATCAAAATAAGTACTGAACGAAACCAATGAAATACTCCAATAAGTACTCAATGAAATCATTGAAAAGATTTTAGTCCTTAAAAATCCTCCTGCCACTAACAAAATCTTCCCACTGTAAATTAATGTCTTTTGTAACGTCAAAAACTTCAAGTGATACATTAGATAGCAGTTTTCAAAATAAAATGAAATGGTGGAAGGAAATGGTGGCTGGTTCGTTGTGTCATTCAATTGCTAAATTGAGTTGGTTAATTGACTTGTTGCAAGTGGTGAGTGACCATTTTCAGACTTATTTGAGTCAGTTGAGTAGTTTAAGAGATATTGCAATGATCTGAAAATGATATTTGTGTATATTCCATACGACTCACACAACATTAAAAAAAAAAATTGTGACATTGTTTATTAAGTACCAGCCTAACTAAGTTTAAAATTTGGTGAATTAATTTCAGAGAAAATGGAGTTACTTCAATTTGGCACTAGGACAAAAAGAAAATTCTGAAATGTGTTTTTCATAATCAGCTCCTTTGAAAATGTATAGACCTTTAAAAAAGAAAAAAATTGTCTTTCTACACAACAATGCCTTCCTTTAGAGAAGAAATAAGTCAGAACTTAGTAATGTTAAGTATCATATTCAATTAAGATGGAGTGTTTTATTTGGATTAAGTAACAAAAGTAATAAATTTTAAACTAAATGTAATTAATTTAATTTTATCAAGAGATATTTTATTTGGAGAGTGTAAGGTGCATGGGTTACAAAAAAGACCATCATAGCAGATTCATTTCACAAGTCGTCCAGTTGGGCAACCTTGTCCTAAACTATTTAACAGTCTCAAATAAATTGCATTATAAAAAAAGATATCTTACTAGAACAAAGATCCCTTTAACAGGATTTAATATCACGATTTTATACTCATATTATAACCTGTACATACAGAGGGATTTGGGGATCACAACTTTCCAAAGCACAGATGCATAAACTGTAAAGAGGATGCAAAACAAACAAGGGGCACAGAATTTATGCCACTTTCAACCAAAAAAATATATGGATATTTTATTAAGTACCAATTATCGTAAGAAAATAAACTGATCCAAGAAGTTTAACTATTGGCACTTACAAACCAGAATATATATATGTTTACATTTCAAATAATCTATCACTTTTTGATACATAATTAAAATTAGCTCTCACTTTTCTAGAACTATTCAAGTCTTACTACCATTTACTTCACCCTACTTTTATGAGGCTACCTTTATCAGTAGCTACATTAAAAAGAAAAACCCGATCTTGTTTATAAAAGGGGGGGGGGGGGACTCAGAGTTGTAGCTTGTGGATTAATGAACAGAACATGTGCACTTACTGAATGGAACCAAGCTCATTCATCTCATTAAAAAATGCATTTTCTAAATTTTACTATTTATTTGTAGAAACTTTTTACTACTGTTATATTCCTACTAACATTCAAACATTTGTTTTTTTATTTATATGAGTTAGAGACACAAATCACAGATGTCTCTAAAGAGAGATAACAGGGCTACCCACAGAGGGGAGGACACAATTCGAGTAGAAAGACCCAGGCTAAAGAGGTGACCTACACAATATTATTTTTTGAGACTGAAAAAAACATGAAATATTCACAAAGAGGTGTAAAGTAAATATAGAAGAACTATTCAAGTCTTACTACCATTTACTTCAGCCTATTTTTATGAGGCTACCTTTATAGAGAGGAGCCTAAGAAAGATGTTTGTACGTGGCCACTAAACAGTTATCATAACTCTGTTCTAGAGCAAATTTATTACCTGAAATGAATAAATACTTCTAGTAACAGAATTAACACAAATAATATGAAAATATTTTCTAAAGGAAATACATGTTATTCACGTTATACCAGATAAATCTATAAAAAACATAATATAGTATGTTAATGTCAAATTTAGATTTACAGGCTTTATATAATAAGGGCAAGCAAAAAGCAAATTATGAAAATAATGCAATGAAAACCTTTATTAAATTATATATTACTCAGATACATTATTCCCCCCTACCTCATGAAAAAATTCCTCTATTATATGACCATTTCTTTGGTAATGTGGATGGTTGAGTTAGACAAGTTTATATCTGATTATATTCTATTACAAAAAACTATATATTCAGAAAAATATAAAGTTACGTCACAGCTGAACTGAAAAAAATATTTTAAAATACCTCAGGGTAAAACACAGGAAATAGGAAATTTGGAAATGCACAAAGATCTATAAAAATAAAATGAGTTATAATCATCAAAACAAAATTTGCTGCAAACCTAAAAGTTTCTAAAACAGTGTAATTCAAAAAATGAGCAAAACAATAATTATTTGAATGATATGTACCAATAACAAAAAGGGTCTTATGCATCAGTATAAGAGATAGATCTATATTTATTTTCTAATTTCTATAAAATTAACAAATAATTTGAAAACTACTTAGGTTGTGGGTTGTGTATGCACACATACACATCTATATCGGTACATTAAAACATTTTTTGCCCATGACCTAAAATTTTTTAAACCATTCTTTTACACTTAATTTATATAAACAAAATTCTCATTTTAATGGGTCCTCATCTTTGAACATAGGAATGTGGCTGAAAACAAACAAATCTCTCATCATCTGAAAAGTCCAAGGACATAATATATCTAATATTCACAAAATTTCAGAAAAAATCCTAAATTTTGCAAAAAAAATTACGAAAATTTGCACCATGAAACAATAATCTGAAAATTATAATAGAAACTCGGCAATAATAGGGACAAAAATCTGAAATCCAACATTTAATATTCGCAAAGTTTCAGAAAACCTCCGAAATTTCCAAAAATATATCACAGAAATTTGAGTCATGTGAAATAATTACTGCCCTATTCATAACATATTTTAAATGGTTTAACATTTTATCTCTAATCATTTCAAAAATTAGAAATCTCAATATGTAAAGCCTAAACTCATTCACAACCTAAATTTGGATCTTGATTTAGAGGTTATGAATCAGTGCTCCACATTCTATAAGTTTTGGATTGTATAACTTGGATCTCACAATATTCCATTAACAAAACAGGGCAATTTAGGACTACCTCACTTACTATCCCAATGACAACGGCCCGACCGTGCTGAAAACACCGGTTCTCGTTAGATCACCAAAGTCAAGCATCATCGGGCGTGGTTAGTACTTGGGTGGGTGACCCCCTGGGAACACTACATGCTGTTGGCACATTTCGGGTGAGGTAGCCCGGTGGTTTGCGCGCTGGATTTGCACTCTGCCACAACTGCCGCAGTGTTCATGCGGAGTACGATCACGTTAAACATGTGGGTCCGTAAGTCCTTCCGAGAGGTTGGTGGTAGGGGAAGGAGGGTACGGTCCCTGTGGATGCCTCCCCCACTGGGTTCCGGTCTAAATTGGGTGGCACTTCCCAGCCGTCCAAACTGTTACCTTACACCTTTCTGGTAGGTCGGACGGTCTGGGTCTGAACAACACCAACAACTTACTATCCCAATGATGAAGTGCCTTCTAACCTTCAACTAGTGTTAGCTCTAAAATATTTTTTAGAAGTCATTAATATTTTTGCTAAGCATTAGAGTCAGCTTGTTTTTATTATTGTAAGGAATTTAGCAAAATTTCACCAATGCAACTTGTCAAGCTATAGGCAGAACACTAGCTTCAGCCAGACCAATTTACATAACTCTTAGCTCTGGATTGGATGATTAAAAAAAAATTAAATATTTTATTTTCAAAACTTGACATGCGCAACTTTTAATTATAGGGTAAGTACTCCAATTTTGGCCACATTGTAACAATTTTACAAATAATTAACAATTGAATGTGTTATTTAACCAATAAAATTTGTTCTTCCATTTTGCAAGCATTGTTTTGATTACATGTACCATTGTTGGTTATGCGACTCGTCAAAAAAATAAATCTGTGAATGTGTTCTCTTTTTCACAGATCTTAAGGTTTTTACTAAGCAACAAGGTTTTGAAATTTTTACTCTTCTATCGTTTTGATTCATCAATTTCACAAAAGTTTATGATATTTTAGCAATTAAAAAGTTAGATTTGTTCCTTAATTAATTCTATAAGAAATATATTTAGGCTTTATTCTAAAGGTGGCCAAAACTGGTACAATAACTTCTACATACACTCCACTTTTGGCGGTGAAGGTGGTCAAAAGTGGAACATGTGCCCCAGTTTGGGCCATGTACATTAACACTTTAATTTGGCAATTTAATCATTTCAAATAGTGCTACAATGTAAATTTGTTACATAGACAATGTAATTAGTTGTTTTCATAGTTTTACATTAAATTTGCATATGGCGAGACAGAAAGTGAACTAGATGTAAAAATGAAAATGCTCTACTATTCGTAAGTGGAAAGTGTGATAATAGCAATTAAAGATGGTATGCCAGTTTTAAAAGTTATCAACACCTGGCCATTGGGGAGTAGATGCTATTTCAGACTGGAAAGGCATTCTATGCGTATACTGCTAATGTTTTTTATCCCTATTTAGTCAAAAAACAAACATTATTTCCAGTAATAATTTCCTTAAATGGTCATAATTCCCACATTACTTTACATCTTAGTAGTTTTTGCAGAAAAGAGAACATAGTAATATTAGTTGCATTCTTACCTAATGCAAGTCACATTCTTCAACCTTTGCCAAACTCAGATCATGATTGCGTTTTCTTGTACATAATTATGTCAATCTAAATGAAGATTCTGATGCCTATCGTGAAGAACTTGAATAATAGGAAATTTATAACACATTTTATCAATCCTAAATATGTGTTGTATTTATCTCATTATGAAATGTCTTCTATATCAATTTTGTGATTAACATTTTTGTAATAACTTCTTAATTTAATTATTTTACAGATACTAGATAGGCCTACAGTTATTAAATACCCATTATGGGCATTATAATATTCATTTAACTACGTTTGTATAGATGTAAATAACATTTAATTATCATGGCCAAGACTGGTACACGCAGGGGACTAAAACTGGTGCAAAGTGGACGATTTTGTCTATTTTTAAAAATTTCAAGGAAAACAGAAATTTTGTAAAATATTGTTGTTATTACCTGAAAGTACATTAAATTTACTATTGAATGCTATTAAATGTTATGTGTATCAATTCATAGTATTTATTCATTTAAGCAGGATACATTTTTAAATTTATACTTTTCCTAAATATGGCCATAACAGGAGCACTCATGTACAATACTATGTTCATAGAAGTCATTAATAACTCCTTTACAAGGAATTCAGAAATATATAAACCATTATACCATAAAGGGACACTGTTTCCAGACAACAGGAACCCACTGTTGTATTTCTAAATTGTAGAAATAAAAATCGAGTTATTATAAACTAAAAAAGCGGACAAGAAAGGTATTTAAGTTCTTGTCTCACTTCATACATTAACATTTTACAGCTCAATGAATGCTAATGACATAGGTCAAATTTCAAAGCATGACAAGTACGATTAAAATTTAAAGTAAACTAAAATCATGCGCATAAAACGCGATATTGGTTAGAGAGAGCTCGGTGAAATCTGAATACAGGCAAGTTGAAACAAAGAAAAATTAAGATAATTTTGGACTTTATAATATTTTAATTAACTTATTTTATACGCGATAAGATGATAAATATAATAAACAAGTTAGATACAAGTTCAAAATTTAAATCAAAAACTTTAAAACACTGTCTAGAAATTAGACGCTTTCACCTAGCTCTCCGGTGATAAATATAAACAAATCGGAGCAACGTCTAGTTACAGTTACGAATGCGGTTTATTTTTAAAGAGTGTATTCATGTTGCTAAATATTACCATTACTTACCCTAAGAAATGTAAATGTTGAAATAAAAGACGAAATAGCCTATAGTATTGAAAATTTCGAAACACTTCAATTGCGCTGAAGACCCAGACCACACGACCGACCAACCCTAGGGTTTACGGTAGCTATATGTGTGGCCGGGAAGACACTTCATTTGCGTGTATTTACAATTCAAGATATAAAGAATATTGAAACAAAAACAAATCAGACGAGCTGAGACCACAATGCTATGAGTCTTTAGTTTGCTATATGGTATAAACTCTGGAGTCGTCTTCAGCTGATATTCACCAAAGTACCATATAAATAAAGTATTCTAAAGAGATAATAATCGTTCGAGTGAGCTCAAAGGATCGGACAATCCTTGAATATCATCGTACGCACTCGAAAAATGCCAGTGGTGCTGCCATCTAGTGATAAAGCTAGAAAACAAGAAAATAATGTAGCTGGTGCTACTATCTAATAACAATACTCAAAAACAAAAGCATCTGGTAAGACTAAAGAGCCTAGATAGGGTCCCTTTTAGGCTCTCTAGGTAAAGCCATTGAGCTTTATGAGTATTTACTACTTGCCCTACTTATAAATCACTTGATTGATGCCAAAAAGGGGGGAGAGGGAGGGAACAAAGCAACCGATGCAATGTAATTCAAAGTAAGCGTCAGTAAATTTTCTGCCCTATGAAATTCTGCTCAAATAGTTGCGAAATAATTTCTTTTAGATAAAATGCTATGCTTAGGTTATATTAAAACTAAATTTAATACCCAATAAAACATAGAATATATGTTTTATTTTAATTTAAAATATTTTTGGTGCTGCCATCTGTTGTCGTAATTTAATTCATACCGACTATTTTTATTTTTTAATGAACATTTTTAAATGTCTATTCCTTCTAATACGCTATTAAATACAACAACAGATCATATATAATGCCATAATCACAGAAACGTAATTGAACTTGGACTTGAAGACAAAACTGCAGTCCTCAGTGATGTACATTCAGTTCCCTTATCAAATTTATAGAATGATAAATTACCTTTCCGTGATTGTGGCATTATTATATATGATCTGTTGTTGTATTTAACACTGTATTAGAAGGAATAGATATTTAAAAATGTTCATTAAAAAATAAAAGTAATCGGTATGAATTAAATTACGACAACAGATGGCAGCACCAAAAATATTTTGGATTAAAATAAAAAATATATTCTATGTTTTTTGGGGCATTAAATTTAGTTTTAATATAATCTAAGCATTGCATTTTATCTTTCAGAAAATATTTCGCAACTGTTTGAGCAGAATTTCGGCGAAATATGTGTGCCGCGAAAGTTAACAAAGCGCGGATAGGGCAGAAAATTTACTGACGCTCACCCTTAAAATAATGAATTCGCTTCAGTAGCGTTCCGAGGTTTTCTGAGGCCCCAAGTGAACTTTCATAAGACCTCATCAGAACAATAAATACAGTAGAACGTCACACATCCGAAAATTGATAATCCGAAAAATCGATTATCTGACAGTTTAATTATGTTGTTTTTGCATATTCAGAATAATAATAAAATACGTTTTCATTAAGACTAACATATGCATTAGTCTTTTCACTTTAAGTTATGAAATAGAATTTTGGGCCTCACAAACCATCAATATTTTAGAGGTCTTTGTATGATATAAAATACTTCCGGCTGGGTTCGAAACTATCTTGTCCCAATGGATAATCGGATCCTGGTTATATAACAAAACGCATCATGAGAATTATAGTATCATGATCTCAATATGTTCAACTTCAATTCGATCAACAGGTTGTAGCCAAAACTTTGTAAAGAACACTACAAACTGATGCCTAATAATGAAATGTCGTCGAAATCATTTATATGAGAAGGTTAATTAATCAGTATTAATATAATGATGCAACACATTGAATCATTGAAAAATGACTTTTATATTGTTACACCACAAATTAACCAATATATTTTACAAAAAATGGTAAAATTCTTGAACATATAACATTACATTCTAAACACTAGAAAACCACCCATAGAGGGTGGGAGGTATGGACACAGCACTTAAGTCGGGAGGTGGACCTCCAATATATATATATATTTTCATTTTTGAGGGAGAAGACATGAAAAATTCACAAAATGATGAAAATCAAATATGAAGGAAGGGGCCCATGATAAATGTTTGTGTGGAGAGGAGGCGTCTAATTTGTATGGGTGACCCTGCCCCAGGCTGTAAAAGGATGCAGCACCTTGATTGCCTTTTTGTTATGAGAACAATGCCCTCCTTGACCTTTTATGACGAGAAAAGCACCCTGCTAAGATATAAATGCTCCAATTATGCAAATTGTGTTTGAAAGATGCGTTTTCCTGTAAGACAATGCGTTTTCCTGTAATGTTTAAATTATAAACTAGTTTTCTCTAATTAAAGAATATGGAACCGACATGTTGTGAATGGAGCACTGCTTCACCTTACTGCACATCTCTACTATGAACTTGGCCATTGCAGCCTTGTGTAGTCTGCTCTCAATATAATAAAAAAGTCATCTGGATGGTGTAAATGACTTTGTCAGTCACTACTGATGTTCACAAAATTATAACAGATAGCAAGTATTTTGCTGCCATTGAAGTCATTGACTATTCAGTGCTAACACTAACATAAAACTGATTCCCCAATGCTGGTCACTGTGCAAAGAGTGCAATTCTAATCTTAGATAACAGTCCCTTATTGGTCAGTCCCCTATCAACTTGAATTATAATTTATGAACAGAAACTAAAGTATTAAATGTGTTCCTACATTTTATCTATATTTAATGCACATGGATCTTTAAACTAGCACAATATGGTCTGAAAATATGTTGTCAACTTAAGATTCTTTAAATATTCTATATCTAAAATATAAAAAAACCTAAAAACTACTATAAAAATACAAATTTTAATCTCAAATTTTTGTTGCTGATAAACATGCTTTCAAACTTCTTGAATATATTTTCAAGGACGTATTCAGAAAGTTTTGATAGGGAAGGGGTCAAGATCATGTGATTATATTACATATTAAAAATTATATAAAGTTTATATTAGTAATTATTCATAATAAAATGTACATATATGATAATGCACAATTTCATTTAATAGATGTAATGAAATACAAGTTAATATTTATCTAAAACTTTTCAATTTTAATGAAAAGAAATTGCTATTTTACCTTATAAATATTTGTAGCTTCTAATTATGCTTCAATGCAAATTTATGCATAGCTAAACCAGTTAACCTTTCTTCTTTCATATTTGATCACAAGTAAGTTTTTACTAGTGGTATGCGATGAAGTAAGAGTAGCTAGCTTCAACTAAATGCTAACCACAAAGTATTTGACACAGTGCCATGAGCCAATATTAACAGCAAGAAGAAACACGCTCTCATATGCATGTTTTAACATAAACAGAAATTTGGGCATTTCACCTGGTCATCTTAGGGTAAAAACAATTTTAGGGAAAAACAGTTTAAGACTGTAGTATAATTGTACCAAATGCATGTTACGAATAAAAGGTGCATTTCCAGTAAAATAATGTGTAAATTATAAATAAAAATTGCTGTAATTGATGGATATATTGATATTTAATGTGAATGGAACATTGCTTCTGTTGCTTCGTCTCACTGCCTGCTACTGGTTTTTACCCATCTCAATATTGAGAAGAACCATTCTGTGATACACAGTGACAGAAAGAACATACAAAATATGAAGGAAGATCTTGATGTTCAGATAAAAGACTGTAGCTATAATGCACTTTCAATCGCCTGGTGTATTTTTTCTTAGCTGTCATGTCTCTTTATCCTTGTGAAACAATCCTTGTAATGTCATTTTGGTATGTTTTGGGCATATCCATTATTTTGGTATGCTTTGGAGGATATCCTATTACTCCAAAGAGTACACAAGATTTTCAGTAAGCTCCTGAATCTTTAGAACTGTAATCCAACCAAGAATTCATTTCATCATGCTCTTTAAAAACTTTTAACTTTCAGACTGTGTAACACAAGGAAATGCATATAAAAGCAATGGAATCCCACCAAGTACATTCTAAGATATAATTCTCCATAAGTCATTATTTCCATTTAAATAAAATTTCATATATCAAACTTATGCATTTTCTAATTTTCCACAGTGACAACTTGTTCCACAGGATTCAAGCTATTGCAGATGACAATCGAGATCAGCTGACCCTTTGACCTTTCCCTGAATCTGCTCCTACACATTTTGAATACTTTGGAAAAAAATATCTGTATGTATATCCGTGAGATGTAGATACAATTAAAGAATGAATGCTCTTATTGCTATGAAATTTTCTATATAAATACATTATGTAATAAAACTAAAACAAGATAAAATATTTTGTAATTTACATGATTAGAACAAGAATTATTTAAAACTTAAAATTTTAATAGCATTATTTCCTTTCAAAACCAATCATAATTGGTCTCCATAAAAGCTGCTGCCAAATTATAAATATTTTAAAAAATTAAGAAAAATTAAAAAATAACTTATGAAAAAAAATATAAAAAGATTTTTCCACTACGATACTAATTACTTTCATTGCGAAATTAATTGTGCCAAATGGTGCAATAATATAGAACTTATATGTAAGAGAAAATCAAGTGGAGACTCAAAGATATTTCAAATATTTTATTTATACAAATAAATTACATTAATTATAAAATAATATGTTTTCTATATCATGGAATTTCATAAAACTTGGCTAAAATATAAACACAACAAAAGTGTGTGTATATATATATAAATATATATATATATATATATATATATATATATATATAACAAAATTTAGGTTTTAAAAGACAGATATTTCTTACCCATCCTTTTTGATCTTACATGGTTTTATTCAACCTGGCGAATAAAAGAGCTAATAAGATAGTTATGTAATAAGCTGACAAAAAAAGCTACACCTAAGGGATTCTTCCATTTTGTTGCTCCAAGTCCTCTGGACGAGCCGGACGGCCTGGGGCTTTCACCTAAGGGATTCTGTTTTCGACATATAAAATATTATTAACTCATGTAAGATAAGAATTATTATGCGAGTTTAACATCTACTGCCTATTCACAAAAGTGGATATTATCTTTTGTATATAGAGCATGGTGACCTGAAAATTCTTCACATTTTGAAAATGTGAAGGAAGTAGTGACTATTTATACAATCCACATCAAGTTTTACATAAAAGTTTTAATTTATTTTAGTTTTTTAAGATGTTTTACATTGATTACATTTTTTTAATCTGATGTAGAAATGAAAAAGTTGCTAACACTAATTATTAAAAAAAAATTTAATAATAAAAAAAAATACATTCCTTAAAATATCCAGGATCTTAAGCATTTTCCAGATGAATTGAAATTTACAAATTAAACTCAAAATAATAATAATCACAATGGCTAAAATTCAATGCCAATCTACTAAAATTAGCATTGGAATAAAAACAATATTGCGTAAAATTTTGAATAATTATATGCAAGATTATTGCAATTATACAATTAATTAAAAGCATCAAAATTTATAACTGTTTACGTCAGTTGTCATCTTTGGCTACAAAGTACTACGTGCACACACCTATTACAGTCAAACCTACCTTAAATGGAATTTCAAGGGACCAGAAGAATTTTTTGCAAATTTTACGAATCACAATCTATTTAAAAGAATTGATGCCATTGATCCATTTTAACAATGAAAACTGGTTGTTCATCCAAAATGTCTTTTAAATAAAAAATGAAATTTAATAAAAATCAATAAAAAATAGATAAAAATTGAATTAAAAATATTCAATTTTTCAAAGATATCTTTGTTTTGATGCATCATCCAACTTTGCACACAACCATTTGTTCAAAAACAGCACCAAAAATATTAAACTTCCATATTTTAAATATGGGGTGAGTCAGAACTATTGGGCCAAATTTTAAGAGGTGATAAATCACATCTAAACAAGCAATTTCTGTCATATAAATATATATATATATATATTATATATATATTATATATATTATAAATATAAGTAGTATCCATACGCTTGCATGAGCGCACAGACTCTTTTTACACTAAAAAACATGATTTAATAGCTTATTTTATTTTTTTTATGAAAAAAAAAGGTCTCGATCCATTTTAATATTAAAAACATGATTTTTATAGCTAAAAAAGGTGTATATATACCTTTTTTACATTAAGACCAAATTTTAACAGTGAATTACTAAACTTTTTTAGTTAAAAAGCTAGACATATAAAATAAATGCATGAAAAAAGAGGACCTCCAAATGAATGGAAGTCCTCTAATATATGTACCTTTAAACAGTGAACTTTTTTTAGTTAAAAAGCTAGACATATTAAGAGTATGCAGTGAATTATTTAAAATAAATGCGTGAAAAAAGAGGACCTGAATGGAAGCCCCCTGTTTTTAAAGGGTGGGGCCCCCCATATATTTAATAGAAAAACTCAAAATGTTTAACTGAATCTAAACATTTTTATAAAATTAAAAAGAATTATAAAAATATGAATAAAATCATTATGAGTTACAAAACATATGTTTAATAAAAAAGAGATATATATTTTATAGTGCGGGGTGACGCATCCCCACTGAAAAATGATTAAGCTTTCTCTTATTCATATACGTATTTATCATCAATCATACCTGAATACTTAAATATATATTTTCCTTTATTGATTTTATATATTGATTCATCAGAAAGTTTTCCATGTTTATTCGCAAGGTAATACTCTTTTTCTTCAACTTCCACATCTAACTTTACGATTACTGAATCTCCATATTTAGTATTAATTTTTCTCAATGATATCAGATCATATTCCCCAGGATTTAAATCATTTAATTTAAACGTTTTGGGATAACCTCTCAGTCTATTGAACTCTTCCATTTATTAGTAAACATTTTTATAAACATAAAACCACCCTGCTAATCATAATAGAATAAGTTCTTTGAAATAACATATAAAACTCCTAATCCATTCAATTTAATATCTTCATTTTCTTCCTTTTCAATTAATACAGTCAACCTTTGAAAACTTTCTGATAATAGTTTTTTAGTATGATCATATTTATCATACAATTCTTTACAAAGATAAGTCAAATAGTAAATTTCTTCAGAATTTGTAAAATTTAAAGCTCGAATATCACCTAAGCACTCATCCATTTATATAGAATTATTTTTAGAAACATTTTTATAATGTCCTAAAGCTCTAGTATTCATACCATCTTCTAATATAAATCTTTTATCATCTTTTGCTGATAAAGCTATCTTCTTCACTTGAATTGAATACAATTCATGTTTCTTACTTCTAATTAAATTCTGTGTTCTATATTGATCTTTTTTATTTAATAAACAGTCTTTATAATCTTCAAATGATATTCTGTTTTTAACGGTACTAGTCCTAGTTCCTTTAGACTTCTTAGTCTCAAATTTTTTATGGTTTTCTTTATCTTCGTCATTATTATTATATTCTTCAACACTCTGTTTTTCTAATCTTATTGAATACATTTTACTTCTTAAACCTACAAATTCTTCCATAATCACAACGCTATTTTCATCTTTCATTTTACCTAATACTTTTTTATTACATCTAGGCATATTATATAGATTATTTACTTGATAATCAGATGTATCGAAATAATCAATCATAGACTTCATATCTTCATAAAAGTCATCTGTTTTAATATCATATATAAAACTATCTGTATCCATATATAATAACTTAATATTATCCTTATATCTCGGTTTCATGACATTATAATGAAAATCATACATTAAATGTTTAGATAAATCTAATATACTCATTCCAACATAAATCGGTTTATTAAAATATAGTTTTGTTTTTTTCATGTGAACAGCTACCAAATTTTCATCAAAAATAGTTCTACATTTGAAATTAGGTTTAGCAATTAATTTTTTAACTTGATCATAATTACAACATAATCTTACATCGATTCGTTTTCTGATATTTTCCATAGTTTTTCCAAATACTGAATTATTCATCAATTTATAAAAATCTTTCTCAAAATCATTAGCAGCTTTCTTTCTCATTTCAGTGTTTAAATCTATATATATTTTCAACCAATTCGATTGTTTAAATTGTAATACTCTATGTACTCTTACAGCCTTTAAACCCATTTTCAAATATTGTTTTAAACTTCTATAATGAACTACATATTTCTCTTTATCATATAAAGTTGTTAATAACTTACCTTGTTTCGAATTTTCAGGAATTCTATTTTCAGGACATAATGGTAAATCTGAATGATAATCATGTAACTCTTTTGGATATCTTAAACTAATTTCAAATATATATCCATTCTCTGAATCATCTTTTATTTTATGGTTATATACTTCACGTTTAACATAATTTATTTCATCACGATTACACCATTTAAATTCTCCATATGGTAAATATTGACTCATAGCCCATCCATATAAATTATTAGCATCTAAATACATTAAATAATTGGATTCTTTACTATTATCATAATTTTTCATATATTTATTATTTGCTTTTCCATATCTATTACAACATTGTGAAACACCTCCTCTTAAACCTTTTTCTATCATGAGAATCATATCATAATTATTTAATAAATCTAATTTTTTAACATTGCATCCCAAGATAAACCAGGAGCAGTAAAATACCAATCTGGATCTAATTTATAAGTTTTTAAACAAACAACTCTAAAATTTTCAAATACATCTGTTAAAATTAATACATCTGTTTTAACATATAAATTTGTATATTCACCTAAATTTTTTATATTAAATTCTTTCCAAACACGTTGAGCATGTTTATATTCTTCATCAGTTATATTACATTCATTCAATTTATTATAAAATTTATCTTTTGAAGGTAATTCTGCTTCTTTGTATTTATCTCTAGAATCCATATAATCATAAGGATATACACCTTTTCTTGTAATGAGATCTAATTTATCATCAGGAAAATGTAATAATGTCTCTCTAAATTTTGATTTTAAGTATTTAATATATTTCATTTTCCGTATTTTTGGAGGACATTTATTTATTTCATTCTCTGGTCTCAAGTTTTTGATAAATTATCTAAACTGCAAGACATAAATTTAAATGAATCAATAAATCTCAATTTCATACCTCCTATTTTTTGCTGAAAGATATATATTTTTCTTCAGTATTAGGTATAGCATCTATTTTTGATTTATCAAATCCAAGTTCTTTTATAAACAAATGAGAATCATAACCTGTTAAATTATGGATTTTTACTGGAATAAATTTTGGAATTTCATAATTTAAATTACAAACATTATGAGCAGGACCCCTATATTTTCCAGTTATATGACAATGAACAATTACTTTTTCATCCTTTAAGGTTTATTTTTCACATATATGACAAATATTAGTTCTTTTATAATGATTTTCATCGAACTCTATCATTGATTTGATACTTTCATATTTTTTAGTTTTTTCTTTTATAAATTTTTCAATTTTAAGAGTATCCTCTTTTAACATAGATACAAACTTTTTGATTGTATCAGGTCCTCTATAAACAACAGGAGGTTTAAAGTATTCATTTTCATATTTGATATAATAACAAAATGCATCTGCTACATGTTTTTGATATTTCACAGTATATGATTTAGTTTGATCTTGCTCACATGTATCAATTTTTGGTAAGAGAGATTCAAAATCAGCATATATAGTATATGGTACTCCCATTTTTCTTTCATGATTTTTAAATTGAATAACTTCATCTTTTTTAGACATATTAATTGTGACAGCTTCTTTCTCATTACAGTATTCCTCATGTATCTTTAATCTTTCCACAGAATAAAAATGATTTAAACATCTATCACATAAAAATATACGATGATTAGTAATTTGTGATCTGATCAAACTATTCATATTTTTAATCCAACAATAATAATCATTTTTTTCATATTTCATATGAAACAAGTTTACATGTTTTTCTAATTTATTGTTAGTTATTCTAAGTGGATAAATTGAACCATCATAACTATAAACATTTACAGATATATTATTTAGTTTTTCAAATTTCTTAATATTGTCTAATGAAACAGGAAAATCAATTCCTTTAAAATTTAATTCATCTTTATATTGTTCATATTTTGACACTCTTTGAGGATCTCTTTTTACAGGATGAATTGCTGATAGTATAGACCACATAAAACATTTATTATCTTTATTTTTTACATTTATTATAGCTTGTTTAGATTTAATGTTTTCAGGTAAATCAATATAACTTGATCCTCTCAAGGGTTGATACTTATTTATTCTCAATTCCAAAAATTTAATTTCTTCAAGACTCCAACCAGATCCTTTTGATATAAAATCATCAGATTCATTTATTAAGTTGTCAATAACATAATCATGAAAAGTATGTAAATCATTAGATTTTAATATAATTTGATTCTCAGTTTTGAATGTAAATTCTTGAATTTCTTCATTCAATTTATACAAACAAAACAATTCAAAATTTACCTTCATACCATTAAATTCTTCCAAAAGTTGCTTTATTTTTTTATTACAACCTTTCTTTTCTCTTCTAAAAATTCTACAGGGATTTTAATATTATTACAATTATTAATTCTATATGATCTTAATCTAGATATATAAGCAGTTTCATATTCCTTAATTTCTACATTACCTTCATCATTTAATAATGCTTTTTTATGTTTTCGACTTGATATGTGATTTTCTAAATGTTTATAATATATACCGCAAATAATACATTTTCTCTTTTGTTTTGATCTTTTAATCATTAAGTTTTTCTTAATATGTTTTTCTTTATCTTCAGGTTCGTAATATTTACCACATATACGACATTTTCTATCTTCTGTAAATAACTTTTCAAGATTTTCTTCTAGTAACTTTTCTTCAGGGAGGAAAATTAAATATTTAAAATCATTTTTATCAAATCTTAAATTAAAAGAATCAAAAATTTTCTTAATTTTATTACGTTTTTGAGGTTTTTCAATAAATATTTTTTCTTTTTCTCTAAGTATTTTGATATATCTAAATTTAATATATCTACTAAAACAGGTTTATATTCACCTGTTTTTCTGATATATTTAATTAATAATCTAATTAAATCATCCTTCTTACAACCTTTAGTTTGTTTAATATTCAACAGTTTTACTCCTTTTCTAAGTTCATTAATAGTCTTTGACTTTAAGATGAGCTCCATTTATTAGGAAACATTTTTTGAAATAATTTTTCCTGGAAGATGCTTACTGTGATAAATACTTTTTAAATGTCTCTTTTTGTGTGTATAGGTATATTGCATACCACATTCACATTTAAATTTTTTATATTTGATTATGGAATCACAACATTTACAATGACTTTGGAAATAAATTTTTCCATTTCTATGATATATATAAACTCATTTACTGATTTCATAGTCAAACAGTGTATACTATACCCTTTTTTGTTAGCTCCATTTATTAGGAAACATTTTTTGAAATTCATTCCAGATTTTTTCATATTTCTTTTTGACTTTAGAACAAAGTCTTTGGACCTTTATTTTATTTTCAATACTAAAAATATCACAAATCATTTTCATAAAATAATAATAGTTAACTGATTTCTCATAATACATAAAATCTAAAAATTTTAAAAACATTTCCTCAACTTCTTGAGTAATATTATACCTCCTTTTTATTCGATTAAAATAACTAATTCTACTTTTATATCTTTGTTTTAAACTCTCATATTCTATAGCATAAAAATATTCTTCTTCTTCTGAAGAATCATAGATTAATTTCATTTTTAAATTATGCGCTACTTTATTATCTGAAATATCAATCGATTCAACCATTTCAACACCGTCAAAAAAGTTAACATTCATTTATTTACTACGTATTAATAACAGCTTTTTATCATATTTATCGGGGGGTAATAGATCCCACCCCGTTAAATCATCATATTAATGATTCCCAAGGATCACCTTTATTATACCATCTATCTTTAAACATTGTATAAATCAGATGTCCAACTATTAAATTCATCTGGATATCCTAACCATTTTACAAAATATTTATTACCTTTCTTTTTTATGATTTTTTCAATTTTATACACATCATTTTTATTATATTTTACCATTTCATTTTCATAAAAAGTTCCTTCAATTTCTTAACTGTTTAAATCTTTTAATCGATAAGTAATAGGATCTGTTTTTAATACTTCAGATACTATAAAAATCTCTTCAGTAAATGTAGAATCATCTACTTTCCTGAATGTTTTTTTAATTGTTGATATTCTAACACTATCCCCTATCTTAAATTTAGGTTTTTTTATGATCTTTTGAGTATATAAATTTTTATAAACTTGAGATTCATTCTCGTCTCGACTAGCCTCAACGGGTGTCATTTTTATTGATCTATGATATGAATTGTTATAATTTTTAAGTAATTTGGGTAATACATCAATATATCTTTTAGTATTGTTAGCATGCATATATTTTATAATTTTTTCTCTTATACTTCTATTAAATCTCTCAGCTATTGCAGATTTTATTTCTTTATTATAAGTCGTAAACCAATGTATATTATTATCTTTGAATAATTTTTGGGTCTGTTTTCCTGTAAATTCAGTACCTTCATCTGTCAAAATGTATTTTGGCTTTCTTTCTTTAAATATGATTTTAAAAGCTTGTACGACTTCTTCGGATGTTTTTCTTTTTATAGGGAAAGCCCAAGCATATTTATTAAAAGCATCTATAACTGTTAACAAATAATTAGTTCCATCGCTATATTTGCTATAATTTTTTATAAATAACAAATCAGCGTCAAATTGATTATTACTGTTTGGAACATAAACTCTCCTTCTTTTAAATTTACGAATGACAGGTTTATATCTAGTATATACATCTTGTTCATGTAAAAATTCTTCAACATTAGGTAATCCTGTTTTTTTTTTCAATTCTTGAATACCACAATAACCTGTTTCTGGATTATAATATATCTCTTTTAAATTCCTAAAAAAGTATTCTTTTTACTTCCCCAAATTGTACAAATACCTTTGCCAACTGGTTTATTATTTTTAGAAGTAGTTTCATAATAATTTTTAGTTTCGGTTTTCTTTTTACACTTGACACAATACATATTAGGAGATATTCCTAACTCAAAAGTTTTTTTAGCTTTAATAATAGGTTTAATAATTCCTCTATCTAATCTTTCTCGAAATGTTGGATCTTGTATTGCATTTAAATCATATATTAATTCTTGATCAGCAACATGTCTCTGTTTTGTATCTTTTGTTTTATTATAAGAAATATCATGTTTTTTACATGCTTTATCAACTTTATTTATTCCAGGATCACCTCTTTTTAATCATTTTCCTAATTTTGTAAATGGACCACAATATTGATATCCCGGTAAATGCATTTCTGGGGGATTTATTTTATCTTGTAACCATCCAACAATATCACCACCTTTCATTTATTTAGGATGAATAAATTTATATCCATTCAATTGTATTTGTTTTGCGTATTTTTCAACTGGATTAAATTTTAAACTTTTTATGTAATCCTTTTCTCGCATATAAATTTCTTCTTCTGTCATATCCTCAGCTTTAAACGAATTAATGAGTTCTTTATAAAAATTATAACAATGTCTATATTCTTCTTTCCTTTCTGCTATTTTAATGCAAGATCAATAGCTTCTACTATACCAACCGATAAACTTAAAAGTGCAAGCGGAAGAAAGGCAATAGCTGATAAACCCGTTCCACTTAGAATGACCTTACTTACTGATAATGAAATACTTACCTTTTGATACAAATTTCTACTCTTTCTGTAAACATACAATCTTTTTTCTAAATATTCTTCCATATCATTTATATAGGATCAAATTTTTTTCTGTACCTTATTTTTGGATTCACTAAATCTAACATTAAAAAATCGTATTGTTTTTGAACACTTTTATTATATATTTGTTTGAATTCTTCAGTACTTAATTTACCATCTATCTCCCTTATAATCTGTTGAATTTCTTTTGGTTGTAGATTGAAAAATATGAAGTAATTACAGTTTTTTCTTATATTGATAGGTGTTGTATAATATGACTGTGATAAATAAATAATAGATGCGTTTTTCTTTCTACCTTTGATAAATAATTCTTGAATGGTTTTTTGATCTTTCTCAGTCACACAATCATCGAAAATAACTAAATTCTTTAATGTAGGATTTAAATCATCTACTGTAATAAAATCATCTGAAGAAAAGAATACTTCTTTTTTGTATTTATCATATAATTCTAATGTTTTCTTATTCTTTTTACATCTCAAAATATCTTCTCTTTCTATATCTTCAAACAATGCATATATTTCTTGTAATTTAGAATATTTAGGTTCGTATAAATCTTTTGCACATATATATAGTGCATCAAAATTTAAAAAAATCATAAATCATATTTAACAGTAAATTTGTTTTACCTGAACCTGAAGGTCCTGTTATAAGCAATCTAAATGGATGGTGATTAGGATCAGGTTCCGTGTAATCTTTAATTTTTATCATTTATATAACAGTAAAAAATAATTTACTCGCTGTAAAAATTAATATTATATACATGAACAAATTAGAAAAAGAACGAAAACACAAGTTTATAAAGAAAATAAAAGATTCAATTAAATTAGTAAAATTAGAAAAAGAAATAAGAAAGAATAGTGAAGATCAACTAAAAGAAAAATTAGGTATTCAAAAAACCTTAGAGGAATTTCATAAACCAGTCACTCAAGAAATTGAAAAATATGAAAAATCAAATAAAGAGGTTGTAAAAAGTATTCAAAATGCTGTAGAAAATATTTTATTTCCACCTCTTGATTACACATCAGATGTTAAACAATTGATGGATAGAGCAGAAGGAAAAATTACATTTCAAAGTGATAAATTTATGGATATACCGTTTATCAAAAAAGAAAATTTAGAATTACCTTCTGATCTTATAAATAAATCTAAAAAAGATCTTGATGAAATAATAGCAATAGCTAAAGAAAAGCGAGATACATATAAAAGAATGAAAGGAACTAATACTAAAAATTATAACTATTCTAAAGCTGAAAGTGATCTAGAAAAAATTAAGGAATCAGATTATGAAATGGAAATGATGAAAAAATATATCCACGTCTTACATCTCATGAATGAGGCTAAACCTTGGTTTGGTGAAGGTATAGATAAAAAGGATGTATTATCAAATTTAACAGAAAAAATATGTAATGGAAGTAAATCAAAGAAATTGTATAATCAAGTAGTTTTATTGTTAGATATGTTATTAAAAAATGGAGAAATGACTTACAATGATGTACAACGATATTATAAACAATTTCTCCTATAATAAATGATAAAAAATAAAGTTTATTTGAGTGAAGGTCAGAAAAATAAACTTAAATCAGCTTTTAGAAATAAAGAAGAACTAACATTACAAATAGATAAATCTAAAACTCCTAATCATGAGATATATTTAACTAAAACTCAAATTAATCATATTAATGATGGAAAAAGAATTACAATCAGTAAAACTCAATTAGCTAAAAATGGAGGATTTTTACCATTTCTAGCAGCACTTATACCCTCTTTAATAACCGCTGCTAAATTTGCAGTTCCAGCATTAGCAACAGGTGCTTTATCTGGATTAGCTAGTTCAGCTGTACAAAAAAAGGGATCTGGGGAAAAAAAACGTGGAAAGGGAATATATCAACCATGGGAATTAGTAACAAAATGATTGAAGAAAATATGAAAAATGAAAAAGGACTTAGAGGTGTATTTACCTCTGATTTATTACCTAAAACAATAGGAATATTTGAAAATGGAATCATTAATTTAGATGTATCAACAGGTCCTGGAACTCATTGGTTTTGTTATTATAATGATCCTAAATATAAATATGTGGAATATTTTGATCCGTTTGGTGAATATGACAATATGAAGAAAGACTATATTCCTAAAAATATTAAATCATTTCTTGTTACATCTAATAAAAAACCAAAAATAGGTCATAATGATAGTTTTTTACAGAAATCTACATCTGTGAAATGTGGTTTATTTTGTATGAAATATATAAGAGAAAGGAATAAAGGTATATCACCTAAAAATTTTCTCAAATCATTTCCTACACAAAAACCTAGTGACTATAATGAAAATTTTGTTCTGTATAAATGATAATATTAAAATCTGAAGGCCATGAGAAATCAGAGGAATTTACTGTAAATTTTATTACACCTCTAAAATTAAAAAAATTAGCTTTACAGTCATTTTCTATGGAAGTTTCATGGTTTAATATAAGTGAGAATTATGGAAATAGCATATTTAGAATGTATACATTAGACACAGATATAACAATTGTTATCTCAAATGGTAATTATACTATAAGAGGTTTAAATGAGTATATGATAAAAATATTTGGTGAGGATCCCCCTGTGAAATTTGGTATTATTGAAGCAAGACAAAGAATAGCTATAAAACTGAAAAAGGTTGGGTAATTGATTTTACAAAAAGTAACTTTCATAAAATTATTGGCTTTTTAAAACCGACATATGGAAGTTATGATGAAGAAACAGAGGTTGAAGGTGAACATATAGCTGATATATCCAATGGAAATGATAATATTTATATTCACTGTGATGTTGTAAAATGATCTTTAATAAATCAATCTAATTCAGAAGTCATTTATTCTTTCGTTAATAAAAATCCTCCTGGTAGTATAATTCCAAAAGAATTTAATAATTGGATATATTTTCCTGTTAAAACGGATCCTGTTGAAAGAATAAAAATGAGGATTACTAATCAAAAAGGTGAATTAATTGATTTAAATAAAGGAGCTGTAGAATTTAATTTTATACCTATTTTTGAGGATAACTACGTTAAAAAAATATATCAATTGTTAGGTCAGGTTTTTCTTCATAAATAAATGAATAAACATAGATTATATAGAAAAAGTAAAAAAATACAAATATTTTTAAAGGTGAAAATTGAACCTATTATTGAAGCACGGAATAAATTAAATGAAATATTTTCAATGAAAAAGAAAGGAGGCGGTTTAAAAATTCTTCCTAAATAAATGCAAAAGATTTATGATTTGAATAATACTCATTATTATTATAATGATCAAATTAAAAGTTATGAATTAAGAGAAATTCACCCAAAAGAACATAGTTCAGATGAGAATGCCACCTATGTTTTTCATATTAATGATACTAAAGCAAAAATTTTATATTCTAGACGATATATTGAACAAAAATTAAAAATTACAAAAAATGACAAATCATCCATTGGAAACGAAAATGTGAGTCTGGTAAATGGTGGAAGTTTTATCAAAACTTTAAAAGTACATATAGGAGATACCGAAATTGAATCAAATACACAGTCAAATTTTTCAATCATGAATCATGCTTTAAGATTAACTCATTATACTCCTGATTATACAACATCACTAGCTCAAGATGAATTTTTTTTTATCTAGATACATCTGATTCAGCTGACCGAAAAGAGTTAAAATATGAGGGTACTTTACAAGATACTACTAAAATAACTGATTTTTTTAATAATTTTAAAATGAATAAAGATTATTACGAAGGATTCGCAAAGACATGAGAACTTACGAAAGATAGCAATATCATTAAAATATGGACACCTTTAAAAGATATAATCGATTTCTTTAGAGAATATGAAAAGGTTATTTCTGGTTTTGAAGTGAAAATAGATATTCAAAGAAATGAAAATAAGAATATGATACATACTGATATAGGAAATGTTAATTATAAGGTAGTAGTTGAAGGTTTAACCTTGCATTTACCTTATATAGAATTTAAAAATTCTGCAGAAAGTGTATTTATGGAATCATTTTTATCTGATAAAGATATAGAGGTAAATTGGGATCGGTATAGATTTAAGATGGTAGGTCCCTATAAAAGCGATAGTGGATCTGTCACAGCTGCAACAGCATCTGATGAAGTTTTAGGTGTCTACGTTATTCCTCAGTACGTTGAAAGAAATGGTAATTATGAAAAAAATAATATGATATTTGATAATATAGATATGACTGAATGCTGGTTGATGATTAATAATAAACAAAGTCCTCTTATGCGTTACAAAACGAATTTTACCAATAAAGATTATAATAGAGTGTATGAAGCTCTTTTACATGCAGGATTAAATGATACTAATACAGAAACAGGATGTTTGATAAATAAGAAGAATTTTGGAAAATTGTATACTATTTTTTTTTGACTTATCAAATCATGAAAACTATACCGATTTAAATAATTTAGATATTGAATTTATAATTGGGAGAGATTAATGAATACTCAAAAGGAATATAAGTTTTATTTTATTTTTAAAGAAAGAAAGAGATGTTTTATAAATTTGAAAAATAAAACTATAACAATGGTTAAGAGTTTAAAATCATAAAATTAATGCTATAATAAATGAGTGCTTATTATCCACCTTATGATGATCAAATGAAAGAAGGGCCTATTGGACCTCCTGGTATAGGTTTTAAATTAATGGATGATGGAAATTATGATATGGAAAATAGAATTTTAAAAAATTGTGAAAATCCTATAGATGATTTAGATTTAACCACTAAAAGTTTCGTTTTGAATAAAATAGAGAATAATCATTTTGAATTGAGAGATCTTATAGAAACTAAATATGATAAGGATTTTTTATCCTTTACTGAAGAAACAGGTAAGAGAATAAAAGAATTAGATGAAACAACTTTACATTCTTCAGAAGCCGGCCGTCCAAACAGTTACCTTACACCTTTCTGGTAGGTCGGACGGTCTGGGTCTCAACATTCTTCAGAAGAAAAACCTTACGATGCAAAAGGAAAAAGAATAGGAAATGTAGCAGATCTTAAAGATGAAAAAAATGTTGTAAATAAAAGATATTTTGAAAAAAATACATTAATATTACAGAATGATAAATTTGATGCAAAAAATAAAATAATTACGAATGTTTCAGAACCTGAAAATGATAATGATGCTGTCAATAAAATATGTTTAGACAATAGAGATATCTGGATTACCATAGAAGATGATTTTCAAACTGTTAACCATTTTGGATTTCAAAAAGCAGATTTCAACATGATGAGTTCTAAATTACTGGATCAAGAGATGCGATTAACTACAGATATGTATATGAAAATTTCCATATATTTAGTTATATATGTAGAAAGTAAATATATATCTATATATATGATAAAGGTCAAGATCTACATATATCACTAGAAATCAATGGTAAGGAAATTTTAGAAGCTCATACAGATACAGTAACCTGTTTTGCTTATGGAAAACGTGATGATATCATCACATTATGGATAAAATCCCATGGTAAATCAAGCACTTTAAAACCTTATATGCATATTGAAAAAATCCCTTTCTAAAATACGTTCACCATTAAATGGATATCGATTGGAATGCATTTTCCAGAAATAATTTATCTGAAGATGTAATTAGAAATCTTAAAGATCATGTAAATTGGGATTCAATTTTTCAATATTCATCACTGTCTGATTCTTTTATTGAAGAATTTGCTCAACCTGATGATTGGCCTAAAATTTCTAGATATCAAAAATTATCAGAAGATTTTATAGAAAAAGGTAAAGATAAAGTAGATTGGGAAAACATTTCTCATTATCAAACTTTAAGTAACGAATTTATCATAAAATTTTCTGATCATTTAGATTTATATAAAGTATCAATGCTTCAAAATGTTTCAGAAGATACCATGAGAGTATTAAAAGATGATATAAATTGGTTGTATATAACTAGATATCAAACATATAGTGAAAATTTTATAGAACAATTTATGCATAAATTAGATTTTTGTTATTTGATTAAATACAAATTTGATCTATTACCTGATCACTTTTTTAATGTTTATTGGAAAGAAATACAAGCTATACAGATGAGTGAATTAAATAAAAAGTTTGGTCATCATGAAATAGAACCTTACAGAGAAAAAATTATTGAAGAGATTTGTGAAGTTAAAAAAGTCTTGAGAGAATGTGTTTATCTTTTGAGACAATTAACTAACAAAGATGAAAAATAAATATTTTATAATAATGTTTCTAAATAAATGAATGTTATATATAATAATGGCATAAAAAACATTTATCTCTTTCTTAAGGCGGATTTCGACTATTCTCCGCCCATGTTAAAGTATAGGACATTCTCTTGAACATAACCACGCAATAATGCGGGCTCAAATCTCTTTGCAGTTTGCTGGGGGTGATAGAATGGAATATGCAGCATCTTTTGGAAAAGGAAAGTACGAGGAAGGTTAATAAAATAATAAACTATCAATTAAAAACTGAAACAAACTAAGTAATTTGTAGTTTTTCAATTCTTCGATAGATGGCGCATTAGTGCCGTCTCATAGCTATCAGGATGCTTTGCTAACTGTTTACTGGTTTCCTAATCTAGTTATTTTCAATTTTCCTCTGCTAAAAGATTAAAATACCTAAGTTTTATCATTCACACAAAACTTTTTGACATTTTATACCTTAATTAACTCTCATATATGTTCATCAGATTTACGATAGCCGGCCATTATTGCAGCCAATGCTTGTCAAAATTGGCTTAAAACCAGTATAACCAATAACGGCAACCCTAGCTCAGAAAGTAAACACGAACGTTTTAGGTTGACAAAGCTTTTCTACATAAGGGTAAGTATTACATTTGATACATTTTCTAGCACAACTCCATTTCTCAATTTATGTCTTATAAAGATTGAAAATTGTTAAATCTTACAATTAGTAATTTTCATAGAAGTGAAACCTTGTACTATTAATTTAAATGTATATTCTGTTACATGAAGTTGAAGATCGATGTCAGACAGATCTTTCGGAATCAATGAAATGCTATAAAACTAATGATCATACGATAACGAGATCTTGTATTAAAATTTATCTAAAACGGTAATTTATATGAACAAGTTCATCGTACTAATAGTTATTTTCACATAGAGAATCCTGCTGAAGTGAAATCTATTTTTTTATTAAATTATCTTGATGGTATAGAATATTTAATGTCACTTGAAGGTATAGAGAATTTAACTAATTTAAAAGAATTATATTGTGAGGGAAATAAATTAACGTCATTTGAAGGAATAGAAAATTTAATAAATTTAGAAATATTATCTTGTGGAGAAAATAAATTAACGTCACTTGAAGGAATAAAAAATTTAACGAATTTAAAAGTATTATTTTGTGGAGGAAATAAATTAACTTCACTTGAAGGAATAGAAAATTTAATAAATTTAGAAGAATTATATTGTGAAGGAAATAAAATAACTTCACTTGAAAGAATAAAAAATTTAATAAATTTAAAAAAAACTATATTGTGGAGACAATAAATTAACTTCACTTGATGGAATAGAAAATTTAACAAATTTAGGAGAATTATATTGTGGAGAAAATAAATTAGCTTCACTTGAAGGAATAGAAAATTTAACAAATTTAGGAGAATTATATTGTATGACGTGTAGATTAACTTCACTTGAAGGAATAGAAAATTTAACAAATTTAGGAAAATTATATTGTGGAGAAAATAAATTAACTTCACTTGAAGGAATAGAAAATTTAATAAATTTAAAAGAATTAGATTGTAGAAAAAATAAATTAACTTCACTTGAAGGAATAGAAAATTTAATAAATATAGTATTATTAGATTGTAGAGAAAATGATATTACATCTCTAAATGAATTAATATTTTTGCCTAGAATAGATGAAGTATGGTATGATGAAAATAAAATAAGTTAACCCCCGATTTTAAGAAGACAATTATTTCATAATAATGTATATAGTGACTCTCAAAATGTGCATAATACATATATACAAAAATCTTTGAGAGACACAATCAAAAAATTATTAAATACAGAAATTACGTATGATTTAGGTGAATGCATTAAAGAATTTGGTATAAAAATTAAAAGACACTTACTGGAGGTAGAATTCCATAATATTAAATTTAGAGAGATATTAGTTGTGTTTAATGAAATTTTAATAAATAAGAATAAAAATGAAATAATAAAAGTGTTAAAAGATGAACTAAAAGAGGGTGATAATAAATGTTTTGTAGGGAAAGTAACTAGAATAATTAATGTACTAAATGGATTTGATCCTGATGTTTCTATTACAATTTCTGATAAAGAACAAAAAAATATTATAGCTGAAAAAATATTTAGAGAGTCAAAGTCTGATGAAGAATACAAAGAAAAACTCATAAAAGAGATGGAAGAAAGAGGTTTTACAGATTATGAAGAATGGATGGATTTATATTTATAAAAATGAGTGCATCTATTTATTTAAAAAAATAGCAAAATGGCCCATCTGGCCCCAGGGGTGATCTGGAAGTCTGGTTCCAACAGCTGTTTTAGAATTCTAGAACCAGAGTTCCAGATCACCCCTTGGTCCAGGCCCACTGGCCAAGGAAAGGACAATACAAACGTATAACATACAGGACATAGAATCCACAAGATTCAACCCACCACTTATTATATTTCGAAGATTGCCACTATTTTGGGTCAACGACAAGAGTAGCTGACGTCATTTTTGGCAATAAACCATCAACCCGAATTGATTAACAATCCGGGAGAGATTTGAACCTGGGGCCTTTATATTAATAGCCCCGCGTGTTAACCTTTCTGCCATGGGTACTCGATATATGAAGTACTATTCATTAATATAACCTTTACATTTGAAAAAACAACTTTAAACGAGTCATTTTTCAAGCAGAATACTTTAAAAGATCAATAGTTTTAATTTATCTGATCGAAAAATAGCGAAAATAATGTTTATAAAATGTGATAAATACTTTAAAATGAGACATGAAAATAATGCTGAGTCTGGTTAATGGCGATATCTTGTGAAATAAATCTCCGACAAGCTAAATAAATATTATTTTGTCCTCACGCTACGTAGTAAAGTACGTCATAGAGAACGTTCGTTATCAAGACTACTTCTACTCAAAGTATAGGCACTTCCTTTCAACTCACCGTGATGATAAACAAAATCAAAGTCGCTTCTTAAATGGAAGAGTTCTGAACGAATATGAATTAGAGAAAGCTTAATCATTTTTAATTAAAATCTCTATAATTCAGTGGGGGTGCGCCACCCCCACTATAAAATATACATCTCTTTTTTATTAAACATATGTTTTGTAATTCATAATGATTTCATTCATATTTTTATAATTCTTTTTAATTTTATAAAAAATGTTTAGATTTAATTAAATATTTTGAGTTTTTCTATTAAATATATGGGGAGGGCACCTTTTAAAAACATGGGGGGGGGGGCTTCCATTCAGGTCCTCTTTTTTCACGCATTTATTTTAAATAATTCACTGCATACTTTTAATATGTCTAGCTTTTTAACTAAAAAAAGTTCACTGTTTAAAGGTACATATATTAGAGGACTTCCATTCATTTGGAGGTCCTCTTTTTTCATGCATTTATTTTATATGTCTAGCTTTTTAACTAAAAAAGTTCAGTAATTCACTGTTAAAATTTGGTCTTAATGTAAAAAAGGTATATACACCTTTTTTAGAGCTATAAAAATCATGTTTTTAATATTAAAATGGATCGAGACCTTTTTTTCATAAAAAAATAAATAAAATAAGCTATTAAATCATGTTTTTTAGTGTAAAAACAGTCTGTGCGCTCATACAAGCGTATGGATACTACTAATATATATATATATATATATATATATATATATATATATATATATATATATATATATATACATATAAAAATAAGTATATCACGAACGGAACTCCTATTTAAGTAAAGGAGAAAACAGAAACCTTACAGAGGATGTGGCGCTTAGCAGCTCTGCATCCAGAGTGGCATATTTTTTCTTCTTGTTTATATCCTTATATATATATATATATATATATATATATTATACTGCATATTCTGTCATATTTCTGTCATATAGCAGGGTCCTAACGCAAGAGGTGAACCGCTAGAGGACGGCAGAACATACCTCCTATTTTTACAGGAGGCATTGCCCCAGTTACTGCAACATGTTCCTGCCAACATTAAAGCATGTATATGGTTCCAACATGAAGGAGCACCACCCCATTTCAGCATGGATGTGCGACACACCTTAGATGCTACATTCCCAGAGCAATGGATTGGTTGGGGTGGTCCCATAGCTTGGCCGGCACGATTGCCTGATCTCTCCTATCTCGCCTTTTTCTTATGGGGCCATATGAAAAGTCTCATCTACGATAGCCCCATCGACTCAGACGAGGACCTTGTTGCTAGGATTGCTGTTACTGCCAGTGTTCTCCAAGATATTGCGGGTGTTTTGGCTAAGGTGAGCCACTCACTACGTTGCAGGTGTGAAGCCTGCATTACTGCTGGTGGTCGCACTTTTGAGCAGTTTCTGTAACTTTGTCCGTGCATTCTGCAATTTCTGTCAGTAAAACGTACTTTGTGCCTACTCTGTCATATTTTAGTTTCCTCTTTTCACGAAAGAGTCATCATTTCCTCATTCCATGAGCTATCACCTAGCAGTTCACTTCTTGCGTTACGACCCTGCTTTGTATGACAAAAATTGCTTGTTTAGATGCGATTTATCTTTAAAGTCTGGCCCAAGAGTTCTGACTCACCCTGTATAAGCACATAACATGACTTTGTGAAATGCCTACCCGACATAGAAAATGCAACACCATGAAACTTCGGCTGTATAATTATGCAAGTTGCAAGACAAACTCAGCTGGCCGATGTATGCAAATGATCTGATATGCAAGTAGGTCGCGTGATTAGAGCACGGGATAAAAGGGATGGAAATGGCAGATGGGCCAACAATTATTACTGACTGTCCCCTCCGAGCTGTTTTTCATTTCAGACGACACGTGTTGTTGAAGAGATGCCTGGAAGATGATGCCGAAGTCTGTTTCAGAATTTGGACGATTGTGCGAAGGATTCATTTTAGGCCTACATGCGACTGGGTGGTCGTACCGACGTATCATCACTGAAACATGTGTAGATGTATCCACTGTGCAAAGGATTTGGGGAAGATAGATTTAAAAATGGCATGTGAATCATTGCAGTGGTACGGCTCCATCCAGACATACATCAGCACACATTTATCGACGCATTCGAAGGTATGTGGTGGCGGACCTACAAACAATGACTGTCAACATTCTGCAGAATTTTCAGGGTGAATTGGAAGTTCCAATATCAGTGAAAACAGTTTCTTGACGATTGGCCGAAATTGGCTTGCACTCAAATCGTCCTTTACAAAGATTGCCATTGATGATAAGGCATCGAAGTGAGAGATTGCAATGGTGTCAAGCTCAAGCCTCTTAGACGTCTGAATGGCACAGGGTAGTGTTCAGCGACGAGTCTCGGTTCTGTTTGTTGAATGACAATCGCCGTGGGAAAGTCTGGAGACGATGTGGAAGCAGATTCAATTCTGATGAGACTGTTGAATGCTATACTGTTCGACAATGCAGCAACATGGTTTGAGGTGCCATCGGCTTCGATAGCCGATTACCTGTGGTTCGTATCAGAGGCACAATGATGGCACGACAATATATGGATGAGGTGCTGGGGCCAATTGCACTGCCTTACATTCAGCGGTTGCTAAATGCTGTTTTCCAGCAAGATAACGTGTGACCATACACGGCAACCATCAGCAGACAAGCCTTGCAAGGTATCCAGGTGCTTCCTTGGCCTCTTCTGTCTCCAGATCTCTCACCCATTGAGCATGTATGGGACGTGATTGGTCGTCATTTGACTGCCCTGCATCTGCCTCAAACAGAAGACGACCTGTGGAGGATGATTGAAGGCATATTGTCAACCATCCCTCAGGAAACAATCTGCACACTCATTGCATCTGTTCCTCGAAGGGTTGTTGCTTGTATCGCTGCAAGAGGTGGTCCTATTGCCTACTGATCACCCTGTCTACGCCATAATTGTAGTGCATTATCCTTCAGAAATTAACATCACTTATTTATACATGCCATCTCTGTGTGTCCTTTATCATCACACTTCATTTGCTCTTTTATGGTGTTGCAGTTTTTGTATTGGGTAGTATATTAATTAATATGCCAAAAACATACTTAACCACTGTTGTAGTTCAGCAGTTTCGCTAGCACATGTTTTTCATTTGGTGTTAACTTGTGGTGCCACCGTTCCTGCGGGACTGCACAGACTCTGCTGACTCGTGAATGCGCCAATGCGCATGTTCACAATTGGTTATATAAGACTCTGCAACCGCCACAACTTCAGCTTCGTAGTTACGGTGCCCGACGCCTTACCGGCTCCGCTTCCTTACTCAACATACGCATGTATTGATTAGGACAACTTACGCTGTAACCTTTTTAAGTACAGCATGTAAAGTACTTGTATCGTTGTGTTTAAGTTTGGATTATTAAATGTTAAGTTTCTAATGTGTCGAGTGTTCTTGTATGAATAGCTGTAGTTCACAATGAACGTAACCTATAGCAAATATACCAAAGTAGTGACCTAGGCCCCCATTCCGGGGTACTTCCCTAAAGTGGTGACCCGGACGTGAGTGGATACAGCCCCACTGAAACTGAACTCTTACACGGCTATGCTTTTACCTAGCATATCTACCGAACTGGCGTTAACCCTCTATTCAAAATCACTGAACAAAAACCAAGTTCAACACGATTTCAAGGCCAATGCAAAAACCGCTAATCCCGGCTTTACAACCGGTTTACTAGCATACACATTACGACAACCTCAGAGCACACGTGAACATGAAAAAAATGACAGATAATTGTAAACTATCAATAAATTACATATTTATATATAACATGTAAAAATACTCGAGCCTGTACACACACAATCTGGGATAAAAACGAGACCTATTAAAAAGATTTAAAAATATGGAAATACACTAATTATGCCAATTGTAAAAATATTAAAAAACCCTATGTTTCAATATCTACAACTTTCAAACCGGCAAGCACTCAATATACACATTTCATTTAAAAACGTGGATTGAACCTATGTAGCTCATACTTAAAACACCAGCCTACATATCCCAACAGCATGTAAAACAATATCTCATGTCAAAAAACACTCGTGTACAAGACAGGTCATGAAATGCACTCAAGCTTTCACCTACCTGAACTCTTTCCCCTTTAGGCAGCTCCGCATGAAACTTGGTCCACTACAGTTGAGCCGACATCAGAACGAGCCATTTCTGGTCACAGACGGAGTAGAATCCAAGCGAGTCATATCTCCAAGTCCAGTCAAGGCTATCTAAAACTCTTATTCGAGGTGGCCTTGGTCCAGTCCACTTTTGGTGTGGGGCGAGTTATATCAGAACGAGCTGTCTCCACTCACATCCGGGTTAACCACTTTAGTGTAGGGGCGAATTACGCCAGAACGATTGTCGTATGTCACTACTTTGGAGAATTGGAAAAGTCCATGCGAGGGGTCAGCTGCATCGGGATGAGTTACATCAGTACGAGTTGCATCCATTCACATCCGGGTCTACCACTTTAGTTGAGCATGGTACCCCGAACGAGGGGTGTGGGGCAAGTTACATCAGAACGAGCTGTATCCACTCATGTCCGAATCAACCACTTTAGTGAAGCATGGTACCCCGAACGGGGTGTGTGGATACAGCTATACGTACAAGAGCTGTAGGTATCACATCCGGTGTCGCCACTTTAGTGAAGTACCCCAGAATGGGGGTCTAGGTCACTACTTTGGTATATTTGTTATAGGTTGCGTTGATTGTGGACTACAGCTATTCGTACGAGAACACTCGACACATTAGAAACTTAACATTTAATAATCCAAACTTAAACACAACGATACAGGTACTTTACATGCTGTACTTAAAAAGGTTACAGCGTAAGTTGTCCTGATCAATACATGCGTATGTTGAGTAAGGAAGCGGAGCCGGCAAGGCGCCAGGCACCGCAAACTACGAAGCTGAAGTTGTGGCGGTTGCAGAGTCTTATATAACCAATTGTGAACATGCGCATTGGCGCATTCACGGGTCAGTAGTCTGTGCAGTCCTGCAGGAACGGTGGCACCACAAAATCTTTGCTTATTTGAACTAAAAGAAAACCAAGATTTTTTCAAAATTATCATTTGCTTTAATCTCTATATTTGTGCTTCAATTTGTTATGATTCTGAACATAGTTTAAATTAATCAGTTTATATGCCATCCAGCTCATGCAAGTTGTTCCGTCGTTTTTAAAATAATTTGGTTAAGGGTGAGCGTCAGTAAATTTTCTGCCCTATCCGAGCTTTGTTAACTTTCGCGGCACATATATTTCGCCGAAATTCTGCTCAAACAGTTGCGAAATATTTTCTGACAGATAAAATGCAATGCTTAGATTATATTAAAACTAAATTTAATGCCCCAGAAAACATAGAATATATTTTTTATTTTAATCCAAAATATTTTTGGTGCTGCCATCTGTTGTCGTAATTTAATTGATACCGATTATTTTTATTTTTTAATGAACATTTTTAAATATCTATTCCTTCTAATGCAGTGTTAAATACAACAGATCATATATAATAATGCCACAATCACGGAAAGGTAATTTATCATTCTATAAATTTGATAAGGGAACTGAATGTACATCACTGAGGACTGCAGTTTTGTCTTCAAGTTCCTTTGTCTTCAAGTGCAAGTTCAATTACGTTTCCGTGATTATGGCATTATATATGATCTGTTGTTGCATTTAATAGCGTATTAGAAGGAATAGACATTTAAAAATGCTCATTAAAAAATAAAAATAGTCGGTATGAATTAAATTACGACAACAGATGGCAGCACCAAAAATATTTTAAATTAAAACATATATTCTATGTTTTATTGGGTATTAAATTTAGTTTTAATATAACCTTAGCATAGCATTTTATCTAAAAGAAATTATTTCGCAACTACTTGAGTTGAATTTCAGCGAAATATGTGTGCCGCGAAAGTTAACAAAGCGCGGATAGGGCAGAAAATTTACTGACGCTCACCCTTAAAAGAAGGCATTACTCACTGGCCGATTATAAATTTAGGATAAGACCCAAAAGTAATTTGGCTAAAAGATGACAGCACTCAGCACTGACTGGGTGATTCATAGAGGGCTGCTGTACATGCATGGTCACCTTTTGATAGTAATTTGTATTTGTCATTGTTGGATGAATTAAACATACCTAAATAGAGTCTTTCTAAATGAGTAGTGGACTGTATTTCTATAAAAGAAAACTGCAGTAATACTTATCCATACCTTTATTACAAACTATTTAAATGAAATAATGAGAACAACGAGCCACTTTCTCGTGTCTCCTATCGCTACAAGTTTTATTCCAACACTACAAATTCGCTTTTAAAAACTCGCCACCCGCTGCTTGGCGCTCGCCAAACAAGAACACATGGCTTCTTTCAAATACATACTTCACGGGCTCCAACATTCCGCCCGGCGTTGAAATGTCAATTTCAAGGAATGAATAAGTACAATTATAAAAAAATCAAGAATTTAAATCAAATTGCTACTAAAGTACACAATATAATCATAATAAAAACCACACAATAATCATAAAGAATACAAGAAGCAATTGCAAATAATTCAAGGAGACATTTTAACCATAATCACATAATGTAGTTACATTATCTGAATTAAGACATTAATTTTCCATAGGCAAAACAGCTATTTTTGAAATGGGTCTCTTGTATATTCCATTATGTGTCTTTACATTGACAACTCTGACCTTATTGTCCATGCCTAAAAATGTCTCAACTATTTTGCCTAAAACCCATTTGCAGGAAGGTAAATTATCTTCCTTTACTACAACCATATCACCAACCCTTAGATTCTTTTTTACAATCATCCACTTATTTCTTTGTTGCAACGTACTTAAATAATTGTTTTGCCATCTTTTCCATATTGTTTGACACATTTTAGTTGTTCTTTTCCCACAAATGTAATCGGTTATCATCAATTTCTGTCAAGGTGGGCTCTACAATAGCAGTGATTGGTCTACCAATAAGGAAATGCCCAGGAGTCAATACTTCCAAGTCATCAATATCCGTGGTCAAGGGAGTAAGTGGCCGAGAATTCAAAATTCCTTCTATTTGAGTGGTTATAGTTAAAAATTCTTCATATGTCAATTTAGCATCTCCCACCACGCGTTTTAAATGATACTTGAAAGACTTGACTCCTGCCTCCCAGAGACCTCCAAAGTTGGGAGCTCTGGGAGGAAGGAATTTCCAAAGTATAGATTCCGAGGACAAAAAATTGGCAAGATTGACATCAGGTTTGGTTACCAGATTATGTAACTTCTTAAGTTCTATATTAGTACCCACAAAATTTTTTACGTTATCACTAAAGATAGTCGTCGCCTTTCCTCGTCTAGCAAAAAATCTTTTCAAGGTGGCAATAAATGCTTCAGAAGATAAGTCACATACAATATCCAAATGAACTGCCTTGGTAACCATACATACAAATATACAAACATAAATCTTATGATAAATCCCTTTACGTTGACCCCTATATTTAATCAAAAATGGTCCACAGAAATCCACCCCTGTGCAATTAAATGGAAAATTTACATTTACCCTTTCCTTTGGTAAATCACCCATAATTTGTTCTGCTATTAGAGGTTTGACCTTAAAGCAAGTAATACAATTATGCACAATCCTTCTACATGTAGTTCTGCCATTTAAAGGCCAAAATTCCCTATGAATACAATATATTAAATTTTGAGGTCCAACATGTAGATATTTTTTGTGATAACTCTCAATAATCATTTCAGTGAATTTATGCTTGGCAGGCAATAAAATGGGATGTTTTTGAGTATCAGCTATAGGAGAATTTTGGAGACGACCTCCTACTCTCAAAACATTATTTTGATCCAAATAAGGGTTTAAGTTTCTTACCTTTCCAGTTGGAGATTTACCTTTCTGAATGTTAGCTATGTCATCAGTAAATACCCGTTCTTGAACACAACGAACTAAAAATAACGTTGCATGTTTAAGTTCGTTACTGGAGAGGGGTCCACAAAGCTTACCCAATGGATTTTTTATGTTATGGGTAAATCTGAAAATGAAACTTAAAATGCGAATTAATTTAACAAAATTATTTGAAATATTGAGAATAGAATCTAAAAACAGAGAGTTCAAGTTCAAAGTCAGTGACACATCAGTCACTTTCTTAAATTCCTGGCTATACAGTTCATCAGATGGGGAATAATGTCTATCAACAATTACCACCCTTTCCTGATGAAGAAATTCCGGGCCATACCACCACAAGGTATTCTCAGCAATCTGATCAGGGTCGAGTCCTCGAGACACCAAGTCCGCTGGGTTCTTTGCAGACCTCACATGTTGCCATTGAAAATTCTGAGTGAGCTCCTGAATGCGTGAGATTCTATTGGACACGAACACTTTCAACAGATGGGGTGATGAATCAATCCAAGCTAACACTATTGAAGAATCGGTATAAAGGAAAACCTTGTCAATTTTTAGTTTTAGTGAAGTCAGTATTTTTGACACAAGCCTTGAAAGTAATTCTGCTGCACACAGCTCAAGACGCAGTATGGTTAGCACCTTGAGAGGTGCAACTCGTGACTTACTGCAAAGAAGGTTGACCTTCACTTCATTTAAGTTGGTCACACAACGAATATACACTGATGCGCCGTAAGCATCTTGACATGCGTCTGAGAATCCATGAATTTCTATTTCCTTAACCGAATCTGCAAGAAGATATCTGTTGATTTTCACATGTCTCAATTTCGGTAAGGCGTGTAAAAACCTTTCCCATTTCCTTTTTTCTTTTTGTGGAAGTTCCTGGTCCCACCCAATCTTTAAATGCCACAATGTTTGTAAAAATATCTTTGCTTTTAGTATGACTGGACCTAAAAATCCCAAAGGATCAAACAATCTCGCAATGTCTGATAAGACAGAGCGCTTAGTAGTTGCGTTTGAATAAGATGAAACTGTAAAACTAAAATCGTCCTTCTTTGGGTTCCATCTTAAACCAAGTGTTTTCACAGTGTCCATATTAGATTCTTCTTCAAAGTGATATTCTTGGTCACAGAAAGAAACTTGTTCAAGTAATAGTTTCTCATTGGAGCACCATTTGTGCAAGTCCATTCCTCCAGACTTTAACATTGCAATTAACTGTTGTTGTAGTTCAGTAGCTGTACCAAGATTATCAGCTCCAGACAAAATATCATCGACGTAAAAGTCAGTTAAAGCAGCCGCAGATGCTAATGGATAATTGTCCCTTTCATCTATAGCTAATTGTTTCAAGCCTCGAGTGGCCAAAAATGGTGCACACGCAGTACCATAAGTCACAGTTAGCAGTTCAAACAATTTCGTTTCTTCAGTACAGCCTCTTTTCCAAAGAATGCATTGCAAGTGCCGCTGTTTGGGATGAAT
Source organism: Amaurobius ferox (assembly GCA_951213105.1). Classification (NCBI taxonomy): domain Eukaryota; kingdom Metazoa; phylum Arthropoda; class Arachnida; order Araneae; family Amaurobiidae; genus Amaurobius; species Amaurobius ferox. The sequence goes on from OX578145.1 coordinate 131,164,710, forward strand.
CCAAATCTGCCTATACATTTTCTTTACGTCTGCCGTAAAGGCAAATTTATGCTTCCGAAATCGCAATAGTATAGAGAACAGGTCCTCTTGAACTACCCCTCCCTTGTACAAGCAGTTGTTCAGGGAACTTCCAGTAGTGGAAGGTACTGAAGCATCGAAAACGACGCGCAATTTTGTGGTACTACTATCAGCCTTGTAAATCCCGTGATGGGGCATAACATAAATCGAGTCTTCTGGAGTCACCTCCCTCACTTCACGCATATGTCCTAGCCTCTCATATTCGTTCATAAAGTTACTGTAAAGGACAGCTAATTCAGGGGTTTTATCCAATCGATACCATAAACTATTCAATCTTTTCCTAGCGGATTGTATAGAATTGCCAAGTTCAGCATTTTCTTTGATAGGAAGACTTTCTGTATATTTCCCTGTTACATCTCTACTATGAGTTTTTAAAAAATGTTCTTCGCAATGTAACTCTTTGTTTTTTGAACAGGGAGGATCTGAAACTGTTTCTATTTCCCAAAACCTTTGTACGATATCTTCTAACTTATTTATCTGAGAGAGCAACCCACAGTGTTGTCTTTTCTCAACTCTACCTTCCACCGCTCCACTTATTACGTAACCAAAAACAGTATCTTGGAATGTAACGGACTGAGTGGAACGAATTTTGTTACTCTTTAAAATTTCAAAAAATAGCTCTGCACCAATCAATAAATCCACCTTCCCCGGTTCGAAGAACCTTGGGTCAGCGAGAGTTATATTCGATGGAATTTTTAACTCTTTCGTATCCAAATATGTAGCAGGCATCATCTCTGTAATTTTAGGGATAATTAAAAGGTCAATCGTTGCAGAGAAAGATCCATTTGAATTCGAAATACTCGTACTTGTTTTTCTTTTTACATTTATCAAGCAATCTGTTAACCCTGTGACTGGGATATTTATTCTTTCTTTTCGTAAACCAAGTGCATTTGCGAAATCAGAGCTTATGCAATTAATTTGGCTCCCAGAGTCAAGAATACCTCTTCCTTTTACGTAATTACCCCTTCCATCCCTAATATAAATAACTGCCGTTGCTAGAATTATTTTCTTTTTCTCCGTTACAAAACAAGACGTTAATATTTGTGCCGACTCATCGCCGCCAATGTTTACTTGATTCGAGTTCCCAGCATCAGAATTCTGATCCATTTCAAACGAAGTGGGGAGAGATTTAGGCCTCATTAACTTTACATCTGTTTTATGCAATAATGAATGGTGTTTAGATTTACAAGTGTTGCACACAAATTGAGATCGGCAACCCGCCACTTTATGGTATCCAAAGCAATTCAAACATAATTTATTTTTTCTAACTATTTCGTATCTTTCTTGAGGGGAAAGTTTCAGAAACATTTCACATTTATGTAATGAATGAGAGTATTTACACAAAATGCATTCTGGGGTATTATAACTACTAGATTTCACCATCAAACTTCTGGATTTATTTCCTTGATCATAATTGATCATTTTAGGTTTATTCGAAATGTTGCGATTGATACTGTCTAAAACTTGACATCTTTTCTCAAGAAAATCTATGAGTTCTTCAAAAACAGGAACCTCATTAGTTTTCAAAGTTAGTTCGAATTGTTTCCGACTTTCGCGATCTAATTTTTGAAGAAGTATATTGATAAGTAAGGCATCCGAAAGAATATCTCGATCAAATTTTAAGCTCTTCAATGCTCTCAAATTCTTATTAACCAGTTGACCGCCTGTGACGAGATAATTCGTCTGAAAGATTTTCACCACTCGCCGGCCGAAGACGTAATAACTCGTCAACACATTCTGTGAGACCACCAGCTACGACAGCCCCTTCAAAGGGGCAGACTAGCTTTCTTACAATACAACAGTTTCATTGCCCCAAATGTCGGAAAGAAAAAAGGATGTTCTGAGAATCTGATTTATGGCCGGTCATTGTAAAGGCCAAGAAGCAAAGATCGCTTATCTTGCCTGCTCCCCGCCAACGAAGCTCGGACATCTTTCTCAACGTTTCGTTTTCATGCTTATCGTTCGATTTCACGAGCAGCAAATGCTGTGAAAATAATTCTTTGAGATTGGTATTCATTCGGTTATATATTGCAGATTATTGCATTTTTTAAGTGACGGTCACAAAAACAGCGTATTTTTTCTTAATTGCCCTCTTAAATCCTCTAATCAACAGCTTACTTATTTTTTAGAAAAATAATTTGCAGTCGGTAAAAAAATCAGTCAAATCTTAGGTGGACCATATTGGAATCTACTACCTTCTACTATTTATTTTAACAGTATACTAACAACACTCAACGTTATTTATCTCAATAAAAGTCAAAACATATTTTAATTGAAGTATTATAATTTTTACTCACTATTGAAAATTAAAAGGTATTGGCATATAAATCTTAATAAAGCGATATAAGTACTAGATAAGAAATATACTAACATAACCATACTGAAAAAGGATAACAAATTCATATAATGATTTAATTGCTTTTAATTCTCATAACTTTTGATTTATAAACCGAAAACATGGTTGGACTTATCTAGTTAAATTATACTACAAACTAGTTAAATTATAATTGCAGTTCTACAAATATTCGTTTTCGTACTCATTGTAACTTAATAAAATGCATTTAATATACATTTTAAAAAATACGTTTAATGTACATTTTAATAAATGTACTTATGTTATAATAAATATATCTGATTTTTATTTTAAATACATTTGATATATATACTCTATAATATTATTTAAATTTTTATTTCAAAAACTATATTTTAAGAGAATGGGGGGAGGGCAAATAGCTTCTTAAGATGAGCTGTTTATTAAAAGAAGTGTAATAAGACTTGATTAAACGTTTTCCTTGGGTACACAAAGCAGAAACCGAGGCCAAGACTTAATATGTGAAAGCTATAAAAAAATAAGTAATGAAACGTTTCCAATATAATAATTATGTTGAGGTATTTTAATATTTTTACTTTCTTGTATTGAATTGTATACAAAAACTATAGTTTTAAAAAAAAATCGAATCAATATTTCGAAACAATCACCATGTGAAATGTTTTACAATATGTAATCATTATTTGCGTAAATTTCATTTCCTTATGATATAATTTATAAATCATATTTAATCTGCAAAATATTTTATAACAGAAAAGTGGAACCATTATAAATAAATAATATAAAGAAATGTTGTTAGAATACCTTTTAAAATAAGATATATGAGTCTAATTGTAATTTACCGAATTATTTTAAGTTATAAATAATGTCCTATGCTCAACTGCGGCTTAATAACTGATGCATATGTTTCTGAAGAATAGGAATAGTAATCTGCATTCAGGAGTGAGAGTACTTTGATAACTAAGGAACCCACCAATCAAACGCATTCCCAAAGTTTGGAATCGCGCTTCCAGTGTAGCAACCAGCATTCGGGAACCATTATACCGCTCTTCAGCATGGTGTAGACGATAATTAGATTTGCAACAAGAGAACTTGCTATATTCCGATATTTTATGAACCACTGTGTGATTGATAAGTTAGTCATGCCATGCAACCAACTTCAAATTCCACGAATACAATAAGAATAAAAACAGAGCCTCGTAGATTGTGGTCATGCGTGCTATCAGATACACCACTCGCGCCATGTACGAAATTGCTTGAATTAGCATACATTCTCACCTTTTTAAACAATGCTAGAATGGGACACCAACACCCTGCGGTTATAAACATTAAAGATTTTGGTTCAAGCGCTAATTGTAATATATTTTAGTTACATACAATACTCGTTCATAGTTGGGTATTGAACCAACGACTCGGGGATTACGTCCAGTTATGCTGCAAACTACACAAATTCTGCCATGTAAAGAGTTATTTGAATTTATTTTCAACACTAAGACATAACTGTTTATTTATATATTTCTAATAATTGTTACCATTTGAGAAAAATTAAATCACCCTAGAAGACTAACATTCCACACAAATATTTTTTTTCTACAAGTCGTAATTGCACCAAATATTTGTTTGTGTTGTGCAATAAAACGACGTCTGTGAAAGCACTTGAGGTGGTCTTTGTTATATCGTGAGAAGAACGTGCTGTAGACAGACAGTCACTGATTCCCGACTCGAGGGTTGAATGGGCATAGAAAATCCGCCGTAATCAGCGGCAAGGAACGCGCTCCGGGCAAAAGGGCTGCGGGGGGGGGGGGGGGGGGGGGGGTTAAATACTTGTTGGATTCATTCTATTCCATGCAAGTTCCCTCACAGTAGCACAGTTTAATACTAAAAAAAGAAACGATACAACCAGTTAAAAATATTTAACTGTATTTTGCGCCTGTAAATATTTAACTTATATATTTGAAATGTTTGAGACACTTCATATAATGTACATTACTAAAATTATTATTATTATTAACATTATTGATTTTTACTTTAAATAAAAAACTTTAATTGTTATGAAATATGTCATATATTATTTTGCTTTTGTTTGGAAATAGTCCGTCTTTGTATAGCATCTAATGCATATTGTTTTCCACCAATTTTTGATAAAACTATATATTTGATAACCACTGGTTACAAAAGAAAACCATACAAAAGCAGTATTGCTTATTGTAGTTTTCCAAAAAAGCCAGAGTATAAACCTTGAACGTTTTTGAACGATCTGTTTCTATACAATAATCAAAGATTGGTCACTAAAAATTCAAAAGCTTATGTACAGGTATATCATGTTAGATGTTATGTATATTATATAGTATATCATGCATCTCTTAGCAGACCCAATACAAAATATCTAGAGTAGAGTGGGAGTCGACATTCTCTTATATTCATATTCTATATAATTTACGTAAATTTATATTATATGAATTCCACAGCAAGCCAACATTTGTTCTTGAGTAAGCGTGTCCAAGACGTCATTGTAATAATTCGAATTATTCGTTTTATAATCATACGATTTATAAAAATATTCAATCTAGTTCGATTATTCTGATAATGAATGTACACTTACGATTTCAGAGAAACAAACATTCGTTATTGAGTTATTGGCTGCCCTTTATTTCTGAATTTAAATTTACCACTGTTTCGAAAACACTTTGGATCACTTTCCTCAGTGCTAAAAAGACCAAATAATTCACAAAGAAGACGATTAGTTTTATTTTGACCCAAGTCTGAGTTTATTTGCTAAAAATATTTTTGGTACTAATATTGGTAGTTATTGTTAAATTAATAACTTTTATAAACTTTACAACAGCTTCTCTGGTGATCTTGATGTTTTGCATTCATCTGGAATTACTTTTAAAAATCATTTGTTGCAAATACTTTGTATTTTAGTTTTTCTTATATATATATTTTTAATATTTTGTATTATATTTTATCTTGCAAGATGTTTCTGGGACATTGTCCTGTAGTTTGCCTATTTTAAATAAATAAATAAATACGAGTAAATAAATGAATATTTAACATTTAGTAATTGAATGCAATTTATGAGATTCAGAAGTTTATGATTACAGAGTAGGATATAATTTTCTTGCCTATAGTCACTTTCTCAGAAGACACTAAAAATAATTCGTTTTTAAAGATAAATATCCTTTGAAACATCCTAAATAATGTACACATGGAAACATATTGACACGAGTTTCAAGGACTTCTCTGTTAATCTCCATCTTTATATCAAAGTATATGTAAAAGTGAGCCTACCGAAAAAACTTTGTCGCAAATGCATTATATTTGTGAAAAAGGTTTTTGCATGTAATATTTTATTAACCTGAAAAGGCGGCAACAATAAGGCCCTTAAAACGTTTTTTCATTGCAATATGTCTTTAATTATTGGGGTTCGCCATGAATACTATATTCTTGCTGGCTGAAAGCCCTATATTTATTGGGCATAGACAATATTATATAGGATCGCGCTCTCACTGCAAATAACATTATTTATGGACAAAGTTAATTCTACTCTCGTCAACATGGAATAGTCAATATTTGCAAAAGTAGTAGAAAGACTTGGTATGTTTCATAATTTTATGTTCAACATATTCAATCCAACCATGCAGCTAGCTTTACTCCGGTTACGTGGAACATTAACGCCGCAGCACATTCAGTCCTTTATGCCGGCTACTAAAGTATGTACAATTATGTGAAATCACACAGAATTAAGGAACATAGTACATTTTTTGTTGAAATTGCAGTTATCGAATATTAACTGTTGACGACCACATAAATGTGAAAACGGTCCATGGACGTGGATAATGTTGTTTGCAATGAACACACGATGATCATTTTAAGAGAGTTTCGCAGTTAATATTGAGAAAAAGATGTTTGAAAAATGGGAGTTAAACATGTCTAACAAACAAGCATCTCGCATGCAACTTCGCATCAGAAAACGAATGGTACTTATTTTAGAACACTAGAATGGATCTTCCTTAAGATATTTCATGATTTTCAAATAAATTTATATTAAAAATATGAAATTTTAAATATGTTTAAATGAGTTAGCATCCCCAACATTTTCATCCAGTTAGCACATTCATTCATAAGAAAATAGACACAAACAAAAATTTTCTCACCATGCAAACATTAACTTTTTAAAACGATTATCTCTTTCTAGAAAATTGGAAATTTAGGAATATTTGTTGAAATTATGCATTTTAAAACAGTATGAATTCGTAATAAAAATAATTTATGAATAAAAGTTTACGCTGCCGCACATTAACATTGTTATTTTAATTCTTATATACAGAAAATAAAAAAGAAAATAATTTAACCTCGTTGTTTGATGGCTTATACATTATGGGTCCTTCTAATAAATTAACAGTTTTTAAAAGTTTCTATTTGAGTATATAGAAAATGTATAAAAGATTTTCTTAAACCTCGATAAATGATAATCAAAGCTAAATCAAATTTGATTTGTAAAATAAATGTATAATATTTTCTTTGCATGCTTTACGATAAGAAAGAGGAAAATGAAGCAAAATATTGTATCAAAATTTTATTAATCAAAATACATTTATCATGCAATTTAAACTTCAAATAGCGTTTGCTTAAAAAATAAGGAGAAAACTGCTATTAAAAAATTATCTATAAAATTGAAAGGGATTATAAAAAAAAGAACGATATTTTGGTCAAGCAAGATCCATCCAATTCTTATTTTGTAGCTCACCCTATTTTGTTTTCCCCTTTCTGAGGGGATCATGTCACGTGGTGCAAGCAAAGTGGGGCCAGACACCTGCTGCGCAAACTAATGACCATTACGTTGTTGACAGGCGTGATAGGGGGAACGGGACTGTTCAGTTGGAAAACAAACATTTCCCCAGTCTCGCTGCGGTTAGTTTAGCTGCAGAACTGCTTCTTGAAAGAGAACAAAACTGGGTCAGTAAGATAGAGTTTTCTCAGCCGGTCAAGTGGTTAACACAGTCTAGTAATTTGCGCAAATCTCTAGCTGATTCTTGTGTCAATTTTTCGTAATTAATGATGCCTTTGATATGCGTATCCACGATTGCTCTTTTATTTTCGTACCTATTTTCAAGTGCTTGAAACAGAGAACTGTACGTATCATCGACAATTTCGATATGCTTTGCTTCCCCCTTCAAAGCTGCATGCAAATAATAAATTTTTTGATTGTCCGTTAATTTTGGATTATCTTCAATTAAGCTCTTAAATTGGGATTTGAAGCAACTCCACTCTTCATATTTGCCAGAAAATATTGGCAGTGGAATTTCGGGCAATTTTACGGATATAGTTCCAGCAAGATCATTACTAATGGGAACATTAGTGTTCGGAACAACAGATAGTGTACTAGCTATCTTAAACTGATGTAAGGAAGTTTTCAAACTCACCTCCAAATTCTGCAGTTCCTCATCGACTTCTGACAGTTGGCCTTCAATTTCTTCAAGATGTTCTTCTTGAACATTTGAGTAATAATCCAGTTTTAAGGCTTCAAATTTAATTTGCAAGCGTTCTAAAGCTTCCAAGCGGCGATGAAAAGAATGAAGCGGTGATTACACCGCTTCATTCTTTTCATCGGAGACTAGGGCAGCTGCAAATTTTGTGATTTGCCCTTTGATATTTCCGCGTTTTCGATTCAAAATTGTTATTTCTGACATCTCAGCTACAAATGAATATCAATCTAAACTATAAAAACAACACTAATGCGTTTGACGATTCCATAGGTATCTCCGGCTCGACGGACCACAAATGTTGGATGAATTAAACATACCTAAATAGAGTCTTTCTAAATGAGTAGTGGACTGTATTTCTATAAAAGAAAACTGCAGTAATACTTATCCATACCTTTATTACAAACTATTTAAATGAAATAATGAGAACAACGAGCCACTTTCTCGTGTCTCCTATCGCTACAAGTTTTATTCCAACACTACAAATTCGCTTTTAAAAACTCGCCACCCGCTGCTTGGCGCTCGCCAAACAAGAACACATGGCTTCTTTCAAATACATACTTCACGGGCTCCAACAGTCATTAATTTGCTCTTCAAATGAATGATGATGACAGCACTGGCTGATTCATAGAGGGTAGCTGTACATGTACGATGATGTATCACCTTTTGACAGCAGTTTGTGTTTGTTAACCACTCTCCCAATGAAACATCAGTTGTTCTACCATCACAGCTATTTAAACCAATATAAAAATTTTGCAAATATTAAATGTCAAATTATAGTTTTTTTTCTTGTTATTACTAGAAATGCTCTTTTTAGTTTGGACTTCAATGTAGAATAAAGATATTTACGGAGAACTACTGGTAATCAATTGTTATAAGGTGTAGCAAAATATTAGATGTATTTTGAAGCTGAAGTATGTTTTGCTCTGTCATGTGCACTCAAGTTATTTCTTTTTGTGATTCTGCACATTATATCATTAAGTTTTAGAATGATACATAGTATGTGTGTCTATCTTACATTATTCATTCAAAAAGTGCATTATGGGATTTGAGCCATCATCTCCTAGTTCTATGCAGATTAAAGTGGATTTTCTGACATTTTCAAATTTTTACACAATTTAGCAATGTTTTTTGAGTTTTCTCAGAATATTTAAACCCATTTAAAATTCCCAGTGTTTCTTCAAATGGCAACCCTGAAAATAAAATGCATGTAATAAAAGTTATGCTAATTTTTATGGACATGTATAAGATTATGGTATAATAGAACACTAATAATTGGCATATTACGTAGGTATACTTAAGATTAGCCACCTCAATAGCTTAGAAGTTTAAAGCAAGTGTTTCCTCGACTGTCAAGGCCCAAACTTCACATCATCTCACCTGTAGACATGGATGCTGTGGTGTCCGTAAAGGATGTAATGTGCTCCATACTGATACCCCCTCACACCATGGTGTGCCAGAGAAACGTCATATAAGGTCAAAATTGTACATATTCTGGCGGCTGTATGAGCGAGTGAATAGCTAATGAAGTGTCAGGACTATTAAAAAAAACTTTAAAATCACTATGTGTTTAAGACATAAAATTTTTTTATATAAATAAATTTTACTGACATATGCAATTCCTTATATATACATTATAAAAATTGTAATTATTTGTCATGCTACCAAATACTTATGACTCATCCCTTATCAAATTCAAAACTTGTTTGGTGATTAATAATATAAAAATTTTTATGAATAATTAATTTTAACTGTCAATTTTCATATATATTCACTGCACTGTCCTGTTTATTCAATCCAAGGTACTAAATAAATATTTTCCTTCATAAAAAAATGTTAAATTATTAGAATTCTAAGAAATTCTGAAAAGACCAAGATTGATTGATATTATCAATCATGCAAAAATGAGGCCAATAAAATCTGTTTACAGAAAAGCTATGGTAGAGTTATCTTTAAAAATTTACACCCAATGTGGAATTTTATTAAAAAAAATTATATGTTTTCGAAATAATTACCCAATATTTACACATTATACATTAAAAATGATGTTTGTATTGTTTACTTGAACACCATTTTTTGATATTTTGCACATTTTTGACACAAATAAACGTGTGTCAGCGAAATTATGTTTTTATCAAGTTTACATGCATCAAAATTCCACTAAACCATGATAAACGGCTCAATCATCTATTAGAAATCTTTAAAAACTTTGCTAAGAGTATTCCAAGTAAAAATTTCTAAAAATCATGAAGTTAAAAAAAAAATTTCGAACCTGAAAATTGACAATTATCCTAAATTGAGTCTTATAACTATTTCAATTATCAACTTGCAAATAGAATATGTTCACAAAAACACTTTTAAAAGTCAGATTTTTCATTAAAATTCTATGTGGCACAGTCTTGTTCATAAAACAACTAATAAACCAGTTTATGTCATTATGCGCCTGTACCCTATAAAGGAACCAGTTCTATATGTAATCCATAATTTTTTACCTTTCCAAAACATCCACATACTACAAGTTCTTTCATGATAAGGAACTAATACAAAAATATGACTGCTTAAAAGCTCACAAGCTACAGATATTGTATGCATTTGATCTAGATGTATATATTCATAGTAAAAACCAGAGTTTAAAACAGGCACTTACTTCTGAATAAAGTGTATCTTACATAATTGGTATTTTAATTTATTATAAATACACTATGTGACAGTGAAAATGAGACACCAAAGAATGGGTAGAAAAATATGCAAATTGCAGGGTAGACGCAGCTCAGAGTTATATAAATGATGCGAAATGAACAGCTTTCATGTGAACGTTGAGTGAGATATAAGGGAAGGAACCTGCAGAATCGGCAATAGTCGCGCCACTCTGTCTGCCAGGGAAATCATTTTGCAATTATTTTTTGTCTCAGATGAAAAGTATAGTAGCAGAGAACGCCAGGCCGCTACTAACTGTGGCAGTTCCAGCAGACAGGCGATTTCACGCAGAGTATGGTGATTGGACTCAGAAGGACAGGTTGGTTCATACGTCAAATCTCATTGGTTCATACGTCAAATCTCAGTGGACAGCCACCTATACGCATTCACGGTACACCGGCTGTGGCAAAGATAGTTGGAACAAGGGAATGTGGCATGTTTGAAGAGTGTCGGTACGGCCAGAGTGACGTCAGCAAGTGTGGACCGAAGTATCTGCCGTTCCCCATTCCCAGCAATGTCGTCTTGAGTGATGGTTGTGTTTTTGTGCTTAGATTTGAATTGTATATAGTTGGTGTTTTAAGATGTTATTATAATTGAAATTGGTAGAGGAAGATACCTTAGTGGATATGGAATAGAATAGTATAGTTTGTACGAGCTTTGAAGTTGTATATAAGTGTTTATATATGTTTTTAAAAACCGTATTTATGCCATGTTAAGTAAATTTGATCCCATGTTAAAGTCAACAATGGCTGCCCTTCAATTGCACACTTGAAATGATTTTGAAATTTTTCTCTTGGATTATGAGGACTGGATATTGTGGTTGTTCATGAACTGGTGAAATTGTGGTTGTTCATGTTCAGTGCGGATGTGTATATGGAATAGTTTAAAAATTCATTAAAATTCCCCGCTATATATTGTTATAGAAGATTATTTATAACTTTAAGCGGTTTCAATGAAATAGTGTCTTCTAACATTTTCTGCGGGACAGCCTTTTGAATATCTTGGCTGCCGGATCTGGTAAAATTATTTATACTATTTTCCTGGTATCTACGACCTTTTGGTATATTATATACCAAACTTGGTACACTTACCTGTAGTGGTACCTTTTCTACAGAATTAACTTCTTTTTGATGACGTCTGCGACCTTTACCTCGAAAACTATTGTCATGTTTCCTGTTTTGGTGGTACGGAGGTCAACAAGAACTTTGATATTTTTCTTGGATTTTACGAAGTATTGAAAAGTTAAATTCTGATGAAATATTATTTTTGGGTGATTGTACAATGCTTTAAAAAATCATAGATATTATTGACTATGTTTGCTGTGGGCAGTATTTTGCTGCAGGGCAGCCTTTCTTGTATCTGACTTTTGGAGCAATATAAAAATTGGTTCTATACAACAGTGATAAAAGCACTATCATGGTATTATATGCTATAAATTTGAAGTTATTTATATTAATAATCATAAAAATATTAACCCTAATTAGTCAAAACTAAAGTTTATGTGCGCGCTGTACATATTATGTGCTTGAGCTGTGTTGTATATTTACTTTGGTATATGCTGTGCTCTTAGGGCCCTTTACTGATATTCACACAAATTTGTTAAATAATTTAATATAGTAATTATTCCACTGGGTTTGCTTTGGCCTCTCACCTGGGTGGTGTTTCAATATGGCAGTGTTTTATGCCAGTGAAATAGACGAGCTGGTGAGTTCTTTTCCTCCTTTGAGGGATGCTGAGTTTTGTGATAATGAAGAAGAGTGGTATCCCATTCGCGAGGCCCTGGCTTTGATCGAGAATTTGAAGCCCTTCTGCCATGAAAAGAGGACGGCTGATTTTGCCCGTCCCTTGCAGGGCCTTCTTCTGACCCGGTTCTTCAAGCCAATTCTGGAAATATTATTCAAGGCATGTTATGAAGTTAAGGTATTAAATTCAAGCTTTGACTCTAGCTCGCATATAATTGAGGAAAAGAGGCACCTGGTTGCTGAGCTTAAATCTAGAATTGTGTCACAGGAGGAAGAAATTGGGAAATATGGGAAGGAAATGGAGGAATTAAGGGTGAGCAGGGACAAGCTTTAACAGAGTAAATATCCAGAACTATTTGATGAGGTTGAAATTCTAAAAGCTAAGACGGTTCGTCTTGAGAAATCCCTGGTAGAAAGGGAGGCGAAGAGCCCGGTTCAGGGAGATGAAATCTTTACCCTGAGGGATGAGTTAAGAAAGAAAGATATACAGTTGAGGGAATTTAGGAGTAAGCTGAGACAGCGGGATGTAGAGGAGGAGGTCCCCCTACAGAAGAGACTGGAAGAAGCAGTCGCAGAGGCAGCTTCCCTGAGAACTGATCTTAAGGAGATGCAGTTGAAACTAAGAGATTTTAAGACCTGCTCAGAGAAGTTAAACGAGCCGGAATTAGAACTGAAGAAAATAGTATAGAAATTAACAGGTTGAGAGGTGACTTAATGGTAAAGGCGGCATTGCCTTTGGAGTTAAGGGCTGAGTTAACGGGGTTTGGTGAGCAGAGAACGAAAATTAAAAGGGTGAATGATGAAAAACTAGAGGAATTTAGTTTGAAGTTAAAGGAAAGGGATACAAAATTGGAAAAGATGACCCAGGCTTTGAAGGTTGCTGAGGCTTCGCTAAAGAATTTCAAGAGCCATGAGGGATCTAGCCCCTTCCCTGGATTATTAGCTGATACAATGGCCGAAGTCGACAGGTTAAAAAGAGAGATGATAGATAAAATAAAAGAGAAGGAAGATCTTTGAGTTGTCAAATAACAACCTTGATGAGGCCAGTGTGCTACTCAAGGAACTCAGGGTGGTCAATGAGACGAAGGTGGACCAAATTGATACACTGAAATTAGTAGTTAAAAGTAAAAATCGATTACTTAGGGAGTCAAATGAAGTTATCAGCATAATGAAGGTTAAGCTGGAAGAATTGGAACGTTTGAGAGACTCGGGAGGTGTACATGAAGATCTGGACTTAAAAGTTTCCTTGATACACAGGAAATAATTCGACAAAGTATCAAGACTCAAGAGGTTAATTTAGTGGATTCTCTTAGAGAAATTAGGAAACTCGTAATGAATATGCCCAGGGGTGATGTTGTTCATGCAGGACCTGCGGGGGAGTCTTTATTACAGCCTAGGAAGTCCAAGACCATTATTGTGAAACCCGTTGTCCACTCCTCAGCTGACTTGACTAGGAAAACCATTGTTGACTCTGGAGTTTCTCTGAAAAACCTGGGGATTGGTATTGATAAGTTTTTCTCCCTTCCCGATGGCAGGGTTGTCCTTGAGGTCCCTGATGAAAGGAGGACGGAAGTGATCCAGAATAAACTTCTAAAAGACCCTGGTATTCATGGGAATTACTTGGTCGAACAGCCAAGGAAACGGCCTCCCAAGTTGACTTTCTTTAATGTGCCGGACAGTACTGAACAGGGGCACTTTATCACCAATATTGTGGCACAGAATCCTTATTTAGAGGGACAGGCTTGAGCTTTTACGTTTAAATTTGGTATTTAAGCAAAAACTGATTCACATTGGGTCTTCAACATTAATGCTGTCCTGTTTTGGGCTATTCTAACCCAACAATTCGTTTATTATGGCTGGCATAGGGTCTGGAGCAGAGTTTTATGCAATGCACTATGTGTGGAGTACTCGGACACACTCGAGGCCATTGCCACAACCTTGAACGCTGTATTAGGTGTTGTTGTTGAAACCCAGACCGTCCGACCTACCAGAAAGGTGTAAGGTAACTGTTTGGACGGTCGGGAAGTGCCACCCAATTTAGACCGGAACCCAGTGGGGGAGGCATCCGCAGGGACCGTACCCTCCTTCCCCTACCACCAACCTCTCGGAAGGACTTTCGGACCCACATGTTTAACAACGTGATCGTACTCCGCATGAACACGGCGGCAGTTTTGGCAGTGGCTGGAATCGAACCCGGGCCTACCGAGTGCAACTACAGCGCGCTAACCAATGGGCTACCGCGCCCCGCTGTATTAGGTGTGCTAAATCTCATCCGAGCCCGCCCTGTAAGAACAGTTGGAGATGCATTAATTGTACAAACTATAATGGGAAGTTTGGTGTGAAATTTGCTGTCACGCATTCTAGTAGAGACAATAATTGTGAATGCTTTAAAGTGGAACTAAGTAAATACAAGAAAAATGTTGACTATGGGGATTGAGTTACTATACATGGAAATTTGTGTTTTATTGTACTATTATCCTGGTGAATATTTTATCGTTTATTATTATATACTGTTGTTGTTGAAACCCAGACCGTTCGACCTACCAGAAAGGTGTAAGGTAACTGTTTGGACGGTCGGGAAGTGCTACCCAATTTAGACTGGAACCCAGTGGGGGAGGCATCCACAGGGACGTACCCTCCTTCCCCTACCACCAACCTCTCGGAAGGACTTTCGGACCCACAATTATGATATACTGTTTAAAAGTTTAGGCTACTGGATATTTTGCGTTGAATATAGTTGGACACCTTTCTTTCGGATTCGCCTGAGGCTCCAGGTTTTGTTAATATACAGTGTTTTGATATACTTTTTGTGTTTAGGAATTATTGTTTTCATATTTGGCTGTCAGGAGCCACAGAGTTGATTTTCATGTTGAGGTGTTCTAAATGATTTCAATTTCTTTCCCTTGGTCCGGGTTTTGTTAATCTATAATTGTATAGTATTGTCGGAACGTATTGTTGTTTGACTGTCAGGACCTTTCGGGACAGGGGAGTGTAGATTTTAGCTATATGAGTGTCGGCAGACCTTACAATTATGGGAGTATTTGGATAGTCTCGGAGGAATGCTTTCAGAATAAAAGTAATTCATTTTCTTATTTGGATTGGAGTTGAAATGATTTTAATATTACTTAGTAGCATACTTTTATTTGTTTTCAATTATGTCCTGGGTAGGATTGTCACTTTTGTATAGTTTTGTTTGATGCTCTTTGTTTTTAAAAATTTTTGGAGCATTTGTTTTATAGATTACTTTACCGCTGGGTTAGATTGGTGTTTAAAATATTTGTGTAGTTGTAGCTGAACTCAGGTGGCCTGTTTAGGAATGGGGCAGGCTACGGATGGACATTTTAATCTTTTGTTGGGCGGACCTGGGTTGGCGAAAAGGTTGTATTATTGAATTGAATATAAATTTTTGTAGATTTGGTATTGGTAGGTTTTTTCAAGTAGGGGCATTAGATCCTTTTTCAGCAACTATACCTTCTAGAGATTTTTGGCTTTATCATGGTACAAGATGGTATTTTGATACTTGTTGGATTAGAAATTTATCAGTACCAGGACACTCATGTTGGATTATATTCTGGCTGTAATTATGAAAGTGATTTATTTGTTTAAAACGGTTAGAGCTTTTGTTGAGGATCTTTTAAGTTACTGTTAGGAATTTTCCCTTCTTTTTGGGTCCCGTCTGGTGTTTGGATAAATATAGTCGGGTTACTTGCTTAATTAAGCTACTCTTATTTTTGGCCTACCTTTGTGGATGTTTTATTTTGCAGTTAATTATAAATTACTTATAATGTCATTTTTCGTATTATGTGTATTTGTTAGATTATTAATATTGTATATAATTTTAATTTTCGAACAATAGGTCATTTTAATAATTGTATTTCTGCTAGAACATAGATATTGTATGTGATTTAATTTTTGATAATACTTAATGTTGTCTTATTACTCACTAAGTATAGCGAATGGTCGTAGGCCTATGTAACTGCCGTGAGAGGCATCCTTTTGTAAAACAAATGGTCTTGGGGTGATGGATTCTGGGATCATACTTTTTCCCGACCATGCAGCAAATCATTTTAAGCCCTTGTTGGCAAGGGGCATGGTCTGGGTCGCAGAATCATCTGCGGGCAAGCAGTGACAGACAGCCAGCCCCACAGGCCACTTCCGTCGCCCTTTTGCAGCATGTGCAGGACAACCTTGATGCTCCCATATCAATAAGGACCATTATTCGCTGATTGGTCACCGACGACCTGCACTCATGGCACTCGTTAAGAAGACTGCCATTGACTCAAAAGCACAGATACCTCCATTTGCAATGATGTCGAGATAGAGCCACATGGAGGGCGGAATGGCACAAGGTCGTGTTCTCAGATGAGTAAAGCTGCTTATGTTTTAGCAATGACAGTCGCTGTGTACGAGTCTGGTGCTGAAGTGGTGACAGGTCCAATCCGGTCGCATCCGTGAAACGCTACATTGCGTGACAAGGAATCATGGTTTGGGATGCCATCGCCTATGACAGCAGGTCACCTCTGATCCGTATTTAGTGCACTTTGATGGCCCAACAATACGTGGATCACGTGCTGTGGTCGGTGACACTACTCTTCCTTAAGGGGATGATCAATGCCATTTACCAGAAGGATAACGCCCAACTACAGAGCACACATCAGCCAACATGCCCTGCAAATTACTCGGGTGCTTCCCTGGCCATCAGTCTCCCCTAATCTCATGCTCATTGACTCTGTACCTAGACATGTTGCTACCTGTATCACCGCCTGCAGTCGTCCTACAACTTACTGATCAGACAGTGTTATCGCTCAGTGTATAGGTGTATCATGTTGCAATAAACATCACTTATTGTTTGTTGTTATCTATCTCTGTTTGCCGAGTTTCATCACTTCGTCCCACTCCATGGTGTCTCATTTTCACTGTCAAGTAGCGTATTTAAAATGAAAAATATACAGCTAGATTATATGCCTATTTAAAGTCTGTCGGTTTGCCATTTTCCCCTTTTTTACATTTATTTCAGAGAATAATAAAGTGAAGGTGATTCTTAATTTTTTTTTTTAAATATAAGGCGATAGAGATCAGGATAAGCAGTAGCATCACCAGACAAAAAGATTGAGGGAGAGGGGTTAATCAAATATTTTATTTCCTATTTCTCCAAATATCCAAATTTCAATGGGTTCCTGGGGGTATGGCCCCATCTCCTTGGAATAAGGTTGACCAATTTAGTGAAGATAAACATGACCGTCACTTAATAAAGTTATCAATGTATTGTGTTTGTTTAATGGTTTAAAACTGTAGATAAAATAGAAATATTCTATCAAATAAGTATAAACTTTATTTAAATCAATATATTTTAAATTGCTTTTTTACTATGAATCCAAAATCTCAACTATTCCACAACAAACAAGAAAGATCAATCATGCTTAAAGCATTGATTATGAAACACTTTCCAACTTCAATGCAATTTTATTTAAACAAGTCTAAAATGCAATACATTTCTCGGTAATATTTTGAAACTTATCACAATACTGCATTAATCTATTATATTTGAAAACTTAAACCTTCATCGAAAAAAATGAACTTCATTCAAATGACGGCATTGAAATATAAATTGCATGGTTTAAACATCTCTAAAATGTTATACATTCCTTGGTAATAGTTTTAGAATTATCATAATACTACGATAATTTATTATATTTGAAAACTTCATCGAAAACAACTGAAATTAATTCAAATGACGTCATAGAAAAAATAACACGCCTGGATCTCTCTATAAAAACAGGATTTCATTCATAACTTTCTCCCATTCATTTCATTCATCACAATACTATAATAATTTATTTTATTTAAACATTTTGTTTAAGACCATGGAGCTACAAAAAATTAAACTCTATGCTTGAAACTTTATCGAAAAAAATTGTCCTTCTCTTTATGAAATCAATTAATATTTCATTCATATCAGCCATGCAGACTCCATGGACTAAATTATTTAGTGTTTAAAAAATACAGGAATTCTAATACAACTCATTCTATATATTTTGCTGTTTACATTTTACATAGGTGATAAATAGGCTTAGTTGTAGAAATAATCAAATTTAGATGACCATTTAAGCTCAAATATATTGTCATTGCGTTGTTTCAGTATGTAGATGCACAGAATTTAAGCAAAAATAAAGTAGTTTTAGGACGGATACAACACTCAATATGAATTAAAAAGAACTTAAAAAAATCACGATTTTGAAACAAGATGGATGCCATATATCATTTTGAAGTGGGTCATGTGATCGTTTCATATAAGAGGTGTAATTATTATTTTAATTTTTATTTAAAAAACTACTGAATATATTTCGCTGAATTTTTTTTTATATATTTTATGGAACAATTTGAATATTACCTAAAATTTTCGAAGCAATTTGTGAATTTTAAACCCGCTTAAAAAATGTTTGAAAAATTAGGTCCCATAGGGCTCAATGTATTTCATTTTTTCGACCCGGGTTCAATCCAAAACTAATTGGGTAATATTATTCATTTATATTCCCATAGGTTCTACAGACTGTCTGAACAACATACTAAAATTTCATTTTGATTAAGTCATTTTTACGGCAGTTATCGTGCTAACGGATAGACAGACAGACAGACAGAATGAACAAAGTCATAAACACTTTTCAACTTTGTTGTAAAGTGTTAAAAAATAAGTAAATAAATAAAATAATAATCATAATAATTTAAAAATATACTTTAGATGTGTTTGATACATTTGCTTTAATACTCCCCCCCCCCCCCCCCTTCCAAAGATTTTTGCATTTTTACTCTGAATAACAGTGTTTTAACAAAATTTCTAATTGAAACATTATTTCTACTGACACATGAAAAAATTAATTTGCATGTTATTTTTAAAAAATAATTCTGAGCAAATAAGTCTTGCTCATTATTAAAATAAATCAGTGAAATCTTAGTTTGAAATTAGATCATGTGGCCATGCAATGACATGAAACGCAACAAAAGCACCCAATTTTTATACCATTGTCATGCATTTTCCATTATATAATGTTATACAATATTAAACACTTTGTTACACAGTATTTATTACTGTTTAATAAAAATCTCTCCTAATTTGATGGGAATCAATAAATGATCATCGAACTTGGTGCTTTAATGTTAATACTCTGCAACTTTTAAAGTCAGATTTTGCATATTTCCTTACTCAGCTGATTCACAGCCAATTCCAGTTCTTTCAATTGCTGAAAACTGGCTGTGGTTAAATGGTAAGAACTCCACAATAGCAGCGTATCAAATCTACCTTGAAAATGTTCATTACGTAAATCAACCAACTCTGGTGCAATAATAACCAATTTCTTTAGTTGCATTATACAATATTTTAGCACTGCCAAGGAATCTGAACGAAGTTTTTGTTTGTTTAATATATGGGTTATCCTGTTATGGATTGGTAAAAATTGAGCAGGAACTATAAAGTCTTCTCCATACATAGATTGTATAAGGTAAAGAATCTCAGATATGTCCTCTGTAGTATTATAACTTTCTATGCAATTATTTTTGGCTTTTATCAACTTTTCCTTAAAACGTACACTGTGGGTAATGTTTGTAAAGCACTGTGGACAACTAGGCCATTCAAAAGACATCAAGCACACTTCAATGTGTTCTGTAAGTTCATCTACTTGTATTACATGTGCACACTCTAATTGAATATAATGATCACTGTTTAAGTTGCCTGTAAGTTCATCAGCATGGCATAAACGACACAAGTAAGGACAAGGATCTCCACAAAATCCAATGCACTGATGTCCACATGGAAGTACTTCTGAACAAGATTCCATACATGGTTTTACATTGCACACCTCATAACATAATTTTGAACATTGACTATGAATACATACTCTTGCACAAGACTTCTCACATTTGATACACGGTCGAAGGCATTCATTAATACATGAAGTATGATGTGAACAAGACATAAAACATTTCTGTTTACAAGGAGGGCATGGTCTGTTGCAGTATCCATCACATTTATGTCCACAAGATAATCTCAATTCACACTTTTCTGTGCAAAATTGATGTATACCAGTATCCAAACACCATCGACAGAATCCAACACAGGGATGCCCGCAATCTAGAAGTATTTCACATGCTTTAATACAGAAGGGCAAAAGGTCATTTTCATCTAAATGTAAAGAACAGGGTACATTAATTATATGTCCACAAATACCTGTCTGTGGTCGAAGTTCAGTACATATTATGTTCATTTCTTCATATCGTTCATGACAGTAAACAGTTTTAGTATGACCACAATCAAGGTCAATTGACTCTTTAGCTTTACATTTAAATTTCTGAATATCCAAATAACAAGGAACAGTAACAAAATGATGGCAGGGTAAGAGTCTTTGAATTTCCTCAAAACACAAAGAACTAACTGTTGAGCTAAGGTGACCACATGGCAATTCAACTTGTTTCTTTTTTATTCTCTTACACTTCTCAAAACATCGACGAGGACATACACGATTTTCAGCTATCATTTTTTTACAAGGTTGCTGGCAACGGTACAGCATATGATCAAGATCATTAAAATGGCATCTACGTTCACAACTATGATTACAAGGCAATAGAAAATTGCAAATCTCCAAACAACCTCCATTGATGAATTCAAAAATATCTTCATCAGATTTTACAGTTTGAACAGTATTGTGTTTTTCACATTTAAGCGTTAATCCATCACTAATCATTTTTTTTTCACGCACCTTTTCAACAATGTCTTTCCAAAGATCACTTTTACTTTCAAAAAGTTTAAAATTTCCAAAACAGAACATCCCTTTTTTAGCACGTGAGAGAGCAACACACACTCTATTACTTTCTTTTAAAAATCCTATCACACTGGGATTACTTCTAACAAAAGAAACCAAGATAATCTCGTTTTCTTCTCCCTGATAATTATCAACAGTTGTAACACGAATTGACTGAAGATTCTTTTCAACCAAATACTTATGGATCAGAACAACTTGAGCTGCATATGTTGCTATAATAGTTATATCCTTTAAAGGATATGACTGGAGTTCGAAATACTTAGCTAAACTTACAATTATTCGAGCTTCAAAGTCATTCGATGCACTTGTTCCAGAAGAATTCTTGTCCTCCAACTCACTATGGTCAATAAAATACATACTAGATTGTACCCCTCTAATTTCTTCATATTCATACACATTTTTGGAGCTAGTATAGTTTATGTATGGTCTTGGAACCAATAATTCAGCAATACATGGCTTCATTCTGTGCTGACTAACTAAAGTAGCTGATGGTGCTCCATTACTAAATAGTCTCTCAAACATCGATATTTTTAAATTGTATCTTTCACTCAGTTCATAATTAGCAGGAAGTGGACGCAACTGTTCGTGATCACCAATAAGAATCATATGTTGAATATGAGGATTAAGAGAAGCAATAACATGTGACTCTAAAACTTGTGCAGCTTCTTCAATAACAATTATATGAGGGTCAGATAAATGTATTAAATTTTTATATTTACTTGCTCCAGTGGTAGTAACACCAATAATAAAAGCATTTCTCAAAATTTCCAGTTTTACTAAATCAACATGCTTAGATTTATATCTACGCATCAAGGCTTTATATTTCTCTATATCATCATCAAGTAGTCTTTTTCCCACTTTCAAGCATTCATTTCTCCAGCTGTAAAACAATTCAAATCGCTTAGCTTCCGATAAAGCCCATATATTTTTAATTATTTTAGATATATTCATTTCCTTATTTTTAAATTCCTGAAATTTTTTGCGACATTTCTCATAAAGATCCTGCTCATGACAACAATTCAACCACTCTAAGATGCTGGCATTGAGAGATTTAGGAATGGATCCAGACACTATACGGAGTTGATCTTTGAATTTAGAGCCAATAATATTATTCAAAGCACTTTCTGTCAGATATTTATCCTTACACATTTTAAACACTTTTAGATTTGCATTAATAGTTGGACATAAATTTTCCTTAAGTTCAATAAATTCATAATCATATTCTGGTATTATTTTCTGAGTCAGAACTATACTGGCAAAGTCCTTTATTAAATCAAGGGATTTTTGCTGAGCGTTATCAAATGTATTTCCATCATGATACAGTCGAACAGCATAAATTAAATTATCCATTGTATGAGGTTCAAGTATTTCACTTTTACTCTGGCTCCCTAACCTTACTACTTTCTTGGTAAATTCCAAAATGCGTTCTAAAAATTGATCAAGGGCATGATTAGTTAAGCAACAAATAATGATTGGCTTATGGGGAGTATTTTCAAGCAGAGCTTTAACAACCTTCACACCAATGTATGTCTTACCAGTGCCAGGAGGTCCTTGTATTACAGCCACTTTTTTGGTCATAGCCATCTTAAAAGCCAGATATTGCTGATCATCTAACTTCAAATCATTAGCTTCAGGCCACTCGTCAGCTTTTAAAGGATTAAACATCTTACAAGAGAATGAGCTGTTATGTTTAGCACTGCCACCACATTTCTCATGTAAGCAATACTTTGTCCCATCCATATAATCTGGTTCCGGATCACTGTAATCCAAATAAGTGATAATATCAGACAAGGGAAAAGAAGCCTCTGTAAAATCTTTGATACCGGAGAGAACATGCTTGTAGCATTCAAAGTATGCAGTTGGCACAATCATTTTATACTTCAAATCTTTTAATTCATTAATAAAGAGATCATCTTCTAACTTAATTGTAAGTTTGATTTCTTTGCTCTTACTGGTGCTGCTTCGAGGATTTCTCTTGACTGTTGCAAAAATAACTGACAAAAAAGAATCAGGGGTCAGAATAATAAGGGACCCTGGTAGTAATACATCCTTCTTGCTCCAGTCAATCGCCACTGACGAGATGACTTTAACTTCATACAAAATTCCCTCATATGTATATGTAGGGCTAGAAGAAAATATAACAGAAATATCAAAAACATTTTTGATCAGTGATCCTCCTTGCATATTGGGCATAGAATATGCTCTGACACATTCTCGGAAAGACCGCAGCATGTCTTCTCGTGTCAGTCTGTAGTAAACACTTAAGAAATGGTCCACACTTCTATAAGGACGATCTATAATATTTTGTGGTATGTTTGCAATTTCATAGTTAACAATATCATTTGATTGGGGTACTATAGATAACTGTCGAAAACTGTTTACTTCATCATCATCATCATCTTCATTGGAAATGGCAGGTTTTTCATAATGTTCAATCTTTCTTACTAAGTCTCGAAAGCAGCCTTCAGCAATTTCTAAATTTTTTAACCTTCTCTCACGTAGCCCATTCATATAATTCTCAAGAGTTGGGAAAATGTTATTTACTATGATTTCACAAGGGAAAAAATCTTGGGATAAAACCGTACATAAGATATTCATATAATAAGCCATGAATGAAACTAAGTCAATTCCTTTACTTTTAGAGAAACATGAATTTATCACCCGAGGAATATCCTCAAATAAAAACTTTTGACAATCTTTTAACATCCTAAAAAGCCTTCTAAGGCTAGCAATAGTTTTTTGTCCTCTTAATGTGCATACTTGACCCAAAAGCCTAATAACAATTTCCAGTATTTGAACCTCTTCATCACCAGAATAACATTGCTTTTCCAAAAACATAATAAAGCCAAAATCAATTCTATTTAATTCCCGTAGTATTTCCAAATTACTCTTATCCAATAAGAACAACAAATCCTGTTTTGTTATTTGATGGACTCTAAGTGATCGCTGTACTGGCATGTTGCTTACTTAAAAGTATACCTGAAAGTAAAAAAAAATGAAATCAGATACTAAACATCTTATTTTAAAGAAACAGTATCTTTATCACATTCACATGGTTCATTTTAAAGAAATTTGATTATTTACAAAAGAAAAAATCCAAATAAAAAAGAAAAACATTCATTATGATGCAGTTATGATAAAGATAACATGTAATCCTTTTTTTACCTTTCTTTCTTCGTTCAGATTAGTTTCTTACTACCCTTTGAACAAGTTTCATTTTTGTAAATTATAAGAAAAGTTATGTGGGGAGAAGGCAGTGGCGGCCATTGGGGGGGGGGCGCGGGTATGCGCGACACCATTGAGTAAACACCCCAAATTATTTTTTTAGTTATACAGATTTATTACAATTTCTATTGAAAAAAATCTGAATTTTTGGTTCAATTAAATCGAGAATTATTAAAAATAAGTTATGAAAAAAGTCACCAGATGGCAGCACTACAACTTTCTTCACAGAAAGGAGACTCACGAAAGCTGCAGTGCACAGAATTTTAAACACATAGGGGAAAATACAGGGATATTTGTTAAAGCCGCATCTCCTGAGAGAAAGGATGGTATAGGAGCAATATTAGAAATTTGGCGTGAAAAAAACCAGACATTGCAGATTTACTAATAGATTGTGTCGTGGGTCTGCGGGCGCCTCGAGCCAAAAAGAAATAGAAGAGTAGAAAAACATGAAGAGGGACTTCTCAAATTGGCTCAGTTTCGCTAATTTGGCTTCAATTTTCTATATTTAAGAATGTGTTTGTTCTCATTCTCGTCTTTGTTATAAATTTGGATGTTTAAATAAACATTTGAACAAATGAGTGGATTAAGCGTACGTGTGTGGTGATGGGAAGGGGGGGGGGGGGGTATGATATATTAGGGGTTTCTGGCCATCGTGAATAAAATGTGTTGTTTAAGACACTCAGTTTGAGGGATTGCTTGACCTACCCAGCTGTCTTAATTATTAAAGTTGTTTCGCATTTCGTCATTTCTGATGTAGTTTGTCTGTTGTTCTGTTCTTCGGGAAGGGATTTATTTTTGTGATCTGGTTGATCTGCTGGTGACGAATTCCAATATGTTTGACTTCAAAATAATTCTTTAAACATCACGAGTTTCCTATTTTTGGCATACCTGTGACATATGGGCTATTTTTAGTGACACTTTCATAAATGTGTTGTTTCGGACATTTAGTTTGAGTTGACTTACCCAGCTGTCTTACTTTTTCAGCTATTTAACATTAAAAAATGCCTAAAAATTAAAGAAATTCTAAGTATTTGTCAAAAAACTTAGAATTACCAGTTAAATTAAATTTTTAACATGATCCTTTTATCTGACATTGTTTTTTTGGAAATTTTGACCCGACAGCTGGTGACTATATTATTTAAATACCCCTAGGCTTATATTTAAATTGATGTAGCCTCCAAATTTCTTATCTCGGCTTCTAATTCAGCGATTTTGATTCTAATGATGGTTATAGTTTCTGCACCATCTGTACGTATCACCTGAATATATATTTTGTGCCAACCCCCTGGACGTAACTTTTAGCTTAGCCCCCTCAATTTTACATCTCGTTTCCTAACTAAGCGATTTTGGTTCTGCTAGTGGCTATAGTCTCTGCACCATTTGTACATGTCACCTGGATATGCATCTTTGTGAGAACTCCCCGAGATTAACTTTTGCTTCAGTTACCCCCCCCCCTCCAAATTCCCATCTCACCTCTTAATTGAGTGATTTTGATTTTACTGGTGGCTATAGTCTCTGCACCATCTGTATGTATCACCTTGATATACATATTTGATGGATATAATATACATACGTTTTTTGTGTCAACTCCTGGGAGTAACTTTTATCCACCATAATTTTACATCTCTGTTCCTAATTGAGTGATTTTGGTTCTGCTAGTAGCTATAGTCTCAGCACCATTAGTACATGTCAACTGGATCTGCATCTTTATAGTGATAAATCTCTGAGCGTAACTTTTACTTCAGATAGCCCCCCTCCCCCCCCCCCCACACACATTTATCCATCTCGACTCCTAATAAAGCGATTTTGATTCAGCTGGTGGCTATAGTCTCTGAATCACATGTATGTATTACCTTGATATACATATTTGATGGATGTAATATACATACGTTTTTTGCGTCAATCCCTGGGCGTAACTTTTAATTTAACTAGTCCCTATAATTTTACATTTCAATTCCTAATTGAGCGATTTTGATTCTGCTGGTGAATATATAGTCTGAGCAACATTTGTACATTTCACTTGGATACACATATTTTGTGTCAACCCCTGGGTGTAACTTTTAGTTTAACTAGTCTCCACAATTTTACATATCTGCTCCTAATTGAGTGATTTTGGTTCGGCTTGTGGCTATAGTCTCTCCACCATTTGTACATGTCATCTGAATATTCAACTTTAACGTGGCAAATCTCCGAGCGCAACTCTTACTTTGGTTACTCGCCTCCTAATCCACCGATTTTGATTTTACTGGTGGCTAAAGTGTCTGAACCATCAGTACGTATCACCAAAATATGCATATTTTGCAGTCAACTCCCTGGGCATAAGTTTTAGTTTAACTAGCCCCTACAATTTTACTTTAATGTAAATTAGGACTATGTAATGTTTTTCACTAGGAAGAATACGTTCCATGTGTCCATGTGTGTGATTTTTATGAATGAGCGAGCAGGTGGGAGGTACGTTACTTTACTTAATACATCCTTCGTTTATATTTTTAATACTCCCGTTGCTATGCCTAAAATACGTATATATATATATATATATATATATATATATAAAATGTATAAAGAGAATTTATAACTAATTTTTATAATAATTTTTAATAATAATTTTCTACTATTATATTATATATATATATATATATATATATATATATATCTATTTCAGTCAATCTTCTTATCATATTTGCTATACAGAACATTTTCACTTAATGATTAATCTCAGGTATATATAATACAAGTAAAATAAAAATTCTTCAATTATATATATATATATTACTAACACATACATAGGCATAAATACCTAGATGAGCGCCCCCTCTACACGTTGCTCACGAGCCGCCACTGGGAGAAGGCAACAAAATTTTTAGAAAAATTTCAATGTAAACAAGCTATATGTACATCGATCGACAGTTTAAACAGTGCTGCCTGTAGTATGCTGATTGGCTAATCACTTGTCAAGAAGTTTTAACCCCATGTTCCATATTCCTGCAAATTGAGACATCAGCATCCGGAATATGCTAATTTCTCATCATCATCATCATGGTACTACAGCCCTTGTAGGGCCTTGACCTCTTTTAAGATTTTTGACCATTCCTTTCTACTGGCCGCTTTCTTCTTATAATTGCTAATACCAAGCAATTTCAAATCCTCCTCTACCTGCTCCTTTCATCTGACCCTAGGTCTTCCTCGAGATCTTGACCCTCCTGGGTTTCCTTCCAAAAGCCTTCTAGTGACTCTCCTCTCCTCCATCCTCATCATATGTCCGAGCCATTGAATTCTTTTTTTTCCTTATAGTTGTAACAATATCTATCTCGTTATATCTTTCATAAACCTCTTTATTTGTTCTACTCCTCCAATGTCCATTTTCACATATTGCTCTCCCATATTCCCAAAAGATCGGTATCTCTTTTAATTAAAGTCCAAGTCTCCGATCTGTAAAGAACAATTGGTCTTATTATCACTTTATAGATGAGTATTTTGAGTTTAATATTTACATAGCTTGACCTCAATAGTTTCTGTAAGGCAAAATAACATCTGTTTCCAGCAGAAATTCTTGCTCTAATTTCTAGTTTAATCTCATTATTATCAGTAGCAAGTGAACCCAAATATTTAAATTCCTAAACTCTTTCACAGTTTATTCCTTCACAGTCAAAAAGTTTAATACCTTGAAATCTTTCGCTATTTCTAGTATTTACCATATACTTAGTTTTTGAGTCATTCACACTTAAACCAACTTTCCTTGAAAACAAAAGCAGATCAGAACAACACTCGCTGAGTGCCCTTTGGTTTCTACACAGCAAAACCAGATCACCTGCAAATGCAAAAATTTGGCAAGTTCTGTTAAAAATTGTCCCTCTGGGTTGCATATTGGTTTTTCGGATTACATATTCCAAACACAAGTTGAACAGACCAGTTGACAGTGGATCTCCCTGTCTCAACCCTTTTTTTACATCGAATTCTTCTGATAATGTGTTTTGAATTCGTATTTTTGTTGAAGTATTGGAGAGAGTCAATCGAATTAATCCTATTAACTTGGGGTGAATACTCAACTCCTTTAAAATCAAAAACAACTTAGCTCTGTCAATACTATCATAAGCTTGTCTAAAATCGATAAAAAGTTGATGAATATCAACGTTAAATTCATAACATTTCTCTAGTATAGTTTTTAAAGAGAAAATATGGTCAACCATAGATAGGCCTTTCCTGAAGCCACACTGGTAATCTCCCACCAGTTTTTCCATGTCTTCTTCAAACCGAATACTAATCAATTTTGCAAAGATTTTATACGCAACATTTAAAAGAGAAATTCCACGATAATTATTACAATTCGTCACGCCCCCCTTTTTATGAGTTGGGCAAATGATTGCCATTTGCCAACTCTTCGGCATTACTTCATTATCCCATACTTCTTTAATCATATAATACATCTCTTCCATGAAAACATCACCTAATGCCATGAAAACATCACCCATGCTAATTTCTACTTCATCCAATTAGAGATTGGCATACTCCAGAAACATTAACTTCTACTTCTATGATGCAGCACTATTTAAACTTGTGGATGTGTCAGTTAAATATCTTTAATGGTCATCTCTTGCTCTTTCTTTTAGATATACGGATATGAGTGCTTACTGCGTATTAATGTTGCTGTTTCTAATACTGGGAAGTTATCCCGATAGTATTCAAGCTATGTACATCATAATGTAAATCTTTTAAGTATGATTGCCGGTAAATTGGCAAAATATGTGGCTATTTTGTTAAGGCCTAGTTTTCTGTCTGATGTAAATTTTCAAGACGATGTGACTTTAACTTTTGCAAATACCGTATCAAAGCAAATGATACGCATATTATTTATGTTATCTTTTATGTTGCTTTCGTGAAAATAAATTTAATTATTTCACGTACGGTCTCTTCACTTCAGAAAGATATTACCGAATAAGAAGCCACTGCTACTTCTGCTGAATCTTCAAATGACGATGTGCTAGCTTTTAAATTTTAAATTTTTTGCATGCCAACAAGTGGTTATGGGGCCAGAAAATGCTGTCATTATTTGGCGATTTTCGAAGTGTGACCGAGCCCTGAGACGGGGTCCGCAACAAAGAAAAAAGTAACTGCATAGAAAAATGGCGACACTTGAAATGGAAAAGTTGAGCAGGGTCAATTTCTCAACATGGATTGTGGACATAAAATGCGCACTAATGAATGATAGCCTGTATGGTTTTATCACTGAAACGGAGGAAAAACCAGGAGAGGATACTACAAGAAAAGAAAAACTGAAATATCAGAGACAGGAATAAAAGACGTTATCAATATTATATTATAGCCTTGAGAACGAGTCCCACAACCTGATTTCTGCAGTGGGCGAAGCATTAGAGACGTGGGAAATCTTAAAAGAACAATTCAAGCCAAAATCCAGGGCTGGACTGATGAGATTGTTCGATAGTTTTTGCTGGATTTATCGAATTAAATCTTATCTTACATCTAATCACTGTTGGATATTTAGATAAGTATCGTCTTCATTGGTATACTCATGACCAATTTTAGATAAGTATCGTCTTCATTGGTATACTCATGACCAATATAGGCCCATTATCATAGTTGTCTGGCCATGAAATATTTAACTTTTACCGTGAAGACACAGAGCAGAGTAGCAGCAGCACAATGTTAAAGGCAGTTATAAAAATGCAAACATTAACTGTAGAGGTGTAAAATGTTCGTGAAAAAAGACAATTCAAATTTAAAGACAAATCACTTTATTGTGATGTGAATCCATTGTTTTAGTTACATCAAACTACTGTAACTTATTTCACAAAGTCGAAGACTAGGGCGCGGAAGCCCATTGGTTAGTGCGCTGGAGTTGCACTCGGTAGGCCCGGGTTCGATTCCAGCCACTGCCAAAACTGCCGCCGTGTTCATGCGGAGTACGATCACGTTAAACATGTGGGTCCGAAAGTCCTTCCGAGAGGTTGGTGGTAGGGGAAGGAGGGTACGGTCCCTGTGGATGCCTCCCCCACTGGGTTCCGGTCTAAATTGGGTGGCACTTCCCGACCGTTACCTTATACCTTTCTGGTAGGTCGGACGGTCTGGGTTTCAACAACAACAAAGTCGAAGACTATATACATGTTGAGCTCTCAAGCTCAAGGGAAAATAGGTTTCATCATAGTTCCTTACTAGACACATTTTTGGTAGTTAAGCTTTGAAAGTACACAGGTAAGTAAAAGAATTAATTTCAACTTACGCAAAAACTTCGTGCACTTCAGATAGCCACCATTTGCTGGTCACACGCTACGGCAAATACTTTAAACTTTTCCTATTTGCATTTCTTAGAGTCCTCAACGCGAAAAACATGGTTTCTCAAACAGAAAACCATCAAAACACAAGATCCACAATTACCAGGATCAAACTTCCGCGTTCACGATACACTTATCGAAACTTTTCGAACTAATTAGTCGAAACAGACTCTAACGTAAATTTCAACAGGTAACAATCTTCAGAAGGTCTGACGGTCAAAGTCCGTTGGTCAGAACAGATCATCATCGTCTGATCGATCGATAGATCTTCAACACGAAGATCTCCATAGAACCAAAAATGTGTCCAGTATATATATTCTAGGATGGGTGCGTTCCGGAACACAACCATTGCCGGCAACGCTCTCTGGATATGCAAAACAGGATGCGTGTGTGGCGAGAAAGGTGATTTGCATGATAAACCTAGTTTTGTCCACATCGCGAATCATTCATGTGAACGGAAAAACCATTAAAGATAATGACGTCACGTTCAAGGGAAATGAGAATCACGATGTAAACAAAACCAAGTTTCCAAACAGTTTCTTCAACGAAAGACAAATACCGGAGAGGGGGGACCTATTAGACTCTTCATTTCCAGGATAGAAATGTTAGTGTCCAAGCTGAAGGATGCCAGCCACCCAATTGCGAAGTCTTAGTTTCATTCCAGACCATATGTCATCTTAATGAGGAATACAAAGAAATAGTGCAGACCAGTGTTTCCCAAACCGTGCGCCGTGAAGTATAGTTGGATGCGTTGCGAAAGAATTAAAATTACATTAAAAATGAGTAAAATATGATATAAAACTCTTAATATAAATCATTAATATTAAAATATAAAATCTTGCATATTTGTTGTACAGTGCTTGGTTCAGCACGAATGTTAGTTTCCTTTAAAATATGTATATATATATATATATTATTAATATATTAATATACTAGCCGCCTTTGGCGTCCAGCCTGTTCGCTACCCTTGAAAATTCTGACCGTGGCAAACTCGCTGGCGCGACCTACCAGAAAGGTGTAAGGTAACTATTTGGACGGACAGGAAGTACCACCCAATTTAGACTGGAACTAAGTGAGGGAGGCATCCACAGGGACTGTACCCTCCTTCCCCTACCACCAACCTCTCGGAAGGAATTACCGACCCACATGTTTAATGTGATCGTACTCCACGTGAACATGGCGGCAATTTTGTGAATCAAACCCGGGCCTACCAAGTGCAATTCCGCCGTGCTAACCACTGGGCTACTTTGCCCTTCACAACAATCTCCATAACTTTCTTTTTATTTACCCAATTTAGACAGGAAACCAGTGGGGGAGGCATCCACAGGGACCGTACCCCCTTCCCCTACCACCAACCTCTCGGAAGGACTTACGGACCCACATGTTTAACGTGAGATACATCGCCACAATAAGTTTTTACAATACAACAATACATTATGCCACAATAATACATCGCCACAATTCAATCCACCATAATCATTTAAATTTTATAATGACCATATGCTAAGCTCTTAATTCTATCATTTAAAATATCACTCTAACCCGATGCAACAGCGTTTGAAATTGATCGAGAAATATAAAATCAATAGTCTTTAAAATTGCGATCCTGCAGACAATTTTCATTATTTCTTGACCAGATTGGACTTGTAAGAATGCCAGATCTTTGAGCTTTCTAAAAATGTAAATTATTAGTCGAAATTATGAGTAGTTTTTACGATGGGAGGATTTAAAAATGAAAGTTGGTTTTTTTTAACCGAAAGTGACTTTTGTTTAAAAAGCTTTAAAAAATATTAGAAATCGAAATTGAGATTTGAAATTGATATATTTTTACTCTAAATTGTCTGGTTATATACCGGATGGTCAGAATTAAAACACCCCTACTCTGAGCTCTCTATAGATCGAACTACTCAGTGTACAGGCTCCAAAATTGTTGAACATACTATTCAAGACATGGGGAAAGGGATTATGCAAAAAAAAAATTAGTTCCAGAAACACTGATAGGTGGCACTGTACAATAGAAAATATGCTAAAAAGAAACAAAATGCACATTTGTAATACATTTTATTCGAACGTACCAAACATTCATATCACAAGGACCTTATCGATGCAGGGAATGCTGCTCAATATGGTTCCCTTCTTCAAGATGTAAAATCTGCAGTCTGTGGACAGCTTGTTCAACTGTGGATCGTAATTGGTCGATTGAGATGTTTCTCACATGCAGAGTGATACTGTCTTTCAAATCTGCCAAGGTTACCAGACATCCTCAAGAAACAAGACTTTTTAAGTATCCCCACAGCCAAAACTCACAGGGATTAAGATCTGGAGAACGAGATGGCCAGGTTGTCGGAAACGCACGACTAATTACTCTACCATTAGTAAAATGTTGCCGAAGAAACTGCTGTACACCACAGAGTCCAATGTGTAGAAGGCCCAGACCACACGACCAACCCGAAGGTTTATGGAGAGTCCAATGTGTGGAGGCGCTCCATCTTGCATAAAGGTAATTGAATCAAGACATTGGTGCTGTTGCAGTAGGGATACAACAAAATTTTCGAGCATGTTTTTGTACCTACTGGCCGTCACGGTGCATGTCACAGGGCCGGGCCATTGGGAGTAGCCTCTTCGAAAAAGAAAGGTCCAAGAATGAATGTGGCTGTGAATCCATACCAGATTGTAACTTTCGGTGAGTGAAGTGGAATCTTTTGGAAGGTACGAGGGTTTTCCGTGTCCCAAATGCAACAGTTATGGGTGTTGACTGTTCCACTTAGATGGAAATGCACTTCATCGCTCCATAGAATCTGCCATGGCCACGATGCATCCACTTCAACTCTAGCCAGAAATGTCAATACAAAGGTCAGTCGCTTCTCCCTGTCGATGGTCAGCAAGTGGTGATTGTGATTAATTTTGTACGGGAAAAAATGCATACGTACGTTCAGTACGTTCCACACTGGGCTGTAAAGAACACCCAAGTGTCATGACACTCCATGTACACTACTACCGCCTATAAAGTTATCCATTGATTGTTCAACAATAGCGGTGGCAACATCGTCAACAACATCTGAACGAGTCGATTTGCGTCCTCGACCCGGCTGAAATCCAAGATGTCCAGTTTTCCCAAATCCAGCGATCATTCTCCTGAAAGCTTGAGGAAGTAATGGTCCCTTGCGCAAATTCTTAAGTCAACGAAACTCTTGAAGTGCAGCTGCAGCATGTCCTTTGTTTTCATAAAACAGCTTCACAAGCAAAGCACGTTCTGGCAGTGTGACAGCCATCACTGATAAGAATAAAAATTTCCCAGTTTTATCCCCTTTTATGCTCAGAACATAGTAGCTGCAAACCAAAGGTTTAGGCAAATTTTTGTGCTTACAGTGCGAAATTGCAGTTACAATGACAGTTTAAGTTTCTTCACTTTTTTATCTTCGTTTTTTTTCATATCAGCAAAAGAAATTATTGGAAAATTTAAAAAAAAATTTAAAGTTGAATTTTAGCAGCAAAGTACGCACAGTCAGAGTCATAAGTGTTGGCTGGGTAATTAAAAATATACGGATTCAGTTTCAAAGAGAAATCATCATTCACTTTACTATGTGAATAACATAACTAGGCAACTTACACATTCCAGGTAATTTCCATGCCACAAAACATCAAATAATACTATGTACAAAAGTTTGTAGTTGCAAATAATCGGACAGAAATTTCTTGAAGCATTGGTAGTAAAATAACTATACTACCTCTATCACTTGCGTGTATTTGCAGCCACCATCGAAGGTATCACACTTGGCAAAGGAAAACCAATGGATAAGACATCAGCAAATTTAACGTGACTTCCGAACATATGTAAGTAAATTTAGCGTTCAATACATACTGGTCTAAACTGACCACATCTGCGTCCGTCTCGACTAAAACCGTCGTCTAATAATATCTGGCAGTGCCTCTGTCTGCTCAGTCAATCGATCTGCTCTTCAGATCTATTTCAATCTGACTGCTTCAAGAAACCTCTGTCCTATATATCCGAAAATGGACAGTTCCGGAAACGCCCCTGAATATGCAAATCAGATGCGTACGCATTGAGAACTGATTTGCATGAAACATCATGTTGGAAAACGTCACGGTTCACGCTGGTGAACGGAAAGAGTCGTTCATATTAAATTTGCATAAACGTCCGTTCACGGGAACGTGAATCGCGATGTATTGAATTTTTTCCAACAGAAATTAAAAAGGAAAAATTCCATATCGCATGTGTTTGTTTTTTTGTGATTATTTTGTGTCTTTCCAGCATATTTTCTGTTATACAGCGCCACCTATCGGTGTTTCTGGAACTAATTTTTTTTTTTTGTGTAATCCCTTTCCTCATGTCTTGAATAGTAGGTTCAACAATTTTAGAGCCTTTACACTGAGTAGTTCGATGTATAGAGAGCTCAGAGTAGGGGTATTTTAATTCTGACTTCCCGGTATTTCCTGGGAATGAGAATAATACAAGGTACATAATGTACAAGGTAAAAATTTCAGTTGAACAACTTCGCTGGAATTTAAGCAGAGTTGCAGTAATAACAACGTCAATGGCAGTTGTAAATAAATACAAACTGATTGTAGAGGTATTGAAAAAAAGCAGTTCCAATTTAATTCAAATCACTTTTTATTAAGAAGCGAATCCATTGCGTTTGCTTACATGATATTTCTGGCATTGTAAAACAAAGCAAGCATACTATGTACAAATATTTGAGCTCTCAAGTTCAATCGTAAGGTTTCAGAAAAGTTCCAAGCTCAGACACATTCCAGGTTTAAGCAATCCCTGAAATACACGTGTAAGTAGAACAAAAAGCTTTTTAGACTTACATAACTACGTGCATTTCCCGATGCCACCAATAGCTGGTCACACGCTACAGCTAAAACTTTAAATTTCACGGATTAACATTGCATAATGTCCACAACACGGAACAACATGGTCTCCTTGACTGTGAGAACCATAAAAACTTAAGATCCACCATTACTTGGATCAAACATCCGCGTCAACGATAAACATTATCAATACATTCGACAACTTCGAACAAGACTATGTCGATCCGTCTTAACATCGATCTAACGATCCATACGATCAATACACTGATCCGTACATCGATCCATATTAAAGTCGATCGATCAGCGATCTGCATCTCTCTGCTGAAACCAAAAATGTGTCCAGTATTTATATCCGACGATGGGTGCATTCCGGAACACAATCGTTGCCGGCAACGCCCTCTGGATATGCAAAGCAGGATGCGTGAGCGGCGAGAAGGTGATTTGCATGATAAGTCCAGTTTGTTTACATCGCGATTCGTTCACGAGAACGGAAAAATCATTTAGGATAATGATGCCACGCTCCCGCGAAACGAGCATCGCGATGTAAACAAAACCAAGTTTCCAGCAATCGGCCCCCTCATGCAAAACACCAACTCTCGGCGCCCATGCCATCATCCAAAAAAAGGTTACTCTAAGAATCAAGACCAAAAATGTCAAGGTCCTTAGTATCCTAAAAACATAATGTATGCATACATAAATTTAATACATTATAAAATTTTATAACACTTATAACATTCTAGAAAGTGAACAAACAGCCTTTTTCAATTTCTCAAAATGGCAACAATTAAATAAGTACACTTCTCTGTTATGCAGATCATAAGCATTCTTTAAAGTACATGATTAAAGACAATATAGTAAAAGAAACTGAGTATCACCATACTATTGTCCTTCTTAAGTACTAGCTCATACTAAAGAAAATATTTCTTTACTACATTGAAAATTTTTTAGAAACATTAAGTTTAAAATTTAAAAATCTAAAGATATCAAAATTTAAGCTCTAGAAAATTTAGGTATAACTATTAAATTTAACATTTACAATTAAAAATTTATTGTATATATCAAATTCAAGTTGTAGAAAATTTTATGTACAACTATTAAATTTAACATTTAAGATTAAAAATTTAAGTCCAAACATCAAATTCAAGTCAAGAAAATTTTATGTATAACTATTAAACTTAACATTTAAGATTAAAAATTTAAGTTCAAACAACAAATTCAAGTTTTAGAAAATTTTATGTATAACTATTAAATTTAACATTTAAGATTAAAAATTTAAGTCCAAACATCAAATTCAAGTCAAGAAAATTTTATGTATAACTATTAAACTTAACATTTAAGATTAAAAATTTAAGTTCAAACAACAAATTCAAGTTTTAGAAAATTTTATGTATAACTATTAAATTTAACATTTAAGATTAAAAATTTAAGTTTTATTATCTTAGCCCATGACTAGTATATACACTATAAATACCAAATACCATGGCAAGGATAATAAAAGAAGATACAGAAGGTAAACATGCATATGAGATAAGCACAGATTAAAAATTTTATGATTCATGTGAATTATATCAATGATGTACATCCTTGAGATCAAACACACATTTTATTCACATAAGCAAAAATGCATTATGCATGTAGTAAAAATGGATATATATTTTTCAAGTGTAATGTGAGAAAAGTAACAGTTCATTGTCACATAAAAATATATACTCAAGATACATTTCATTTGTATCAATGAGAGAGGAGTAAATCATAAGATACCCTAACCATTTATACTTTGAAAATGTGTAAAAAAATTTTTTTATTTAAACAGTTAAATTTACATTTTAAAGATATCATTACTAAATTTTAAAACCCTATCTCCTTAAATTCCACACCCAAAAGTCTTTTGACTTTTCCTAATTCTTTGATATCACTCAAAAGTGAAATAGTATGGTCTATATCCTTTTGTTGTTTAGCAAACAAAATTATGTCGTCTACGTAAACCAGCATTTATACCTTATTCTGGTATATATAAGCACAGTTGCACCATTTAAATTTTAAAAGTTTAATTTTTCAAAGTGGTGTCAAGCTCTGTATACCACTCCCTTCCACTTTGATGAAGGCCATATATTGCCTTCTTAAGCAAACATACATATTGAGGCTGGTTAGGATCGACATATCCATGTGGCTGTTTCATAAAAATTTTATCATTAAGTTTTGCATAAAGATATGCGGACTTAATGTCCAGTTGAAAATGTTTCCATTTAAGCATATAAACGAATATGGAGAAGAAGGCTCTGATCAAACTAAAATTAATCACAGGGCTAAACACTTCATCATATGAGTCCCCTTTTATCTGGGTATATCCTTGAGCTACTAGGCGAGCTTTGAATCTTTTGACATTTCCCCTTTCATCCTTCTTAATTGCATAAACCCATCTACTTCCGATTATTTTTTGTTGTGAGATGGGTGCAGGCACTAGTCCCAGACACCCCTCTTCTGCATTGTAGCTATTTCATCATTCATGGCCTCGTGCCATTTATCAGACTGGGGAGATTCAATTGTCGATCTATAGCTTTTGGGTATCAAGATCTCGACATTGCTTGCTTCCGGTTTTCTTTTGATATCACTTACTCCTTTTTTCTCTCTAAAATTAAACATTTGCTGATCATAATGAATATTGGATTTCTCACAAAATTTTCTGACATCATTATGAGATCTCAGCCTTTTACTGTCACCTTTTACCGAGTAGTAAACGTCCGTCCTACTCCCATCAGGCCTAGGTACTGCTTTCCGTACCCAGCTAATATCTGAGCAGGGTGTCAGATCAGAATCAGCAGGAGAGTCCTTTTCCTCACTAGACTTGCTAGTGTCATGGCTCTCACCTGCTTCTTCCTCTGACACTCCTCCCAAACATTCTGATTCTGAGTCAATCGACTGAGTAACTTTCGATTTCCTCAAGGTAATCACTTTAGGGTAATTAGGGCCCAGGACACCTTCCGCTGCCTCTTCTTCCTCAAATCTTACATTACTAGTCTCTTCAACTTTCTTTTTCTTTGCTATATATATCCTATAGCCTTTGGTGCTTTCGGCATAACCGACCATGATTCCTACTTGGGCTCTCATGTCCAACTTTTTCCTAAGTTGTTTGGCTGTGCCAACATAGGCTTTGCACCTGAAAACTTTGAGGTGAGCAACGGCTGGCTTCCTACCTTAATATAACTCGTGTGGAGTTTTGGTTTTAAACTTGTGACATATCCTGTTTTTTGTATGTGCAAAACACAAAATCGCCTCTGCCCACATCCTGTCATCAACCTGACTTTGATCAAGCATAGCTTTTACACAATCTATTGCGGTTAGATTAAATCTCTCAGAAACCCTGTTCTGTTCGGGAGTATATACATTTGACCCTTCTGCTTTAATCCCCAATTTATTTAAGTATGCTTTGAATTGGTTGTGACAGAACTCCATACCATTGTCCGTACAGAAACACAAAATCTTTTTGCGTAGCTGCCTCTCTTCCTTAACTTGGAATTCCTTAAAGATTTTAAACACCTCTGATTTTTGTTTCATGATATACACAAACACCTTCCGGCTGAAGTCGTCAGTTATTGTCAAAAAGTATTTGTTTCCTCCCATTGAAGCTGTAGGTAAGGGACCACACACATCCATATGGAGTAATTGTAAAGGTTTAGTGGACCTTATCCTACCAATTGGCTTAAAAGAAATTCTCTTAGACTTTGCTAATTTACAATGTGTACAATTAATTTTTGCATATTTTAGTCTAGGGAGTCCATTAGCCGCGGAAACTTTACTAGTCTAATATAAATAATCAGTGTTAATGTGGCAATATCTCCTATGCCAGAGTTCAGTTTTATTTAAAACTCCTGAAACCGAACAACTTGGTTTATCATTAACTTTCCCCTTTGACCTTGACTTCACATCAGAGTTATCTTACTTTTATTTACACTAGGCAAAATTTTCATTTTGTTAATACTGTTTTTCTTATTTAGGGTTTTTATCTTTCTTAGATTCTTTATCCCTATCCTGATCCTTTCCTTTTACGGTCTTCGACATTGTTATTTACAGTCTGAGTTTCGTATTGAAGTTTTAAAAACTATAAGCCTTCTTTTCTTTTAGCATAGAAGTATTTTTCCCCCTTTGGAGTGTTAAACCACAATACCCCTGTTCCTCAAGAACAGATGCAGCTAATAAGTTTCGCCTTAACTTAGGTGAAAACATAACATCAGAAAGTACAATATCACTTTTTACGTTCTTAAACTGAACAAACATTTTGACCGTATCGATAACCTCAGATATTATGTTTGTTTGTTGAAGAAAGCCATTTATGGTTTTCATCAAAGTGGAAGAGAATGGTATAATGAACTTGGCACCAAATTAAAGGAATTAAATTTTTTGAAACTTCAATGGTGTAATTGTGCCTATATTTACAATAGCAAAGTTCTTATGCTAGTTTATGTGGATGACATAATTCTCTTTTCAAAGTATCAAAAGGACATAGACCACATTGTTTCATTACTTAGCATTGAATTTGATATCAAGGTATTAGGAAAAATTAGAAAACTTTTAGGCGTGGAATTTAAAGAGTGTCAGTGGCGCACCCACGGGGGGGGCCGAGGGGGCCCTGGCCCCCCCCTTGGGCTGACAAAGCAAAACGCGAAGGGCGCTGTCAGCACAAGGGAGAACTAGGTCTGCCTTCGAGAAAGTATAAAAAAAAAACATTTACAACCATTATTGTAATAAATAATTTTAATCATTGTGAAGAAAACAATTCCAGCATATCCCAACACTTACACTGAATGTAATTATACATATAAAGCTCTTTATCGTACTGTACAAATTATAAATTAATTCGCACTAAAGGCGCCAATTCTGGAAACCCGTTCTTCTTAAGACGTTTCTACCTGTGATTGAATTTAACTAATGGACTCGTCCAAAATCACGTGACCCAAATGCCTTCTCGCTATAGTCGTACTATACCAGTGCTGTGTAGAGTGACGTCACAGGCGCCTCCGTGGCCCTATATAAAGAGTGAACGGCGGGGAAGCGGCTGTTCGCTCGAAAACTCGAGGATTTCGTTTACCCAGTGAGAAAATTGTGGAAGTGAATAAATAGATCGTGCCAACGCTTCGCGAATTAAGTGTTGCTGTGAGTTGAAATAAAGTGCGACGTTACGACACAAGGTGATAACAGTGAATTGGTAGTTTCGGAACGAGGGCCTGCGTGGTGAATAGCTGAATTTAATAATGGTCCTGAACTTTCAACTGATCTTACAGTGAAATGCATCTTTAACGATCAGTGTGTGTGTTTATGTGCGTATTTCGGCTATATAGCAAATTTTGTTCTTGAATAACTGAGGAGCAAGGTAAAAAAAAAGACAATGAGTGAAAAACGAAAAGGGCTAGGCCAACAGACACTGGGAAATTATTTTAAAAAAAAAAGTAAGATTGAAAATAGTGACGTTCCCAACGACGTTTCCCTGAGCTCTTGTTACATTGATGAGGCTGCAGTCGAAGCAAGCAACAGCCGTGACCCCGGGCTGTCTTCAAACGCTTGTGAGGAGGTAAAGGTAGGACAAAACACAATACCAAACACAGTTGAAATAGAAATTCTGGCTGCAGATATTTCTAATTATGTCAAGAAATCTAACCTCACAGATGAAGATAGGATAACAGCGCTAAAAAATCTTTGGGAACCATATGCAAATTACAGTTTTCCTGCTACTGTCACTAGTGCTGTATCAAGTCAAGGAAAACCTCACCACACTCGGAAGTTCTGCTCATCTTGGCTGAGTAAGCATAACTGGCTAGCTTACTCAAAG
Source organism: Amaurobius ferox (assembly GCA_951213105.1). NCBI lineage: Eukaryota > Metazoa > Arthropoda > Arachnida > Araneae > Amaurobiidae > Amaurobius > Amaurobius ferox. The sequence goes on from OX578145.1 coordinate 131,206,027, forward strand.
GCAGAGGACAGTGCCTATTGCAAATTTTGTGTTCTCTTTGCACCCCATGAAGTCGGTTTAAGATCCACACAAGCTACAGGTCAACTTGTTTCAAAAGGATTTAATAATTGGAAGAAGGCCTTGGAGAAGTTCAGTCAACATGAAAAATTTTTCTATCATAAGGATTCAGTTCTCAAAGCCGATGAGTTCTTAAGGGTCACGGAAGGAAAAACGGTTCCTGTGGATCAAGTAATGGACAGAGGAAAGCAAAAACAAGTTTTGCAGAATAGGGCTATTCTTAAACCTATTATCAAAACAGTGATTTTTTGTGGAAGGCAAGGGCTGGCCATGAGAGGGCATAGAGACTGTGGGGATTTGGACGTATTGTCAGAACCATGCCAAGGCGAAGGAAATTTTAGAGCCCTTTTGCGACTCCGAGTTGATGCAGGAGAAGAAATACTGAAAACTCATCTACAAGGTTGTGCAAAAAATGCAACTTACATAAGTTGGAATATACAAAATGAGATTATTTCAGCATGCAATGATTCCATTGTGAAGCACATAGCAACTGAGGTGAATGAGGCCAAATGTTTTGCGGTTTTATGTGACGAAACCACAGATATTGCAACGGTAGAGCAAATGACACTTTGCGTTCGTTATTTGAAACGGTTTGAAACAAATGATAAGTATAAAATTGAATTTAAGATAGTGGAGAACTTCCTTAAGTTTGTGCCCCTGACTGAAACTACAGGTCGAGCAATTGCAGATGCTATTCTTAAAGGCCTTGCAGACTGCAACATTGATACGTCTTTCCTCCGTGGACAAGGGTTCGATGGAGCTTCTGCAATGAGTGGAGAGTACAATGGCGCCCAAGCAATTATATATGAGCAACACCCCAAAGCCCCCTACGTTCATTGTGCATCACACTGTTTGAACTTAGCCATAACTTATTCATCTAGAGTTCCGGATATCCGAAACAGCTTTGGAATAATAGGGAAAATCTCTAGTTTTTTCAACACACCAAAACGAAACCTTGTTCTCACCAGCAAAATTAATGCAGCTAATCAGGAAGAGACAGAAATCAGTGCCAAAAAACTGAAGAAATTATGCCCTACTCGTTGGGTGGAGAGACATGATGCCGTCACAGTTATGGTTTCATTGTTTGATCAAGTAATCGACGCTCTGGAGGAGATTACTACCTGGAATGACAAGGAGACATCAACAGAGGCTCATACCTTGTTATGTTCAATGTTAACATCACAGTTTGTCATAGCACTTGTTTCAGCTGACAGATTACTCAGCTACAGTGTTCGTCTGAGTGAAAAGCTGCAGGAAGTTAACCTTGATCTGGCAACTGCTGTGAGTGACGTAGAAGACGTTTTGAAAGCTATATCTATAATTCGAGAGAACGCAGAGAACGAGTTTCACCATCTGTTTGAACAAGCTGTTAAGAAGCTGGAACAGCATGGAGAAAACATTACTCTACCACGCCGTGCCACCAGACAAATTTATAGATCAAATTTCAACGTACAGACTCCTGAAGAATACTACAGACTTTCTATTTTCATTCCATGGATTGATAATTTCATCACTCACCTCCATGAAAAATTTCTCAAACATAAGGAATTTCTACAAAGTTTTGCATCTGTCATTCCGAATGGAAGGCAGCCGACACTGGAAGAAAACGAGAGATTTGTTGCCTTATCAAGGAAATTTGCAGATGATTTAGGACCCAGATCAGATAATACTCTAAAAGCTGAACTACATCTGTGGTACATGAAGGTCTTTGCATTGAACAAGAAAACTAAAAGCCCAATCGAACTGCTTAACTTTTGTGACCAAAGGACTTTTCCAACTGTGTTTGAACTTTTAAAAGTGTATGCCACCCTCCCAGTATCAACAAGCAGTGCTGAGAGGTCATTCTCCACAATGAAGAGGTTGAAAACTTACTTGAGAAACAGTATGAGTGAAACCAGACTGAATGGACTGGCGTCAATGAACATTCACCGTGAAGTGGAAATTGATCCAGACCAGATAATTAATGCTCTGGCTACAAAGAAAAACAGGAGGCTGGACTTCGTTTTATGAATATGTATAGATCATAATTGAATAATATAACAATATGTAATCATGAGAGAGTGGTTGAAAACAAGTATACAGTATAAGCAGACCAGAACAAATAATTTTATCTTCATCTATTTCTTAATTTGTGTTGTTTTGTATAAATATCTACTACTACTTCTTCTAATCATTCAATTCTCTTGCACTGCACTAAAGAATTGTTAGTAATTTGATAAAAATAAATGTACAAAAAAAGACAACCGCCTTGTTAATTGATATGGCCTCTGATCATTTTTTCTCGGAAAATTTATCGAGGAGTCATCCTCCTTCATAAAAATTTTGTGCACCAATGGCCCGCCCCCCCCTTAGGAATATTCTGGGTGCGCCACTGAAGAGTGTGACAATAAATTTTTTTATACATCAAAGTCAGTATATAGATAAAGTATCTCAAATGTTTCAACAATATAAATATCCAGTTACTTCACTTCCCATTTCTAAAGAGAATATTCTAAGTAAAATAGATTGTCCAAAGACAAGTGAAGAAATAAAGCAAATCCAAAGTTTTCCTTACATGAGCTTAATTGGGTGTTTGGCTTTTATATCTAGTAGAATTAGAACTGATATTTGTTACGCCATCAACATCATATTATCTCAATTTCAAGAAAGCCCTGGAATTAAGCATTGGGATACATTGTTAAGACTTTTAGGATATGTTGAAAAGACTAAAAATTATATGTTAAATTTATCTAATATTGAGGAGTTAAAATTAAAATGTTACTCAGATTCTGACTTTGCTGCAAACAGAGATGACCGTGCTTCACTTGGAGGCATGATATTCTTTATTGATAATGTACCTATTTCTTGGCGAACCTTTAAACATAAGTGTGTCAGCTTATCAACCATGGAAGCTGAATACGTATCGCTAACTGAAGCCGCTAAGGAAATGGTATGGGTACAGAACATAATTGAAGAATGTCATTTACTTGGGTTAAACTTTAATAAAAGTAACAGTGTTATTTTTAGCGACAACCAAGCAGCCATTAATTTTTCTAACTCTCCAATTGAAAACAATAGAACTAAGCATATTGATATTAGATATCATTTCCTAAGAAATTTAATAGTCAATGAATCATTTAATATTAAATTTCTAAATAGTAAAGATAACTTAGCAGATCACTTTACTAAACCAATGACTAAGGAAATAATACTTAAATTTTGTAGTAAAATATTTAAAAACTAAATCAAACTTTTTGAGATTAATGTTTAGTCTAAAGAAAATTTTAAATGCTAAATTGAATTTACAACTTGGGTATTTTTTAAGATGTCATATATATACATTATTGTTTATCTCAAACCTCATTGATATAAGCTAGTATATCTTGAGTATAAATTTTTGTGATATTGAGTCTTTTCACTTTACACCTTTGTATATACATCCATTTTTCTATTACCCGCATAATGCTAAATAGTAGCTTATGTGTATAAATTTTTGTAGTTTTCAACTTAGTAGAAAGTATGTGTTGAAAGTTTTGATAAAGGTTTTTTATTATCTGATTACTTGCATCATGTATTTTTAAATGTTTGGTATATCAATACAGTTTAATAGTATTAATTATGTATACTTGTATTGTATTAATAGACTAAAATTTTTTAAGCTTTTTGAATTATAGTGTTTATACTCAAATTTAAAGTAAACTTAAATTCTATGCTTATACAAAATCTTAATCTTTTAAAAGTTGACTTGCTAAATATGATAATATGCTTATACTTAAATTTTGGATACTTATAATTAAACTTAAACTGAAATTTAAATTCTGAATGCTAATACTTAAGCATTGAAGTTATGTTGTATATAAATTTTTACTTGATGTGAAATGTTATTTTTACAATATCGTCTACAATACTTAACTGTTTTTCAAATGCTGTAAGTACTTATGCATTTTATTTTAAATTTAGTAATAATGTAATACTTAAATATTTATTCCTTTATTATTTATTAATGATGTATACTTATTTATTCCTTCATTATATGTTTGGTAGGATACTGGGGGCCTTGGTGTTTATTGATATACCTTGGTTTCTCAGAGTAAGTTTTCTTTTGCATATGCATTGAGACTTAAGGATTTGCATGAGGGGGCCGATTGCTGGAAAAAATCAATACATCGCGATTCACGTTCCCGTGAATGGACGTTTATGCAAATTTAATATGAACGATTCTTTCCATTCACCGGCGTGAACCGTGACGTTTTCCAACATGAGGTTTCATGCAAATCAGTTCTCAATGCGTACGCATCTGATTTGCATATCCGGGGGCGTTTCCGGAACTGTCCTTTTTCAGATATATAGGACAGAAGTTTCTTGAAGCAAGCAGTCTGAAGCAAGGAGACAGAAAAGTTTCAGACAGGAACCCTGCAGACAGAGGCATTGCGAGATACTGTTAGACGACGGTTTTAGTCGAGACGGACGCAGATGTGGTCAGTTTAGACCAGTACGTATTGAACGTTAAGAAATTAAATTTACTTACATAAGTTCAGAAGTTGCGTTAAAATTTGCTGATGTTTTATTCATTGGTTTTTCTTTTGCCAAGTGTGATACCTTCAACGGTGACTGCAAATACATGCAAGTGATATAGGTAGTATAGTTATTTACTACTAATGCTTCAAACAATTTCTGTCAGATTATTTGCACCTACAAACTTTTGTACATAGTATTATTTGAAGTTTTGTGGCATGGAAATTACCTGGAATGTGTAAGTTGCCTAATTATGTTCTTCACGTAATAAAGTGAACAATGATTTTTTCTTTAAAACTGGCTCCGTATATTTTAATGGCCCAGCCAACACTTGGGACTCTTTGATTGTGCATACTTTGCTGCTAAACTTTAAATTTTCCACCAACTGCGTCCTCCGCGACAATCTCCGTAACTTTCTTTTTATTCACCCAATTTAGACCTGGACCCAGTGCGGGAGGCATCCACAGAGACCGTACCCTCCTTCCCCTACCACCAACCTTTCTGAAGGACTTATGGTCTTACATGTTTATCATGATAGTACTCCGCATGAACACTGCAGCCGTTTTGGCAGTGGCAGGAATCGAACCCGGGCCTACCGAGTGCAATTCCAGAGCGCTAACCACTGAGCTACTGCGTCCTGTGACAATCTCCATAACTTTCTTTTTATTCACCCAATTTAGACCGGGACCAAGTAGGGGAGGCATCCACAGGGACTGTATCCTCCTTCCCCTACAACCGACCTCTTGGAAAGACTTACGGTCCCACATGTTTAACGTGATCGTACTCTGCATGAACACGGAGGCAGTTGAACTCGGGGGTATAGGATATGGCTCTTAGATGAAGGGAAAATAATCGAAACTAAAAATGTTAAATTTAATGAAGAGTGCAACGCAGAGGAAGGTGGTCTGGGACCCAATGTAAATCAGAAACCTAAAGAAAATTTTACTTTTTCATCTCACGAACCCACCTATCCAGACTCGTCTGACGAGGAGCATGTGGAAAGGGAAAAAGACGATTCATCAGAGGAAGATCAAGACATTACAGTTAGTGATGAGGAAATGAGGTCCTCTGATAATGATCGTCAAGTTCCCGATCCAGATACTACTTGGATCAGAAAGGTTATTCCAAGGATGACAGGAACGAGAAAGGATATTTATTGCTATTACAAAGGAAAGGGACCTAGGATGAGATCACTAAAAGATTCTAGAAAATTTTTGTGAGAAAAATAAAATAAAATTTGATAAAAAGTTTTTCAATTTTAAGGGAGATCAACGGAGATCAGGGAATCAGTCAGTAGCAAACATTGTAGAGATCCAAATCCCTAGGAACTACAAGGAAGCAGCTAATTCACCCCAATCCAAAGAATGGAATATAGCCATGGCAGACGAATTAAGTGTCATGAAGGAAAGATGTGTCTGGGACTTAGTGCCTGCACCTGTTTCCAACAAAGTAATCGGTGGTCGTCTTGTATATACAGTCAAAATACACAAAAGGGGTGAAGTTAGCAGGTATAAGGCTAGACTTGTAGAACAGGGACTTAACCAGGAAAAGGGGCAGACTTATGAAGAGGTGTTTAGCCCAGTGATTAACTTTACAATTGTTAGAATGTTTTACACTATTTTTGTATGCTTATTAAGATAGTTCCATATACAACTTGATATCAAATGTGCATATTTATATGCCAATCTAAGTGAGAAAAATTTCATGAGTCAATCCCCAGGATTTTTTGACAAAAACAAAAGTAAATATGTATGTCAATTGAATAAAGCAATCTATGGCCTGCACAAAAGCGGCAGAGAATGGTATCTTGAGTTAGACCAGGGTCTCAGAAAACAAAATTTCATAAAGTTTAGGTGGTGCAATTGTGCATATAATTTTAACAATAAAGCTTTATTAATTGTTTATGTAGATGACATAATATTGTTTGCCAAAAATCAAAATGATCTAAAATCTATAACTTCTCTTCTAAAGTCTAAATTTGATATTAAAATGTTAGGTAAAACAAAAATGTTACTAGGTATTGAATTTGAGGAAAAACATGATAAATATTTCATACATCAAAATCAATACATTAGTAAAATTTCTGATAAATTCTCAAAATTTAAATAACCTGTTTTAAGTTTACCCATAGCAAAAGGTTGAAGACCCAGACTGTCTGACTCATTCTAAGGACTCAAGCAACCATTTGGACGGACGGCCATAGCAAAGGGTGTAGTTTTATGCTAAACAGATTGCCCGGCAAATCATTCTGAAATTGAACAGATGAAAAATATACCTTACAGAAACTTATTAGGTTGTTTATAATTTCTTGCCAGCCGAACTAGACCTGATATAAGCTATACTGTAAATATCTTATCCCAATTTCAGGAAAACCCAGGCATTAAATACTGGGATTTTCAACTTTAACTTCTAGGGTATGCAGATAAAACAAGGAATTTAAAATTAAACTTATCTAATATTCAATCTGTAAATTTAAATTGTTATACTGATTCAGACTTTGCAGCTAATAGGGATGATAAGAGTATCAATGGGAGGCATGATATTTTTTGTAGATAGGGTACCTATTTCATGCAGGACATTTAAGCATAAATGTGTGAGTTTATTTACAATAGAAGCAGAATATATCTCATTGACTGAATCTGCAAAGGAAATGGTGTGGGTACAAAACATATTATTTGAATGTAATAAGCTTGGCGCTCAGTTAGGAAACAGTATAATATTCTGTGACAACCAAGCAGTCATAAACTTTTCCAATTCACCCATTGAGAATCATAGAACAAAACACATTGATGTTAAATATCATTTTTTGAGAAATCTAGTTGAAAAGAAACTTTTTGAGATTACATTTGTAAACAGCAAAAATAACAAAGCTGATGATTTTACAAAACCAATTACTAAGGAAGCAATTTTTAAATTCTGTGAAATCTTTAAAACTTCTTATAAATTTTAAATTGTAATTTGAAATCAAAATTTAACTTCTCTAAATTGTATAGTTGTATTTCAAATTAACTTCAACCTTTTTTCAAAACCCACATTGTGTAGTTTAGTTACCAATGTGTTTATACTGCGTGGCGAAGATTTTTAAGGTTTTTGATATACACTAAATTATACCATTTTTCAATCCCTCATGTAGTAGTTTAGATACTAATGAGCTTAAACTGTGTGGTGAAGGTTTAAAAGTTTAAAATTTTTCAATGTGATATACAAACTTTTTGACATTCCCTCAACATATAGTTTCGATACTGTTGAGTTTATACTGTGTGGCAATGATTTAAGAGTTTTTGAATTTAAAAATGTTATCTCCTGTTTTTAACACAAAGATATTTTTAACTTTGTGTTTTCATGTGAAATGTATCATGATGTGTTTATACTTTTTAAAACATTGTCTTGAAATATAATTATACATAAAAATTTATGCATGATATTTGAAATTCTATAAAGCAGTATGCGTTCAACATAAATTTGAAATTTGATCATAACTTGTATTTTTGTGGTTAAGCAACTCAGGGCCGATTGTTAGAAAAACTTCAATGTAAACAAGCTATACGTACATCGATCGACTTACGGTCAAAATCCCAAAAGTTACTGTATGCTGATTGGCTAAACACCTTAGGATCGCTTGTCAAGAAGTTTAAACCCCATGTTCCATATTCCTGCAAATTGAGAAGCCAGCATCCGGAATATACTAATTTCTACTTCATCCAATTAGAGATTGGCATACTCCGGAAACATTAACTTCTACTTCTATGACACTTCACTATTTAAACTTGTGGATGTGTCAGTTTTGTATCTTTAATGATTATTTCTTGCTCTTTCTTTTGGATATAGGGATACGTGTACTTACTGCATATTAGTGTTGCTGTTTCAAATACTGGGAAGTTATCCCAATAGTATTCACGCTATGTATATCCAGACCTTGGGGGGCCCGGGGCAGTAAAGATTCGAGGAGGCTTCAACCCCCTCCAAAAAAAAAAAAAAAAAAACCAAAAAAATTTAAAAAAGGGGGATAATCATTGGCGTAACTAGAGGAGCTAAGCTTATCGCCCAAAACATATTTTGATCCAATAAATTATGTGCGAAAGCATTGGAGTAGGGGTTATAACGTCTCCCCCCCTCCCCATTTATATTTCAGTCTTAAAAATGTTCCTCTTTTCATTTCCTCCTTTTTTGTATTTTTCAATTGCCAAATCTACTGAAAATTTCTAGAAAAATTGTCAAATTTACTGATATTTCGGAATTTTTTTTTTAATTTTCCTCTTTTTTGAAATTTTGCATTTTCACCCCTGATACTTCGAAGCTACTTAAGTCAATGAAAAGCATTTATCAAATTTACATATCACAGCTAATTTATAGCATGTAAATGAAGCTAAGTTATACGCACATAGAAACAACAGCTATAGAAATTCTGAACTTGGCATCTGAAAAATCCGTAATAAATTGGTCAAACTGTATCATCTTTAAAACACTGCTCTCTACATCGAGTAGACACAGAGAACTCTCTCTTTCATGGGTCATCGTTATTTATTCTCAAATAATTTTTAATCAGTGCCAATTTGCTGAATGATCTCTCTCAGGAACAACTAGTGATCATCATGCTCAAATATATTCTAAGAACTACATTGGCACTTGGAAAGGTTTCACCCAGTCCTTCATCATGGAGTAAAATTGCCTGTCAAGATGAAGTGAGACATGACCTGAGCTTGGTAAAGGTTGCAAACTGGATAATTTCCTCTTTGAACACATTACTGAAATCACAGGGGTAAGTAGTGATTAGTTTCTCAGCTTCAGCTCTGATCTCTGCATCAGATAGATCTTTCTTTAGGTCAATTTCAACTCCTTGTAAAACTTTATTTGTACTGTTGAATCTCATAAGAATTAAGTTCCAGATCTTGGCCATCAGAGCAGTTTCAAGACAGTTCATTTTATCTGCCATTGTCTGAGCTTCATGTCTTGCTTCAGGTGTTCGCTCTAAGTCACTTGCAATATCTCTTAGGGCATTTTGAATAGAGTTGTATCCATCTACAAGGGCTTCAGTAGCATCAGCAAGTGCTGACCAACAAGTGCCTGACAGGGACTTAACCACCAGTGCACTTTTATTTATTTTCAAAGAATTCGTTAAAATTGTCCATCTCTGACCTGATGCAGAAAAAAAAGTGTATAACTTTTGCATGAAGCCAAAATAACTGATAGTTTCAACACCATGAGGTAGCAGCATGTCCAACAAGATTCAAAAAGTGAGCAGCACAGGGAATGAAAACTGCTGCTGCATTCTTCTCCTTAAGTCTGGCTTGCATTCCTGTGTAGCGACAAGACATATTGCTGGCATTATCACATGACAGTCCTCTGCAGTCTTCAAAAGTAATACATACTTTTTCTAGAAATTCTAACAGAGTTTTAACTAGTTATTTAGCCTTGTGAGAACCAGTTTGCAAAAAAGTTAAAAATCTTTCTATCGGCTTGCCAGAAATAACATATCGCACAATGACTATCCACTGGTCAACATGAGACAGGTCTGTTGTTGAATCTACCGAAACTGAGAAGTACTTGGAGGTTTTTAAGTTCTGCCAAAATATAATTCTTAACACATTTTGCCATAAGCTGAACAATTTCTTCGTAGACAGTTGGCGGTAAGTATGACTGCTTGCCACTTCCAGGATTACCAAATTCTTTAAGGTCACCCATCTAAAATGGAAATTGTGCAATAAGTTCCATAATTCCTAAAAAATTCCCGTTATGCTTGTATCCAATGATCTCTTCATTACCCCTAAATGCCAGACCTCTCTTAGCTAGGAAGGTTATCATGGCCACAACACGGCGCAATACTTCCGTCCAATATTTCTTTTTTTCCTGTACTTGCTTTTCTAACTCTCTGTCAACACGAGAAGATTCCCTACATCGAAGATTGCACTTTGCCACAGAATCTCTGTGGCCTTAGCTCTGCTTATGAGTTTTTATTTTTCCTCTGCTTTTTTCCAGTCATTAAAGTCATCCTTTTTGGAAAATCTGTCATGTTGGCTGGTTAACAATGTACAATAAAAGCAGTAAACTGCGCCTTTCGACCAGCTGTACAGGAGCCACTTTCTCAAATACTGTTCCCCGTTGTCATGCCTAGTGTAAAACATGGAATTTTTAAAATAAAGACAATTCCCTTCCAGTTGGCCTTGACCTTCACCTCTTTGATAATGTCGTCGAGATTCTGTGTAAGAATCGGAGTCATTTTTGTTTTGTTTCATAGCTGATTTTGACCAAAAGGCCATATGCTTCTCTCTAATCGGAAACCATCTGGTTGAATCTGGATCGCATGGGGGAACCTCACTGTCCATATTTGAAATACCTCTAACATGTGATGATTCCTCACTTTCAATGTCTTGATTGAATATGTTATTATCATTTTCTGGATATATGCTTGGAAGTATGGTTGATTCCTTAACCCTTTCGTGACGGTTGCCACGCCTGCGCGTCGGCTGCGAACTTGCATTCAAGGATGGCTGCCACGCATTCGTGGCAGAGAAAACTGTACCCTAAAAGACGGGTGCCACGTACACGCGTTTTTATGTCGAACATTTTTATTTATCTACTAGATGGTGTTAAATGTACGTGCGAACAACTCCAATGTATTTTGCAGATACTTGACCTTGGCATAGAAAGGATCTAATTAATCATTTCTCCATTTGGAGTAGTGAAACATGGTTTTGTAATATAAATAAATAGAGCAATTCTAGTAGCATCAATTATTTTATAATTGAGTTCTGGTTCTCGTTTTGATTTCAGCTTAATGATTTCGTTGGTGAATCATAGGAATATAAGACAATATTTCTTTTTGTTTGGGTTTTAGAGGCAGTGAAATTATTCGTTTATTTCGGATAAAAGAATGGGAGCAACTAACGAGTATTTTGTATTCAAATTTGTATGAAAAATATACATCAAATAGAAAATAAATATTCTCATATTCCTGAAAAAAGTAGATTTCTGTGTTGAATAGGTGATTTTTGTTGATTTTTTTTTTTAGAGTTAGGCTCAGTGCAAAAAATTTGCAGTCCTTTGGAAACAGTTCGGAAGCGAAGCGCTTTGTCCTTTGGGCCACGGCAGTTCCGGAATGCCGCCGTCACGAAAGGGTTAAAAGAGACATCTGATACTGATTCTTCAATATTAGATTCCATGTTTTTGATTTTTGAACTTGAGAAAAATTTTGTAAGGTGTGATGTCTTTGCCTAGACATCGGCAGTTTTTTACTTCTCTTTTTTGTAGCCTTCGCTTCTAAGCCCCAGACAACCGAATTTTTCGTGGCATACTGAGTCTTCTATTTAAAACTGCAAATTTTCAAGAAATATATTACATATATATATAAATAAGGTGTCTGAACAGAATTTTGGTATTTTAATTTTAAGTTAAATTTTTATCCTGATTTATTTTGTTAGCCATGATATTTTGCCAAAAATTTGGTTACGAATTTTTTTCTCCAGTTCTATGTTAAAAAAAACAAATTTCCTTTTGACAGATTTTTCCGCCGTTGCTTTATATAAGATAAATTATTAAAAAATGCAAAAACTAAAAAATTCAATGGCAAGTATCAAAAATGGTCAACACCACCTTTTAGAACATTGTACATTTTTTGTTAAAAAAAATATGATAGCTATAAAATATACTTTTAACTCAAATGAATAGGAGATGATCTACAAATACATACATAAAATATAAAATTTTAATTTTGAAAAATAACAAATTTTTCTTCAAGGAGGAAGGCCCCCTTAAGAAATATAAACTTCAATAATGATCTAATAATGAATGAAACAATAATGATCTAATAAAAGAAACAATAAATAAAACAATAATGATCTAATATGTAGAGGGTGGGCCCAATATTTTATACTGATAGCCCCAATCTTGTCTGTACTTAGGGGCCCTGGAAGATCTTATTATATACAAAACGAAATATTTTTAAAATATTAGACTACTTTATTTCAACCTCTGTTAGACTGTTCAGACTTATCATCTGGTGAAAATTCATTAAAAAATACTCAATGAGAAAAATACAATTTAGATTCTTCAGAAGTTCACCCAATGCACACACGTTAATGCATTGATCAGAAAAATAAAGTTTGCACAAAACAAAGCCTGTCCTTTCCTTTCTTTGACAACCCTTCCCGGTTCTTCTCTCAACTTGTAACTTAGCATTGTCTCACCAAGCAATTCGACAGAAACACGCATCTGCAAGCTGAAATACATGCCACTTACCCAAATTTAGCAACCTATGTGCCTTTGGCGGTGAGGTTCACAACATTTTTTTTTTTATTATTATTAAAGTAATTTTTTAATTATTATATTTTTGCATAAAGGGCCCCTTTTATTTTAGAAAAGTAATTTTCTAATTATTGTTTGTATTTTTGCATAAAGGGAGGGCGGGGGTCCCCCTCTGCGAGGGGGGCCCAGGATAATTGCCCCTTTTCCCCCCTTATAAATCCATCCCTGTGTATATCGTAATGTAAATCTTTTAAGTATGATTGCCGGCAAATTGGCAAAATACTTGGCCATTTTGTTAAGGCCTAGTTTTCTGTCTGATGTAAATTTTCAAGATGATGTGACTTCAACTTTTGCAAATAATGCATCAAAGTAAATGATACGCGTATTATTTATGTTATCTTTTATGTTGCTTTCATGAAAATAAACTTATAGTTTTTTCACGTATGGTCTCTTCACTTCAGAAAGATATTACCGAATAAGAAACCACTGCTACTTCTGTTGAATCTTCAAATGATGATATGCAAGCTTTTAAACTGCTTTTAATTTCTAAATTTTTGCATGCCAACAAGTGGTTATTGGGCCAGAAAATGATGGCATTATTTGGCGATTTTTGAAGTGTGAGCGATCCCTGAGACGGGGTCCGCAACAAAGAAAAAAGTAACTGCATAGAAAAATGGCAACACTTGAAATGGAGAAGCTGCGCAAGGACAATTTCTCAACGTGGAACGTGGACATAAAATTTGCATAATAAATGATGGCCTGTACGTGTACGATTTTATCACTGGAATGGAGGAAAAACCGCAAGAGGATACTAGAAGAAAGGAAAAACTGGAATATCATAGACAGAAAGAAAAGACTTTATCGATACTATATTATAGCCTTGAGAACGAGTACTGCAACATGATTTCTACAGGTGGATGAACAATTAGAGGCGTGGGAAATCTTAAAAGAACAATTCGAGCCAAAATCCAGGGCTGGACTGATGAGATAGTTCGATAGTTTTTTCAACGAAAGACCAATACTAGGGAAACCCATTGGACTCTTCATTTTCAGGGTACAAAAGTTAGTATCCAAGCTGAAGGATGCCAGCCACCCAACTGCCAAGGTCTTAGTTTCATACCAGACTATACATCATCTTAGTGAGGAATACAAAGGAATAGTTCGTTGGTGAATCATAGGAATATAAGAGAGTATTTTGTTTAAGTTTGGGTTTTAGAGGAATGTGCAGCAGTGAAATTATTCGTTTATTTCGGATAAAAGAATGGAAGCAACTAATGAATATTTTGTAGAAATTTGTATGAAAAATATACATCAAAAAGAAAATAAATATTTCTTTTATTCCTGAAAAAAGTAGATTTCTGTGTTGAATGGGTGATTTTTAGTGAATTTTTTTCAAGAGTTAGGCTTAGCGTAAAAAATTAGCCGTCCTTTGGGAACACTTCTGAAGCGAAGAGCTCTGTCTTTTGGGCCACGGCAGTTCCAGAATGCCGCCATCCGCAAAGGTTTAATCCTATTGCTTTGCATATAAAGCAAGTAAGATATTTAAGATATTTGAACAGCTATATTGTTGGCCAGGGTTGGACTGGCCCATAGGGCGATGCCCGATGAGCCGCTGGGTTTAAGGGTTTATATTTAAGGGCAACTTTAATCCAAGAGCCAGTGCCAGCTTAAGGCACCAGCAAAGCAAGCACTTGCATTTTCAGGGTGGTATTTCAGTTAACAAGATCTAAAATAAAAAATAGTTCTGGAGTGTAAGCAATGCATTTATAAGGGAACATTGTATGCGTTAAAAACTAAAACAAAAACACCGAATAAATGTTAAAAATTTGTTCCCAGACAAAAAAAATGACAATGGCTGTCATTCTCCCCTTGGAAAAAGAAGACTAGAGGGCTAAACTGTGATTGCTTCCAATATGTAACTGCAATTGTTTATCTTTCAACGTAAGTAACAACTAATTACTTTAGCACACAGGGCGTCCAGTATGCAGTTGGCCGAAACATATACCGATTCAGTCATCTTCTTTCATATCACATGTTGAAATTAGCTGGCTTTCAAAGAGCTCGACAAATGTATCACATGACGCTCAGAGAGACTTTTCTCTCAAGGTTATTTCAGAGCAAGTCACATGATATTTCTCCTTTTCTATAAGGTGGAGGAGGGTGGAGGTGCAAAAAAATCTGAATTAATGATGGAGAGCGTCAAATACTTCGGATTTGATTAATTTAATGCATTAAAGACTTCGCATTTATGTTCAAGTTATAACTGAATAATGCGTTAAAGTTATAGCTTGGATTGGAAAGTTATGGCAATGGATTGATTTTTACTTTCATATATATAGGCGAAAATTTGAATTCCAGTTTTAGACAGGAGAGCACGTTTCAAGCAACCTTGACCATGAATCAGACATTTTTAAAGTCATGCATGTATGTGTCTGGTGTGTGTGCATGCGAATGTGTGTGCATATGTGAGAGCATGAGTGTGGATGTGTGTGTGGCAGTGAGTCTGTGGAGACGATATCTCACGAACGAATAAATAGATTCGAATGAAATTTGGTACAAAATTACAATTAGGGAAACCGGAAGCATGCTGCTTTTAAATGAATGTTCAGAACACCTCCAAATTTTGAAATAAAATTTTGAAAAAAAATTACCAAAATATCAAAACTTTCAATAAAGTTAAGCAAATAATTATTTCTTAGGTAATTTTTCATTAGAAAATGATTAACATCAACTTTGGATTGCCAGCATGAACAGTTTTTGAGATATTACACATATTTCAAATAAATGTGAAATATTTTCACTTTTCATATGTAATATTTTAAATTTGTTGTCATTAATCTCGTGGATCTAGTTCATTCCATTCATGAGAGAAGATACTTTGGGTGCTAACTGTTTTGTATTTGGACGTCATTAGTCGTTTATCTACTATAAGCTTATTTCTCCGTCCTTAACGCTTGGTAAAATTTTAGAGGCTAATTTTACGGAATATCGCAAACATAGGGAGTTTTTATTAAATGTTGCCGAATTGACTAAAATGTCGCCAAATTGATAAAAATGACACTACATAGGAGGTTCCAATCGCTTAGACAGCTACTCGAATCTTCGGATGAGTCGGGCAGCCTGGGACTTCAACTACATAGGAGATTCTGTTTTGCAAATTTTTAATTCCATCATATGACAGGAGCACTTTCCAGTATATTTAAGAAATGCACTTTTTTTACCTTTGTTTGTAACACTTGACGATGTATTTGGCAAACTTGGCAAATAATCTAGCGAAATATCGCCAAGTTCGCAATATTATGTTATACAAAATCAAAGGACTTATATGTCGGGTACAGTACTGTGGCAATTAATTGAGAAATGCAGTTTCTTTTTTATAAAATTCAGTTTTATTCAAATTTTCTATGGATACATTTAAAACTAATAAGTGATATGACCTCCCCGAGATTTTATAACATCACAGACACGTTTCAACATGGAATGTACTAAACTAGCACATGTAGTTTTAATTTCAACGTCTCTGAACCATATGTCAATAACGGCCAAAATTAGCTTGTCCATCGTCATACAGTCAAATTTGTGAAGCCGTTTTTTGACAATAGCCAACAAATTTTCTATGGGATTCAAGTCTGGTGAATTCCCGGGCCAATCCAGTACGGTAATATTTTTTTTTGAACAGAAATTTTTGATTCGCTTCGAAGTGTGACATGACGAGCTGTCTTGTTGGAAAACGCAATCTCCGTTCGGCCACAGTTTAGCCATGGTTGGAAGCACTTTTCAGGTCAATATGACTTCCTAACTGGCACTGTTCATCATTCCCTCTAAGGGAACAAGAGATTCTGTCCCCAAAACGCTGAAACAACCCCAAAACATCTTTTTGGGCGGATGCTTGATAGATGTGGTGCTGATTGAGAGGTTCTCCTTGGCTCCTTCTCACGAACATGGATCTAAATCCCTGAGCCACAAAATGTGTTTAGTCAGAAAAGAGACCCTTCTCCCAGTCCATATTTTGTATTTCCGTGCCCATTCCAACCTTTTTTTCTTCATGCGAAGTGTCAGAAGCTGCTTCTTGTACGGTCGACGTGCTCTCCACCCGCGTTCTAACAGCCTGTATCGCACTGTTGAAGGTGCAATATCAACACCAGCTGCCACCATGGACTTGGACAGGTCAAAACTGGTTAATCGAGGATTTTTAGCACTCATTCGATGTGAAGTTTTGTCCTCACGAGCCGAAATTGATCTTTTTCGGCAGCATCTTCCAGAACGGTAAGTTCCAGGACTCTAATGACCTCCGCAACAACTGAGAAACTACCACTGCGGAACACCTGCCACCTGGCTGAGGAATTTGAATACCTGCTACTTATCAGGTGCATACGAACACCTGCTACTTTGATAATAACTGCAATTTGAATTCTGAGCTAATTTGGAGTGCTCTTTCCTAAGCTTATGTGTGATAAAATGAAAAAAATGACATTTCTCAATTAATTGCCACAGTACTGTATATGAGCTTTTGCATTTTAGTTAAAATGTTAGAACATGTATATTAGCAAAATAAATTTCTTTCAGCAAAATGCTAAAAAAACTAACATAGTTTAAACCTTTATTTGGAACTTGCATCTCCTTCAAGGAAAAAATAACAATTTATAGTTTGCGATTATGAAGACTTCCTAACTTATCACTGGCGAAAAAATTTGAAGACATTAATAGGAAGTCTACTTTTTCGTACAAGATGCTACTATATGCTTTGTGCTGTATATTATAACTCAGCTGTCAAGATGTTAAAATTTAAAAAGTTCATAGTTTTCCATATAAGTGCTTTAGAAAAGTTTTTAGAAAGATACTAATAGTGAAAGGAAAATTTAAACCTCCATCTTAGCTCATAAAAGAATGCAATATGAGAATAATATAACATACTGTTTAACAGTCGGACCGTTTGTCATTAATGAAACAATATATAAATAAATAAATGCTGAAAAATTGGGAAAATAAAATGCAATCTTTATTTTTTTTTTCTCTTATAATAAATTCCATATTCCACAATTACAAAAAATAGTATTTTTTAACATCGTCTTCAACACATTTGACAAGCATTTTCCATAGTTTGTTCATAAATAAATACTGTAACTGAAAGTATATATAACCATAAAAACTGTTATAAAAAAGAATTGCTAAATATTATGAGTAAGTAAAAATAACAGTTAAGCAATTCATGCAAAATTAAACAAATTTTTAAGAAGCATATTTATTACTTCAAAAAAAAAAAAAGCTAGGGTGATTTTAATTTTAATTACATGCGGCGTGGCCGTAAAATCCATGTCATGTTGATTTGATTGGCATTACTGTATTATCTCATTTTGTAAAATATTTATTAATTTGAAAATATTGGGATAAATTTATACATATAGTGCTCATAAACAGAAACAAAGTATTTCAATCTCATTATGATGCTTGACCCCTTTAATCCTATCAATCCCTACCTCAGATCACTAACCAGAGAACTCTTACTCCCCTCCAGTTTTCGATGAATGACATTAGCATTTCATTCCATGATTAAAATTTCACATTTTATGAAAATATTTTTTACACAAATGAGAAGAGGTGAAAGGGCATATTTTGCTTTTTTCTTTTGATTTCACTAATGAAGTACTAATTTTGAAGCAAACGAAAAGAAAAAAATTATCTTGAGGGTGTTTTTTATTTCTACAGTGGGACATTCTTTATTGCTTAAATTACGAGATAAAATTCCACAGACCATCTACTTATGACTTCCTTTATGAGATCGTCTGAAAAATAGGAAAAAAGTAAAATTAAAAAAAAAAAAACAGGTAAAATAGGAGCTCTGCGGTCCCTGTTTGTGGAATAAATTTCTTTCAATTCTGATGATTCCATGGTGTTGCAATTTTACAAACTGGATTATAAGTAACCTACTTCCCGCAAGTATATACTACGGAAGTAGCTTACTTCCGTAGTATATACGAACACTTCAGCCGCCCCCTCCAGAATAACAGAAAGTACCTACCCAAGTACTATTTAATTCATCTACAATATCTAGTTGAAAGAAAATAAACAGCAATTTATAGTTGTAGTACAATTCATGCAGCGTGAAGCACTCTTGAATACCATATACACAGAAAATGCAGGAATAGTTGATATATATATATTACATGTTATCAATTAAATAAGTTAGGAATGGTTAAATGGGAATTCCACTTCCCTCAATCACACGTGTAATAACCTGCAACCTTTTTATTATTTTTTATGAATAATACTTCATTGCATTAGCAATTTAATGTGGGTGCAAACTATCAAATTTTAACATTTGGTACATATATATATAGATATATATATATATATAAACTTACATTTATACCCAGATCAAAACTTTTCACTTTTGAACCGAAACCGAAGCAACAGTCAAAGTTACAGTGAATTAGAAACATCAATTTTATTGCAACTATTGAGTCTGTCAATCACATCATGTGTAATTACGCACTTTCTCTCTGACAAAAGGAGACAGTATGCATTACGTTAGTCTTAGCATATTTGCTGTTCAAAAATGTACAATTTCAATCTTGTTTCGAGCTAGCATGAAAATTCTCCACCGTTCAACCACTACTTTATATATTGATACAGGATGTCCAAATAGATGAGTTGCACCGAAGTCACATTCCCCCTAGCAACAGTTGCTATCGCAATACTCTTTGTAGACGCAGTCCGCCATTACCATTCCTGTCAATGTAGCGATTTTCTTTATCTTGACACTGTCAAGATTTTAGTATGAAATTATACGTCACACCACAACGTTGCTTCTAAGAAGTCAATAAAACTACCGAGAAAAATTACTTTATACGGATTTGTCTGATGAACCGTATAATATTCGTCACTTTTGAATCACGAGTACTGATACAACAAAACCAATAGATACTATCGGTATGTATTGCTTTTACTCCAAGTACAGATACAATACAAGAAGTCAAGGTACTTTTCATGTCTATTTATTTACTTTTTTAATGCAATAATTTGTTTTAAAAAATTTTGAGAAATATAAGTACCTCTGAACAAGAGAAATTATGTGATTTTACTCGAGCTATGAAATTGATTTAAACTTCATTTCATTTGCAGATCTAGATGGAATCTTACTTAAACAGACATGATTTTTAATATGCTGTCTATGTTTCGATATTATTTAGAGTTGCACGAACACAAAATAGACTTATTTTTTAATCTTTTGCTTGTTTTCTTTACAATATATAGAATACTATATATATATATATATATGTTACATATATTCGGTGCATGTTTGATACTGTTTTCCATTAATCTTCCTTTGAAATGTCGAAATAAATCATTCCTGACTAACACTTTGCTGGCAGGTTGTGAGTATACTCATGTTTGCATGGCCACATGCTACTGATCAGTCACCCAACATCGTTGTTTCGTCACTTATGAAGCGCCTGGCTTGCCGTGCCGTATCTTCGATGTGGACGTTGAGTATCTTGAAGCTTTGACATCTGTGGGGAATTCTTGTATTTTGAAGAGTTACCACAAACTTCCAATACTGCAGAAAACACCTTTATTCATACAAATTAATTTAACATACCAACTAGAGCCCAAGGCTCACCTAGTCCTCAGATATACATGGAATACTCAATTAAAAATGTTTTTGGAAAAAAACACGAGAGCTTTCTTGTTGCTACAGCGTAAGAAGTAATATTTTTCCATCTCGTTCAGTCCACGGTGACAAAATTAAACAATGATAAATAAATTCACGTGAACAAAATAATAAATTTAAATAATCATTTTGCTTTTAACATAATAAATTGAAACTTATGAAGTGGATTTCATATCCTCCCACCTTGAGATGTGGAAGTTCCACAACTCAACAACTATATTAGAGATCCAGCCTTTCGGGAATTTTGACAGTCCGCCCTAGCCTTGTCTTGCTTTGAACAACTGCACAGTCAATGGAGTTGTCGCCAGAATACTTAGGAATAGCATCCTTCATAAAGGTGATTTTTGTAGATAATGTATTCTTTTTCAGTGGAAAAGACGAATCGTTAGAAGAAATCTCCAAAGGGAAGATGAGCTGAATCGGACGCAGAACTTCTCCACGAAAAGTTTTAAGTTTGATGAGTCGACACACACCATCTTTCCTTGGCAGAATTTCTGTCACTTCTCCCAGTGGCCAGTCAATTCGGTTAGCGTTGTCACTTTTTATGAGAACAATATCTCCGGGGGCCATCTTCGAAGTTCTAATCTTTTCTGACCTCCTTATCAAAGATCCAAGATATTCGGACCTGAACCTTTTCCTAATGTACTTCTGCAAAGTTATCCTGTATTTGATGCGATGGTAGAGACTTTTATGATCAGCAGCATCACAGTCTGGAATACCAGAGAGCTTGATATCCTGAAGAAACATGGCAGGGGTAAGTGGAACAAATTCTGAGTCACATTCGTCGACGTAAGTCAAAGGCCGTGAGTTGATAACAGATTCACAATCACAAATAACAGTTACCAATTCTTCGAATGTCAAACTTGCTCTTCCAAGTATTCTTCTCAAAAGACTTTTGAGAATACCAATTAGCCTCTCCCACCATCCACCCCACCAGGGTGAAAAAGGTGGATTAAACTTCCATCTAATTGGATGAAGAGCATTGTCGTTACAGATGCGGTCCCAGTCTAAACTTCTAAGCAACTTGGAAGCTCCGACGAAATTAGTACCATCATCACAGTACATGGTTTCACATCGGCCTCTCCGAGCTATAAATCGCCGTAGAGCTAGCAAAAGGCTTTCGGTCGATAGTGATGAAACAAGCTCTAAGTGAACAGCTCTATATACAGCGCAAGTAAAAATGCATACCCACGCTTTCTTTCCATCTTCAAAAATAAAGATCTTGCCAAGTCAGTTCCACAGATTTCGAACACGTTTGCCTGTCGTATTCGATCTTCAGGCAAAGGAGCAGATACAGCATCACAACATTTAGAAGAAAATCTTTTGTAAGAGACACACTTTGAGATAACAGAGCGCACTGTTTTTCTTCCTCTCAAAATCCAAAAATGTTCTCTCAAAATATTAAGCAAAATTTGAGTTCCGGCATGACTATTTTTGATATGATGAGAAAATATTAGTCTTTTGACAACTTCATGATTGGACGGGAGAATAGCTGGTTCCCTAAAATCTTCTGTATCCTGACGGAAAACTATTTTCGTTTTGAGCCGTATTATCACATCGGTATCCTTATGCGCACTCAAAGCTTTTAGTTTTTCTCATGCTCGTTCACAAAAGATTCAGACTGAACCAATTTTATCACTTGTTTCTCTGCTGCCCTGCATTCTTCAGCATCCAGATCTCCCGTTTTTCTTAGCTGAACATCGCATCTACAGCTATTTACAAATCTCAAAATCCATCCCACTAACTTCACAATGTTTTCATATTTTGAAAAACGCTGATAAAACCAGCCTGCAGATGAATCTTGATTTACAGATACCAAAACTAATATTGAGCTTTTCTTTTTTTCTTTTAGTATCTCATTTTCATCAAACTCATATTCATTGCATGGTCCTTCGTCTTCAAATAAAGTAAGCCAGTTTGGCCCCTCCCACCATCTGGTTTTCATTAAAATACTTGCTTTGCATTCTCGGGAGGGCAAATCTGCTGGATTTTCAAATCCAGAAATATGACGCCAAGAAAAAACTTGGCTGATATTCCGTATTTCTTGAACTCTGTTATTCACGAAAATAGACCAATTTTCATCCTTAATGATCCAAATAAGAACGGTAGTGGAATCACTCCTATAAAAACATCTAATATCCGTCCATCCAAGAGAATCTACTACAGATTTCGTTAATCTTGCTCCCACCAATGCAGCAAGAAGCTCTAATCTTGGAATTGTCGCAACTTTTAGAGGAGATATTCGGGATCTCGAGGCTAAAAAATGCACCATTCCACATTCTCCTTTTTGTACAAGATACGTAACGACGGAATATGCATCCCTACTTGCGTCACAAAAGGTATGAATGGAGAAGTTCTTCATATTTTCTGAAGTAACGTTGATCCAGCGAGGAACGGTAACGTTCTTCAATACTTTTAGTTCCCTAAACCATTGTAAAAATTCTTGTCGATGGGATCCAGTGATTTCTTCGTCCCATCCTAACGATAATTTCCAGGTATTTTGTAGCATAATCTTGGGACAAAGCATTACAGGTGAGACAAATCCAAATGGATCAAACACTTTGTGAGTAACAGATAGTATTGTACGTTTAGTGATGTGGTCGACATTTACTTCTTTCAACCAGCTAATATTTAGCGAAAAACAGTCTTCAGTTTTATTCCATTGAAGGCCTAGCAGATCAGCTTTATTGGATCCTCCATCTTCTGTTAGTGAAGATTCCCAATCCCGCAGAATGAACCCACCTTTTTTTAATACTACCTCATTAGAAACACTTATCAATCGCTGCAAATCTAATTCATTGTGGACGCTAGTTACAAGATTGTCTACATAAAAACTCTTCAAAAGACAACCAGTTACAAAAGGATCAACGTCAGCATTTTGTTCAAGATGATACTTCAATACAGCTCCTAATAGAAATGGACTGCTGCGAACGCCAAAAACTACTCTGGTATGACGAAAACACCTGTAGTCTTTGCAATCCTTATTTGTCCACCATAGAAATCTCAAAAATTCTCTGTCTTCTCTACACAGGCTAATTTGCAAAAAGGCTTTCTTTATGTCTGCGATTACACCAATCTTCTTTTCTCGAAACCGCAGCAGAATATCAGGAATGAGCTCAATGAAGTTTGGACCACTATGTAAGGAGTCATTTAGTGACGGTTGTCCCTTTAATCGAGCAGATGCATCAAAAACCGGCCGAATTGGAGTTGTCTTGCTAACTTTGATAACAGGTCTGTGAGGCAGATAATAAGCAGGTAAATCTTTATCTTCAACTGGTACTTCTTCGATAATCCCTTCACGCAGCCATTCGAAAAATATGTCCTCATAACTATCGTACAAATTTTCCTGAAATAACTTCTTGGTTGTGGTGTCTAACCTTCTTTTAGCTTGTTCAAAATTGTTCGATAAAGGCACACAGCTATCCAATCAAGGCAATTGAACTTCACAGCGATTATGTTCGTTGTACCTAACAGTTTGAAGAAAATTTTCAGTAGTCAAATCCTCTTGCTCTTTCTTAAAGAGCTTTTCAATAGGATCCTTGATTCCAATAGAATCCAGCTTCCAGAAGTCCGAAATGTCAAATTCTTTAACGAGAAGTGAAATCACTAACATGGCATTGCTTGTAGTAACTTCACTATCAGGAACTTTCCCTAACAAAGTCCACCCAAGCAAAGTTTCAATGGCCACTAATCCGCTTGATAAAACCCTACACTGACCGGTTAAAATTTTTCCAAAAAGATCAGCTCCTATAAGTACTTGTACGGGTTGTGGCTTTTCTCCAACATCACTTAATGTTATATCCCTTTCTTGAAGCTCTTTTAACCAAGGCCCTGAATTCACAGGTGATACATTATTACAAATAGCTACCTGATCCAATGCTTCAAAGTTACACGCAAAATTGTTCTTAATATTTTTCAACCTAATTCTGTAACATGTATGTACAAATTCTTTAGATTTAATCCGGCCAAACAGTGAATGTACTAGAGTTTCTTTCTTTACAGGACCGTATCCCATTTCTTCAGCAAGACTCTTTACAATATAAGACTTTTGCGAGCCGGTGTCCAGAACAATTCGCACGATATTTTCCTTTTTATCTGATATGAGCTTGCACTTTAGAGTCTGTAAAAACACTTTAGGACCCACACTCAGGTTGGACATGTTGACCTCGTTGACAACTTCAGCTTCTTCTGTCTTTTTGAAATCACTTTTCCTTGACTCGTTTGTTTCACACATCAAGGGAACATGTTTCTTCCCGCAAATTTAGCATCTCAAAAATAAACGACATTTTCGGACGGGGTGACTGGGAGCCAAACAGGCAAAACAACAATTTTTCTCCCTTAAAATCTTTTGTTTTTCAACTAAACTCATTCTTTGTGCAGAAAAACAGTCTGCACTGGGATGAGTTTTCTCGCAAAACACACACGACTTTTTGGTTTCTTGAGTATGTGGATTGGTAAAAAGACCGAAGGCTGTGGGTATTTTATTCTGGTTTACTTTTGGATCAAATTTCTTATTTCTAAATCCAATATTGTCTTTCTTTTTGTTTAAGCCGAAACCTTGCATCGCTAAACAAATCCTTTCCTCGGATTCTACTTCCGATTTTAGGAATTTTAGTAAGCTACTAAGCCTTTCTTGCGGTTCACCACTATGGTTGAAATCAGGACTTCTTTGTCTTTGCCATGCTCTTAGTATATCTTCCGGTAAGCATGACTCAACCAAAGGGTGAAGCAGAGCAGCGCTTTTATCCGTTGTTACACCAAGTGTCTCTAATGCCCTGATCTGAGACTCCAAATGGTCATACAGCGTACATAAATTGGCAGTAGAACTTTGCGAAGCGTTTTGCAAAACCAATTTTAAAAGCTCGCGGACATAGAATTCTATAAGTAAATCAGTCCGACCAAAACGTGATTTTAGAGATTCAACAGCTTTGCCGTAGTTGGTGCCGGTTGGCGGAAAACTTTCCACTACCTCCCCAGCGCGCGAGCCGCTAACGGTTGCTTGCACTAAATACTGAAATTTATTTTCTGGTGCTATATGAACATCATTATGAACATGTTCGAACTGGCCCCAAAATGGCAACCAGCCCTTTAAATCTCCCGAAAAATGACGTAATTCCAACTTAGGTAAGTGAAATTTCTTTTTTACACTACCTGTCTCTGGAGATTGATCATCTTGAGTATCTAAAGCTGAGTTTAATCTCGCCAATTCCAGTTCATGTTGTCTTTGTCGTTCTCTTTCTTCGTCTTGGCGCTTTCTCTCTTCTTCTTCGAGTTCTTTAATTTTAGCCTCCTCTTTTTTTTTCTGCCTTTCAGAAACAGTTGTGGCTAATACGGTTGAAACAAAGTCCGGATCTTCTTCATATTCTCTACTGTTTAAAATTACATCTTTCAGTGTAGATGTGGTAACCTTCAACGGTAAGTCCTCGTTAATCTCCTGACGCAAATATATTAAGTATTCTTTCTTGAAGCCTTTAACAGATTTAAACATATTGACGCTTACCGGTCCTATCACGGACGCCAGATGTGGGGAATTCTTGTATTTTGAAGAGTTACCACAAACTTCCAATACTGCAGAAAACACCTTTATTCATACAAATTAATTTAACATACCAACTAGAGCCCAAGGCTCACCTAGTCCTCAGATATACATGGAATACTGTCATAGTGCTTTATGACATTACGATTGCGAAACACGACATTTTTCATTTCGTTCCGAAAACATTCTATTTCGGAAGCCATTTTTATTCCGAGCTTTTAATTCTGTACGAGTTTGCACTTTTCATGCTGAAAGCGTGGGATCTCGCTCCTGCAGATGTTCTGAAGTAATTTCTTATTTCTTTAATTATTGCGCAGGGCAGTGGTTTCGTTTCTGCAGACGGTGACGCGAGGTTGCCGCGCAAATCCGTTGGATGCGACTGTTTATTTCGTGCAAGAAGTTGAAGGTCGAGGCGACCTGGATTCCATTTTTCACAGTAGAGGGGCTCTTGGCCCTGAGTTTTCGTTGGAGAAGTAGCCTTTATTTCTCGCTCCGAAAGACTGGACACAAAAGAATTTACGACCCAACGGTCATTTTTGTGTTTCGGATTATAACTTTGACTCGGAAGGAATCTTATAATCCGTGTGGGCCAAGACAATTACTTTTATTTCCAAATTATTAATTATTCCTTTATTTGTTTCGGATCTAAATTCGGAAAATTCTGAACGAGCGCGATGATATCCTGCTTGACCAGCTGTTCCATAGATTTCCCCATCCAAGTTTGCTAAGTCTCGAGATTTATTTGGATGTTCTACAATAAAGACGAGCGAATTCAGTCCAGGTGTTAGGATTATTTCCTCCAAGATTGTTCAGTGATATTCTCGACTAAAAATCAACCAGTGCGTGTATGTGATGGACGCTTACAGTGGTGTTGAATTCAGATCTTCAGTGTTAGTCGCGCCGCTCTAAATGAGAGCATTGCTGGTCTTGAAAAAGGAAGGAACCGATATCTGGTTCTGGTAACGTGAATGATTACTAAAAGTGAAATCTTCTTTAATATTCAAATTCCTCAAAATGAATATGGTTTTCAAATTAATTTCTATGAGAAATGTCGTGTGTCAATTTGTGTGAAAATATATTATTACATAGAATGATTGGATAGAGTCATATTACATAAGTTCAAAGGCCAAATATTATCTAAACATATTATTATACCGAAATTGGCCAAAATTGTTATCAGTGATTCTATATTTTTATGATATATATATATTTAATTATTTCAATAAAAAGAAGGAGTTTATTTAAGATAATTTGGTCTCATGTTTTCCCAACTTGATGTGGTTACTTGCTTGTGTGCCTGTGTGTCCAGTTTGCATGTTGTAAGCCTCGGCAGCCGGACCTGGGGTTATTGAAATTACACAACGCAATAGTACTTTATATCCAATTTACTTCGTTTGTGTGATTCTTGATTTCCGTCACACATTTATTCCCGTCACACATATTAATGTTTGTATGTATTGTGTGCGCCCTTTTCCACCGTGACAAGTAACCCCTTTTGCTGTGTGACATGTGATGCTCATGTCTTTTCCACCGTGACATGTGGCGCCGTGTTGCTGCCTTGAGTGACCGCAGGCACATATAAAGTGTCAAATATTCTCAGATAAATAAAACATAATAATTCATTTTTTTCTTCATGTTGGGAAACATGAAAATAAGTGTGCATTGATAATTATTGTGTATTGTATTTGATCTAAAAAATCGAAATTTATTTTTTGAAAAGTATTGGTCAACATAAAAATTTTGTTGTTGAATTAATAGTGTGACATCAATTTTAATCAAAAATTTACATATATATATATATATGATTCTGATTTTGATTCTGATATTATATAGTGATATAAAATTATCTTTTTCATAAAAAACACACACACATACATTATATTTAAACTTTAAAAGTGTTGTTGTTTTATGTGTGCTGACCCACTTATAAATATATAATTTATCATAAACGTGGGCCTATATAAAAATAATACAGTAGTAAAAAAGAGTATCTCAATACTGAATGCTCAAATTCTTAGCAAATTTTGATCAATAAATATTATATTTGCATCATAAAAAAATTTAAACTCAATACATTATCAGGGCACTTTTCCTATATCAATTTCCCTCTCCAAACTAACTATTGTTAAAAAAATATATATATATCGAGAAAAGTGAAAATACTTAGAATTACAAAATCAAATCGTGCGGCAGGAGTGCAGACTCTGCTCAAACCTCTGCTGGTGCTAGAGTGGCTTCACCGTCGCCTACCCGAACTGCAGATCAAAATGCCAGATCTAGTTCAGTAATGACTGGCAACAAGAAAAATAGTGTCTTATCAACGCAGTTCATAGCCAATATTCAGGATTATTCCGGGGCACAAAATAGGTGCTTACAAATATTTCTGGACAAATTTCTGCTCATTGCAGAGCATGCTGCTTGGTCCGAAGCTGACAAAATTTTCATAATCAAACTCAAATTGAAAGGCCAGGCAGAAAAATTAATCAAAGGACTCCCAAGACTAAATAATACCAGTAATTTTAGTGGAATTGTTAACGCTCTTAAAGAAAATTTTCAAAGAAAAGAGGATGTTGCAAGTAAAGTTGCAAATCTGGTAAACATTAAGCAGAATGTAGGAGAGAGTGTTAGACAATTCGGTGTTCGTATTGAAGCTGCCTCTTTTGATGCATTTCCCGTACAATGTGAGAGTGGGGAAGATTCTTTACGTGCTGCTATTCTTAAAAATGCATTTATTCGCGGCTTAAAATTAGATATTAGAAGATCAGTGATAAGGGGGAATCCCTTGAATTTCACAGCTGCCAGAGAACTTGCAATCCTGGAAGAGGATTTTCAAACCGACAATGCAGAATTTCTAGAGGAAAACGTCACAATGGTTGTGAACAGGAAGAGTCAGGAGGACGAACTGAAAATCATGAAAGAGGAACTGATTAAAAAGAAGGAAGAGTTCGAGCAGTTAAAAAGAAGATTAGGTGAGGATAGCGAGAGAAGAAGGAAGAAAATTAAAGAAGTCAGAGAACAACTGGCAGATAACTCAAGAAGACTCGAAGAAAGTTTCAATTCTCCCTCAAGCAGTCAATATGAAAATTTGGATGAGTATGAAGAGGAAGTTCAGATGGAAACTCCAAGAAAGTTCTTAAGATATACCACACCCTACCAAAACAGAGGTAAAGGAACTAAATTCCAGACGTATGGAAGAAATCAGGCTGCTCCAGTAAGAGAAAAATGGACGAACAATTTCAGAGGCAGAGATCATTACAACTACAGAACAAGAGGTTTCCAATCTTATAGAAGGCCGTACAGAAATTATAATGGGAATTATGGTCAAAATTTCAATCCAAGAAAAAGTTTTGCAAACTACAAACATCCTTGTGATTCATACAAAAGAAATTATCAATTCAATAATCAAAGAAGAGAATTCAGAAACAAAAACTTTTATAGCAATAAACCTACATATGCATTTAACTCAATGTTTGAGGATGGATTTGATGGCTCAGCCCTGTTTCCAATTCTTAAAGCATATATCGGAAATGTCTATTTATCTGCTCTTATGGATACCGGAAGCTCTGTTAATATAATCTATGAGAAAAGTTTGAGAAATATAGATCCAAAATTTTATAAAAGGCGTCGTATGAACACAATACTCAATGGAGTAAATGGTCAAGCTATAATGGTTAACTCAAAAATAGAAGTCGAAATTACCATAGGAAGTGATATCAGTACAGCTGAATTCTGGATACTGGATTCTTATAATCCAAGGAATTATGAAATGATACTGGGTAATTCATTTATGAAAAACAGAAACGTTATCATTAATTATGCTTTAAGCAGGATAAATTTCAAATACTGCAGTATTCCATTCTTGGATCGAGAACCTTCACATTCTGTTGCTACTCTTACAGAGAAAATATATGTTCCTTATAATAGAGAAAATAATGCCAGAAACCAATCTCCAGAGTTAGATGATCTTGGTGGACAATATTTCAAGGATATCGATTTCAGATTCGTATCTGATGATTTTTTCTTGAAACTCAACAATTGTAAACAGATTCTATATTCGGGTCCAGGAAACTTTGCAAATTATGCAAATTCAGATCATGATTACAGGGACACGATATCACATGATCAAGAAAATGAAACAAATGTATATTTTGAAAATCCTAGAGTTCAAGTAGATGAAATGCAAAATGTAAACAACTGTGCACAGAATAATGAAAATATTTTAGAATTTAATGACAATGGCACTGATCAAGAGAACCATTGTACAGAAAAAAATGACAATTCAAATGCAGTTGATTGTGTACAAGAAAGATTTGTTTCTCAATATAAAGTTGTGAATTTTAGAAACAAAAATAATTCAAATCATGTAAACACAAATACTTCTGTCATCAGTAACTCTACAGTCAATAAGAAAAAAATATGTCATAATGCTAGTAATCAAATTAATGCTGTAGAGGTAAATCAAGATAATACGAATGATAATAGTGATACTTTGGAAAATGGCAACTCTGTTCAAAACAATGAGTCACAACAAACCTCAGCTATGCCTACTTTACTAATCAGGATTAAGAATGCACAAACTACAGACGCAAGGTGCAACAAAATTAAAGATTTGCTCGAACAAATTAAACCTTATCCACAGAGGTTGACATTTTTTATGAAGGATCAGATATTGTGGTGTACACATAAAAATCCAAAGCGGAGACATGAATATCAAGAAAGAGTTGTGGTTCCACAGGAGCTTGTTTCGGAAGTACTGTGGCTGCATCACGATTGTCCCATCTTTGCACACTGTGGCATGGGCAGAACCTTAGCTTCAATAAGTAGGAAATATTACTGGAATGGTATGTACGCTCAAACTAAAAATTACGTTTCTTCTTGTGAAACATGTGTGATGA
The DNA here is from genome assembly GCA_951213105.1 of Amaurobius ferox. NCBI lineage: Eukaryota > Metazoa > Arthropoda > Arachnida > Araneae > Amaurobiidae > Amaurobius > Amaurobius ferox. The sequence continues at coordinate 131,236,922 of OX578145.1, forward strand.
ATAGAGGATTCAAAAATTTAAAAGCTCCTATTCAAAGGTTTTCTAAATCGACTTATCCATTTGAAAGAATTGCAATGGATTGTGTTGGACCTTTGCCAGTTTCCAATTCTGGGAAAAGGTTCATACTGGTTGTTACTGATTATTTTACCCGCTGGGGGGAAGCGTATCATCTTGTATCTATCAAAACAGATGATATTTTGGAGTGTTTGGAACAATTTATATCTTGCCACGGGATTCCAAATCATATTATAGCAGACAGAGCCACCAATTTTTTATCAAAGACTGCTCAAAGTTTCTACAAAACACTGGGCATTACTAAGAGTTCAACAAGTGCATATCACCCACAAAGCGATGGTTGCACAGAAAAGTTAAATGAGAATTTGCTTAATTCTCTCAAGAATATCGTTCAAAATAACCAAGGAAATTGGGATAGACTACTGCATTTCGCATTACTTGCACATAGGAATGCTGTACACGCTTCTACAGGTGAATCTCCTGCTTACCTAATGTACGGAAGAGATCTTTCTGTACCAAATACATTAATAACAGGATTCAAAATACCAACTTATCACTCAACTCATGATTATGGAGAAGATTTAAAATATCGCCTAGGAAAAATGTATGAAACAGTGAAAATTAATCTTCAAAAGGCTGAGGACTCTCAAATTAAGTATCAACATAAGAAAGCGAAACAACCTCATATCAAAGTTAGAGATCTTGTTTACTTATATACTCCTTATTTACCACAAGGACAATAAAAAAAATTGAATTCCTTCAACAGAGGACCATTTAAAGTTGTGAAACAAACTTCTCCAGTAAACTTTTGCATTCAACATACAATGAATCCATTGAATGAACAATTAGTTCATGTGAATCGTCTCACGGTGCTACCTCCTAGAGACCCTAAGTTGAATATTTTCGCTCCACAAAGATGTACAAAGACTAAATCTCCTTCAAGCAATATTGCAAATCCTAGAGCTAATGCTCCTGATCCAAATCTTAGATCTAATGCGGCTAGTGCAAATAACTCCAATTGTACTTCTCGTGTTACAAAGATTGCAAATAGAGACAATTCCAAAGCAAAGACGATCAGAAATGTAAGATTTACTGCACCTGCACAAAATAACTCACCTGTGCCTAGAAACTCTTATAAAGTGCCATTTGCTCATTCTCATGGATACCATGAGGTTAAACAACCTTCTTCGCGTAGAAATCAAGTGAAATATACTAGTAATTATCAATTATCTACTCAAAGAGATAATTATGCAAATTCTGGTGGTGATAGATATAAAATTTTTTATAACAGAAACTACTCACCACAACATAATCAAAGTTACTATGCTAACAGAACCACACGCACACCTTATTACTTGAGATCATACTAAAATTGCATATATTACTAATACTTCAATTTCTTATAACACAAAAGTAAACAAAGAGTAAACTTGAATCACAATTTCATACAAATTTTAATTTATGGTAAAAATCAATTCTTTCATCACATTTATTCATTTACTTATTCTATATTGATTGTTTATGTTATTTCACAATTATATTTTACAAATTAAAATTGTGGTGATAAAAAAAAATTCTGTGATTCTATTGAGAGATTTCATATATAATGAAAATTAAATTACTCTTTAAATTAATGTGATATATTGAAGGTTATGCTGAAAGTTTACAAATTATAAACAAATTTGGTGTTATTTACAAATATATAATTTATTTCATGAAAAACCTCTCATACAATATTTGAATCTTAACTTGTAAAATGAGAGAAATTTTATTGTGATATCACATATTGTTTTTATAAGTATAAAAGATGATCTAAACGTAACATAAAAGAATAATGTTTCTTTGAAATAAGTACTTATGCAAATCATATTGGTTCTTATACAAAAAAAAAAAGGTTAAACGTAAACAAACCCAGTATTACTTACTATGAAATTTTGTTACAATACAAATTTGCATTGAATTTAAAGTTACCATATGATCATATGATTTCACAATTGTGAAATGTTGTGAAAATATTGAATGAATCTTGATTTTAATTAAATGAAAATATTGTACACTAATAACAGTGATTATAACTACATGGAAAAATTCATTAAATTATTGGAATTTAAGAATAATTAATTATTGGAATTTAAGAATTACAAGTAAGAAATTTTTCTTCTGAGAAATTTAGAAATTTCAGTTTTGAAGTTCAAATAAATATTACTTATTTTACTATATAGAAGTAATGTGATATCCTATGTTGATATTTAACTACAAGAACTTTATTATTTAACTACAAGAATTTGAAAATCTTATATGAACTTAAGAATTCATATTTTGATTCACATTTTGATAATTTTCTTGGTTCTTGAATATTCAGTATAAAGTTAAATTTGAACCTAAATAATATGAAATAATAGATTCTAAAATTGAATTTATTTGACAAACTGAATATGACTTCACTTTATGTGATAAAAACATACCGATTATGACTTCGAGTCTGAGAGAGATGATTTTGACTTGAAATTTGTTTTACAATATTTTTATTTTCGCGAGTTCCTGCATACACATATTTTATTTTGCAAATTGAATTCCTATTTACACAAATGTAGTCAGTCATCGTTAGGATTTCAAGCCTAATGCTGTAAATTTTTTAACTTTTAGGAATTCTTTTTGGTTACGCAAACAAACCTACAAATTACACGTACTTGGAAGAAGTAAACGTGGTGACAATTTTAAAATCCCGGTCTGCATTTGCTGCAATTATGTATCGTTACTTCCGCTTCTCGCAGGAAATAGTTAGGAAGCCTGCCTACGAGAAAATAAATAGAAGTTAGGTGAAGATGTGGAAGATATTTATTGACAGTTCACTATGTGATTCTGCTCAAAAAAATTACTTGACTAAGAGTTACCTGGAATGCGTGTGTCGCGGACTGATTGTAGCTGTGTGGATCCTGCACGCGGGAATTTTTTTTTTTATTTTTTACACTCCCATTTTTATATGTGGCATCCCGTATAGTTCCCCGTCATCATTGTTGCTTTGGATAAGTCATTAGATATTCACTTAATAATTTACACAACTGACTCAGGAACTTCTCTCTCAGTACTCACAATATGTAAATAAACTTAGGGAATATAAAATAAATTATATTTAATATGATAATGAAGAAAGAAAAGAAAAAGTTTTCTAATTTAAATATATATCAAATATTGGAAACTTATGATTAATGCTGGAGTCTAATGGGACTCAAATGTTTGTTTACAATTTGAATTTCATAATAATATCATTGTTTAAACTCATTTCATATACTAGTATTTGCATACAATATAGTTGCATTATGCACAATTGTTTTCTTCATGTTCAACTCATTTCTTTACAATATGCATATACTATTTCATATTCATATCAGTTATTTACATGACAATTCAACCTTTTTTCACTCAGGATAGTGAAAGTGAATTAAAAATTCATAAGAATTTAATTTCAATGACATGGAAAAAATTCTATGTATAAGCATATGTCCTTGCAAACTTATTATCTACAATTATTTTTACATACATTCTTTTTCAAAGTTGCAATGAACGTATTTGAATTTTGTCAAGAAAAAAATGACTTGATAAGTAATAATTTCATTTTCATAAAGATTCTGTATACCATACATGTATACACATCCATATTCTTGGAATTTAATTGGCTGTTACTTAATGTTTTTCTTCAACTATTTACAATATGTTATTCGTGTGTGCTCAAAGTTGAGTACTATTGTGCAAATGTATAGGTGCACTTTTGTAATTGTATATCACTAATATTTTTATATCTTTGTAAAGGTACTTTTTCAGAGCTTGGACATATTTGTCATCCCTTTTCGGACTTCCTTTCGGACCTTTTTCCTGTAAGTGATGATGTATAAGCATTGGATATTGCAGGATGTCGTGAGGGGTGGTGTGGTTGCAAACACACTACCGCTTTCGTCTGAATTATATTCTAAATTACAAATACTTTGTATTTGTGTACTCGTAAAAGTTCCAATCCATACTATGTTATTGTATATCCTTGTTTTTTTTTGTTTATAGTGGAGAAAAATGTCTTATATTTATGTTACTGTTAGAGAAGTATTTCTCAAACAAATTTTTGTGTCTTCTGTAAAAAAATCTCTCATTACATTCAAGATTTTTGGCCCCAAGGAGAGGGGGATGTCACAGTGCTTTATGACATTACGAGTGCGAAACACGACATTTTTCATTTTGTTCCGAAAACATTCTATTTCGGAAGTCATTTTTATTCCGAGCTTTTAATTCTGTACGAGTTTGCACTTTTCATGCTGAAAGCGTGGGATCTCGCTCCTGCAGATGTTCCGAAGTAATTTCTTATTTCTTTAATTATTGCGCAGGGCAGTGGTTTCGTTTCTGCAGAAGGTGACGCGAGGTTGCCGCGCAAATCCGTTCGATGCGACTGCTTATTTCGTGCAAGAAGTTGAAGGTCGAGGCGACCTGGATTCCATTTTTCACAGTAGAGGGGCTCTTGGCCCTGAGTTTTCGTTGGAGAAGGAGCCTTTATTTCTCGCTCCGAAAGACTGGACACAAAAGAATTTACGACCCAACGGTCATTTTTGTGTTTCGGATTATAACTTTGATTCGGAAGGAATCTTATAATCCGTGTGGGCCAAGACAATTACATTTATTTCTAAATTATTAATTATTCCTTTATTTGTTTCAGATCTAAATTCGGAAAATTCTGAACGAGCGCGATGATATCCTGCTTGACTAGCTGTTCCATAGATTTCCCCATCCAAGTTTGCTAAGTCTCGAGATTTATTTGGATGTTCTACAATAAAGACGAGTGAATTCAGTCCAGGTGTTTGGATTATTTCCTCCAAGATTGTTCAGTGATATTCTCGACTAAAAATCAACCAGTGCGTGCATGTGATAGACCCTTACAGTGGTGTTGAATTCAGATCTTCAGTGTTAGTCGCGCCGCTCTAAATGAGAGCATTGTTGGTCTTGAAAAAGGAAGGAACCGATATCTGGTTCTGGTAACGTGAATGATTACTAAAAGTGAAATCTTCTTTAATATTCAAATTCCTCAAAATGAATATGGTTTTCAAATTAATTTCTATGAGAAATGTCGTGTGTCAATTTGTGTGAAAATATATTATTACACAGAATGATTGGATAGAGTCATATTACATAAGTTCAAAGGCCAAATATTATCTAAACATATTATTATACCGAAATTGGCCAAAATTGTTATCAGTGATTCTATATTTTTATGTTATATATATATTTAATTATTTCAATAAAAAGAAGGAGTTTATTTAAGATAATTTGGTCTCATGTTTTCCCAACTTGATGTGGTTACTTGCTTGTGTGCCTGTGCGTCTAGTTTGCATGTTGTAAGCCTCGGCAGCCGGACCTGGGGTTATTGAAATTACACAACGCAATAGTACTTTATATCCAATTTACTTCATTTGTGTGATCCTTGATTTCCGTCACACATTTATTCCCGTCACACATATTAATGTTTGTGTGTATTATGTGCACCCTTTTCCACCGTGACAAGTAACACCTTTTGCTGTGTGACATGTGATGCTCATGTCTTTTCCACCGTGACAATACTCAATTGAAAAATGTTTTTAGAAAAAAATCACGAGAGGTTTCTTGTTGCTACAGTGTAAAAAGTAATATTTTTTCCATCTCGTTCAGTCCACGGTGACAAAATTAAACAATGATAAATAAATTCACGTGAGCAAAATAATAAATTTAAATAATCATTTTGCTTTTAACATAATAAATTGAAACTTATGAAGTGGATTTCACAACATCAGTTGGCTGGATTGCAGCTGTGCAGATAGAGTCCATAGGGACCACCCACAGTGGGCGGAGCAACGGGATCTGTTTTTCCTGTTGGTCAAGAGAACTGGAGCACAATTCCGAAAAACTATCTTGCAAGGCAGATTTAGTTTACGTTATGGAGAAAGTTTGAAGTTTTTTGATCTGCAATTAGTGTGATTATCAAAGGTCTTTTGCATCGGGTCTAAGTCTGCTTTAATTATTTTGGTGATTTGATTTAAGAAGTTCTTGACATCATTGATATTGAAATAATCTTGTATTTCTTTAAAGAATTCAATGAATTCTAGAAAGAGGTTAGGGGTTTGATTTGAAGATTTTTGGACATCTGAGTGCGTGTGGGCCACGTGCTTTTCAGAACTTGGTGTTCTTGTCTCGGCACGCGCCATCGCCACGTTGTCTGTAACAATTTCGAGGTTTTGTGATTTAGGGAGCCGTGGAAAGTTTTCCATGCTCAGGTTTAAATTATCTGATCTATTGGTTCGAAGGTTTTGGGGTTTGGTTTTAGGTTCCTGGAACTTGTTACGGTTACAGGGGTTTTTGGGGCAGAGCCTAAAGTTGGCGGGGTGGGCCCCACCACAATTAGCACACTTCGCCGCAAGGTCCCTAGGTTTAAGGCATTCGCGAGTTTGATGGTTTTTCCGCATTTTAAACACCTGGCGGGAAGCGACCATTATCCGAAGAATGGTTGTAATTTTGACAATTGTAACAAATTTTTACTCCTTTTGATTTGAAGGCTTGCACTGCGATTCTCATGAAGAGAATGGATGTGAGGTTGTAAATTTTATCCCACCCCTCACCCGGCTCTAGGCAGACCAAGAAGATAGGGAGAGGTGACCTATCACGACGATTTCTAAGCTGTGAAATCCTAACAATCCTTAATCCTCCACGGGATATAGCCTCTTTAATAGAGTCTATGCTAGTGTTGGTTGGCGGCCCTTTTATCACTACTTTTTTTGGTCTTTCGTTTTTTAAGCATATGGAGCTAAAAGGGATTTTATTCTGAGTCAGGTGAGTCTGTACACTCCTGCAATCCTCAACGGATCCTGGAGTGCACCTAATCACCCTCCCCATCAGCAGTCCTTCAATTTTAGTGCCTAAAGTTTTGTTTAGTTCTTCTATGAGGGCTCCCCAATTACTCGAGGAGTCAACATAGGAGGAAGAAATTTTGGGATTAGGTTTTGGGTCACTATTTCCATTCTCTTCTTCCTGATTATCAAGCGGCATGAATTTATTTTTAAGTAGAGGGAAGTCCTTACTAGATGCAGCCTCTCGTGGCATGGCCTCGGCTAACTCAGCAGCCGTAATCTCGTCATTAGGCTTCCTGCGCTTATTGCGCGGGAGCTCAAAATTTAGTTTGAAATATTTCGCAATTTTGGTTTTGTATTGACTATACAAAAAATCCTCAGATAAGCCATTCCATGTTTTGATGACATAAGCCGCAGCCTGATAGGATTTCCTAACCAAGAGGTTCTCAGGGGTAGGGGTATCCGCTAGCAAGATAGCATCAAAAGTCATGCTTACCAATATCTCTTTGATGAGTGCCGCCTTGTCGATGTCCTCGGCTTCCTCGATGGCGATTTCGGCATCCAGGTGTCTCTTGGCCCAGTCATAGATCTCACAGTGTCTGTGGATATCGAAGGCTTCATTTTTGGGTGTCTCAGGGGTATATCCCACGCTTGCTTAGTATCTGGCAGCGAAGGATGTGAAGTGCTCAGGAGTCTTGTGAGCCTGTCGCACCAGCTTCTCTGCACGTGCTGCTCCGTCCAAGTCTTTTCTTTTTTTCTTTTCCTCCTCATCGATCTCCATGTCATCTGCCCAGCTGAGAGTCTCTTTTTTCTTGTCCTTCGTGTGCCTTTCGAAAAGATTTTTTTCCTTACTCTTGGTCTGTCTGCCTTTCACGTCCTCCTTTTTGCCTTGGGGTATCTCCTTACTGCCGTTGGCTTTCTTGTCTTTAGGTCTAAGCATCTCGGCCATCTCCTGTCGTCCCTCAGTTTGTGCACTTTCCTTTGAAATCCAATTATATTCCTCTGGTGTCTCCTGTACCTCCTCCTCTGTTTTTTCAAAGCTCTTAACAAATAAATCTCTAATAAGCAGTAATTTCTCTTTTTCTTCCGGCGAAAACATCTTGATTAGCTTAGCCCGATATATTCTACCAAAACTTGGTGCAATTATATCCGGGCTAGCACTAAAAGTCACCACTTGCAATAGTCTCAGGAGCTAGCACGAACACCCACGAACGTACTGGGAATCTAACAAGACAGAAGATAAAGGTAGAAATGCCAGGTGCTTCATCAACTACGAAAGGAAACGAGGGATCCCGTTTTTAACTGTAGAGAGGATTCATGCGACATCATGAGATTGTTTTATTTGTACAAGCAATCACTGGACGTACATTAGGTTTATAACAGAAGATACTATTTCTTCAAGTATTTTGGAGAGTTTTTATTTTAATAAAAAAGCTGTTTTATTTAGAACCTAGGTGTACATCAATATATATTGATGTATGCTTAGCTAGAACTGATTAGAAAGCATAAAGACGTGTGGTAGTCTCGCTTTCATCATGAATCAGAAAATTAAAAAGAGTAGCGTTATAATAGACTATCATATCATAATAATTCAAATAAATTTTATTAATACTGTTTTAAATATATTTACTTTTATGTTCATTATACATCATCCAGAAAGTTATCGATAAATTTTCATTTCTTTTTTTTTATTTTAATCTTCATATTGTTTACATTAAGAAAATGTCTTTAAAATGTATTGTTTGAATACCTGAAATATATGTACCTCAAAATCATGCTAAAATTAATTATTCAAAGCTATGAAAGTGTGAACTCTTAGTCTTATATGTTATAATAATGTTAATATTTACTAATTATAATTTAAATACAAAAAAATTCTCTGAAAAGAAGTAAATTTTAAAAAGTTTTTTTTGAGCTTTCCTCGTTTCTACATTTAATACACAATAATATAAGTTTTTTCTAAACTCTTGTGCAGCGTAAGCATTTGTGTTTTATTTTAAAATTTCCTTATATTTCTTAAGGAGGCATTGTTAAGCAAAGGAAGACGTTCTTCTATATTGTGTAATATATAGTTGAGAATGGAATACTTTCGAATATTTTATTCTTGAATGTTGTGATAAAAAATTCTTTTGATTTCTTAATTTGATTTCTTGGTTCAAGTGTTACGTTATGTTTTGCGGTTCTGAGTTTGATTAAATCTAGAATGATGTCTATATTAGTGATTGTAATTTCTGTATTGCAGTTATTTTCATTTAAATTGAAATTTATAATAAAATTCCAAATACGTTGTACGTATTTAATTTTGATACTGTTAGCTATATTCTTGATCCATCCGAATTTCACCGATATTACTGTTTTAATGAAGTCTGAGATTTTTTCTTCTGTTTTGATATAATTAAAATGTTGTTTTTTGCTTCCTCTTTGTTTTCTATAAGTTTTGTTAGGTATTGAATTTTCTAAGAGACGGTATGTTTGACTATTTCTGCATCTTTCTTTATTGCACTTTTCCTTGAATAATAATGAATTCAGACCATATGGGTATGCAGAATTGTATTGCTTTGTATGGGTGTCTTCCCTCCACAAGCGTTCTGAAAGGTCTGGTACTATATCAATAATAGTTACCATGATATTGGAGAAAGGATGTACTTGAAAATGCCGTAATTATAAATTATTATTGACGGTTAGCTGTTGGATTTTGCCCACTTGACTTCGGTGCAGATTTATACGAATATTCAGAGAATTCTGCGTCTGTCCTATATATTTTGTCTGACATGTGAGGCATGATATGCAATATACCACGTTAAAAGTTTTGCAAAAGATTTTTATATTGTCTTTTTTTTTTTGTAGAAATTTGGTGTGGATTGGCTACGGGACAAAGCTTACATCGCTTAGAATTGCATTTCCTAAATTTAAAATTCTTCATATGGTGGTAGTGTTGATAATAATCGTTAAAGAAATATGATCTGTTATAGATCGTGTCATACTTTACGATATAATTTACATTTTTTATGTTTGCCACAGCTTTATCATGGACATTTGTATAAGGCTTATAAAAACAGCTCATCACTCGCTTCGATATAAAGATTAGGGTAACTGATTTTCGATAACACATATACCTTGATAATGTGTCACCGGGCATATATTTTTATATAGCCTTCATTCATATTATATACTAGCCGCCTTTGGCGACCAGCCTGTTCGCAACCCTTGAAAATGCTGATCGTGGCAAATTCCAACCGTGGCAAACACGTTGGCGCGACCTACCAGAAAGGTGTAAGGTAACTGGTTGGACGGCCAGGATGTGCCACCCAATTTAGACCGGAACCCAGTGGGGAAGGCATCCACAGGGAACGTACCCTCCTTCCCCTACCACCAACCTCTCGGAAAAACATACGGCCCCATATGTTTAACGTGATCGTACTCCGTGTCAGTGGCGGAAATCGAACCCGGGCCTACCACGTGCAATTCCCGCGCCCTAACCACTGGGCTACTTCGCCCTCCGCGACAATCTCCATAACTTTCTTTTTATTCACCCAATTTAGACCGTACCCTCCTTCCCCTACCACCAACCTCTCGGAAGGACTCACGAACCCACATGTTTAACGTGATCGTACTCTGCGTGAACGTGGCGTAAGTTTTGGCAGTGGTGGGAATCGAACCCGGGCCTACCGAGTGCAATTCCCGCGCGCTAACCACTGGGCTGCCCCGCTCTCCGCGACAATCTCCATAACTTTCTATATATTCACCCAATTTAGACGGGAACCCAGTGAGGGAGGCATCCACAGGGGCCGTATCCTCCTTCCCCTACCACCAACCTCTCGGAAGGACTTACGGACCCACATATTTAACGTGATCGTATTTCACGTAAACACGGCGGCAGTTTTGGCAGTGGCGGGAATCGAACCCGGGCCTACCGCTAACTTACCGCGCGCTAATTTGCAATTTAAAATTACCATATGCTTAATTCCATCATCCTCATTCCATTGTTTCATTGTTCCATCATTTAAAATATCCATAAAATTAAAATATCCAAAAGTTAAAATATACATTTAAAAAATCCATATCGTTCCATCATTTAAAATATAATAAATATAATAATTTATATGGAGTAAAGGAGCTCTATTCAGAACCGTGACGTCACCTCCACCTTGACGTCCCCACCCACCACCTTCCCTCCTTCTGCGGGGGAGAAACGCCGGTTAAGAAGCGGCACGCCGAGCGGAACGCCGAGAAATTGAAATTCGGAAACTTTTAAAATCCCGATCCTGTGGGCAATACGGAATATTTCCTGACCAGATTGGACTTGTAAGAATGCCAGATGTTTGACCTTTCTAAAAATGTAAATTATTAGTCGAAATTATGAGTACTTTTTACTATGCGAGAATTTAAAAACCAAAAATCGTTTTCTTGAGCAAAAAGTGACTTTTGTTTTAAAATCTTTAAAAAATATTTGAAATCGAAATTCAGATTTGAAATTGATATATTTTTACTCGCAATTGTCAGCTCTTTCCGATGGTGTGATTTGTTTTTTTCTACGATGTCCGAATTGTGGGAAAAAAAGGGAAAAAAGGTCAAAAAACGGTCGAAATCGCATAAAACATTAAATAACAAAAAAAATAATTAAAATTTTAAAAATCGGTTTTCACGTGTCCCCTTCCCACCCCCACCCCCCCCGGGTCTCCGATTGCCAAATTTCGTAGCTCTCCGACGCGCGGTCGCTGAACGTATAGTGTATAAGACAGACAGACAGACATTGCCTTTTATTATTTACTAGCCGCCTTTGGCGACCAGCCTGTTCGCTACCCTTGAAAATTCTGACCGTGGCAAACTCGTTGGCGCGACCTACCAGAAAGGTGTAAGGTAACTGCTTGGAAGGCCAGGAAGTGCCACACAATTTAGACCGGAACCCAATGGGGGAGGCATCCAAAGAGACCGTACCCTCCTTCCCCTACCACAAACCTCTCGGAAGGACTTGCAGTCCCACACGTTTAACGTGATCGTACTCCGCGTGAACACGGCTGCAGTTTTGGCAATGGCGGGAATCGAACCCGGGCCTACCAAGTGCAAATCCCGCGCACTAACCACTGGGGTACTTCACCCTCCGCGATATTCTTCATAACTTTCTTTTTATTCACCCAATTTAGACCGGAACCAAGTGGGAGAAGCATCCACAGGGACCGTACCCTTCTTCCCCTACCACCAACCTCTCGGAAGGACTTACAGACCCACATGTTTAACGTGATCGTACTCCGCGTAAACACGGCGGCAATTTTGGGAATCGAACCCGGGCCTACCGAGTGCAATTTCCGCGCGCTAACCATTGGGCTACTTTGCCCTACGCGACAATCTCCATAACTTTCTTTTTATTCATCCAATTTAGACCGTACCCTCCTTCCCCTACCACCAACTTCTCGGAAGGACTCACGGACCCACATGTTTAACGTGATCGTACTCCGCGTAAACACGGCGGCAATTTTGGGAATCGAACCCGGGCCTACTGAGTGCAATTCCCGCGCGCTAACCACTGGGCTTCTTCGCCCCCAGCGACTATCTCCATAACATTCTTTTTATTTACCCAATTTAGAACGGAACCCAGTGGGAGAGGCATCCACAGGGACCGTACCCATCTTCCCCTACCACCAACCTCTCGGAAGGATTTACAGACCCACATGTTTAACGTGATCGTACTCCGCGTAAACACGGCGGCAATTTTGGGAATCGAACCCGGGCCTACCGAGTGCAATTTCCGCGCGCTAACCATTGGGCTACTTTGCCCTACGCGACAATCTCCATAACTTTCTTTTTATTCATCCAATTTAGACCGTACCCTCCTTCCCCTACTACCAACTTCTCGGAAGGACTCACGGACCCACATGTTTAACGTGATCGTACTCCGCGTAAACACGGCGGCAATTTTGGGAATCGAACCCGGGCCTACTGAGTGCAATTCCCGCGCGCTAACCACTGGGCTTCTTCGCCCCCAGCGACTATCTCCATAACATTCTTTTTATTTACCCAATTTAGAACGGAACCCAGTGGGAGAGGCATCCACAGGGACCGTACCCTCCTTCCCCTACCACCAACCTCTCGGAAGGACTTCCGGACCCACATGTTTATCGTGATCGTACTCCGCGTGAACACGGCGGCAGTTTTGGAAGTGGCGGGAATCGAACCCGGGCCTACCGAGTGCAATTCCTGAGCGCTAACCACTGGGCTGCCTCGCCCTCCGCAACTTTCTTTATATTCACCCAATTTAGACGGGAACCCTGTGAGGGAGGCATCCACAGGGACCGTACCCTCCTTCCCCTACCACCAACCTCTCGGAAGGACTTCCGGACCCACATGTTTATCGTGATCGTACTCCGCGTGAACACGGCGGCAGTTTTGGAAGTGGCGGGAATCGAACCCGGGCCTACCGAGTGCAATTCCTGAGCGCTAACCACTGGGCTGCCTCGCCCTCCGCAACTTTCTTTATATTCACCCAATTTAGACGGGAACCCTGTGAAGGAGGCATCCACAGGGACCGTACCCTCCTTCCCCTACCACCAACCTCTCGGAAGGACTTACGGGCCCACATGTTTAACGTGATCGTATTCTGCGTGAACACTTCGGCAGTTTTGGCAGTGGCGGGAATCGTACCCGGGCCTACCGCTAACTTCCCGCGCGCTAATTTACAATTTAAAATGACCATATGCTCTCTAAGCTCTTAATTCCATCATCCTCATTCCATTGTTCCATCATTTAAAATATCCATAAAATTTAAATATCCATCGTTCCATCATTTAAAATATCCATAAAATTTAAATATCCATCGTTCCATCATTTAAAATATCCATAAAATTAAAATATCCATCGTTCCATCATTTAAAATATCCATAAAATTAAAATATCCATTTAAAAAATCCATATCGTTCCATCATTTGAAATATAAATATAATAATTTCTACAGTGCATATGTTAAGCTCTTATTTCATTTAAAATCGGAAGCGCGGGAAACGGAAAGTAAAAACTAATTCGGTTTCTTATTGTCCCACCCATCGCTATGCATATACAGAACCGTGACGTCACCTCCACCTTGACGTCCCCACCCACCACCTTCCCTGCTTCAGCGGGGGAGAAACGAAGCGGTACGCCGAGCGGAACGCCGAGAAATATAAAATCATGACGTCTTTAAAATTGCGATCCTGAAGGCAATTTTCATTATTTCTGGACCAGATTAGACTTGTAAGAATGCCAGATATTTCAGCTTTCTAAAAATGTAAATTATTAGTCGAAATTATGAGTACTTTTTACTATGCGAGAATTTAAAAACCAAAAATCGTTTTTTTGAGCCAAAAGTGACTTTTGTTTTAAAATCTTTAAAAAATATTAGAAATCGAAATGGAGATTTGAAATTGATATATTTTTACTCGCAATTGTCTGCTCTTTCCGATGGTGTGAGTTGTTTTTTTCTACGACGTCTGGATCGTGGAGAAAAAAGGGCAAAAAGGGCAAAAAAAGGTCGAAATCGCATAAAACATTAAATAAATAAAAAAATAATTAGAATTTTGAAAATCGGTTTTCACGTGTCCCCTTCCCTCCCCCCCAGGTCTCCGATTGCCAAATTTCGTAGCTCTCCGACGCGCGGTCGCGAAACGTATAGTGTATAAGACAGACACACAGACACACACACACACACACACACACACAGACATTGCCTTTTATTATTTAAGAAGATCATCAGTTTTTTAACTCTTGTTGAGGAGTAAAAATGTTATAGCAATAACAAACGAAATCTCATTTCATGCGTATATATATATATATATATATATATATATATATATATATATATATATATATATATATATATATATAGCAAAGCAAAAGGTACGAGACAATTATCAGAAAGTAGAGGAAAAAGGACCAACTGGGAATACATAAAAGGCCTAGGGGGATGGTGACCCCTAGCTCCAGGTTAATAGTCGACTTTTACACCAATGGTAACACTCCAGGAGCCATATATTACCTGTGGTCAAATTTCAGAACAACGTCAAAACAGAAGACGAACTCACAACATGAACATGGAACTGATAGAGATATATCCAATAATATAAAATATTCGAAATCTAAAAGATGACCTTTTTGAAAAAAAAACACCGATTCCTCTCTTCACAACTCTTACAACACCGCTCAATAAATGATTCGCGTGAAATGAAAATTCAGTTATCTGTAATGTTGCCAATTATAACTTGAATCGAAGATGCTGCCAAAATCCTTTTTAAAGGCATTGTCAAATTTATTATACAGAGTATTGTAACAATGACGTAAGAATTCAAGAGGATAGAGCTGTACTGTAGCCTCCTTGATAAAAACAGTATCACTTTTGATACGATCCGCAGTATAGGTATGCATTCGTGCATTACGTATGAAATGAATCAGTACTATATTATGAAAAATCATGTGACTCAAATTAGAATTCCAATTTATTATATAATTTATATTGATCTTGAATTGGCGTCTTTTATCGCATATCTTCGTATACGTAGTATTTCCATTTGAAAAATGAATACTTATATCCAGATAATTTATTTCTTTTGTCGTATTATTAGGAGTTTCCAACAAAGTTAAATTCGTAGGATAGAAAGTGAAATCAAAGTTGATATTGGTTTGTTGCTGTGCAATAAAGATGTCATCTTCAAATCTAAAGTATGGTAACTCATTTAATATGTGAGTACCTTTTTCGTAATGATGGAGGTAAAGATTTGCTAATAATGATAAGCATCCACCTCCCATAGGTAGACCTTTAATTTGTCTGAAGAAATTTATACCATTAAATAAGATATTTCCATACAATAATATATCCAATACATTTTTAAACTTTTGTAATGGCACAATTTTTTGCATTTGATATAGACTATGCAAGCCAGTAATAATATCGTAAAGATTCGCAAAATTGATAGTTTTAAATAGATCTTGGAAATCGTAACTTTTATATATCAAGTTTGTCGGTTGTTTGTTTAAGTTCTTTATCACATCTCCACTATTTTTTATCATGACTGAACCATTTTTCATTATGTGAGTCAGAATAGGTTTTAGATCAGAAATAAGCTGCGTATTGGCTGTAGTTGTATAACCCTTAAATGCAACCGTGACGGGGCGAAACTTCACTGGATTTTTGTGAAGTTTTGGAATCATGACTAAATAAGGGTAAAGTATATGATGTAGATTGATTCCTATACGTTTATGTAGAGTTCTAATACGATTTTCCATTTCTTATTGCTGTATATTCAGCTTTAGATATATGTCTTCATCTTTATAACTTTTTTGAAGGAGTTCTATATAGTATGAGAGACATGTAAATGTAAAATTTGAAGCTACTTTATCAGTGTATGTAATAGCATATGTTTTCCATAACTCCTCCAGAGTGTGTCTGTTTATCGTGCCTTTTTCTTGATGATCATATGATTTATTATAAAAACGTTGAAAGTTTGACATGATGTGATCACGCCATTCGTCAAAAGCAATTAATGGCATACTGTATCTGACCGCCATTCTATAGATAAAATTCTTCAACTCCTCACCAAATCTATTTTCAATCTTGCTAAATTCCTGTATACGGTATTTTGTTCCTAATTTAAATGCGTCACGTAGGTGCTTATTAGTAATTACATTAGTAATATATATATATATATATATATATATATATATATATATATATATATATTGTATATATATATATATATATATATATATATATATATATTGTATATATATATATATATATGGTATATATATATATATATATATTGTATTTGAAATGTAATAATAAGAATTATGTAAAAATAAAAAAAATAAAAATACAATTCAAGTAATATTAACATCACCATAGAAGCAAAGCAAATTCACGGCCATAATGCCGATAAGAGAAAAGAACAGAACCTTCCCAAATTCGATGATTAATCAGAATTAAATTCCTCTTCAGGTCTGAGTATTTAACTCTAATTAACCCAAACAAATGCCTGTTTCAGATTAAGCAATAGTACATTACTATAAATGCTTAAACTCAGACTACAGGCATCAAAAAATGAAAAAAGGATACATTAAGAAAATTGTATTACCATGCGGCATGAATCATTCTTCTTCTACCACGTGTATACACGATCAACCTCAACAACTTAATCTAGAAGCACCGGAATGAACAAGTCGAAATTCTACCAGGGAGGTAGTACGAACGTTCACGGAAATACTCCCAAACCCGTCCAGTGAGTCTAAGCTGGAGACTGGACAAGCAATTCAGAATACAACTTCCCAAACATGCAGAACTGAATATGAATATGAATCATAGATGAAAATTCCTACTAAACAAGAATTAATAGGAAAACTGGATAATCGAGAATGCCACTATACACCATTATAAGGGCGCACAAAACGTAGTTTCAATACTGACAAAAGTTACATTTTTTTGCGAAAATAAAATTCAAAACATTAATGCATCTTATTTTCCGATTTTTTGATTTTTCTATATGTATTGTATATATATAAATATATATGCATATATATATGTATATATTTGAAATGTAATAATAAGAATTATGTAAAAATAAAAAAAATAAAAATACAATTCAAGTAATATTAACATCACCATAGAAGCAAATTCACGGCCATAATGCCGATAAGAGAAAAGAACAGAACCTTCCCAAATTCGATGATTAATCAGAATTAAATTCCTCTTCAGGTCTGAGTATTTAATTCTAATTAACCCAAACAAATGCCTGTTTCAGATTAAGCAATAGTACATTACTATAAATGCTTAAACTCAGACTACAGGCATAAAAAAATGAAAAAAGGATACATTAAGAAAATTGTATTACCATGCGGCATGAATCATTCCTCTTCTACCACGTGTATACACGATCAACCTCAACAACTTAATCTAGAAGCACCGGAATGAACAAGTCGAAATTCTACCAGGGAGGCAGTACGAACGTTCACGGAAATACTCCCAAACCCGTCCAGTGAGTCTAAGCTGAAGACTGGACAAGCAATTCAGAATACAACTTCCCAAACATGCAGAACTGAATATGAATATGAATCATAGATGAAAATTCCTACTAAACAAGAATTCATAGGAAAACTGGATAATCGAGAATGCCACTATACACCATTATAAGGGCGCACAAAACGTAGTTTCAATACTGACAAAAGTTACATTTTTTTGCGAAAATAAAATTCAAAACTTTAATGTTAATGCATCTTATTTTCCGATTTTTTGATTTTTCTAATGTTTTTGACTTAGTTTATTATTTTTCATTTTTATTTATTTATATAATTAATAAATAATTATATATAACATACAAACATATATATATATATATATATATATTTTTTTTCACTCTCTCTCTCTCTCTCTCTCTCTCTCTCTCTCTCTCTCTCTCTCTCTCTCCTGTATGTTAATCACTATAATTGGGAATGTTTTCTAGGATGTTATCGAGTGAAATTTGATACACTGAGTTGATAATTTTAATAACAAAATTAGGGGGATATGCATTATTAGTCGCTGTACTCAATAATTCCATAAAGTGCGCTAATTTATAATATTCATCACAAATTTTATTGATTCTAAGAACCTGGTTTATTATAATATTTCTAAATACAGATATATGCAGACAAGAGTCAAAATGTTGAATTTTTGATGTATTAAATTTAAAATCCTGTCTTTTATCATACAAGTTTATAACCATATTACAATTTTGTAAATTTAAATTTAAATCTAAAAAGTTTGCAACATTTGTGTCATTATTACTTGCATTTAATTGTAAATTTTTTGGATAAAAGTTTAGTATATATTTATATATATATATTGTATATATATATAAAGGGTGTCCAGTGCTATCGGTGAACAATGGCTATTTCCTCAACCGTTAGTCACAGAGATATACTACTTCCAATTGCAAAAATGTTTCAAATTTTAAAATCTTAGAAACAGTCTAATTACATTTCTGAAAGAAATACATATTATGAAGGAAACATACTATGAGGGAACATATACAGTGTGATCAAGAACCTGCACACATCATATTTTAAAATCATATAATGCACCAAGAAATTGAAAAAGAACACATTTTTTTTTCTGTTAAATGGCACTATTAAACCCTCAAAAATATATAAAAAATATCATCTGTTGTTTTTAATACGTCAAACGATAATTACTTATCACCGTTTTCATCAATCGAAGAGCGTGACGTTTCCAAAAGAGTGACAGAGTTTTAGATCAATATTTCTCTAGCCATTCCTATGCGAGTGTCACTGAATAGTTTCAGAAGAAATGGTCATGCTCTAAAACCCCTAATAATCCAACAACTACTTGCTAAGTAAGGCGTTTTCAAGAAACTGGATCTGTTACATATAAAGCGAGAATAGGCAGACCTTGCAAATTAACTCAGAATAAATTTATTTAAATAAAGACTAGAACCTCACGTTTTTCTTTTAAGAGTGCTAATGATCCGAGCGCTTTTCCAAAACTTTCGAAAAAGATCTCTGAAAATGACATTTGTGTGATGGTTATCATTAATCTAATACTTGCCCTAAAACCTGTAAAGAAAGCTGCTACTCCAACAGGGATTTGGACACGGATCTTTGCACTGGCCAGTTGATCCTCTAAGGTTGAGCTACTGGGACGAAATTGCAAGCTTTTATCTTTAAAGTAGACTCTGCATTCTCCTCCCTCTAATGCCAAATTGACGGGTATCTTAACGATCTTGACTATCCACCTCCTGCTAGATTTACCTCATATTAGCCTCCTCTCTTGCAGTTATTTTTATCTCTAGGTTAGCATCCTGCGTGGTCGTTGACCTAACGATTTGAAATTGGTCCTCAATACCAGAGTCCACTGAATTTGTGCCAATCGTACTAGATTTACTTTCAGACCCCAGACATCATTGCACTAACTTGAAGAGATGATCTGTTCAGGCGCCATGCTTCTTCAACTGGAAACCAAACAACCGATTTTCTTTCTGGTCAGACGATGCTCTGCCGTTAGGCTACTGGGACTCAATTGTTATTATCATTGAAGTAGACTTTGCTCTGAGCATCTACACAAAACTTTCGAAAATTTGAAAAAAAAAATTATTTTTTTATTATTTACAAAAATCTCCCTCCAAAAACTCTACCCAAAACCTTCCTCTACCAAAAATCCTCCAAAACAACATTTTCTCTACGGCAAATTTTTATGTGAAATCTCCCTCCTCCCCCTTTTTTATTGAAAGCTATAAATGTGAAATACTTGCGAATATCGAAAACTAAACAAATTTCAATAAATTTTTTTGCAGATTTTTAAAAATAGACAAAATATTGAAAATCTCCTTTATTACAAAGCAAATTAGTAATCAAAAACTCTGGGTGTTTTAAAAGTGATCTAATGATATGAGATTTTGCAGAACGCTTACAAAAACTCGAAAATATTAAATATTTGCGAATTATTTATTATTAATTATTTACAAAAATAATTCTCAAACGATAGCTTTTTGCTAATTTTTGAGAGGGACTCTCGCATTTTTTCTTTCAATTATGTGGAAATTTACAGGCTACTGTCGAATAAATCAATATTATTTATTTTATACCTATTTTTAAGGATGAAGAAAATATAGCCAATGCCATCTTATTATCGTCTAGGACAAAACAATTGACAAAATATTTTATTATTGCCACTTGGTCTGTTAAAGAACAGAGGATAATCACCCCACCCCCCACCCCGCCTATGTCCACGGAGTAATTTAAAGATTTTAGAAAATCGTGGATTTTAAAGATAAGGTTTAATATTTAGAACATACTATTATTTCAATATTATAAAAAAATTTCACTGAAAAGTGCTCACATAGGATGAAAATTGGATTAAAATAAAGCAAACCGCATACAAACTTGGACGAAAATTAAGAATACAGCTATAAAATATGCGATATGCTCATTGCAATTTCCCACAGCGTTTTTTAAACCCTTTTTGTTTTGGGTTTTAAATTTTTGTGTCTGTCCGCATGATTACAAAAAAAACATATTATTCTGTTTGCTTAAAAGTTGATATACATATCAAATTAATAAATATGCATACATTAAACATAATATTTTTAATTTTTGAAAAATAAAGTTTTAATAAAGAAACGTTTTGTCAGATTTAAAAAAAAAAAAAGAAAATTTGCATTTCTCATTTTTTTAAAATGCTATTTAGAAAATGATTTCGAATGTTTTCGGCTTTTAGTAGAATGAAAAGCATTCAGTTTTGAAGCATTAAATAGCTTCACTATAATGAAAAGAATGAGTATAGTGACTTTATATGAAAAGTAATCTTGGGGATAGTGAAATCTATTATTATTATTATTATTATTATTTGAGCTGTGACTTATCTAATATCGCATGTTTAAAAATCAGCCCAAATCTATATTACTAAAACAGTAATATTTTCATATTAAGAAAATGTATGAAGTTCGAAATTTCCATTAAAACCTGTTCCTTTAGTCAAATTATGAAATTTTCCCCCTCGGAAACTACTATCTCCCCTTTGGCATAGTAAAAAATCGAGATTTAATTATTGTTAAGAGGGGACACTCATAATTTGCATATAAGCACAGAAATAAAGACCCTGAGAAGAGAAAGGAAATTACAGGTTCCACTTTAAATATAGAAAGAAAGATAATCATCGCAGTAGTTTAATGAATAGCGTCTTCAGACCAATCGTACGTAGGTGGCTTTATACCCTGTTAAGACACAAGTTGTTTCCAAATTTATACTTTAGCCATAAAATTAAGGAATTACATCCACACTAAATTTTACAAAATTCCTGGAAGTCTTTTCTTTGCTTAAAAAATCTGCACATTACATAGTTTCGAAAACCCAAACCACTCGGCTGACCCTAGGGCTTGCAGCAGCAATTTGAGTGGCCGGACATTACATAATGTGTATGTATATAAAATAAAAATTTACTGCTAGCGAGTAACTAATAAAAATAAAATAAAAAATGATTAAATCAATAATTTTACTTGTAGATTTTTAACAGAATTTGGCATAATAAAATTTAACAAAGGACCATAGCCTGTCTGATTCCAGTGACCAAATTCCTGACTGTTAGTTGGTGACTCTGACTTGAAACAACACTAGTTGGTGACTTGAAACAACACTAGTTGGTGGCTTGAAACGCCATATTTTATCCACAAAACTCTCAATAACCCACCCAGATAATCAAGGAGCACAAGGTAACTGCGGTATTTTCTTATCTATAACCTGTTATCTATACTGCCTCCGTCTGTAGGAACAATTAATATTAAGGGGAGGTGACTCCATTTGAGCCTTTGTGGAAGAAATATGTGAAAGAAATAACGTAACTAATAAATCATTTCTAGACTTGAACCACGTCTCCTACAAAGAAAGGAAGGTTCCGGTGTCTATTTACCCTTATAAAACGGTTTAAGGATATTATTAGGGTAGAGAAACTAGTATATCGATCACATGCCACCCCTATCACAGTACAGATCTTCTTAAGATTTCGAAGCATATGTGTTGTCTGGAATTTCCTTCAGTCAGGCTCTCCAGAGTTCAATAAAAATAAATCCGCCAGAGCCCCGTATTGTGAGTAATCAATCACTACGATTATTGACATTTTTATGACATGCAGAAGAACAGAAAATACGCTTTCAATCTGCATTTGCTTTTTCAACTGTATTTTGTAAACATATGTTTAAATGGAAACACGTTAAATGTCCAAGAAACGTCCTCAAATAAAAATCTCCGTGCCTGTAGATACCAGCATCTCTTCATGGGCTAAACACACAGGATTCAAAGTCAAAGAGGGGTAGGGTACGTAAGTAATTGCTTCAGAAAATAGGTGGGGATAATTTTCAAGCTGGATTGTTCATTCACGCCATTTCTCTACCGACTGGGCCACCACCTACCTCGAGAGAAAAACAACGCACTTTATCCTTCTTCTAATTTAAGATCAAGTCTAATTGGCTGAACAATTCGCAGATTTTCCTTCTGTTACAATACAACAGTTATTTTGAATCTACTTAATTTATTGTTTATGATACGTAGGTTAACTACGTATACATAGTGAGTTTATTTTATTTTTTATAGATTTTCCATTTCAGATTTAAAATAAAATATAAATATCTCGAGAACGGCGTAATTTAGCGTCTTATAAACCATGGTATTCGCTTTTAAATGAAACATACATATAAAATATTTATTTTTGTAACAGCTATTATTTTTCTGCAACGTTTTTTTTTAATTTCGAAAAAAAATTATTCTCAAAATTAAAGCTTTTCCTTTGTTAGGTCATTCCGAAAATCAATAGGCTTCTGACGTTTAATGATTGAAATAATCGTACCAAATTGTATTTGATACTCGAAAAGTATTGTGTCTGCATATAGACATCATTGAAAAACTGGCTGACTCGTATTCAGAGATGCTCAGAACATGCATATTGAACATAATTTGAGAATTGGATCTTTACCGCATCACAATACTTCTTCTATGTAATGAAAGTAAAAATAAAGGGACGACAAGTGAATAACATTCTAAAAATATTTTGTCCTTCTGTATCACATACAGTATGTAATATGTAAAATCTATTTAATAAAAAATTTAAATACAACTACTGAAAATTGGCATTAAAAAAAAGTTGAACCATACTGCTATAGAGACCCATGCTCTGATAGCCCAAATTTATTAATCATCCATTCTCTTCAGCCCAGTTTCTGGCATGAACACGAAAAATTGATAAAAAGTAACTGCTGATTTCAAAGGTAAAAAGAGACTTTTCGTCAGGATAGACAGATATCAACAGCACCAGCAAAGAATATAAAAATAGACAGAAATATAAGCATGCATATGTTTAATCGCTGATCAGGCGCGTTCTTGCCCTTGCTGGTGCGACTGGTCTGTCCTTCTCTCCTGTAGAAGGATGCAACTTTATGCTTCCGAAACCTATTGATGCCTTTTAATCATCTTTTTGCTGTTATTAACGAACAAACGAAGTATTTTGATAAGATTAATTTATTTTTTATGAGATTAATTTCACCATTATAAAGGCCTTCGACGATCTGGTACTCAATGTTTGGAATGTTACAGCAAACAGGAGCAGGCGTGAGTCTCCCCCTTCCCCCTCACATATACGCACATCGAATCCAAAGTCCCATATTTATAGAATTAAATCAAAGTAATTTATTTTTTATGAGATTAATTTCACCATTATAAAGGCCTTCGACGATCTGGTACTCAATGTTTGGAATGTTACAGCAAACAGGAGCAGGCGTGAGTCTCCCCCTTCCCCCTCACATATACGCACATCGAATCCAAAGTCCCATATTTATAGAATTAAATCAAAGTAATTTATTTTTTATGAGATTAATTTCACCATTATAAAGGCCTTCGACGATCTGGTACTCAATGTTTGGAATGTTACAGCAAACAGGAGCAGGCGTGAGTCTCCCCCTTCCCCCTCACATATACGCACATCGAATCCAAAGTCCCATATTTATAGAATTAAATCAAAGTAATTTATTTTTTATGAGATTAATTTCACCATTATAAAGGCCTTCGACGATCTGGTACTCAATGTTTGGAATGTTACAGCAAACAGGAGCAGGCGTGAGTCTCCCCCTTCCCCCTCACATATACGCACATCGAATCCAAAGTCCCATATTTATAGAATTAAATCAAAGTAATTTATTTTTTATGAGATTAATTTCACCATTATAAAGGCCTTCGACGATCTGGTACTCAATGTTTGGAATGTTACAGCAAACAGGAGCAGGCGTGAGTCTCCCCCTTCCCCCTCACATATACGCACATCGAATCCAAAGTCCCATATTTATAGAATTAAATCAAAGTAATTTATTTTTTATGAGATTAATTTCACCATTATAAAGGCCTTCGACGATCTGGTACTCAATGTTTGGAATGTTACAGCAAACAGGAGCAGGCGTGAGTCTCCCCCTTCCCCCTCACATATACGCACATCGAATCCAAAGTCCCATATTTATAGAATTAAATCAAAGTAATTTATTTTTTATGAGATTAATTTCACCATTATAAAGGCCTTCGACGATCTGGTACTCAATGTTTGGAATGTTACAGCAAACAGGAGCAGGCGTGAGTCTCCCCCTTCCCCCTCACATATACGCACATCGAATCCAAAGTCCCATATTTATAGAATTAAATCAAAGTAATTTATTTTTTATGAGATTAATTTCACCATTATAAAGGCCTTCGACGATCTGGTACTCAATGTTTGGAATGTTACAGCAAACAGGAGCAGGCGTGAGTCTCCCCCTTCCCCCTCACATATACGCACATCGAATCCAAAGTCCCATATTTATAGAATTAAATCAAAGTAATTTATTTTTTATGAGATTAATTTCACCATTATAAAGGCCTTCGACGATCTGGTACTCAATGTTTGGAATGTTACAGCAAACAGGAGCAGGCGTGAGTCTCCCCCTTCCCCCTCACATATACGCACATCGAATCCAAAGTCCCATATTTATAGAATTAAATCAAAGTAATTTATTTTTTATGAGATTAATTTCACCATTATAAAGGCCTTCGACGATCTGGTACTCAATGTTTGGAATGTTACAGCAAACAGGAGCAGGCGTGAGTCTCCCCCTTCCCCCTCACATATACGCACATCGAATCCAAAGTCCCATATTTATAGAATTAAATCAAAGTAATTTATTTTTTATGAGATTAATTTCACCATTATAAAGGCCTTCGACGATCTGGTACTCAATGTTTGGAATGTTACAGCAAACAGGAGCAGGCGTGAGTCTCCCCCTTCCCCCTCACATATACGCACATCGAATCCAAAGTCCCATATTTATAGAATTTAATCAAAGTAATTTATTTTTTATGAGATTAATTTCACCATTATAAAGGCCTTCGACGATCTGGTACTCAATGTTTGGAATGTTACAGCAAACAGGAGCAGGCGTGAGTCTCCCCCTTCCCCCTCACATATACGCACATCGAATCCAAAGTCCCATATTTATAGAATTTAATCAAAGTAATTTATTTTTTATGAGATTAATTTCACCATTATAAAGGCCTTCGACGATCTGGTACTCAATGTTTGGAATGTTACAGCAAACAGGAGCAGGCGTGAGTCTCCCCCTTCCCCCTCACATATACGCACATCGAATCCAAAGTCCCATATTTATAGAATTTAATCAAAGTAATTTATTTTTTATGAGATTAATTTCACCATTATAAAGGCCTTCGACGATCTGGTACTCAATGTTTGGAATGTTACAGCAAACAGGAGCAGGCGTGAGTCTCCCCCTTCCCCCTCACATATACGCACATCGAATCCAAAGTCCCATATTTATAGAATTTAATCAAAGTAATTTATTTTTTATGAGATTAATTTCACCATTATAAAGGCCTTCGACGATCTGGTACTCAATGTTTGGAATGTTACAGCAAACAGGAGCAGGCGTGAGTCTCCCCCTTCCCCCTCACATATACGCACATCGAATCCAAAGTCCCATATTTATAGAATTTAATCAAAGTAATTTATTTTTTATGAGATTAATTTCACCATTATAAAGGCCTTCGACGATCTGGTACTCAATGTTTGGAATGTTACAGCAAACAGGAGCAGGCGTGAGTCTCCCCCTTCCCCCTCACATATACGCACATCGAATCCAAAGTCCCATATTTATAGAATTTAATCAAAGTAAATAAATATGGCAAATTTTATGATATTTCAGTGATCATGCTTATAAAGAATTTATTTTACATCACATATGAAAAAACTCAAATACTGCTTAGAAATTGAAATTTTGAAGAAATTAGCTCCAGTTTAGAGAATAGTGTTTTTACTTACCATTTTTTGCTTATTCTTGCCCGATGTCTGAAGCTTCAGATATTTTATGAGCAGACTTTCCTTTTACAATTTTTCATATTACTATAGAAATGGAAAGGCTTAAGAGCATTATTATTTTTTTTGTAGGATACAGCTTCCACTAAATAAACTAGAAGTAAAGTTTTAATCAATGTCCAATTCTGAAAATTTTCAAGCTAGCATTTGTTTATTCTATACTAGCCGCCTTTGGCGACCAGCCTGTTCGCTACCCTTGAAAATTCTGACCGTGGCAAACTCGTTGGCGCGACCTACCAGAAAGGTGTAAGGTAACTGCTTGGAAGGCCAGGAAGTGCCACGCAATTTAGACCGGAACCCAATGGGGGAGGCATCCACAGGGACCGTACCCTCCTTCCCCTACCACAAACCTCTCGGAAGGACTTGCAGTCCCACATGTTTAACGTGATCGTACTCCGCGTGAACACGGCTGCAGTTTTGGCAATAGCGGGAATCGAACCCGGGCCTACCGAGTGAAATTCCCGCGCGCTAACCACTGGGCTACCGCGCCATCCGCGACAATCTCCATAACTTTATTTTTATTCGGCCAATTTAGACTGAAACCCAGTGGGGTAGGCATCCACAGGGACCGAACCCCCCTTCCCCTACCACCAACCTCTCGGAAGGACTTACCGACCCACATGTTTAACGTCATCGTACTCCGCGTGAACATGGCGGCAATTTTGGGAATCGAACCCGGGCCTACCAAGTGCAAATCCCGCGCACTAACTACTGGGGTACTTCACCCTCCGCGATATTCTTCATAACTTTATTTTTATTCGGCCAATTTAGACCGGAACCAAGTGAGAGAAGCATTCACAGAGACCGTACCCTTCTTCTCCTACCACCAACCTCTCGGAAGGACTTACAGACCCACATGTTTAACGTGATCGTACTCCGCATAAACACGGCGGCAATTTTGGGAATCGAACCCGGGCCTACCGAGTGCAATTTCCGCGCGCTAACCATTGGGCTACTTTGCCCTCCGCGACAATCTCCATAACTTTATTTTTATTCATCCAATTTAGACCGTACCCTCCTTCCCCTACCACCAACCTCCCGGAAGGACTCACGGACCCACATGTTTAACGTGATCGGACTCTGCGTGAACATGGCGGCAGTTTGGGCAGTGGCGGGAATCGAACCCGGGCCTACTGAGTGCAATTCCCGCGCGATAACCACTGGGCTTCTTCGCCCCCAGCGACAATCTCCATAACATTCTTTTTATTTACCCAATTTAGAACGGAACCCAGTGGGAGAGGCATCCACAGGGACCGTACCCTCCTTCCCCTACCACCAACCTCTCGGAAGGACTTCCGGACCCACATGTTTATCGTGATCGTACTCCGCGTGAACACGGCGGCAGTTTTGGAAGTGGCGGTAATCGAACCCGGGCCTACCGAGTGCAATTCCTGAGCGCTAACCACTGGGCTGCCTCGCCCTCCGCAACTTTCTTTATATTCACCCAATTTAGACGGGAACCCTGTGAGGGAGGCATCCACAGGGACCGTACCCTCCTTCCCCTACCACCAACCTCTTGGAAGGACTTACGGGCCCACATGTTTAACGTGATCGTATTCCGCGTGAACACTTCGGCACTTTTGGCAGTGGCGGGAATCGTACCCGGGCCTACCGCTAACTTCCCGCGCGCTAATTTACAATTTAAAATGACCATATGCTCTCTAAGCTCTTAATTCCATCATCCTCATTCCATTGTTCCATCATTTAAAATATCCATAAAACTAAAATACCCATCGTTCCATCATTTAAAATATCCATAAAATTAAAATATCCATCGTTCCATCATTTAAAATATCCATAAAATTAAAATATCCATTTAAAATATCCATTTTAAAAATCCATATCGTTCCATCATTTAAAATATAAATATAATAATTTCTACAATGCATATGTTAAGCTCTTATTTCATTTAAAATCGGAAGCGCGGGAAACGGAAAGTAAAATCTAATTCGGTTTCTTATTGTCCCACCCATCCCTATGCATATACAGAACCGTGACGTCACCTCCACCTTGACGTCCCCACCCACCACCTTCCCTGCTTCTGCCGGGGAGAAACGTCGGTTAAGAAATGCTTTAGCGGATCGCCGAGAAATTGAAATTCGGAAAATCTTAAAATCCCGATCCTGTGGCCAATACGGAATATTTCTTGACCAGATTGGACTTGTAAGAATGCCAGATATTTGACCTTTCTAAAAATGTAAATTATTAGTCGAAATTCTGAGTACTTTTTATTATGCGAGAATTTAAAAACCAAAAATCGTTTTTTTGAGTCAAAAGTGACTTTTGTTTTAAAATCATAAAAAAATATTAGAATTTTTCCCTGAGATTTGAAATTGATATATTTTTACTCGAAATTCTCTGCTCTTTCCGATGGTGTGATTTGTTTCTTTCTACAATGTCCGGATCGTGGAGAAAAAAGGTAAAAAAACTGTCAAAATCGCATAAAACATTAAATAACAAAAAATATAATTAAAATTTTAAAAATCGGTTTTCACGTGTCCCCTTCTCATCCCCCCGGGTCTCTGATTGCCAAATTTCGTAGCTCTCCGACGCGCGGTCGCTGAACGTATAGTGTATAAGACAGACAGACAGACGCACAGACAGACATTGCCTTTTATTATTTAAGATTATACAAATATTAACACATGCATTTTGAACATTATCTATAAATAAATTGAACTTTTCTATCAATATTGTTCTTGCATCCACTGAAACAGAATGGTATAATTTTTCTGCGTAATAAAAGATATTTATGCAGAATTTTGTAGAAGGTGTAATCTTTGCCACCGATAACATCGAACCCATAGCAGATTTATTTAGTAATTTTAAGTCCTTTTAGCACCAATACCCTAGAACTTATTAAAATTATTAAGCAAGATAATCCTAGATATGATAATGCATCCACAGTGGGACAAAAATACTATCATTGTCCGAACAGTCTGCCCAGAGAATGTGATAGCTAACTTTTAAACTCTATTTTTTCTACTTGACCACCACCTGCACAGAACATTTTAGGCTCTTCATGGGCTAAATACACAGGATTCGAAGTCAAAGAGGGGGGGGGGGACGTAAGTAATTGCTTCGGTCTATATAATTCCCACCTGTTTTCTGAAATGTAAAGTTGGATTGTTCATTCACGCCATTTTCACTAAAATATTTTTTCGGAGAATCTCATTCCAATAGAATTTAAAGATTTAACAACAAAAAATATTGAACTTTCTTCAGATTTCTGTGGGTGCAGGTTGCAGCCATGGGTTCCGGCGCCACTGATTGAAAGTTAAAGTAATTTTGAATACGTAATTGTTTCAGTTATACTTTGCATTACGTAATAATTTGCTTTTACAAAATTGGCATTTTGAATAAATATTTTAGGCCTTTCGTCGTGCAAAGCTACATATCTTATCCCTGCTCCACCTGATTTATTGTCTGAAACGATATTGGCGTTTTCTTAATATGAAGTTTCAACTCTTTACTTTTATCTCCATGAGACATATATTTAGAAGCGGGGCGATGCCGGGTATTAAGTTCAATTCGTCAATGTAGGGCTACTTTACTTATCCCTGCGCCGCCTGATTTATTGTCTGATACGATACTGGCGTTTTCTTAAAATGAAGTTTCAACTCTTTGCTTTTATGTCCATGAGACATATATTTAGAAGCCGGACGATGCCGGGTATTAAGTTCAATTCGTCAATGTAGGGCTACTTAACTTATCCCTGCGTCACCTGATTTATTGTCTCAAATCATATTGGCGTTTTCTTAATATGAAGTTTAAACTCTTTACTTTTATCTCCATGAGACATATATTTAGAGGCCGGGCGATGCCGGGTATTAAGTTCAATTCGTCAATGTTGGGCTACTTTACTTATCCCTGCGCCACCTGATTTATTGTCTGAAACGATATTGGCGTTTTCTTAATATGAAGTTTCAACTCTTTACTTTTATCTCCATGAGACATATATTTAGAAGCCGGGCGATGCCGGGTATTAAGTTCAATTCGTCAATGTTGGGCTACTTTACTTATCACTGCGCCACCTGATTTATTGTCTGAAACGATATTGGCGTTTTCTTAATATGAAGTTTCAACTCTTTATTTTATCTCCATGAGACATACATTTAGAAGCCGGGCGATGCCGGGTATTAAGTTCAATTCGTCAATGTAGGGCTACTTAACTTATCCCTGCGCCACCTGATTTATTGTCTGAAACGATATTGGCGTTTTCGTAATATGAAGTTTCAACTCTTTACTTTTATCTCCATGAGACATATATTTAGAAGCCGGGCGATGCCGGGTATTAAGTTCAATTCGTCAATGTAGGGCTACTTTACTTATCCC
Source organism: Amaurobius ferox (assembly GCA_951213105.1). Lineage (NCBI taxonomy): Eukaryota > Metazoa > Arthropoda > Arachnida > Araneae > Amaurobiidae > Amaurobius > Amaurobius ferox. The sequence goes on from OX578145.1 coordinate 131,268,035, forward strand.
TGCGCCACCTGATTTATTGTCTGAAACGATATTGGCGTTTTCGTAATATGAAGTTTCAACTCTTTACTTTTATCTCCATGAGACATATATTTAGAAGCCGAGCGATGCCGGGTATTAAGTTCAATTCGTCAATGTAGGGCTACTTAACTTATCCCTGCGCCACCTGATTTATTGTCTGAAACGATATTTGCGTTTTCGTAATATGAAGTTTCAACTCTTTACTTTTATCTCCATGAGACATATATTTAGAAGCCGGGCGATGCCGGGTATTAAGTTCAATTCGTCAATGTAGGGCTACTTTACTTATCCCTGCGCCACCTGATTTATTGTCTGAAACGATATTGGCGTTTTCTTAATATGAAGTTTCAACTCTTTACTTTTATCTTCATGAGACACATATTTAGAAGCCGGGCGATGCCGGGTATTAAGTTCAATTCGTCAATGTAGGGCTATTTAACTTATCCCTGCGCCACCTGATTTATTGTCTGAAACGATATTGGTGTTTTCTTAATATGAAATTTCAACTCTTTACTTTTATCTCCATGAGACACATATTTAGAAGCCGGGCGATGCCGGGTATTAAGTTCAATTCGTCAATGTAGGGCTACTAAACTTATTCCTGCGCCACCTGATTTATTGTCTGAAACGATATTGGCGTTTTCTTAATATGAAGTTTCAACTCTTTACTTTTAGCTCCATGAGACATATATTTAGAAGCCGGGCGATGGCGGGTATTAAGTTCAATTCGTCAATGTAGGGCTACTTTACTTATCCCTGCGTCACCTGATTTATTGTCTGATACGATATTGGCGTTTTCTTAACATGAAGTTTTGACTATTTACTTTTACCTCCATGAGACATATATTTAGAAGCCGGGCAGTGCCGGGTATAAATTCTACTGTAAGATAAACATAGATAATAAAACCTTTAATAGATTTAAAATATCGATAGTTGTACAAATTGTAAACGGAATATAAGCTTTTATTTTAATTTACAAAAGCTAGTAAAATGTGTTTAGATCAAAATAGTAAACTGAGATAGAGAGATTAAGGAACTATTTCGAAACTTTCACTAATGAATAATATTATAGGTTAGCCTTTAATTAACTATTATTCATCTAATTAACTCGAATATGCGTTTAATTTATATATTAGAGCCAAGTTTACATGAGTCCTCCGAATTGGAATTTAATTATTGTATTCAAAAGTTTTAATGGTGTTAAAATTAGCCGATTCAGGAGAGTTCGAACCAAAATGCATACAAATGTTTATAGTATTTATACATTTAGATAGACTCTGTAAATTTAGATTGGTGGAATTTTGTCGGCATTTTAAAGCACTGATTTATTCTATAATTTGATTAAGATAAGTGATTTAAATATAATGTGATAAGGATATATTGTTTAATCAATTAAAGTATGTAATCATAATTTAATAATTAAAACTTTTATTTTATATATATATCGACCGTAATTTTAATTAATATCATACAGCTAAGTGTGACTGACTAAGTAAGTTATGCATTATACAGCCGAAATTGCTGAAGGTAGAAACTCGAAATTTTGCACTGATACGGGTAAAATTGAAAAAAAAAAGGAGTAAAGTATACTTTCCCATTCATGTTGAAAACTAAGGTACAAAATTTGGTGTCAGTCGGCTGAGTAGTTTTAAAGAAAAATCAGTTACGAAATTGCATAGCACAAAATGAATACTTACAATACGCACGACAAGGGGCAACATGTAGAGATAAAATCTCTATTATTTTATTTTTCATAGTCTGCCTTTGTACACAATTCTATTATAGTACGTTTAGTGGTTTATAATATATAAATATATCGTAAAAATCTCATTTGCGCATATTGCAAATGACTAGGGCCAAATTTAAAAAAAAACATCCAGCTTGTTCTTGTTTTTATGTAGTGTCCTCAATTTGAACAAAATTTGGCCTCATTCGGTTTAATAGTTTCGATAAAAAAAATCCACATTGATTTGGTGAAGTGGTTTTTCGTAATATATACACCTTCGGAAATGTGTTTCATTTTTACAATTTCGCTGAAAAGAGATTTTGACACGGAAACAATTTTCCCCTTTAGTGAGAGAAGTAAAAATGAATTTATTTAATGTGACCAAATACTGATATTAAGCTATGAAAACGATTAAAGACAATTTTTTTATACAAAGTTTTCCATTGAAAGTAATATGTTTCTAGATGCAGAGTGTTTAAGAATTCAAGTTCAGAAATTTATCTCGTTGAAGAGTGATCGCAGACACATACTTAATAGTATAATTATGAGAAACATATAATTAGAAAAATTATATCTATTTAGTAAAATTTATAGAAAGGACAGTAAAAGTAGCATTATAATGCACACTTTATTGCAAGAGGACAAAAAAATAGGAAATCTGGAATTTCAAATAATCCCCTCCAGCGGAAAAAATTCAATTACAAAAAGTTGTGCTTCCAGATTATTAGTACAATAAAAATTAACAAAAGCTAAAGGATTAATCACAAATCAAAATTTAAATGTTTACAGCAAGAGTGCAAATGACGCAACGCAGAAATACATCAATGGCAAATAATATCTGCCTTTTATCTTTAGATTTATTTACAATTTTTCAAAAATATGCTTTCTGAAAAATACCTTAAAATTTTACATGATTAATTACAGAATAAAACTTGGAAATGGCACAATCAAAATGAACATTAAAACAGGAGGGAAATAACATTAGATTTTGAAACGTGTGTCATTTTTAGCGTTTTTTCACAAAAAGTTTCAAAAACGTTAAAAAACAAAAAAGATGTGTGTTTTAAAAATAAATTGAGGTTTTTAGATTGTTTGAATGGGAAATAACATGAGTTTTCACACTTTTGTGTATTTTTTGTAAAAAAAATGTGCGTTTTGGCAAAAGTGTTACCAAAAATGCGTTTTTTGAAAAATGTGACATTTTGCGATTTTTTTCAAAAACACACTTTTTACTTGTAAAAACTAGAAAAACACGCTTTTAAAGTAGTAGAATCACATGAATGCCTCTATTCGATGAATGCCACTATTCGATGAATGCCTCTATTGGAGGGGATGTGTTTACCCAATCATTTCGGGCTTCGATTTTAAAAATTGATATTTTAAATAATAGCAGATACCTGCTTATCTACAAAATACTTAAGTGTTATGAATCTTGCAAGTTAATTAAATTAGTGTTATGAATCTCGCAAGTTAATTAAAGGATGTTAATTAAATTAAGTGATTAAGTATTGAATATCCGCATGCCAAGGGTGTACCAAGGTACAACACTCCGCCTTCTAAAATAGAGTCCTTGCCCTATATAGCGGTTACGAATACTTAACTGGGAGAATTTTGTATGACGAAAGGAGATACTTGAGAATCCCGCATGCATGTTCCGAAAACGTACGCGCTATACCCCCTGCTGTGAGGCCGGTTCTTCGCTATTGGTTAAGTTAAATGACGTCATGGGCGGAGCCTAGTATACACTTTGAAGTTTGACAGTTTAAGACAAAATTTGTGGTCTTCGAGATTATACGTGTTTACATTTTCCTTACATACATTTCATCATGTATTTTACTTCATACACACATATTTATTTGCTTTTGATATGATTTTAAACTAAAGAATTAAATAAAATATATTATTATTATTACTACTTGATCAATGATAAAAATGCTTCATTTACGGGAAAAAAATTATATACAGCATACAGTTTAAAATGCTTGTGTTATATGTATTATGTTTATTAAAGGCACCTTATGCCCATTTTATATTGTATTCCGTACGTGTAGAAAGCCCAGACCACACGACCAACCCAAAGGCTTTAATCCTATTTTCATTGATGACTTATAGCACTTGAGGCAATTTGTTTTATTTTATTAATGTTTTAACTACAAAAAAGCAAGTTTATCCAAAACAAAATATATAACTGTTTAAATGTGGGTTACCATAACCTTTTTTGAAGTCGGTTTCAAATATTTATGCAAGTTTGTAAACAATAACTATGTGTTTGATTTAAAAGAAAAAGCCATACAATGGAATATTTTGGACAAAAAATGTGGAAATTTTTCTAAAAAATTAATAAAAATGCAGGCTTACAATGTAATCCTGGTTAAAATATTTAGTGTAGAGGGTGGGTAATCCATCCCACTCTATATACCCAATGATGTGCTAATAATTTTCTATGCTAAAAATTTTTAATAACTGATATGCTTCGAAAATTATATATATAAATTGTTTGCTGTTCCCATTAAATTCTAAACAAATAGATATGCATATTGGTTTCTTTACCATTTGAATAGGTGTGATGAATGCTAATGCTATGCCACTGTCACTAACCGAAAGATAACAAAGTGGCAAAACTAAAAGAATGACATACCTATGTTTTTATAGAACTGCGTCAATGGATTTACAATTAAAGTACTTCAATACACCTTCTTCTGGATTTTGAGGAAATTTTTACACACATTAACAATCACACATTAACATATCATTACAATTTTCGGATGAACCTAATTTAGACTATGACTCTAAGATACAACGTCTTTTGGACCACTATTTTAAAAATGACCCTTCATTCACTGATTTCCCTTGGTCTCCCACCCCCCACATTGGTCTGGGCCAAATTTCTGATGAAGAGCTTTCCTCTGTTTTTAACTGTCTCCCCTCTGGTAAGGCTCCTGGCCCTGATAACATAGACTTTAAGATTTGGCAATCTCTTTTTACTTCCTTTCCTTTTTTCAGAAATTTTCAACCTCTGTTTTAAATTCTGTTATTTTTCTACTTGTCTTAAAACTGCAAAACTTCTTTTCTTAAACAAACCTGGTAAAGATCCCGCCCACTTTACCTCTTACCGCCCCATCTGCCTTCTCCCCACTTTCGGCAAAATTCTTGAAAAACTCTTTGTTAATAAACTAAATTTCTGGCTTTCCTCCTCGGAGGCTCTTCATCCACTGCAATTTGGCTTCAGAGAATTGACCAGTTGTGAAATAGCTACTCACGGACTTATCTCTACCATTGAGGGTCTCAGGTCCGGCCAGTACGTATCTCTCGCCACCGTGGACGTCTGCGGGGCATTTGACAATCTGAACTGGAACATTCTGCCTTCTACCCTAGATAATATACATCTTCCACTAGAATATAAAACATTTATTTACTCTTATCTTCACTCCCGATCAATAACCTATTCAGATGGCATTTACTCAACTAAAAAAACATTATCAATTGGGGCTCCACAGGGTTCGGTTATATCCCCTATCCTGTGGAACATATATTTCAATAAAATTTTACAACTAAATAGTGACGATCTTTACATACAGGCCTTCGCAGATGATCTGGCGGTGGTGACTTCTGGAAGTTCCCTTCCCCTCATCTCCCGTAAAACTACTTCTAACCTTTCCTCCGTTACTTCCTCCCTCTCTTCCCTTTCCCTTTCGGTCTCCGCTGAAAAGTCCAAATGTATTATTTTTAATCGAACTAAAGCTAAACGCAGATATACCCCACCTGTTAAAATTCTCAACAAAAGCATCAAAATTACCTGCCACCTTAACTTCTTAGGCATTATAATCGATGACAACCTAACATGGAGTCCCCATGTCTTCTATTTAAAAGAGAAATGCTTTAAGCTCTCTTCTACGTTCAGGAAAATCTCGGGTAATAACTGGGGAGTTAATAAATCTTTTCTTAAAATATGGTATCTCACTGTTATCGAAAAAATTATTACTTACGGGTCTGGAATTTGGGGAAAACGTCTTACCGGAAATCATATCGCTAAACTAACATCTTTGCAACGGATTTTCCTTTTAAAAATTTCAACCGGTTTTAGAACAACTTCGAGCATTTCTCTTTACTCAATTACTGGCATCCCCCCTGTTCATTTAGTAGTACAAAACCTATACAAAAAATTTAATTTCTGGTATCTAAAAACCAACCTCTTCCCTGATTCCTCCCTCCCTCCCCCTTCCCTTTTTGATCACAACTGTCCCCTCTCCAGTATCCCTCCCTCTAATCGTATAGTCTCCCTTCCGATTGTTAACCCTTCATCCTTTTCTGACATCTCCATTTATACAGATGGTTCAAAACTAGATAATCACACAGGCCTTTCTATCTGCATTTTTAGAGGTGAACGCCTGGCTGAGACTTTCATGTATAAGCTCGGTGATGAGAACACAGTTTTTCAAGCAGAACTTTCAGCAATTAAACTTGCAATCAAATGGGCATTAGATAACTCAACTAAAGTCAATATATACTCTGATAGCTTATCCTCTATTCTGGCTCTCAAATCAATTAAAAACAAATCTCACCTCCTTTGTGAAACAAAACTTTTGGCACTTTCGGCAAAAAAATTAAATTTAATTAACCTTCAATGGATTAAAGCCCATTCTGGCAACCTTGGAAACGAAACTGCAGACAAATTTGCCAAAGATGCTACCCTTTCTGGTACCCCTCTTTCCGTCCCTTTCCCTTATTCCCTTCTTACTTCATTCTGCAAATCCGCCCTTTTGAATTCCTGGCAACATCTTCTAAACAACTACGTCTCACCCCGAACTCATGACCCTTCACGTATTTCTCTATTTCTACCTATTGTTAGCCCCGAAATTCAAATCTTTAACAAATACCTCATATATTTTATAACCGGCCATGGCCCTTTCTTAGATTACCTTAACTTTTTTAAACATAAATCATCCTCCAACTGCCCTTGCAACGCATATGGTGATGCAGACCATTATTTATTCTCTTGTCCCTTTTCTAAAGAATACCATTTAATTAAACCTGTCCCCGCTTCCCGTGCAGCTTGGTTCTCCGGGGTTTACCGACATCCGACATTACTTAATAAACTCAAGAACTGTGTTCTCGTCGCCCGTGATATTTCGAACCGTGTTCGCTGAAAAGCTTGTGAGTACCTACTATCCCCGTGTCTCTGGTGATCAATCCCCTCCCCTTGCTGTTCCTGGGTTCCCCTTTGTTTTGTTTTTATTTTTGTGTTTTGCTGTTTTTTATCGTGTTAACTGTCTCGTCACCACCTGAAAACGGTATAGTCTTGTTCTTGTTATACAAACCTGCCAAACAATGTGAATAAGCGACTTATATATGGAAATGTAAAATGTTTACACTTTGAAGTGATACCTTTGTACATATATTCTCAATACAAAATTGTGTCTCTGTCTGTATATACATCTACAATGTCATAATCACTCATATCTGTCTGTAATATAACAACAAAATTATAATCACCCCATTTATATACATTTCTGTTAATTTATACTTTAATTCTGTAAATATTTATAATCTCATATATTACTTCCAAATTATACATCTGTAAATATTGTACACATCTATAAATATTGTAAATTATGGATTATACAGATAGTCCACAAACACAAAGGTTTTACTTTTGTATCATTAACAGATAATTTATATTTCTGTTACTTAAATATCCTTCAATGTCTATATTATTTTTGTCCAGCATTATTGTCCTGGCTGGCATTATGTAACTCTTTTTTTGCTCTTTTATGCGCCCTGCTCTCTCTTTCGTCCCCTCCTTTTGTATATTCCCCTCTGTTCTTTGCCCTGGTCTCTCTTTGTCCCCCCCCCCTTTTGTAACTTCCCCTGGTTGTTTTAATTCCATTTTTTCATTTATTTTATTGTTATTTATTTTTTTTTTTTAAGTAAATTTAAAGTTTTTTAAATATCCCTCCAGGGTCTCTTTGGTAAACCTGTGCAGCCTTATTGCTTTGTACTTTAAAATTTTCACAGTTACTTTTTGCTTAAACCTGTTGTTTTTCTTATGTGTTCTTTTATGCTTTTGTGTTTTCTGTATCTTTGCTTGTCTTGTAACTTATTGTGTTGTGATTCATTCTTTATATGTGTTGTAATTACTTGAATCAAAAATAAAGTTCCCGGCCACACACTTAGCTACAGTAAACCTTCGGGTCTGTCGTGTGGTCTGGGTTTCCAACATCCAACACATTAACAATTACAATATGATTTGTGTCTTGATTTAGTGTAATTAAAAAAAAAATTCGAATAGATTTTTTCCTATAGTTGGGGGGGGGGGAGGTATCTTTAACCAGGTAAGTCCATCAGTCACAACTAGTGCATACTTTTAAATATATAAGTTAATTTCTTGGCATTCTTTATTAAACTTTTATTTACTTCAAACATTTTCAATGTAACAACCGATACTTGAACATTTAAAATTTTGACATTCAGTATGTACACACTGACTCTAGTTCTCCTTTAATGCTCGCTCCTTGTTTCTATGTGAATGAAAGATACCAATAGATCAAAATAAATAAACTGCTGCTTTTAAGAATATAAATTTGTAATACTTTCCTGAAGAATCTGATTTGTCACCTAATTTTTTTATGCCTGGTTTCTTTACAGAAGTATTAAAAAGTTATATACCAATAGAATAGATGCTATGGATTTGAATTGATATCACCAGAAATAAACAAGTTGGTTGAGATTTGCACTCTAACTTAGTGTGTTACCTGAAGAATTTGACTTTCAGAGGAATAGCTTTTTTTTTTTACATTAATTCAAATTTCAAGTTAACTACTTTATATGTAACAAATAAATATATAATAGAATATATAATAGGCACTGATAGTGCCTAGCCTACAGTTCGTGCTAACTGATATTTCACATAAATTGGTTTCAACTTTTCTTAGACAGCAAAACCCTCATATAATTCCATATTTTAATACCAGAGCATTCTAAATTGATATTTTTTCTTTATGATAACCATCTACGTAATATATGTACACGTAATAGGTGAATGGGAACAAATATGAGTAAATAGATACAGCTTTCCGAGTACATTCAAGTTAGTTTTAAATGCCTGAAATATAGCTAAAATACTTGTTCATCAAAGACGTCATGTGAAATATATTAGCTGCAGCCCCAATTTCAACTTCAAAATAGATCTGCTATTTATCTTGCTCATATTTGTTTCTCCAGTCATAATATTTTTTATGAAAATAGCTTGATAAAACTGTTTTGCTCTTATAGTTTTGCAACATTCTAATATATCAATTTGTGAATAGGATACAATGGAGAAGACACTCCTATTGCAGATACTAGTATCCATGGACTAGTTTCTTACTTATTATATGCTCGTCATCATGAAATAGTCAAAATTTGCAGTGGTAGCATGAAAGTTAGCATGCACCACAATTTTTTAGAATTTCTATGGGAACTAACATTTTCAGTTCTTCCACGTGGCCGGCTCAAAATTCATATACAATTTAGCTCAGGTCACATGAAGCTGCAAAGGCAAAGTTTATAAACACAAAGCCCATCTATAAGAGGCATTCTAAAAAATATGGGTGATATTCCTATTACAGATACCAGCATGAACATTCTTGGACTGGTTTCATGCTTATTATGCATTCGTCAATATAGAATATCTGATATCTATAATGGTAACAAGAAACTTAATGTAGATCCAGGTATGGGTCATTGTGGCAATTACGCCCCCCCCCCCTTTTTCAGATATATGTGTCATTTCTTGTGATTCTATAGATTCAATTATAAAAGTTTATTGCAATGTCATAAATCCCAAAATGACATAAAATTCATTTTATCATGATGATTTATATTATATGATATTTATGATTAATCAAAAAAAAATTATGAGTTTCGATAACTATTTACTGATATATTACAAAAACAAATGTTCAATAAAAGAAACGTGTCAAAGTAAATCCCTTTTTATTTCTGCCTGAATCTGCTCTTGTAATGTACTAACTGTAAACTTTGCAACTACCTTTTAAATTTGGTTAACTGTACTCACGATTCATTGAATGATGATCAATTTACAAGGACCTAATTAACCTTCAGCTTTCTATAAGAAATCCGGATTGGCTAGACATGGATTAACATAAACACTATGTAATAAAAATTAAAATGTTTTAAATTTGATTAAGTAGGTATTAGTCAATCAGGTTCAGTTGATTAAATATTTATAATTTTTCAAGATATTGTTCACTGGATGAAATAAAATATGTTTTTTAGGTAATGCATATGGTTATCTTGATGTACTGATTTTTTCCCATCAGTAGTACAGATAATAGAATTTTGATGCATAAAAGTAAATTCCTGCCTTAGAGTAAAGGTAAAAATAAATTTCAAAAGTAAATAAAAACATCCCATTTAATAAACTAATATCTATATATTGCAATTGTAACTGTAGACGAAGAAATTGAAAAGCAGATTTAGTTTTAGCTAGAATCATTGTATTATTAGAAAGAAATTGTATATATAGCTTGATTCAGTACTATCTTATTATAGTGGCTCCCATAAACCCGATTGAGCCAAGGTCGCAGTTAAGATTTCGCCAAGGTTTTCATTAACGAAAAAGCAATATGACAATAATATAAACAAGTGCTGTTTCTTTAGGACTGCAAACGTTTGGTGAGATTTTACAACCTACCTTGGCGATAAATCTCAGACGCTTGGTGATTCATCCTTCTTTAAAATTATAGAAATATATTTAAGAAATATTTTTTGTCTCTACACACCAATAGCATTACCAAGTAGGGAAATCATATTCCCTAGAAACCCATTTAAGTTCAGAGAAATGATATTTAGTGAAATGGGAAGCAAACTGTTTGGTTACCAATTCACCCCCCCCCCCTCCTCTTCCTCAAAAAAAGAATTGCCTGGGGATGCTATGCTACTGTTACACACATAATACTAACGTTAAAGGAAAATATTGTAATAGGATCAAATATTTGAACTATCAATGAATTTACATGTTTTTGTTTTAAATATTCTTATTTTCGAATGCTTTTGAGATAAGCATGTGTACTTTTGTAATCACTGATATCTTACAAATGATTCAAAAGTTAGTACTAATTTTCTACTACTCAATTGAATTATCATCAGTTAATGAAATATGGATAGTTATATTTTAATTTCAATATTTGTATAAAATTCATAATTTGTTGTTAAATCAAAACAAATTTTAATTTTATTTACATAAAAATGTTTCAAATATTTTGTTAAATCTTATATAGTCTAATTTCCCATTCTAATCAGTGAATATTAAATTTCAAATATTTGAAATACAGTACATACATCATTTATATGCATTTCTACATAGCTCGTCAAACATTCCTATCCAGGGACATTAATTTCAATTACATATTTTCACAGGTATATACGCTTTACTTCACTGGTCCCTAGAGTAGTGTATAAATAGTGCTTTACTATAGTTAAAAATATGCATTTTCTGTTTAACAGTACAATCTGTTTGAACAACTTTAACTGCATAATAATAATGTTGCATGATATTACCTAATTTCAATTTATAACATGTTTATAAAGAAGGAGTTTATCCAACAGATATTTTAAATCAACTTACTGAATGCTGTTTTTGAAAATAATAGACAGTAGTTACTAATTTAATTTTATATGAAGATGGATTTGATATCCTAGGATGCATGAATAGATGTAAATTGACTTACCTAGTTAATAATGATGTTATTTGATTTATCCTGATGTAATGAGATATAATGAAGCTGTAAATACATATACCAGTTAAAAGTTTGACTAGTTATCACTGCGTCCAACTGATGCTAAAGTATTTCGTTAAGATTAGATAGTAATATATTATCTAAATCGAATTATAGTTGTTGAAGTAATAAAGATATTAAAATTAATATTTGTTTCAAATAAATAATTTTGGGTTTAGAAATTAATAATATTTTGACTAAATGTTTCAAACTGAAATTATTCAAGAGATTGAAAAATAAAACTTCAGGTTTTATATTTCAGATGTGCTATACAGAATAGCAAGTGTAAAGAGGATTTTAATTGAATTAACGTTGAGTTAAATTCAAAATGTTCTGAAAAATTTGAATGATGTATCAATACATGCCTTTTAAATTTGAATATCAAAATTTTGTATATTTAAAATTCAAAGTGTAGGATAATACACATGTAATTGTTATTAAACATTTCCAAAGTTTAAATATTGGTTGTTAAATTTTAAACATAATTTGAAATAAACATGTTTAAGAGTTAAAATGCCCGTCGAAATCAGGCGGTCATAAGAAACAACAACAACAACGAGTTAAAATGTAAATAATTTTAACTCGAACACCAAATGAATTCTAAACGCACAATAAATGCATATTATGTTAGTGTGAACTGCGAAGAATGATAGCATTTGAAACCATAATCTTGCATAATAGCTTACTGGCTGTTAAAAATTTGGCAGCTCACTACTGGGTACAGATCAAACATCAAAGTATTTCATAAACATTAGATAATGGCTATTATGCCATTATCTAATGTTTGCAGTGTTTGCTTTCTTCAGAATGTTACTTAATATCAATAAAATCTCAAAATCAACACCCATACAATTGAAATGAAACTTCATATATATGCTATTTAAATTACAACTTGGTAGGTATATACATATAGAATATATATTAATTTTATTAGTAATTTCATTAATTTGTATAACATCTTTACACTCTTATACTATAACACACTACTGCGATAAACAAAGTAACTATGAATCAGATTAAAAAATATATTGCTGTCTTTTACACAAATTTAATTAGCCTAGAAGGAAATAAATCAAAGTTTCTTCTTTAATTTAACTGATACAACAATAAAAACATCTGACCACTTAAGTTATTTAAACAGGCCAGGTGAAATATTGCAGTACAAGTTTTGATATATTCATATTTGGTCGGCGATCTTCTATCTAAAATTAGGTACTATAAAAAATAAGTTAGAAAATCATTCAATTGGATTATTACAGATGTATATGGTATAACGTTCCAATGTCAGCATTTTACTCGCAAAGATTGTAATAAATATATCATAAACTACTTACCTAATATTAAGACATTTTTGTTGTTTTACGAACGTGTATATATATCTCCGTATATTGTCATACAACGTTATATCTTTGTACTATTTCTTTCTATCATAATTTTCTTCCCGATTTAACAACAAAAATTTTTTTTCATGCATAATCTCGAAGACGACAACTTCAAAGTGAATACTAGACTCCGCCCATGACGTCATTTAACTTAGCCTATAGCGAAGAATCGGCCTCACAGCAGGGGGTATAGCGCGTACGTTTTCGGAACATGCATCCGACACAAAATCAGAAAGCAGGGGGGGGGGGGGGGACCGTTGCCAACGGAAAGCCAAAGGAAAAACTATAGACCCCTTAAAAGTACACATGCTTATCTCAAAAGCATTCAATTCGAAAATAAGAATATTTAAAACAAAAACATGTAAATTCATTGATAGTTCAAATATTTGATCCTATTACAATATTTTCCTTTAATGTTAGTATTATGTGTGTAACAGTAGCATAGCATCCCCAGGCAATTCTTTTTTTGAGGAAGAGGACGGAGGGGGGGGGGTTGAATTGGTAACCAAAGAGTTTGCTTCCCATTTCGCTAAGTATCATTTCTCTGAACTTAAATGGGTTTCTAGGGAATATGATTTCCCTACTTGGTAATGCTATTGGTGGGTAGAGACAAAAAATATTTCTTAAATATATTTCTATAATTTTAAAGAATCAAGGGTACTTCCTTATTATAGCAGCCTCCGAGGATGAATCACCAAGTGTCAGAGATTTATCGCCAAGGTAGGTTGTAAAATCTCACCAAACGTTTGCAGTCCTAAAGAAACAGCACTTGTTTATATTATTGTCATATTGCTTTTTCGTTAATGAAAACCTTGGCGAAATCTTAACTGCGACCTTGGCTTAATCAGATTTATGGGAGCCACTAGATAGTACCGAATCAAGCTATATATACAATTTCTTTCTAATAGTACAATGATTCTAGCTAAAACTAAATCTGCTTTTCAATTTCTTCGTCTACAGTTACAATTGCAATATATAGATATTAGTTTATTAAATGGGATGTTTTTATTTACTTTTGAAATTTATTTTTACCTTTACTTTAAGGCAGGAATTTACTTTTATGCATCAAAATTCTATTATCTGTACTACTGATGGGAAAAAATCAGTACAAATAAGATAACCATATGCATTACCTAAAAAACATATTTTAGTTCATCCGGTGAACAATATCTTGAAAAATTATAAATATTTAATCAACTGAACCTGATTCACTAGTACCTACTTAATCAAATTTAAAACATTATAATTTTTATTACATAGTGTTTATGTTAATCCATGTCTAGCCAATCCAAATTTCTTATAGAAAGCTGAAGGTTAATAGATCCTTGTAAATTGATCATCATTCAATGAATCGTGAGTACAGTTAACCAAATTTAAAAGGTAGTTGCAAAGTTTACAGTTAGTACATTACAAGGGCAGATTCAGGCAGAAATAAAAAGGGATTTACTTCGACACGTTTCTTTTATTGAACATTTGTTTTTGTAGTATATCAGTAAATAGTTATCGAAATTGATAAAATTTTTTTGATTAATCATAAAATGAAGCAAACTAGCCTAATAAAATGAATTTTATGTCATTTTGGGATTTATGACATTGCAATAAACTTTTATAAGTGAATCTATAGAATCACAAGAAATGACACATATATCTGAAAAAGGGGGGGGGGGTAATTGCCACAATGACTCATACCTGGATCTACATTAAGTTTCTTGTTACCATTATAGATATGAGATATTCTATATTGACGAATGCATAATAAGCATGAAACCAGTCCAAGAATGCTCATGCTGGTATCTGTAATAGGAATATCACCCATATTTTTTAGAATGCGTCTTATAGATGAGCTTTGTGTTTATAAACTTTGCCTTTGCAGTTTCATGTCGCCTGAGCTAAATTGTATATAAATTTTGAGCAGGCCACATGGAAGAACTGAAAATGTTAGTACACATAGAAGTTCTAAAAAATTGTGGTGCATGCTAACTTTCATGCTACCACTGCAAATTTTGATTATTTCATGATGACGAGCATATAATAAGTGAGAAACTAGTCCATGGATGCTAGTATCTGCAATAGGCGTGTCTTCTCCATTATATCCTATTCACAAATTGATATATTAGAATGTTGCAAAACTATAAGAGCAAAACAGTTTTATCAAGCTATTTTCACAAAAAATATTATGACTGGAGAAACAAATATGAGCAAGATAAATAGCAGATCTATTTTGAAGTTGAAATTGGGGCTGCAGCCAATATATTTCACATGACGTCTTTGATGAACAAGTATTTTAGCTATATTTCAAGCATTTAAAACTAACTTGAATGTACTCGGAAAGCTGTATTTATTTACTCATATTTGTTTCCTTTCACCTATTATGTGTACATATATTACGTAGATGGTTATCATAGAGACAAAATATCAATTTAGAATGTTCTGATATTAAAATATGGAATTATATGAGGGTCCTGCTGTCTAAGAAAAGTTGAAACCACTTTAAGTGAAATATCAGTTAGCATGAACTGCAGGCTAGGCACTATCAGTGCATATTATATATTCTATTATATATTTATTTGTTACATACAAAGTAGTTAACATGAAATTTGAATTAATGTAAAAAAAAAAAGCTATTCCTCTGAAAGTCAAATTTTTCAGGTAACACACTAAGTTAGAGTGCAAATCTCAACCAACTTGTTTATTTCTGGTAATATCGATTCAAATCCATAGCATCTATTCTATTGGTATATAACTTTTTAATACTTCTGTAAAGAAAGCAGGCATAAAAAAATTAGGTGACAAATCAGATTCTTTAAGAAAGTATTACAAATTTATATTCTCAAAAGCAGCAGTTTATTTATTTTGATCTATTGGTATCTTTTATTCACATAGAAACAAGGAGCGAGCATTAAAGGAGAACTAGAGTCAGTATGTACATACTGATTGTCAAAATTTTCAATGTTCAAGTATTAGCTGTTACATTGAAAATGTTTGAAGTAAATAAAAGTTTAATAAAGAATGCCAAGAAATTAACTTATATATTTAAAAGTATGCACTGGTTGTGACTGATGGACTTACCTGGTTAAAAATACCCCTCCCCCCTCCCAACTACAGGAAAAAATCTATTCGAATCTTTTTTTATTTACACTAAATCAAGACACACATCATATTGTAATTGTTAATGTGCATCAAAATTTCCTCAAAATCCAGAAGAAGGTGTATTGAAGTACTTTAATTGTAAATCCATTGACGCAGTTCTATAAAAATATAGGTATGTCATTTTTTTGGTTTTGCCACTTTGTTTTCTTTCGGTTAGTGATAGTGGCATAGCATTACTCACACCAATTCAAATGGTAAAGAAACCAATATGCATATCTATTTGTTTAGAATTTAATGGGAACAGCAAACAATTGATATATATAATTTTCGAAGCATGTCAGTTATTAAAATTTTTTAGCATAGAAAATTATTAGCACATCACTGGGTATATAGAGTGGGATGGATTACTCACCCTCTACACTAAATATTTTACCCAGGATTACATTGTAAGCCTGCATTTTTATTAATTTTAGATTCATTTTTTTAAAAAAATTCCACATTTTTTGTCCAAAATATTCCATTGTATGGCATTTTCTTTTAAATCAAACACATAGTTTTGTTTACAAACTTGCATAAATATTTGAAATAGACTTCAAAATAGGTTATGGTAACCCACATTTAAACGGTTATATATTTTGTTTTGGATAGGTAACTTGCTTTTCTGTAGTTAAAACATTAATAAAATAAAACAAATTGCCTCAAGTGCTATAAGTCATCAATGAAAATAGGATTAAAGCCTTTGGGTTGGTCGTGTGGTCTGGGCTTTCTACACGTACGGAATACAATATAAAATGGGCATAAGGTGCCTTTAATAAACATAATACATATAACACAAGCATTTTAAACTGTATGCTGTATATAATTTTTTTCCCGTAAATGAAGCATTTTTATCATTGATCAAGTAGTAATAATAATAATATATTTTATTTAATTCTTTAGTTTAAAATCATATCAAAAGCAAATAAATATGTGTGTATGAAGTAAAATACATGACGAAATGTATCTAAGAAAAATGTAAACACGTATAATCTCGAAGACGACAGATTTTGTCTTAAACTGTCAAACTTCAAAGTGTATGCTAGGCTCCGCCCATTACGTCATTTAACTTAAGCAATAGCGAAGAATCAGCCTCACAGCAGGGGGTATAGCGGGTACGTTTTCGGAACATGCATCCGACACAAAATCAGAAAGCAGGGGGGGGGGGGACCGTTGCCAACGGAAAGCCAAAGGAAAAACTATAGACCCCTATTCACCGAAAGCAACCAAGGAGGAACGAGGCAAGACAGGACGCCCGGTAGAAACCGTTGGACGAAAAATCACACAGGGAAGCGAAGGAAAAGGGGGTTGAGGGGCCGATCCCCAGGGCATGGAACAAACTTTCCCGTTGGAGTTTGAACTTTCTGCACTCCAACAGAAGGTGGTCAACAGTATCAGCAACTTGACAGGTGGTGCAGAGGGGGGAGGAGACCAGGTTCACCCGATAAAGCACCGCGTTAGTCAGAAGGGTCCTTGTCCACAGCCGAGCCAGCAGGGTTTCTCCGCAACGAGATATAGGGTAGTTCTTAAAGTACCAACAGCGGGCCTCGATGTGGCCAAAGTTAGAAAAATACTTGCTAGTGGTCCAGGCGCGATCTTCCGCAATGGCTCCCTTCCGCTTGAGCGCGGCAGCCAAGTCCTCCGGGGAAATCCACAATATGGAGTTTAAGTTGTCCGAGTGAGCTTTGGCGAGCCGATCAGCTTCTTCGTTTGGGCCAATGCCTTTATGTCCAGGCACCCATACCAATTTGATGGTTCGGGCCTTCTGGAGGGTTTCTTCCAGTCTCTTTCTGAGAAAAAGAATCACGTTCGGAGACTTTTTGTCCACTTTTCTGAGAGCCTTAAGAACAGACAGGCTATCTGATAAGATTACAAGTTGCTGCTCTTCTGTCATAGGTTCAGAGATGGCGAGACTAATAGCCAGGGCTTCCGTAGTAAAGATAGAGTTCAGATGAGGGACAGACTTTGAGCACCCGCGGTTAGCTGAGGCGTTCCAGACTGCAATGCTAGTAGCGATTTAGACGCGTCCGACGCTAGGCAGAGGTATGGTTTCTCCATGTCTCCCAATGCTCCATGAATTGCGCGCAGATTATAGAGTCCGGTAGCTTAGTGTCTTGAAACCCAAGATCATTGGTTGTGGATGGTAAGTCCCGGGCAGGGCCACCTATTCGGAGGGGGTGTCCATTGAATCAGGTCTGCTTCACGAAAGTCAAAGTCCAGACGAATTTCCTCCCACGTCTGAGCAGGTAGATTCAGGGTGCTCAGCGAGGAACCATCCAGGGTCCGGTTGAGCGGAGAGAAACGTCCTAGCGCTTTGTGCCTAATGATAAACCTGTGCTTGAGGCACTCGTGCCAGCGAGACAGCTCCCATGTCCCACTTTCTCTGCGGAGTACAGGAAGCGGTGTCCACTTGGGGAGCCCGGTGGCTACTCTTAAGGCCGCGTTGTAGAGCACCTCAATTCTCTTTTTGTCCGTGACACAGGCGTTGGAATGGATGATACTCCCGTAGTCCAACATGGATCTAACGACCCCATTCACTATACGAAGAAGGTGCCCCGTGGTAGTCCCCCTTTGCGAGTGGGCGATGTACTTTATAACGTTAAGCTTTCGAAAGCCACGCATGCGAAGTTCTTCGAAATGCTTCTTCCAGGTCAAATTCTGGGAAAAGTGGAGGCCCAAGATCCGGACCGTGGTGACCCAAGGTATCGTTCGGCCACACATACCGACGTTAAACTGGGGCAAGCTTTTTTTCTTTGAGAAATTAATCGCTGAGCACTTCGCAGGGTCGATGGTTAACTTCCAGTAGCTGCACCATTGTCCTATATTGGTCAACGTCGACTGGATATTCCTTTTGACCTCTGCCCATTCGTTCCCTTGGGCCAGAACAAAGATGTCATCCGCATAAACGACAATTTCGGTATTGGATACCGCAGTCTCGAATATGTCTCGCATGTAGATTGTATAGAGAAACGGAGAAAGGACAGAGCCCTGAGGAATTCCGCAATGGCTAGGTGTCTTTCGAGAGAGGCATCCTCTCCACCGGACCTGAAAGTATCGGTGGGAAACAAATTCGAAAATCCATTTTGCTATCCTTCCCGTGAAACCTGCGTCTAGCAGCTTGGCCAAGAGCCCGTCCCTCCAAACAGAGTCGTAGGCGGCTTTAATGTCAAGAGAGGCAAGGATTATATATTTTTTCGCTATTCTTGCAGCCATAATGTCTTCGTGGATCTTTGTCAGGGAAGTTGAGCAATCGCGAAAGGGGAGAAACCCATGGTGATTTTCGTGGAAGATGTCCTTCGTGAAAATCCTGTGGGTCATACGGGAAAGGATCATTCTCTCCATGACTTTCGCTACCACAGAGGTTAAAGCGATCGGACGATACGATTCAACAGCTTGCCTGTCTTTCCCTCTCTTCAAGATGGGGACGAGGACAGAGTTTCTCCAGGATTCAGGAATGTCACCTGTGGTCCAGCTTTTGTTTAGGAGGTTAAGCAAAATCAGCTGGTTTTCCCTGGTTAATCCCCGAAAGGTCTTGATGTGAATCCCATCACGACCGACAGACCCCTGGGACGTGTTGGAAAGAGATCTTCTAAGTTCTTTGAGCTCAAAAGGCGCGTTGAAGACCTAGTTCTCGTCGTCGCTGAAGTCTAAGGGGATCCCTTCCAGCGGTTCGGTGCGGCCATACCATTCAGCAAAAGCATGGCCTGGGACTGAGGTGACGAGGTGTCTTGTCCATCGATCTTGAGGATCCAGTGAGAGGTAGAAGGAGGATCACTCCTTTTATTGAGCGCTTTCAAGATTTTATAGATGAAACCGGACTGGGAAGCCTCTTGGCACACCTTCTGCCAATAGATCCGCGAGGCTGTTCGAGTGGCTTTTCGAAGCTTGCCAGAAACGTGACGGTAAGAGATCCAGAAATCTCGCCGGAGGGTGGTCCTAGCCAACCGCAAGAACCGCCTCTTTTGCCCCAAAAGAAAGCTGCATTCTCTATTCCACCAGGGGGCCCCAGAGCGTACGTTAAGGGCCTGCCACCGGGCGCTATCCGCCATAGCCGAGCCACAAACACTCAGGAAATGTTCGTACGAGATACTCCCTTCTCTGGACATTCTGAGCGACTTATTCAGCAGCAGATGAACTTTACCCCAGTTATACCTTTTTCGAATTTCTTGCCGGATGTTAAAAGGGATCCGCAGATTAATCTGTACTTTGATAGGAAAGTGGTCCGAGGAGAAGCAGTCGGCGTGTACATTAGCGCTGGACTGCAATGCAATATCGGACGAGCAGATGGAGAGATCGATAAGGGACGTATTCCCATTCCAGGAGATATGAGTAGGGACATTGTCGTTGAGGGGGTTGATGCTTTGTCCCATGATCCAATTGGCCACTATCTCAGCACCGGGAGAAGTCCGGTCGGAGCCCCAGCATCTGTGCTGGGAGTTAAAATCACCCAGGACAAGGAAAGGTTTGCTGATAGAAGCCAGGAGATTTTCCAACCAGGCTCCCTCGAAACAGCCCCTAGGGGAGTAAATATTAATGATCGACAGGGTTGAAGTCTGCCCCAACCGAAGCTTGATCCCAATCACCTCAGTACCGTGGGAGGAGTCTTCTGGAATAGCAATGAGCGAGGACGGGATCTGATCATTCACACAAATCGGAAGGGCGGTCAGCACGGTAGACGACCCGGTGGGGAAGGGAGAAAGGAACCGCCCTCGAAAGAAAAGTTTCCTGAAAGACCAACACATCAGCCGAACTGAAAAACCGATCAACAAGCCAGGGGCGCTTATCACGAAGACCTCGACAATTCCACTGAACAACCGAAAAACCCATAACAAAAACAAAAAAACGACAGCAGCACACGAAAAACGAAAAACAAACCCAAACAGCACACAAAACCCGAACCCCCCCCCCCCCCCGCGCAGCGAGGCTCAAGCCCCACTACGGAACATCCGCTTGTCTCTCTCTACCACTGGACTTCACCGCGTCCGCAGGGCTTAAGGCAAATTGCATGTTGTCAACAGTAGGCTCACTTTCTAATTCCATCATCGCATTCTCGTCATCGTCCTTTGATTTCTCCCGATTTAATTTTTTCTTTCCCGTTTTATCTTTCCGCTTTGGAGACGGAGATTGTACCCGTTTCGAACTCATTTGGTTTATTTTGCTATAGAGAGTTTTTATAACATTGGATATCCTCTTGTCCTCAGTTTCTTTAACGACTTTCTCTAATATATTCTTGCTTTCTTGCCTAATAATATTCATTTGGGCCCGTATTTCTGTTTCGATTTTGGCGCTGACCTCTTCCTTTAGAATGTTGTGCATTTCTACTTTAGGTGCTTGAAGAAAAGGTTTGAGGTCTTGTTGAGAGATAAGGTTGGTCGGGCCAACATGCCCAGCCGGGGTTTCTTTAACTGCACCTGCATACGTTCCTGATCCGGATCTCGTTTCCTTGTCTTTATATCGGTTTCGAGCTTCTTGTAGAGAAAGCCGATTTCTACATTTGAACCGCAGAAACGCGTCCTCTGCTAAATAGGATGGACAGTTCTTATCATTGCCTTTATGGACCCCTTTGCAGTTGGGCATTGTATAGCTTCTGCATTGCATGTCCCCGGTTCATGTTCGCCTCCGCAATTGAGGCATAACTGAGGGCCGCGACACATTTTAGTGTTGTGGTTAAACTTATAGCACCTGGTGCATTGGCGGGGCCGGTCTATGAAGAGCGAGACTCTATGAATTTCGAACTATAGGGTGACCGCATCTGGTAACTGGGTTCCTAGGATGGTTACCAAAACTGTCGAAGTGGGCTGGCGGACTCCCCCTGAAAATTTTGAGAACCGACGGACTTCTTTCACTTCGAATCCACCTTCCGCGAGTTCTTCTGCTATGTCCGAACACGTGACCTCCATGCTTATGTTAAACAATAAAAAACGGGATGTGATGCAATCAAATTGTAACGATGTTTTTGTTGGGACAGATAGCAGGGATTTCATTTCCAACAGTTTGTTAGCTGCTTCCAACTGAGTGGTTTGCACAAGAAGTTTGTTGGTTCGAGTGAGTTGCATTTGGGACAATACATCAGTGGCTCCGAGTACGGCCATGAGATTAGTTTTTAGTTGTTTAGGATGAGATCTGGGTATCGCTCCGTCGATAGCTTCTATGACTAGAGATATGGCCTGAACACCATGCTTGACAGCTGACGAGAGCTGTTCAGTTTGAGAGGCTTGGTTTGTGTATAGGAGAGGATCATACATGTTCATTTTTTCATTCAAATTCGTTGTATTCGCACTAAAAGAAGAGCTTACCCCAGGAAAAGAAGCGCTACCCGTATGGGTAGCCTCCACTGCCTTCGCCACTCTTGAATATAGTCTGAAGACGTAGTCGAAGCAGTCCTCCGAGCCACGTAGGCACCCGAGACGCCGCCCTTGCGTACGTTCGACGCAAGGAAAACCGAAAAAGCAAAAAGAAAGAAACCAGGCACACAAGCCAACAACCCCTTCACCTTAGGGGGAAAACTACACTTGAGTTTCACAAACACAAACCACAAACACCTACTAAAGGACACCAACACGCACTACGAAAACCAAAAAGAGCAGACGCCGCAGCGAGCAACCACCTTCCACATGACGTTCAACAGTTTTATAAATAAAATAAAATTATATCAACACTCCGGAATGGCTGACTGAGGTGAGAGATGGCTTTGGGATATTTGCTACGGAAGAACCGGCATAATCCCTAATGCTCCGACACTCTGGTATTTCAGTTTCAGCACGAGCGCTTATTCACTGCAAAGTCACTCCCGCCATAATATCACGTGATACATACGTCAGGCGCAAATTTCAGCGGACTAGCAGACTCAGCTCTTCCTACTGATTGTTTCTTTCTTCTTTTTGACTTTTTGTGTGACGTCCGTAGATATGTGGCCGCGGTGAATGAATAGAGTTCTTTGTTTTCTTCATGAGGAAATATACAGTGCAATTAGTTAATGCGTGATTTTGATATTGAAAATACACACACACACACATATATATATATATATATATATGTCAGAAATATTTATAACGTCAAATATTAATGTAAAAAATATTTATAATATATATATCATAAAATATATATGTCAAAAATATTGTACGATCAAAAACATAGTGTGGTAATTGCAGGAGGGAGTCGACCTTGATTGAAAGAAGTAGGATTAAAGAATGCTAAAAATACTTTTTCCTGCGGTGGTCAAACTAAAGTATGAAACGTAAAAAATTGACTAGCTTGATGTTTACATTTGTGACCTTTAAACTTCCAAGGGAGGGTAAATGACCCCTTGCGCTCCCCTATGGACGCCCATGGCAAAGCGCAAATAGAATTTTTCTAGGGGTGCAAACTATATGATTATACCTACAATATCTACTAGCTTGAAGACTACATTTGCAACCTTAAACGTCCACAGTAAGGCAAGTTTTCCCTTGCATTTCCTTATGGGCGCCCACGGTAAGGACACCCATAGAATTAATTCCATCCGTGACAAATTCAAAGATAAGGCGGTTCATATCGACTTGCTTGTAATCTGCATTTGTAACCTTAAACGTACACAGTAGGGCAAATTTTATTTTGCATTCCCTTATGGGCACCCATGGCAAGGACACCCATAGAACTAATTCCATCGACGACAAACTCAAGGATGAGGTGTTCCACATCGACTAAATTGAGACTTGCATGTCTAACCTTGAACGTTTATAGGACAGCAAGTGTCATCCTTTCCTTCGACTATGGGCGCCCATGTAACATTTTCCAATAGGGCAAAATCAAGGATGAGGAGTTCAATATCTGCTAGCTTGAAGACTACATTTGTAACCTTAAACGTCCACAGTAAGGCAAGTTTTGCCTTGCATTTCCTTATGGGCGCCCATGGCAAGGACACCCGTAGAATTAATTCCATCGGTGACAAACTCAAGGATGAGGCGTTCCACATCGACAAAATTGAGACTTGCATGTCTACCCTTGAACGTCTATGGTACGGCAAGTGTCATCCTTTCCTTTCACTATGGGCGCCCATGTAACATTTTCCAGGAGGGAACTCAAGGACGACGCATTCAATATCGACTATCTGGTAACCTACATTTGTAACCTTGAATATCCTGTTGGGATTAAGTGCTCCCTTGCCGTGCTCTATGGGCTCCCTGCTTATACTATTGCCCTCAGGACAGAATCTAATGGAGCCGAAGTTTCGATTTCCTCAGGGACGGTAAACAGCCTTTCCAGACCTTCCAAATGTCTCTGTGACATATTGAAACATTGCACACTTGCCATGGGCGCCCATAAGGGATGTTGAAAGTCACGAATATCAAACTAATGAATACTGTAAGTCTCGTCCTTGAGATTGTCCCCGCTGGAAAAAGTTCTATTGACGTCCTTGCCATGGGCGTCCATGTATTCTATGTATAATGTGACAACATAACATCGATGGAGAAAATCCTTGGCCATTATGATTATAACTGCACTGTGACCGAAACTGTGGCAATACAAATATAAAGTTAAACTTTTAATTACACAGAATCCTGTTAAAAGTATATATATGTTTGCAATGGCTGATGTAAAAAGAAAAAAAATGTATGATTGTATTAATAAGTATGTACAAGTATGAAGGTTCAGAAAATGTTATATGTAATAAAGTTATCAATTATAAAAAAATGTTTGATGAAGTATGAAAAGAATTGTGTTCAAAAAAATAATACTGTGTAAGTTGTACAAAAAAAATGTGTAATGATGTTAAAAATATAAAAGTACATCGTATAGTGTAACATTTCAAAGTGAATGTGCATATGTTTTAAAATAATTTAAATAGTCAAAATTTAAGTTAGCTTCAATTGAAAGCTGGACCGGGTAGACTTCTGGAGTACATAATTTATGTTTATTTAGTGTATATATATGCTAAAAACTTTTCTGTTACAGCAAGACTGTTGAACTTTTTCTGTACGAACTTTGTCCCCAAGAAAGTAAAAAATGCCAATTAAAAAGTGGCATCTGAATGGAACTTTTGTTCGAACTCTATTGTTGTTGAATTTTTTTTTGTTTTTTTTGTTGTTTGTGGGGAGATGTGTGAGGC
Organism: Amaurobius ferox; assembly: GCA_951213105.1. Lineage (NCBI taxonomy): Eukaryota > Metazoa > Arthropoda > Arachnida > Araneae > Amaurobiidae > Amaurobius > Amaurobius ferox. Next base: position 131,293,154 of record OX578145.1, read on the forward strand.
CAGAGTATGTCCTCACATGAGGCATTTTTATTGCAATATTTATGGTGGCCGGAACACCGAACAAAGCGTGCAGACTGGCTGGCACCGAACTTTACAAAAAGTTGAACTTTTAAGTCAAATACCATAAATCTGGGTGTTCCAGGCTACAGGGGTTAAGAGGACCACTGATATATATGAAGTGATGCCATTGGATTCAGGAGAACCAATGAGCACCAAGAGGAAAAAGGGCGGAGCTATCCCCCCCCTCCCCCCCCCCCCCCCCGCCGGAGGATCCACAAGAAGTCTCTTTCTAAAAGTGTCGTAGAGAACTCGGATACGAAATGTTGTTCCAGTAAGTTCGATACGAAGTAGTTGCAGCGAGCCACTCTGATACGAAGTGTCGTTGCAAGGAGTCTCATAAAAAAGGTTGTTAAAAAAGGACTCGGATACGAAATGTTGTTCCAGTAAGTCGCATACGAATAGTTGGTTCAGAAGTTTCTTACGAAATGTTGTTGAAGCAACTCTTATACGAAATGTTGTAGCAGTTGGACGGATAGGAAAGGAGTTGGGAGCAGATACTCATGCGAAAGAGGTTGCAGTTGACTGTAGGTACGAGATGCAAGCCACACACCGAAGAGTTATGGCCCTACGTTCAGCAATAAGACGGCAAGCCTCAGCGTGATGAGCCTTTCTATGCTAAAAACTTTTCTGTTACAGCAAGACTGTTGAACTTTTTCTGTACGAACTTTGTCCCCAAGAAAGTAAAAAATGCCAATTAAAAAGTGGCATCTGAATGGAACTTTTGTTCGAACTCTATTGTTGTTGAATTTTTTTTTGTTGTTTGTGGGGAGATATGTGAGGCCAGAATATGTCCTCACATGAGGCATTTTTATTGCAATATTTATGGTACCTAGAACGGCTAACAATGAATATAGCCTGGCTGGCGCCGGAGTTTACAACAAGTTGAACTTTTAGGTCAAATACCATAAATCTGGGTGTTCCAGGATACAGGGGTTAAGAGGACCACTGATATATATGAAGTGATGCCATTGGATTCAGGAGAACCAATGAGCACCAAGGGGGAAAAGGGCGGAGCTATCCCCCCCCCCCGCCGAAGGATCCACAAGAAGTCTCTTTCAAAAAGTGTCGTGGAGACTCGGATACGAAAATGTTGTTCCAGTAAGTCGCATACGAATAGTTGGTTCAGAAGTTTCTTACGAAATGTTGTTGAAGCAACTCTTATACGAAATGTTGTAGCAGTTGGACGGATACGAAAGGATTTGGGAGCAGATACTCATGCGAAAGAGGTTGCAGTTGACTGTAGGTACGAGATGCAAGCCACACACCGAAGAGTTATGGCCCTACGTTCAGCAATAAGACGGCAAGCCTCAGCGTGATGAGCCGGAGATTAAACTGTAAGGTATGTGCTCTGATGTTACCGGTCCTAGACACCTTCGTTAAATTAATATAAATGGTCACATATCTCCCATAACTAGAGTAATTAAATGATAGTTGATAATTATGATAAATTGTTGTTAGTGATAAATTGATGTTGTAAATAAATTATATTGTTTAAGTTAAATAGTCTAATCTTTTTTATAATGATAAATGAATTCTTTTCAGGACTTACACATAAGCAAAATAATTGGAGGGTTATTGTGGCACAACGACGAGCGATGTACGATTTAAATGTTAATTCCACTATATATGAATTTACGGCAATGTTAATGTGATTTAAAATAATGAATTTAATAATTAAAAGGTGTAATTAAAAGTTTAACTTTATATTTGTATTGCCACAGAAACAAGTTTTCAAATGGCAGTGGTTATGAATAAGTTTTCAAACACTCTGGTCATGACTGGAGGTCACCTGTCATAATCGTAGAAACTTTTCAAATGTTTCCCGAATATTATCAGTTTTAGTTAGATTTTGTCCAGTGGTATGCAATTCCTAGAAGCAATGCAATAGAAGAAGCAATTCCTAGAAGCATTGCTTACCTAACATCAGTTTAAAAAAATAATTTTTTTTACTATAATATTTCAGCAGAATTTGTGAAAAGGTGATTAATGATAGATTATTAGTCGCCAAGCTCAAATTAATCTTCCCTATATCAATCAATTCCCTATATGAAAACAAAATATAGTCACAACATTTAGGATGTTTCTTTGACACATATTTTGAAAAGAAAAGTCATGAAATTTCAATGGGCTGGGATTAATCGTTTTGGAGGAACTATTTCTTAAGGTAGTTGTGCGGTCAAAACGACCGCTTCCGTTGTTCTAGTGTTAATTCATTCGGCGTTATATGAAACTCAGATTAGTGCAAATCAGATTAATTAGTACCATGTTATATGGAAAAGGGAATACCGCATTATAAGAAACTCAGAATTAGTACAATACAGAACAATTCGTACCGTGTTATACGAAAACCACATTAAGTGGAACTCAGAACATATAAATCAGGCCGATTCATTCTACGTTATATAAAACTGAATTTTTAGAGTACCATATCATGATGAATATGGTTATGAAATATAAGTTTATAGATACAAAAGGCAACATGGCAACGGCAACATTCAAAATATGTTTACATATTTCGAATTATTTTTATTAAGACTTTATAAGAAAATTAAAAAGACAATGTGAAATATAAACTTAATAACTTTTTCCAACAAAAATTCTATTAGTATTCGTCACCTCTGTTAAATATTAGTTAGTGGCCCAATTCTTTTAATGTCCTCTTCACTTTGCACGTCTTCATTTTCGTTTTCAAATGCAGTTTTAATTTGTAACTCTGCCAAAATCTGTCTGAAAGGAGCTAAGCAATTTCTTAATTCTCTTTTAAACTTTGCACTTCGGGCTGATAAAGGATCATTTTCAATAAAGTAATTTTCCAATTGTTTATCCAAACCCAGACCCCTTTTCACATCACTTAAATTGAAATTTGAAACCCATTCTTTACCCATATTTTCGTCCACTAATGCATTTACAGTGAATGTATTAATTTTTTTACAGATGATTTCCCTGATAACTGAAATTGAAATATGGTGATGTAAGTGGGTGAAAAAATAGGGGAATTCTCCATTAATTTCGACCCGTAAAAGTGTAATAGAAAAATTCATGCTATAGGGAGACTGCTTAAACTGCGTGGTTATAGAAACAGCGTTATAAGACTGCTGCGTTTTATGAGTATCGCCTTAGGAGAGGGCTGTCTCAATTTTTGTTGCACATTATATAGAATCCGCATTATGAGAGTACCGCGTTATAGGAGTATTGACTGTAATATATTTTTTCTATTGTTTTTATATACCAGAATTAAATGTTGTGCTTGCCTAAAACAAAATATCGCTGCACACCACTGATTTTATCATTTCATTTAAAAATCAATTCGGGGACCTTGTACGTTTATATATGTAACATATTACAATTTTGTTTTAAGTTTTTATAAAGAGTTAATTTTGTAGAAATATTTTATTTATTTTGGTTATATGGCTGACAAGGGAGTTAGCGTCTATCCAAATAATTTGAGATCAAGTTACTTTTCTTTTAATTATATAATATCCAAAATAAATAGATAAAACATTCCCTGTCTAAATATGAATAAACAAAAGATTTTTACTTTGTCTAGTAAAGCTAAGCGTCAAGCGGGATTTTCAGGAAAGACGAATTTTTCTCTCTCTACCCACATCGGAAGATATTCCATTGGAAATGGAACTTAAAGAAAATAATCACACAATTTATCAGAAATTCTTTGATAGACATGTCCAAGCTATAAGGAAGTGGCTGTTCTCTTAATAGTTAACAGGAAGTTTGACTTATAAAATTGCTAAATTATAGATGTTTTGATATTATAGGGTTGTTTCGATATTTTTCAGAGTTAAAAACTCGACATATGGAATTGATATTTTTTAAAAAATATGAGACATTCATCTCAAATATCCTGATGTTTTAATTTATTCAGTTTCTTCTTACATTCTTTGATTTTTAACACTTTACAACATAGTTGAAAAGTGTTTATGACTTTGTTCATTCTCTCTGTCTGTCTGTTAGCACGATAACTGCCGTAAAAATGACTTTATCAAAATGAAATTTTAGTATGTTGTTCCGACGGTCTATGGGACCTATGGAAATATAAATGAATAATATCACCCAATTAGTTTTGGATTGAACCCGGGTTGAAAAAATGAAATACATTGAACCCTATGGGACCTAATTTTTCAAACATTTTTTAAGCGGATTTAAAATTCACAAATTGCTTCAAAAGTTTTAGGAAATAATCATATTATCTAATAAAATATATAAAAAAAAAAATTCAGTAGAATATATTCAGTAGTTTTTGAAATAAAAATTAAAATAATAATTACACCCTTTATATGAAGAGATCACGTGACCCACTTCAAAATAAAATATGGCATCCATCTTGTGTCAAAATCGTGAGTTTTAAAGTTCTTTTTAATTCATAGTGTTGTATCCGTCTTAAAAGCTCTTTATTTTTGCTTAAATTCTGTGCATCTACATACTGAAACAACGCAATTACAATATATTTGAGTTTATATGATCATCAAACTTTGATTATTTCTCCAACGAAGTCTAATTTTTACTTATGGAGAATGTAAACACCAAAAGATGTAGAATTAGTTGTATAAGAAATGCAGCATTTCTTTAACGCAAAATTATTTATCTCATGGAGTCTGCAGTATAGGTGATATGAATGAAACATTCTTTGATTTTACACAGAGAACCAGACGATTTTTTCGTTGAAGTTTTAAGCATAAAGTTAAATTACTTGTACCTCCATGGTTTTAAGTTTTTAAATAAAATGCATTATTGAAGTATTGCGATGAATGAAAGGAATGGAAAAAAGTTATTGAATGAAATGCTGCTTTTATAGTGAGAGCCTGGCGATTTATATTTCGATGACGTCATTTGAATAAAGTTCATTTGTTTTTGATAAAGATTTAAAATATAATAAATGATTGTAGTATTGTGATACTTTTAAAAATATTACCGAGGAATGTATCGCATTTTAGAGATGTTTAAATAAAATCGCATTGAAGTTGGAAAGTGTTTCATAATAAATGCTTTATGCATGATTGATCTTTCTTGTTTTATCTTTTTATGGGATATATAACTTACAATTTAGCAATAGACACATTTTAAATGTATTGTTTCTTAGATTAGAATTAAATTAATTCAATATTGACTAAATTAAAGAAGCGGATATATAACTTTCAATTAAGCAATATAGACACTATTTAAATGCATTATACTTTGGATTAGAATTAAATTAATTCAGTATTGACTCAATTAAAGAATAATTTTATTATTTTGTAATGCTATTGTATAGAGAAATTTCACGGATAATCACGACATTTAGACTGAAAAATACACTTAAAAACATCATGGACGCATTTCGAACATTTTGGGAAATATTTCAATCAGTGTGTGCGTGTATCTGTGAGGTGCGAATGCACGTGGTTATCCTTATTTAGGTGGAGGTATAGATAAAAAGGATGTATTATCAAATTTAACAGAAAAAATATGTAATGGAAGTAAATCAAAGAAGTTGTATAATCAAGTAGTTTTATTGTTAGATATGTTATTAAAAAATGGTGCAATGACTTACAATGATGTACAACAATATTATAAACAATTTCTCCTATAATAAATGATAAAAAATAAAGTTTATTTAAGTGAAGGTCAGAAAAATAAACTTAAATCAGCTTTTAGAAATAAAGAAGAACTAACATTACAAATAGATAAATCTAAAACTCCTAATCATGAGATGTATTTAACTAAAACTCAAATTATTCATATTAATGATGGAAAAAGAATTACAATCAGTAAAACTCAATTAGGTAAAAATGGAGGATTTTTACCATTTCTAGCAGCACTTATGCCCTCTTTAATAACCGCTGCTAAATTTGCAGTTCCAGCATTAGGAACAGGTGCTTTATCAGGATTAGCTAGTTCAACTGTACAAAAAAAGATGAAAGGATCTGGGGGGAAAAAAACGTGGAAAGGGGATATATCAACCATGGGAAATAGTAACAAAATGATTGAAGAAAATATGAAAAATGAAAAAGGATTTAGAGGTGTATTTAACTCTGATTTATTACCTAAAACAATAGGGAAAATTTGAAAATGGAATCATTAATTTAGATGTAGCAACAGGTCCTGGAACTCATTGGGTTTGTTATTATAATGATCCTAAATATAAATATGTGGAATATTTTGATCCGTTTGGTGAATATGACAATATGAAGAAGGACTATATTCCTAAAAATATTAAATCATTTCTTGTTACATCCAATAAAAAACCAAAAATAGGTCATGATAGTTTTTTACAGTAACCTACATCTGTGAAATGTGGTTTATTTTGTATGGAATATATAAGAGAAAGGAATAAAGGTAAATCACCTAAAAATGTTCTCAAATCATTTCCTACACAAAAACCCAGTGACTATAATGAAAATTTTTTCTGTATAAACGATAATATTAAAACCTGAAGGTCATGAGAAATCAGAGGAATTTACTGTAAATTATATTACACCTCTTAAATTAAAAAAAATAGCTTTACAGTCGTTTTCTATGGAAGTTTCATGGTTTAATATAAGTGAGAATTATGGAAATAACATATTTAGAATGTATACATTAGACACAGATATAACAATTGTTATCTCAAATGTGTGTGTGTGAGTGTGTGTGGTAATTATACTATAAGAAGTTTAAATGAGTATATGATAAAATATTTGGTGAGGATCCACCTGTGAAATTTGGTATTATTGAAGCTAGACAAAGAATAGCTATTAAACTGAAAAAAGGTTGGGTAATTGATTTTACAAAAAGTAACTTTCATGAAATTTTAGGTTTTTTTAAACCGATATACGGAAGTTATTATGAAGAAACAGAGGTTGAAGGTGAACATATAGCTGATATATCCAATGGAAATGATAATATTTATATTCACTGTGATGTTATAAAAGGATCTTTAATAAATCAATCTAATTCTGAAGTCATTTATTCTTTCATTAATAAAAATCCTCCAGGTAGTATAATTTCAAAAGAATTTAATAATTGGATATATTTTCCTGTTAAAACGGATCCTGTTGAAAGAATAAAAATGAGGATTACTAATCAAAAAGGTGAATTAATTGATTTAAATAAAGGAGCTGTAGAATTTAATTTTATACCTATTTTTGAGGATAACTACGTTAAAAAAATATATCAATTGTTAGACCAGGTTTTTCTTCATAAATAAATGAATAAACATAGATTATATAGAAAAAAAGTAAAAAAGGTAAGGTTTTGTTGAAAACTGAAGAAAAACCTCAAACACGGAATAAATTAAATGAAATATTTTCAATGAAAAAGAAAGGAGGGAGTTTAAAAATTCTTCCTAAATAAATGCAAAAGATTTATGATTTGAGTGATACTCATTATTATTATAATGATCAAATTAAAAGTTATGAAATAAGAGAAATTCACCCAAAAGAACATAGTTCAGATGAGAATGCCACCTATGTTTTTCATATTAATGATACTAAAGCAAAAATTTTATATTCTAGAGGATATCTTGAACAAAAATTAAAAAATACAAAAAATGATAAATCATCCATTGGAAACGAAAATGTGAGTCTGGTAAATGGCGGAGGTTTTATCAAAACTTTAAAAGTACATATAGGAGATACCGAAATTGAATCAAATACACAGTCAAATTTTTCAATCATGAAAAATGCTTTATGATTAACTCATCATGGTTTAAGATTAACTCATTATACTCCTGATTATGTAACATCACAAGCTCAAGATGAATTTTTTTATCTAGATACAGCTGATTCAGCTGACCGAAAAGAGTTAATATATGAGGATACTTTACAAGATACTACTAAAATAACAGATTTTTTTAATAATTTGAAAATGAATAAAGATTATGACGAAGAATTCGCAAAGGGATGGGAACTAACGAAAGATAGCAATGTCATTAAAATATGGACACCCTTAAAAGATGTAATCGATTTCTTTAGAGAATATGAAAAGGTAATTAGTAGTATCTTTACGAACGTATGAGCGCACCTATATTTTTAATATTAAAAACTATATTTTATAGCTTATTTTTATCTTTTTATATAAAAAAAAGGTATCGATCCATTTTAATATTAAAAAAACATGATTTTATATCTAAATAAGGCCTTTTTTACATTTAGACCAAATTTTAGATAAATGCGTGAAAAAAAGATAGGCTGCCCCATATTGGGGCTACCTCATACATAGGATGAAATTAAATAAATGCGTGAAAAAAAAGAGGACTTCCAAAATGAATGGAAGCCCTCTAAGCTTTAAAATAAATGGGGGGACCGTTAGTCCCCCCATAAACATGAGACGGTATAAAAAAGGATTTATATGAAAAAAAAAAAAGAGGACTTGAATCCTCTAAATAAACTTTATATTGAAACGCGTCCGTAATTTACGGACGTGTTTTTATAGAGATGAACAGATAGAGTTATAAAATAGAGTTTTATAAATAATATAAATAAAAAAAGAAAGTTTAATATATATTAAAAGAATTACTGCCTGATATAATATACACTTGGAAAAATCACATAAAATATAATCACTTTTTTTCAATAAAAGTAAGTTGTATACAATCTTTACTAAATTTTTTCTCTCCACCAAAATTATAATATGACTTAATATTCTTACTAATTTTTTTAAGATCTTTATCATTATAATTACTTAAAAATGCTGTTCCAGTATCACCGTTTGATTCTATAAATCTTGCTATTACACTAATTCCTTTCTTTTCTAGAGATTTTTTAACTCTTAAGATATTAAGCTTTCTCTACATGTATGACTATATTTTTAATACTAAACATTTATTAAATCTCTTTGAGAACCGACAAAAAAAAAGATTCGGCTTTTCATTATCCATTCTACTTTGAAGGAGAAAGTTTATCAGCCCGGGATGTAGTATTTGTTTCATTAAGCGGATCAAAATATTATTTTTCGAACGCGTTGGGAAAAAAATTCCCGTGAAGTAGGAAATGTTTTTAGATAAACCTCATTAAGACTGATATTTTTCAGACAGCACGCAGTCGCTAACGGATGTTTAAGAGTGAGGAAGTTTATTCTTTATCTAAGACGGACATATTTTTTTTAATTTGTTTAGCGCGAAGGAGAGATTTTCTCCTTGATAGGACAAAGTGCGAGCACATATCTATCAACGCGCGGCGCAACAAATATATTTGGAGGATCCTTTCACACATTTATTTAATTTCATCCTTTTTACAGACCTGAGGCCTCATAACTCTCAAAATAAGGTAGCTCCAAAATGGAGCGGCCTATCTTTAATCATTTATTTGGTCTAAATGTAAAAAAAAGGCCTGCTATAAAATCATGTTTTTAATATTAAAATGGACCTTTTTTATATATATATATAAAAAAAAAGATAAAATTAAGTTTTTAGTATTAAAAATATAAGGATTTTTTTTTTTTAATATCTTCAAATTTATAGTATATCTCTTTTTTCACGCATTTATCTAAAAAAAAAAAGTCAAAATTTAGTCTAAATGTAAAAAAGACCTTATTTAGATATAAAATCATGTTTTTAATATTAAAATAGACCTTTTTTTTATATATATAAAAAGATAAAAATAAGCTATAGTTTCATATGAAAAACGAAGAGATTTAAAAAAAAAGAGACGTGATTATAACTGTAGAAAATTGGAAAAAACTATAAATCAAGCTAATTATGTATGTAAAGTTCTTCATAATCTCAAACCAGCTATGATATTAATAATTATCATGCTTCCTCTAATTCGTATTCGTATTTATCATTAATCATACCTGAATACTTAAATAAAAATCTACCTTTATTGATTTCATTTATCGATTTATCAGAAAGTTGTCCATGTATATTCGCTAGATAATAATCTTTTTCTAAATCGTCCACATATAACTTTGCGATTACTGTATTTCCATATTTGGTTTTAATTTTTATCAATGATATTAGATCATATTCCCCAGGATATAAATCATTTAATTTAAATGTCTTGGGATAACCTCTCAGTCTATTGAACTCTTCCATTTATTAGTAAACATTTTTTTATAAATACTCATAAATATCTTTTTGATTTTCTAAAGATTTATACATTATGGTACAAATCCAGGGGGGGATGGTCATCCCCCCCTGAATTATAGAGATATTAAGAAAATTTTAGATTATTATAATACAAAATAATAAAATATAAAGAAATGAATCAAGTATTTATAAACAAAAAAAAAATAGTTTTATAAACAAAATTAAAAAACCTTCTAATATATTAAAAAAATGAAATCCTTTATTGATTCATCTAAGATATCTTCTAAATATATCCTAGGCTATAAATCAATTAATTTAAGTGAACATTTATAAATTCATGACCAATAGAATAAATTCTTTGAAATAACATATAAAACTCCTAATCCTTTCAATTTAATATCTTCATTTTCTTCTTTTTCAATTAATTCAGTCAACCTTTGAAAATTTTCTGATAATAGTTTTTTATTATGATCATATTTTATATATAAATCATACAATTCATTACAAAGATAAGTCATATAGTAAATTTCTTCAGACTTTGTAAAATTTAAAGCTCGAATATCACCTAAGCACTCATCCATTTATTAGTAAACATTTTTATAATGTCCTAAAGCTCTAGTATTCATACCATCTTCTAATATAAATCTTTTATCATCTTTTGCTGATAAAGCTATCTTGTTCACTTGAATTGAATACAATTCATGTTTCTTACTTCTAATTAAATTCTGTGTTCTATATTGATCTTTTTTATTTAATAAACAGTCTTTATAATCCTCAAATGATATTCTGTTTTTAACGGTACTAGTCTTAGTACCTTTAGACCTCTTAATCTCAAAATTTTTATCTTCAACACTCTGTTTTTCTAATCTTATTGAATACATTTTACTTCTTAAACCTACAAATTCTTCCATAATCACACCGTTATTTTCATCTTTCATTTTACCTATTACTTTTTTATTACATCTAGGCATATTATACAGATTATTTACTTGATAATCAGATGTATCGAAATAATCAATCATAGACTTCATATCTTCATAAAAGTCATCTGTTTTAATATCATATATAAAACTATCTGTATCCATATATAATAACTTAATATTATCTTTATATCTCGGTTTCATAACATTATAATGAAAATCATACATTAAATGTTTAGATAAATCTAATATACTCATTCCAACATAAATCGGTTTATTAAAATATAGTTTTGTTTTTTTCATGTGAACAGCTACCAAATTTTCATCAAAAATAGTTCTACATTTGAAATTAGGTTTAGCAATTAATTTTTTAACTTGATCATAATTACAACATAATCTTACATCGATTCGTTTTCTTATAGATTCCATAGTTTTTCCAAATATAGAATTATTCATTAATTTATAAAAATCTTTCTCAAAATCATTAGCAGCTATCTTTCTCATTTCAGTGTTTAAATCTATATATTTTTTTAACCAATTCGGTTGTTTAAATTGTAATACTCTATGTACTCTTACAGCCTTTAAACCCATTTTCAAATATTGTTTTAAACTTCTATAATGAACTACATATTTCTCTTTATCATGTAAAGTTGTTAATAACTTACCTTGTTTCGAATTTTCAGGAATTCTATTTTCAGGACATAATGGTAAATCTGAATGATAATCGTGTAACTCTTTTGGATATCTTAAACTAATTTCAAATATATATCCAATATCTGAATCATCTTTTATTTTATTGTTATATAATTCACGTTTAACATAATTTATTTCATTACACCATTTAAATTCTCCATATGGTAAATATTGACTCATAGCCCATCCATATAAATTATTAGCATCTAAATACATTAAATAATTGGATTCTTTACTTTTATCATAATTTTTCATATATTTATTATTAGCTTTTCCATATCTATTACAACATTGTGAAACACCTCCTCTTAAACCTTTTTCTATCATGAGAATCATATCATAATCATTTAATAAATCTAATTTAACATTTGTTATTTTTAACATTGCATCCCAAGATAAACCAGGAGCTGTAAAATACCAATCTGGATCTAATTTATAAGTTTTTAAACAAACATCTCTAAAATTTTCAAATACATCTGTTAAAATTAATACATCTGTTTTAACATATAAATCTGTATATTCACCTAAATTTTTTATATTAAATTCTTTCCAAACACGTTGAGCATGTTTATATTCTTCATCAGTTATATTACATTCATTCAATTTATTATAAAATTTATCTTTTGAAAGTAATTCTGTTTCTTTGTATTTATCTCTAGAATCCATATAATCATAAGGATATACACCTTTTCTTGTAATGAGATCTAATTTATCATCAGGAAAATGTAATGATGTCTCTCTAAATTTAGATTTTAAGTATTTAATATATTTCATTTTTCGTATTTTTGGTGGACACTTCTCAATATTTTCGGGTCTCAAGTTTTTTGATAAATTATCTAAACTGCAAGACATAAATTTAAATGAATCAATAAATCTCAATTTCATACCTCCTATTTTTTTGCTGAAAGATATATATTTTTCTTCAGTATTAGGTATAACATCTATTTTTGATTGATCAAATCCAAGTTCTTTTATAAACAAATGAGAATCATAACCTGTTAAATTATGAATTTTTACTGGAATAAATTTTGGAATTTGATAATTTAAATTACAAATATTATGAGCTGGACCTCTATATTTTCCAGTTATATGACAATGATCAATTACTTTATCATCATTTAAGATTTGATTTTCACATATATGACAAATATTAGTTCTTTTATAATGATTTTCATCGAACTCTATCATTGATTTGATATTTTCATATTTTTTAGTTTTGTCTTCTATCATTTTTTCAATTTTAAGAGTATCCTCTTTTAACATAGATACAAACTTTTTGATTGTATCTGGTCCTCTATAAACAACAGGAGGTTTATAGTATTCATTTTCATATTTGATATAATAACAAAATGCATCTGCTACATGTTTTTGATATTTCACAGTATATGATTTAGTTTGATCTTGCTCACATGTATCAATTTTAGGTAAGAGAGATTCAAAATCAGCATATATAGTATATGGTACTCTCATTTTTCTTTCATGATTTTTAAATTGAATAACTTCATCTTTTTTAGGCATATTAATTGTGACAGCATCTTTACAGTATTCCACATGTATCTTTAATCTTTCCTCAGAATAAAAATAATTTAAACATCTATCACATAAAAATATACGATGATTATTAGTAATTTGTGATCTGATCAAACAATTCATATTTTTAATCCAACAATAATGATCTTTCATATAAAACAAGTTTACATGTTTTTCTAATTTATTGTTAGTTATTCTAAGTGGATAAATTGAACTATCATAACTATAAACATTTACAGATATATTATTTAGTTTTTCAAATTTCTTAATATTGTCTAACGAAACAGGAAAATCAATACCTTTAAAATTTAATACATCTTTATATTGTTCATATTTTGACACTCTTTGAGGATCTTTTTTTACAGGATGAATTGCTGATAATATTGACCACATAAAACATTTATTATCTTTATTTTTTACATTTATTATAGCTTGTTTAGATTTAATGTTTTCACGTAAATCAATATAACTTGATCCTCTCAAGGGTTGATACTTATTTATTCTCAATTCCAAAAATTTAATTTCTTCAAGACTCCAACCAGATCCTTTTGATATAAAATCATCAGATTCATTTATTAAGTTGTCAATAACATAATCATAAAAAGTATGTAAATCATTAGATTTTAATATAATTTGATTCTCAGTTTTGAATGTAAATTCTTGAATTTCTTCATTCAATTTATACAAACAAAACAATTTAAAATTTACCTTTATTCCATTAAATTCTTTCATAATATGCTTTATTTTTTCTATTACAACCTTTCTTTTCTCTTCTAAAAATTCTAGAGGGGTTTTAATATTATTATAATTATTAATTCTATATGATATTAATCTAGATTTATAAGCAGTTTCATATTCCTTAATTTCTACATTACCTTCATCTAATGCTTTTTTATGTTTTCGACTTGATATGTGATTATCTAAATGTTTATAATATATACCGCAAATAATACATTTTCTTTTTTGTTTTGATCTTTTAATCATTAAGTCTTTCTTTATATGTTCTTCTTCATCTTCATAATATTTACCACATATACGACATTTTCTATCTTCTGTAAATAACTTTTCAAGATTTTCTTCTACCGTAAATACATTTTCTTCAGGAAAGACAGATTTAAAATCATTTTTATCAAATCTTAAATTAAAAGAATCAAAAATCTTTTAATTTTTTTACGTTTTTTAGGTTTATCAATAAATATTTTTTTCTTTTTTTCCAAGTATGCTGACAAATCTAAATTTAATAAATCTACTAAAACAGGTTTATATTCACCTGTTTTTCTGATATATTTAGTTAATAATTTTATTAAATCAACCTTCTTACAACCTTTAGGTTGTTTAATATTCAATAATTTTACTACTTTTCTAAGTTCATTAATAGTCTTTGACTTTAAGTTGAGCTCAATTTATTAGGAAACATTTTTTACAATACTTTTTCCAAGATGCTTACTGTGATAAATACTTTTTAAATGCCTCTTTTTGTGTGTATAGGTATATTGCATACCACATTCACATTTAAATTTTTTATATTTGATTATGGAATCACAACATTTACAACTTTGGAAATAAATTTTTTCATTTCTATGATATATGTAAAACTCATTTACCGATTTCATAGTCAAACAGTGTATGCACTTTTTTGTAAGCTCCATTTATTAAGAAACATTTCATGAAATACTTTGTAAAAAATCATTCCATATTTTTTCATATTTCTTTTTAACTTTTTGAACTTTTATATTATTTTCAATATTAAAAATATCACAAATTTTTTTCATAAAATAGTAATAGTTAATTGATTTCTCATAATACATAAAATCTAAAAATTTTAAAAACATATCCTCAATTTCTTGAGAAATATTATATTCCCTTCTTAATCGGTTAAAATAACAAACTCTACTATTATATCTTTGTTTTAAACTTTCGTAATCGATAACATAAAAATGTTCTTCTTCTTCTGAATCATAGATTAATTTCATCTTATTCATTTATACTAATTCAGATGTCCAACTATTAAATTCATCAGGATATCCTAGCCATTTTACATAATACTTATTTCCTTTCTTTTTTATGATTTTTTCAATTTTATATACATCATCTTTTTTATTATATTTTACCATTTCATTTTCATAAAAAGTTCCTTCAATTTCTTTACTGTTTAAATCTTTTAATCGATAAGTAATTGGATCTGTTTTCAATACTTCAGAAACTATAAAAATCTCTTCAGTGAATGTAGAATCATCTACTTTCCTGAATGTTTTCTTAATTGTAGATATTCTAACACTATCTCCTATCTTAAATTTAGGTTTTTTCATGATCTTTTTAGTATATAAATTTTTATAAACTTGAGATTCATTTTCTCTAGCCTCAACAGGTGTCATTTTTATAGATCTATGATAAGAATTGTTATAATTTTTAAGTAATTTAGGTAATACATCAATATATCTTTTAGTATTGTTAGCATGCATATATTTTATAATTTTTTCTCTTATACTTCTATTAAATCTCTCAGCTATTGCAGATTTTATTTCTTTATTTTTAGTTGTAAACCAATGTATATTATTATCTTTGAATAGTTTTTGGGTCTGTTTTCCTGTAAATTCAGTACCTTCATCTGTTAAAATGAATTTTGGTATTATTTCTTTAAAAACTTGTTTAAACCCTTGTACTACTTCTTCAGATGTTTTTCTTTTTATAGGAAAAGCCCAAGCATATTTATTAAAAGCATCTATAACCGTTAACAAATAATTAGTTCCATCATTATATTTGCTATAATTTTTTATAAATAACAAATCAGCGTCAAATTGATTATTACTGTTTGGAACATAAACTCTTCTTCTTTTAAATTTACGAATGACAGGTTTATATCTAGTATATACATCTTGTTCATGTAAAAATTCTTCAACATTAGGTAACCCTGTTTTTCTTTTCAATTCATTAATTCCACAATAACCTGTTTCTGGATTATAATATGTCTCTTTTAACTCCCTAAAAAAGTATTCTTTTTACTTCCACAAATAGTACAGATACCTTTACCAACAGGTTTATTATTTTTAAAAGTAGTTTTATAATAATTTTTAGTTGGGGTTTTATCTTTACACTTGACACAATATATAGAAAGACCTAATCCAAAAGTTTTTTTAACTTTAATAATAGGTTTAATAATTCCTCTAGCTAATCTTTCTTGAAATGTTGGATCTTGTATAGCATTTAAATTATCTATTAATTTTTGATCAGCAACATGTCTCAGTTTTGTATCTTTTGTTTTATTGTAATCAATATCATGTTCTTTACATGCTTTATCAACTCTATTTATTCCAGGATCACCTCTTTTTAATCTTTTTTCTAATTTTGTATTTGGGCCACAATATTGATATCCTGGTAAATGCATTTCTGGAAGATTTACTTTTCTTGTATCCATCCAACAATATCACCACCTTTCTTTTTACAAACCATTTATTTATTTAGAAATTTATATCCATTCAATTGCATTTGTTTTACGTATTTTTCAACTGGATTAAATTTTAAACTTTTTATGAAATCCTTTTCACACATATAAATTTCTTCTTCTGTCATATCCTTAGCTTTAAACGAATTAATGAGTTCTTTATAAAAATTATAACAATGTCTATATTCTTCTTTCCTTTCTGCTATTTTTAATGTGAGATCTATGGCTTCTACTATACCAACTGATAAACTTAAAAATGCTAGAGGTAGAAAGGCTATTGCTGATAAACCCGTTCCACTTAGAATAACCTTACTTAATGATAATGAAATACTTATCTTTTGATACATATTTCTACTCTTTCTGTAAACATATAATCTTTTTTCTAAATATACATCCATTTATAAAGGATTAAATTTTTTCCTGTATCTCATATCAGGATTCACTAAATCTAACATAAAAAAATCATATTTTCCTTGAACACTTTTTTTATACATTTGTTTGAATTCTTCAGTACTTAATAAACCATCTATCTCTCTTATAATCTGTTGAATTTCTTTTGGTTGTAGAGTGAAAAATATATCGTAATTACAGTTCCTTCTTATATTGATAGGTGTTAAAAAATATGACTGAGTTAAATAAATAAAGGATGTGTTTTTCTTTCTACCTCTAATAAATAATTCTTCGATGTTTTTTTGATCTTTCTCAATCACACAATCATCAAAAATAACTAAATTCTTTAATGTAGGATTTAAATCATCTACATTAATAAAATTTTGATCTGAAGAAAATAATACTTTTTTTTTTAATTTATCATATAATTTTAATAATCTTTTCTTATTCTTTATATTCTTACATTTCAAAATATCTTCTCTTTCTATATCTTCAAACAATGTATATTTTTCTTGTAATTTAGAATATTTAGGTTCGTATAAATCTTTTGCACATATATATAATGTATTAAAAAATAATAAATCATAAATCAAATTTAACAGTAAATTTGTTTTACCTGAACCTGAAGATCCTACTATAAGCAATCTAAATGGATGTTTAGGTAACAAAGGATGTTGTTTAGGATCAGGTAATTCTTCTGGTTCTGTGTAATCTTTAATTTTTATCATAATTTACTAGCAGTAAAAATAAAATTTGCTGCAGTAAAAAAATAATATTATATAAATGAACTTAGAAAAAGAACGGAAACACAAGTTTTTAAAGCAAATAAAAGATTCAATTAAAATAGTAAAAATAGAAAAAGAAATATTAAAGAATAATGAAGATCAACTAAAAGAAAAAATAGGTATTCAAAAAACCTTAGAGGAATTTCATAAACCAATCACTCAAGAAATTGAAAAATATGAAAAATCAAATAAAGAAGTTGTGAAAAGTATTCAAAATGTTGTAGAAAATATTTCATTTCCATCTATAGAAGAGCCTATTGAAGCTGTGAAAGAATTAGTATCTTATACTTATGATATCGATCAAAATTTAAATTTAAAATATTTAAAAGAGGAAAAATTATACAGACCGTCAGTATTTTTAAAGGATCAAGAAAAATTAGAGGAGATGTATGGAAGAGCTAAACAGTTAAAAGAAGGATTATCTAAGAAAAGAGGCAACTTAAAAAGTACAATTTCTAGAGCTAAAAATTTTTCAGAGGAGGAAAATAGAGGGAGAAAGAGGGAGAAAATATGAAAAATGAAAAAGGATTTAGAGGTGTATTTACCTCCGATTTATTACCTAAAACAATAGGAAAATTTGAAAATGGAATCATTAATTTAGATGTATCAACAGGTCCCGGAACTCATTGGGTTTGTTATTATAATGATCCTAAATATAAATATGTGGAATATTTTGATCCGTTTGGTGAATATGACAATATGAAGAAGGACTATATTCCTAAAAATATTAAATCATTTCTTGTTACATCCAATAAAAAAATAGGTTATAATGATAGTTTTTTGCAGAAACCTTCATATGTGAAATGTGGTATATTTTGTATGAAATATATAAGAGAAAGGAATAAAGGTATATCACCTAAAAATGTTCTCAAATCATTTCCTACACAAAAACCTAGTGACTATAATGAAAATTTTGTTATGTATAAATGATAAAATTAAAATCTGAAGGTCATGAGAAATCAGAGGAATTTACTGTAAATTTTATTACACCTCTTAAAATAAAAAAATTAGCTTTACACTCATTCTCTATGGAAGTTTCCTGGTTTAATATAAGTAAGAATTATGGAAATAACAAATTTAGATTGTTAGACAAAGATATCAGTTCAGATATAACAATTATTATCTCAAATGGTAATTATACTGTAAGAGGTTTAAATGAGTATATGATGAAAATATTTGGTAAGGATCCACCTGTGAAATTTGGTATTATTGAAGCAAGACAAAGAATATCTATTAAACTGAAAAAAAATTGGGTAATTGATTTTACAGAAAGTAACATTCATAAAATTATAGGCTTTTTAAAACCGACATATGGAAGTTATGATGAAGAAACAGAGATTGAAGGTGAACATATTGCTGATATATCTAATGGAAATAATAATATTTATATTCACTGTGATGTTGTAAAAGGATCTTTAATAAATCAATATAATTCAGAAGTCATATATTCTTTCACTAATAAAAACCCTCCAGGTAGTATAATTTCAAAAGAATTTAATAATTGGATATTTTTTCCTGTTAAAGTGGATCCTGTTGAAAGAATAAAAATGACGATTACTAATCAAAAAGGTGAATTAATAGATTTAAATAAAGGAGCTGTAGAATTTAATTTTATTTCTTCTTAAATAAATGTATAGAAGAAAAAGTAAAAAAATACAAGGATTTTTAAAGGTTTTATTGAAACCTAAGAATATATTAAATGTAATATCTTCTATGAAAAAGAAAGGAGGTGGTTTAAAAATTCTTCCTAAATAAATGATTTATGATTTAAGTGATACTCGTTATTATTATAATGATCACATTAAAAGTTATGAATTAAGAGAAATTCATCCAAAAGAACATAGTTCAGATGAGAATGCTACCTATGTTTTTCATATTAATGATACTAAAGCAAAAATTTTATATTCTAGAGGATATCTTGAACAAAAATTAAAAATTACAAAAAATGATAAATCATCCATTGGAAACGAAAATGTGAGTCTGGTAAATGGTGGAGGTTTTATCAAAACTTTAAAAGTACATATAGGAGATACTGAAATTGAATCAAATACACAGTCAAATTTTTCAATCATGAATCATGTTTTAAGATTAATTCATTATACTCCTGATTATGTAACATCACAAGCTCAAAATGAATTTTTTTATCTAGATACATCTGATTCAGCTGACCGTATTGAGTTCAAATATGATGGTACTTTAGAAGATACTACTAAAATAACTGAATTTTTTAATAATTTGAAAATGAATAAAGATTATAACGAAGGATTCGTAAAGAGATGGGAACTAACGAAAGATAGCAATGTCATTAAAATATGGACACCTTTAAAAGATATAATCGATTTCTTTAGAGAATATGAAAAGATAATTTCAGGTTTTGAAGTGAAAATAGAAATTCAAAGAAATGAAAATAAAAATATGATATATACTAATATAAGAAACGAAAATTATAAGGTAGTAGTTGAAGGTTTAACCTTACATTTACCTTATATAGAATTAAAAAATTCTGCAGAAAGTTTGTTTCTGGAATCATATCTATCTAATAAAGATATAGAGGTAAATTGGGATCGACATAGATTTAAGATGGTAGGCCCTTATAGAAGCAACAGTGGATCTGTGACAGCAACTACAGCGTCAGATGAAGTTTTAAGTGTCTATGTTATTCCTCAATATGTTGAAAGAGATAATAATTATGAAAAAAATAATATGATATTTGATCATATAGATATGACAGAATGCTGGTTGATGATTAATAATAAACAAGTTCCTCTTATGCGATATAAAACAAATTTTGCCAATAAAGATTATATTAGAGTGTATGAAGCTCTTTTACATGAAGGACTTTACGATAATAATACAGATACAGGACCTTTGATAAATAAGGAGAATTTTGGTAAACTGTATCCTATTTTTCCTTTTGACTCATCAAATCATGAAAACTATACCGATTTAAATAATTTAGATATTGAATTTAATTGGATAACGAATAGTCAAAAGGAATATAAGTTTTATTTTATTTTTAAAGAAAGAAAGAGATGTTTTATAAATTTAAAAAATAAAACTATAACAATGGTTAAGAGTTTAAAATCTTAAAATTAAATAAATGAGTGCTTATTATCCACCTTATGATGATCAAATGAAAGAAGGACCTATTGGACCTCCAGGTATAGGTTTTAAATTAATGAATGATGGAAATTATGATATGGAAAATAGAATTTTTAAAAATTGTGAAAATCCTATAGATGATTTAGATTTAACCACTAAAAGTTTTGTTTTGAATAAAATAGAGAATAATCATCATGAATTGAGAGATCTTATAAAAACTAAATATGATGAGGGTTTTTTAACCTTTACTGAAGAAACAGGCAAGAGAATAAAAGAATTAAATGATACAACTTTACATTCTTTAGAAGGAAAAGTTTTTGATGCAAAAGGAAAAAGAATAGGAAATGTTGCAGATCCTAAAGATGAAAAAAATGTTGTGAATAAAAGATATTTTGAAAAAAATTCGTTAATATTACAGAATGATAAATTTGATGCAAAAAATAAAATAATTACAAATGTTTCTGAACCTGAAAATGATAACGATGTTGTCAATAAAATATATTTAGACAATAGAGATATCTGGGTTACTATACTAAATGATTTTCATACAGATGGGGATTATAAAAAAGTAAATTTCAACATGATGAGCTCAAAATTACTAGATCAAGAGATGCGATTATCTACCGATATGTATATGAAAATTTCTATATATATAGATATATATGATACAGTAGAAAGTAAATATATATATGATAAAAGTCCACTGATATCTCTAGAAATCAATGGTAAGGAAATTTTAAATGTTAATAGAGATGTAGTAACCTGTTTTGCTTATGGTAAACGTGATGATATCATCACATTAAAGATAAAATGTGATGGTAACGCTTTAAAACCTTATATGCATATTGAAAAAATTTCTTTCTAATAAATGGATATTGATTGGAATGAATTTTCCAGAAAAAATTTATCTGAAGATGTAATTAGAAATCTTATTAGTCATGTAAATTGGGATTTAGTTTTACAATATTCAACACTGTCTGAATCTTTTATTGAAGAATTTGCTCAACCTGATGATTGGCCTAAAATTTCTAGATATCAAAAATTATCAGAAGATTTTATAGAAAAATGTAAAGATATAGTAGATTGGGTAAACATATCTCAATATCAAACTTTAAGTAACGAATTTATCATAAAATTTTCTGATAATTTAGATTTATATAAAGTATCAATATTTCAAAATCTTACAGAAGATACAATGAGAGAATTAAAAGATGATTTAAATTGGTTGTATATAACTAGATATCAAACATTTAGTGAAAATTTTATAGAAGAATTTATGCATAAATTAGATTTTTGTTATTTGATTAAATATAAATTTGAGCTATTACCTGATCACTTTTTTAATGTTTATTGGAAAAAAGTACAAGCTATACAGATGAGTGAATTAAATAAAAAGTTTGGTCATAATGAAATAGAACCTTACCAAGAGAAAATTTTTGAAGAGATATATGAAGTTAAATCAGTCTTGAGAGAGAGTGTTTATCTTTTGAGACAATTAACTAACAAAGAGGATAAATAAATATTTAATAAAAATGTTTCTATATAAATGGATGTTGTATATAATAATGGTATGGAAAAAAAAACTATGTCTTTCTTAAATATAGAGAATCCTACTGAAGTGAAATCTATTTTTATATATAATTGTTCTCTTGAAGGAATAGAAAATTTTAATAATTTAGATATTGAATTTAAATAATTTAGATATTGAATTTAATTGGGAGAGATTAATGAATACTCAAAAGGAATATAAGTTTTATTTTATTTTTAAAGAAAGAAAGAGATGTTTTATAAATTTGAAAAATAAAACTATAACAATGGTTAAGAGTTTAAAATCATAAAATTAATGCTATAATAAATGAGTGCTTATTATCCACCTTATGATGATCAAATGAAAGAAGGGCCTATTGGACCTCCTGGTATAGGTTTTAAATTAATGGATGATGGAAATTATGATATGGAAAATAGAATTTTAAAAAATTGTGAAAATCCTATATCTGATTTAGATTTAACCACTAAAAGTTTCGTTTTGAATAAAATAGAGAATAATCAT
The DNA here is from genome assembly GCA_951213105.1 of Amaurobius ferox. Taxonomy (NCBI): domain Eukaryota; kingdom Metazoa; phylum Arthropoda; class Arachnida; order Araneae; family Amaurobiidae; genus Amaurobius; species Amaurobius ferox. The sequence goes on from OX578145.1 coordinate 131,316,126, forward strand.
TTTGAATTGAGAGATCTTATAGAAACTAAATATGATAAGGATTTTTTATCCTTTACTGAAGAAACAGGTAACAGAATAAAAGAATTAGATGAAACAACTTGTCGGACGGTCTGGGTCTCAACAACAACAACATTCTTCAGAAGGAAAACCTTACGATGCAAAAGGAAAAAGAATAGGAAATGAAGCAGATCCTAAAGATGATAAAAATGCTGTGAATAAAAGATATTTTGAAAAAAATACATTAATATTACAGAATGATAAATTTGATGCAAAAAATAAAATAATTACGAATGTTTCAGAACCCTGAAAATGATAATGATGCTGTCAATAAAATATGTTTAAACAATGGAGATATCTGGATTACCAAAGAAGATGATTTTCAAACTTTTACAATTTGGGGATTAAAAAAAGCAAATTTCAACATGATGAGTTCTAAATTACTGGATCAAGAGATGCGATTAACTACAGATATGCATATGAAAATTTCTATATATATAGTTATATATGATACTGTAGAAAGTAAATATATATATATGCTAAAAGTCAAGATCCACTGATATCACTAGAAATTAATGCTAAGGTATTTTTAGAAGCTCGTACAGATACAGTAACCTGTTTTGCTTATGGAAAACGTGATGATATCATCACATTATGGATAGGATCCGATGGTAATTCAAACACTTTAAAACTTTATATGCATATTGAAAAATCCCTTTCTAAAATACGTTCATCATTAAATGGATATCGATTGGAATGAATTTTCTAGAAATAATTTATCTGAAGATGTAATTAGAAATCTTAAAGATCATGTAAATTTGGATTTAATTTTTCAATATTCATCACTGTCTGATTCTTTTATTGAAGAATTTGCTCAACCTGATGATTGGCCTAAAATTTCTAGATATCAAAAATGATCAGAAGATTTTATAGATAAATATAAAGATAAAGTAGATTGGATAAACATTTCTCAATATCAAACTTTAAGTAACGAATTTATCATAAAATTTTCTGATTTAGATTTATATAAAGTATCAATGTTTCAAAATCAAAATGTTCAATGTTTCAAAAATTTAAATTGGCTGTATATAGCTAGATATCAAACATTTAGTGAAAATTTTATGGAAGAATTTATGGATAAATTAGATTTTTGTTATTTGATTAAATACAAATTTGATCTATTACCTGATCACTTTTTTAATGTTTATTGGAAAAAAATACAAGCTATACAGATGAGTGAATTAAATAAATAGTTTGATCATTATGAAGAAGAATCTTATAGAGAAAAAATTATTGAAGAGATTTGTGAAGTTAAAAAAATCTTGAACGAATGTGTTTATCTTTTGAGAAAAGATGAAAAATAAATATTTTATAAAAATATTTCTAAATAAATGTATGTTAATGGTATAAGAAAAGAATCTTTCTTAGATATAGAGAATCCTACTGAAGTGATATCTATCTCTGTATTATATCTTACTTCATTTGAAGGTATAGAAAATTTAACGAATTTAAAAGAATTATATTGTAGAGATAATAGATTAACTTCACTTGAAGGAATGAAAAAATTAATAAATTTAAAAAAATTAGATTGTGCATGGAATAGATTAACTTCACTTGAAGGTATAGAAAATTTAATAAATTTAAAAAAATTTAATTCTGGAGGAAATAAATTAACTTCACTTGAAGGAATGAAAAATTTAACGAATTTAGAAGAATTATATTGTGGAGGAAATAAATTAACATCACTTGAAGGAATAGAAAATTTAGAAAAATTATATTGTGAGGAAAATAAATTAACGTCACTTGAAGGAATAGAAAATTTAACGAATTTAGAAGTATTATACTGTGGAGGTAATAAATTAACGTCACTTGAAGGAATAGAAAATTTAACTAATTTAAAAGTATTATATTGTGATGTAAATAAATTAACGTCTCTTGAAGGAATAGAAAATTTAACTAGTTTAGAAAAATTATATTGTGGTGTAAATAAATTAACGTCACTTGAAGGAATAGAAAATTTAACCAATTTAAAAGAATTATATTGTAGAGAAAATGATATTACATCCCTAAATGAATTAGTATTTTTGTCTAGAATAAATGAAGTATGGTATGATGTAGATAAAATATATTTACCCCCGATTTTAAAATTTCATAATAATGTATATAATGACTCTCAAAATGTGCATAATACATATATTCAAAAATCTTTGAGAGAGACTATCATAAAATTATTAAATACAGAAATTAAATATGATTTAGATGAATGCATTAAAGAATTAGGTATAGAAATTAAAAGACACTTACTAGAGGAAGAATTCCATAATATTAAATTTAGAGAAATATTAGTTATTGTGTTTAATAGAATTTTACAAAATGAGAATAAAAACGAAATAATAAAAGTGTTAAAAGATGAACTAAAAGAGAGTAATGATAAATGTTTTGTAGGGAAAGTAACTAGAATAATTAATGTACTAAATGGATTTGATCCTGATGTTTCTATTATAATTTCTGATAATGAACAAAAAAATATTATAGCTGAAAAAATATTTAAAGAGTCAAATTCTGATGAAGAATACAGAGAAAAACTTAAAAAAGAGATGGAAGAAAGAGGTTTTACAGATTATGAAGAATGGGTGGATTTATATTTATAAAAAATGTTTACTAATAAATGGATGAGTGTTTAGGTGATATTCGAGCTTTAAATTTTACAAATTCTGAAGAAATTTACTATTTGACTTATCTTTGTAAAGAATTGTATGATTTGTATATAAAATATGATCATACTAAAAAACTATTATCAGAAAGTTTTCAAAGGATGACTTTATTAATTGCAAAGGAAGAAAATGAAGATATTAAATTGAATGGATTAGGAGTTTTATATGTTATTTCAAAGAACTTATTCTATTATGATTAGATTCCTGTGTATTTATAAAAAATGTTTACTAATAAATGGAAGAATTCAATAGACTGAGAGGTTATCCTAAAACGTTTAAATTATATGATTTAAATCCTGGGAAATATGATCTGATATCATTGAGAAAAATTAATACTAAATATGGAGATTCAGTAATCGTAAAGTTAGATGTGGAAGTTGAAGAAAAAGAGTATTACCTTGCGAATAAACATGGAAAACTTTCTGATGAATCAATAAATAAAATCAATAAAGGTAGATATATATTTAAGTATACGGGTATGATAGATGATAAATACGAATATGAATTAGAGAAAGCTTAATCATTTTTCTCAGTGGGGGGTGACGCACCCCCACTGGATTTGCACTATTATGTATAAAATATAGTATATTATTTGTAATTATCATTTCTTTTTTATTAAACATATGTTTTGTAATTTTATATTCATAATGTCATTTTTTTAATAAATTAGAGGGCTTAGCTCCTCATATTTTTATAATTCTTTTTTAATTTTATAAAAAATGTTTAGATTTAGTTTTTCTATTAAATATATGGGGGGGGGGGTCTCAACCCCACCCTTTAAAAACAGAGCATTTTGAAAAAAATATCCAATTTTGATAGATTTGGTCTCTATAATGTTCATAAAACTCATTTTTTAAGTTAAAATGAATGATATTTTAGAGTCTTAAAACTCTCTTGATTTTTTTTTAAAATACGCATTTTTGAATGATTTTATGCATTTTTTTAGTCTTAAGAGGTTGTCCTGGCTTTTAAAAAAATGGAGGAAAGTGTAGTGTATGGGTATGACTCTGGGAACAAAATGACATAGTCATTTTGTCCCAGAGTCATACCCATACACTACTCTCGACTCACCCTAAGGCAAGAGCAGCAATTTGAGTGGCCGGTTATATGAATGGCTATAAGTGTGTAAAGCTTCAGACTTCACGGAGACTTTTGTGAGGTCTGGAAAGACTATTTTTCCACCTCTGGGAAAATTGAAACTTCAACTCCGTTAGGTTTTGTCCTGAGATTACTAGTATAAGCAGGGAGCCTTTTCAATGTGCGCCCATAGGGGAGGAAAAGGAGGCACTTCCGCTCCCCTGGACATTCAAGGTCCCAAATGTGGGGATCAAGGTAGTCGATATTGTATATATCATTCTTCAGTTTGTCCCCCTGGAAAAGTGCTATGGTCACCCATGCTTATAGTATCGACAGTGGGACAGAACTGAATCTTTTTGTTTCTCTCTCAAGGGCGAATAAAATGGGCGAGAGTGTCAAAAATACTTTGTCAATGATTTTGCGTCCTTCACATCATTAACTTTTATTTTGTGCAAATAATGATTATAACTGTGAAACTCAATATATCTTAAAACAAGAATATTAATTTTCTCAAAGGGACAGGAAATATGAAAAAAATTAAACTTCATTTTCGAAGATATTGAATATTCATCATTTTGGAGTCATTTTTATTAATTTAGTGTCATTTTTGCGAATTTGGCACCATTTTAAATAAAATGCCAAGTTGACGATATTTTGTTAATTTATCGACAAGCATTACAGACAAACAAATAAATTACATTTGACGAATTGTTTGATATCAACATACAAAACTATTGCAAAACAGTGCCTTCTCTCGTGAATGAAACCTACCAGAATGATGCCAACACAGTTGTCACATAATATTGCACATGGAATGGGAACATATTTCACGGTAGTTTGTTCAGTTTTAGTTTCATGTATTTTTTAATTTATTTGAAAAATGTATCAAAAATGGCTCATACTAGTATCCAAAGTTTATGGTATTCATTTTCTAATGAAAAATTAAATAAAAAATGATATTTTATGCAACGATATTAAAAGTTCTGATTTTTTTTTCAAAATTTCATTCGAAAATTTGGAGTTGGTTTCCAAATATTCGATTGCTTATAAAATCAATAGATTTCCAGTATTCATCGATTGTAATAATCGTAAAAATTTTCGTTTGAAACGTTTCATTCGTTCGTTGGATAACGCATCCACTGACTCAAGGACACACACACACTAATATACATACACTGCAGAGTTTACTTTGGCGATAATACTGTGCAATTTCGTCCCAGTAGCTCAGTGATAGAGCATCGGCTGGCCAATTCGAAGATCCAGAATTCGATTCCCGGCTGGGGCAGCAACGTTCTTTACAACACACACACACGCGAGGGCGCGGTAGCCCATTGGTTAGCGCGCTGGAGTTGCACTCGGTAGGCCCGGGTTCGATTCCAGCCACTGCCAAAACTGCCGCCGTGTTCATGCGGAGTACGATCACGTTAAACATGTGGGTCCGAAAGTCCTTCCGAGAGGTTGGTGGTAGGGGAAGGAGGGTACGGTCCCTGTGGATGCCTCCCCCACTGGGTTCCGGTCTAAATTGGGTGGCACTTCCCGACCGTCCAAACAGTTACCTTACACCTTTCTGGTAGGTCGGACGGTCTGGGTTTCATCAACAACACACACACGCACACATTAATATGCATACACACACTAATATACATGCATGCGCGCGCGCGCACACACACACACACACACAGACATCACTTTAAAAACATTCAATTCAATTTCAGGGATGTTTGAAACGAGTTCTACCGTCGAAAACACAAACTAGAATTCGAGTTTTTGACCTTGTCATAATACTTTCCCTATACATTATACCAGTGTTTTTCAAACTTTTTTTTACTTTGTCGCGAAACCCTTTTAAAATTTAATTTGATGATAGAACCCCTAAAATAAGAAAAATCCCTTGTTGTCCAAATTATGCATCAAAATTTTATTCGTTTTTAAATTTAAGGCAATTTGCAAAAAACTATCACGTCGCGGAACCTGTTCTTGAAAAACGCTGCATTATACTAGGTATGTCAAAAAAGTAACATTTATTGCTCCCACAAACCGAAAATGTCAAGCAAATTTCCTTAAAATGTCACAAATTTTGCATTTTTAAAATGACAAATATTCTCTCCTTTCAAATAATTTTCAATTTTCGTCACTGATTCTTGTATTATATAAGTATTGAACAACATACGGATCCTACACATATATTTACTACGAAATCTCGCATATAATCGTTTTATTCAAATAATAAATTATACGTGGGGAACATTTCTTAAACTAATTGCAAACAATCTGTGCAGTGCAAAAAGTTCTTAAATACATGTATTTTCATAGTATTACTTTAAAATAAAAAATAAAAATACATGATTTAAATAATCGGATACAAATGTATCTATCTAAGCGGTCTTCATGAACAATATCACGGATTAAAAACAATTTGTCTTTCCCTTCGCTTTTGCAGGAGTTGCAAGAATAGTGCACCAGAACTGGCGATAAAAAAAACGTTTGGCGTGTGATGTGAAAGAAGGGTTCTGCCTCTTTGGTTTACTGCGGACTAGAAAAATGGTATAACTGCAAGAGAACATGCTTTTGCATAGTCAAGGATCGAAAACATATTCTGGAAAATATAAAACTGAATATTTTGACATATATCTATATTTTCAATTTATTTATATATATATATATAATAGAAAATTTATTAACCACAAGGATGGAAATGATTAGTGAGCATTTTTATTAATATCAAAGATCAATAAATAAAAAGCATTTTGTACAAAAGATATAGAAAACTTGAGCAACATATTTAAGCATAAATAGAATAACAATACAACATACTGCTGTTTAGAGGATATGCTGGATCCCCTTCATCCGTGTGGAAAAACCAATAAACTCAAAAAGGCAAAATGAGCCCATTTTCACTAGGATACAGTAGGGGACAGTTAGTTCCATTAGAAATCCCCTTGTAAACATGGGAATGACCCATAAAAAAATATGCCAAAATTATGTCAGATGACACTTTGAATTTCTGGCCCACACTCGTTGCTTTGGAAATAAGAACAAACAAACAAGATGAATTTATTTTAATGAACATATGCATTATAACTGTTGCAAGATACAAAGCATAGAATTCTTGAAGAATTAGAGACCACACAGTTAAAGGGTGCATGTCTGCAAGCAGATATTTTAGGAAATACTAAATTTTATATGCTACGTAAGAGTAACTTTTTTCATCAAAGGGCAAGAAGGGCACTGTTCTCATAACAAAAAGGCAGTTAAACCACTGTGCTCTTTTACAGCCTGGGGCAGGGTGACCCATACAAATTAGCCCCCCCCCCTCACCAGAAACATTTATCATGGGCCCCCCCCTTTCATATTTGATTTTCACCTTTGTGAATTTATCATGTCTTCTTTCATAAAAACAAAATATTGATGTCTGCCTCCCCCTCCCCCCCCCATTGGGGAGTCCTACTGGGCGAAACACTGCAGGAGTGATAATGTTAATGTTTAATTTTCTCATGTTCTAGTGTTTAGGCTGTAATGTTATGTGTTGAAAGAATTTTTATCATTTCTTGTAAAATATTTTAGTTAATTTATAGTGTAACAAAATAAAAGATATTTTTCAATAATGCAACACATGTTGCATTGTTATAATAATACTGATTAATTAGCCCTTTCATATAAAGTCATTTCGGTAACACTATGTCATTCAGGTGACATGAATATTTTTTCATAAAAAAATGTATTAATTTATTAAAATTTTAAGAAACTGAAAAGATCAACCATGAATAATGTAATCTATTTGAAAATATGAGGCCAATAATCTCTAAAAATTTACATCTAAAGAGGAATTTCATTAAAAAAATTATATGTTTTCAAAATAATATGCAATATTTACAAGTTATACATTAGAAATGATCTGTTTACATTGTGTACTTGAATTGGTGTGCAAAAAAAATCTAGTTTTTTTATATTTTGCACATTTTTGACACAAATAAAACAATGAAACATTTTTAACACAAACAAATTGATGTTACCGAAATGATGTTTTTATCAAGTTTACATTCAAAATATGCTAAACAGCTCAGTCATCTATTAGAAACCTTAAAAAACATTACCAAGAACTTATTCCAAGCAAACGTTTCTAGAAATTATGATGTTCAGAATTTTTTATTTTTTTGAACCTGAAAATTGACATTAATCAGAAATTCAGCCACACACACACACATATATATATACTCATGTCCAAAAGTTAAGCAACAAGGTGAAAAAGAGCGGATAAAAAGAAAAGTATTTATTCGAGTTCATTGAAACTTTCATAGATCATGAGGTATAATAAAAGACACTAGCATGGGGAAATGCAAAGAAAATTATCAATAAATAATTAAATAATAGAAATATATAAAAACATAAGATTTTGTGTAGCAAAATCAGTTCATTGATGAAGGTCTGTTAATAAGGAATGCAAGAACCTCTGCTGGAAACACATGCCTGACAGTGGCGATTCATGCCAAGAATCATTTATGGAAGTTTGGGGTATCTGTGCCCATTTACAGAGCATATGCATTCTTAGCTCATAAAGGTTACTCGAAAGGGTCATGGAAAGAACTTAAATATCTCCCAAGCATGTCCCATATATGCTCGATGAGATTCAAGTTGAGTGATCTCAAAGGCCATTCCATATAAAGCAGTGCTTCCGAATTTAAGTACTGACCAACAATGTGAGCCCTGTGAACTCATGCATTATCGTCTATAAAAATGGCATCAGGACCCATGGCTGCAACAAATGGATGAACATATTGAGAAAGTATGTCATCTCTGTACCGCACTGCAGTCACAGTACTGCGAAGGAAGATGTAGAAAATCAGTGCAGGTGCCAACAGCAGCAATCCCTGCCTAAACTATCAAATCACAGTCTATGAATGTGTACATTTCATGGTTGTTACTGGCATGATTCCAGACCAATAACTATCAGGAATCACTCTGCACACTAAACCGTGACTCATCCATGAACAGTATAGTCCTCATAGTTGTGTAGTTTAGTTGAGGTGATTTCGAGTCCAGTTTAAGCAGGCCGCTCCGTACAAAGGCATTAGTGGGACACAAACCATTGATTGTCTTGCATACAGCTGACCTGCATGTAGCTATGTGTAAACAGTTTGCTGATATCCCGTTCTTCTTGCCGATGCTGCAAGTTTGGAAGCAAACTGATGTGCAGTGATTGACTTGTGGTGTCAAGCTTGCAGACACAGAAAATGGTCATCCTGAATGATTGTGACCCTTGGACACCCACTTAATGATCTTCATGACACTGCTACACCTGTTCCATAGGCAGCAAATGATGGAAAAATTGACATTTAGGGCCCCCCTTTGAGACACCCTATTACCTCCTGTCGCCTAGCATCACTCAGATGATGTTGTCTACTCATTTTCCAAAACCTGGCTATTTCGATTTTCCTTCTGGAATCCGCTACACAGAGATACAGGCTCTGCACAATACAAGCTGCTTTCATACCTAATATGTTTCTTTGTTAAAAATGTTGGTAAAATGTTTTTGCAGGCTAGTCTCTGCATGCGTGTGCCTGTTATGTATGTAAATTTTGTGGGTACAAGTTTCTTTTGCTGAATATGCTAATTTTATCCATTTGTTGCTTAACCTTTGAACATGAGTATATATACAGGGTGTCTCAAAAACATTGACCCCGACTTTTATTCCTTAAATATTGATCTTAGCCATATATAATAAATTACAAAGTTGCCTAAAAAAAGGTACAGAATTTTATGAAAGCGATTAAAATTTTCAAGGGCATTAAATTTTAAGAAATACGAAATTTAAATTTTTATACGGTTCCCGTACAAAAACATTTCCAGTGAGTAAAATGTGCCCCATACACTAATAAGATGATGTACAAAATTTCAATATTTTGTACATCAGAGATATGAAAAAAACTAGAGATATGAATAAAACAAAAATGCTGACTTAAACCACTTTTCGATGCATCGACATGGGTTCTCAGAGGGGAAAAATCATGTTGGCAGATCACGTTTCAGGGGTCATACACAAATTACAAAAGAAAACAATGATTACATAAATAAATAATAATTCTGTTATTTATTGGTACAAAAGTATCTACAATGTGTAGAAATTAATAACTTTACACAAAGATTACAAAGCTTGTTCAAAATGTTTTCCATCCATGCCAATACAGAGTTGCATTCGCCTTATAACACTTCTGTGCACTCGACCAAGTTCTTGTTCGGTGATGTCACGACAACCATCTTGAATGCATTATTGCAACTCTGCTTTATTTAAGGGAGATGACAGATAAACAGTTGTGCGTAAACGACCCGACCCCACAAATAAAAATCCATAGGGGTTAAATCAGGCGATCTAGGGGGAAATTTGACTGGCCCATGTAAGGCAATCCACTTGTCTGGAAACTCTTAACCAGTGTTTCACAACTGTAGTATGGTGATCAGGAGATCCGTCCTGTTGAAACCATACAAGTGGACGTACTGTTAGGGGCAGTTCATCCATAAGATCAGGAATAACCACATTCAGAATCTCATTAACATATCTGTCACCCGTCAATGTACCATCATACAGTATGGGTCCAAGCAAACAGGTTCTGAAAATACACCACCATACATTCACAGAAATTGCTTCTGATGAAGAATATCACATACCACAAATGGATTTGTGTCAAACCAGAAGTGCTCATTTTAAGGATTTATGCATCCATCTTGTTTAAAACAGCATTCATCAGTCAAAATTACATTTTTCAGGAATGAGGGATTTGCATCTTCCTGATTTAGAGCCCAATTACAAAAATCTAGACGACATTGATAATCTGTTGGCTCCTGTCCTTGCACACCATGAATGTTAAATGGATGCCATTTATTCCGTCTCAGTATTTTCCACACTGTTGCACGTGATACGTCCATTTCTGAAGCAGCGGTATGAACACTACTATGTGGATGAATGACTGCAAAAGTAAGCCAAAATATAAATTTCTACATCAGTTGAGTGAAGTTTGGGCCTACCTAGCCCACCTACATGATGTACGCTTCCTCTCTCATGCACTCGTTGCACCAATCGGGAAATAAATCTCCCAGAAGGATGTTGAGAATTGGGAAAAGTATGTTGATATTCTCGTGTAGTTTTGTTAGCATTGCGATTGCATAAACTGTACAGCATAAGCATTTCAAAACGTTCTTCGTTGCTGTATTGCAACATACTGTAGGTACAGGCTAACTACATTCTCAAAATGTAGCAGAAATGTGAAATACTTAAGGGTCGCTCAGACTACGGGTAATGTGACGCACCGATCAGAGGCAGATATTTGCATATGCGTATACTTATAAGGTGTTTTAATGTTCATTTTGATTGTGCCATTTCCAAGTTTTATTCTGTAATTAATCATGTAAAATTTTTAAGGAATTTTTCAGGAAGCATATTTTTGAAAAATTGTAAATAAATCTAGATAAGAGGCAGATATTATTTGCCTACGATGCATTTCTGCGTTGCGTCATTTGCACTCTTGATGTAAACATTTACATTTTAATTTGTGATTAATCCCTCACGAATTTTGTTTAAACATATCTCTGGGATTTTTTATGATAAAATGCTAAAATTTTGTACATCACCTTATTAGTGTATGGGGCATATTTTACTCATTGGAAATGTTTATGCATGGGGGCTGTATAAAAATTAAAATTTTGTATTTCTTCAAATTTAATCCCCTTAAAACTTTTATCGATGTCATAAAATTCTGTATCTTTTTTTATGCAACTTTGTAATATATTATATATGTCTAAGATCAATATTTAAGGAATAAAAGCCCAGATCAATGTTTTTGGGACACCCTGTATATATAAATAAATATATATATATATATTAAATAAGTATATATATATATATTGTAAGAATTTTAATTGCTTGTAATATATTAAAAAACTGGTTAATCATCCCCTATTGATGGTGTGATGAGCAAATGAAAAAATATGTTACTCAAAGATGTGCATAAGAAAAAGCAAATTATACATAAAACAGGTACTAAGTAGGTACTAAACCCCTTGTTCCCTGTTCTACATATAAGGTAAATTTGTAAAGAGATATATATTTGCAAAACATCAAGTAGAAAAATCCACAGTAGTAGTTAATCCTGTAACATTACCCAAATAAAGTATTTTTAATTTCACTAAAATTCCTTTGATATGTAATATATGTGCTAAACTCCTTGTTCCCTGTATTAACATATATGATGGAGGTATAAGTAATGTGAAAGAGCAGTTCAATATCAAACAGAAAAAGCAACACATGGAGTTAAGCTTTTATCGGTTTCTATTGAAAAATGTGACAAAATCACTCTAAAAAAATAAAATATTAGTGTTTCCAAAATTATGGACGTTTTCAAGGGCCATCCCTGGTTTGGAGATACTTAAAATCTACATTTCTGTATGCACATTGTAATATTTATTACAGAAATATATATATAATAATAAAAATTTAATGATAATCCAAAGAAATAATAGAAATATGGTGTAACACCTAGAGAAGACCAATAGTTAAACATTTAAGAAAGTATTAAATTGTATTAGATTAATATAAACCTATTATTTAGCAATTACTACAGAAAAGAAAACTTGAGCAAGATGCACCATGGCATATCAATCCACCAGAAAACATATAAATTCAGCAACCAAGAGTAAGATTAAAAATGAGGAGTATGTAAATGATAATAAAAATGAAACAATGTACAATAGCAAGCAATCACTGAAGAATCAGCATAAAACAATGATGAATGAGTATTCAGGGTGTCTTCTAGATTTTTAAAATGTAATTTCATGACTTTTTCATGCCCTTGTGCCAATTTTTCATGACCTGAATAAAATCATCCGTACTGTTTCTTAAATTCATTCTAACGCATAACATACTATCATTATGACTTTATGGCTACCATAATTATTAATACATATACAGTTGTTCAGGGGAACAAAATATGTTCAAACACACAAATGAAGTTTGAGGGAAATTTTACAGGTTTTGGAAAAAATTCTTTCAAATAAAATAAATAAGATAAAATTCAGTAAATTATTTAAATTATAATCTGTTAAAGATAACTTTTTTCCTGAAGACACAACAATCACAAAAATACAAAATATTGTCAAAACTTTATACAATTTATTGGGGAAGATTTCCCCTGAATTTCTTTGCCTTCTAGAGAAAATTTGTTAACTGACACTTTCTGCACCCCTTCAGTTATTAAGATTATATTTTTACAAACAAGAATATTAAATACTTGTTACTAAAACAATAATGTAATTAACTATCATATAAAACTTAATAGTGCCACTGATAAGTACAATAAAATTTAATATTGCATTCAGGTAATATAAAAACTTTGTTGAAAAGCAAATAACAATGACTAAACACGTTCTGAAAATTTATTTCAAATGAAAAGAGATATAAAAAATGTTGACTGTGTATAAACTAATTTGCAGAGATTTTGAGTATTTAAACATTAAAATTCTACTGAATTTTCCAGAATTGGCAAAATTTGTGACCTTAACAACAAATTTGTGACTTTTGTGACCTTTTTGATGATTCATGACTTTTTTGTGACCTAGTAGACACCCTGGTATTCTAATATAGAGGTGGTGGTGGTGGGGTGGGGGGAGCAGGGCTATCATGCAGAAAAAGTGGAATAGTGCTAGGCCTAAGATGGAGGTCAATTCAGAATAGATTATTCGCCAAGGCTGAGTATCCATTCCCAATTAACTTAGCCACATGCTTGTTTCAAAATAGGAGATACATAATAGCTATGGACACCATATACTTAGCTGATAAGCATATAAAGATTTTAAAATTATAAAGAAATTAAATAATTACCCGAGAAAATATTCCATGTGCTTCTTAACATAAAGTACTGTGAGAAATGCAAATTAACTGTAGCTACTCATAAGATAAAAATCAGTGTTGCCAATAAGAAGAAAAAGTAGGAAATACTATTTGAAATAAAACTAGTACAAAGTAATAGTGATATAAAAGTCTAACAAGAAGTGAACTATAATGATACTATTTAAAAATAAGAAAAGGATAATGATTAAGCTACAAAAATATTATATATTGATAATGCTATAAGGACGATGAATTTAAGAATGTTTAGTTAATTTAAACTTTTGTATATTATATTTTTATTAAATAATCAAAATATTTTGAATAGTTGATTAATAATACTATTTTGAAAAAATTGAATAGTTACACAAATTAAATGGTAACAATTTATTTATATCAAAATTATCTTTTGTGTCATATAAATTAGTGATTATCTTATTGGATGATTGAATACTGAGATTAAAATAAAAAAAACTAACACTATTACTAATTGATAGCTCATTAGGTAATAATTCCAGATCATCTGGATAGAAATCTATTTTAATACTATTATCTGTTAGAACTAAACAAATCAAATCGTCAACATATCTATACATTTTGTAATCAGTAGATGTAAAAGAATGTTCATAATGATAAATATACCAATTAGCCCAAATACTGTTACTACAACCACCTTGCACGACTCCAGATACTTGTAAGTATAATTTATTACCCTGGAAAATATAATTATTAAATAAAACAAAAAGTGGAGAAGTTTGGGGAAATTTTGAATTTTACGTGATTCGAATGAAGAGGAAGAAATGCATTATCTATATATACTAATCGCCAAGTGTCCATCTGTCATGCTTTTTTTAGGCACTTTCCAAATAGAATCTGGTACACGGGTCAGTCGTTCAATAAAACTCCTGGAAAAATCATATTTTCTAAAAATGTTCTGTAGAGGCGGTATTCCACTCCTAAATGTTTGATAAGTAAAATGACAGAAAAGTATGCTTTGTGATGAGATAGAGACTTAAAATTTGGTGTATGGGTAAATCGTTTGAAAGGAAGAAAGTGTACAATTTCAGATTTCCAATATTTACTACTGTATTTATGTTCGATTCGCTGAAGAAATGAGAAATACTTCCTTTGAAATTTAATAGATATTTAAAATTTGGTATAAGGGCTAATCATTTGATAAAAACCCCAAAGAATAGAGTTTTCCAAAAATGTTCATTTAGGGGGTGCTCCACTGAAAAAGTTCAAAAGGTGATATGATAAATAAGAATGCTTCAGGATTCTCAACTGCCATTATGGAAAAGAAAAGTTTTAATGGAACCTAATGAAGTAGGGACCCAATGGAACTTCAACACACATAAACTAAACTAAATTTCCTACTAGCTTCGATTATGCATGCTTGGAAAATATAATAAAACTCGGAAGCATTCTGGAAAAGTAGAGAAAACTGGTTGGTACATGAACACTCATAATATAGAATTTATTTTTATTTGAAGAATAAATATGTCAAATGTAAAAATCATCATAAAATTAAACCATGAAATATGAAATAATTAAAACATCATTTATAGACTTATAAATCACACAATACTGAAATTATTATAGCGTTCAAACATATATGTTCATGACAAATGTTATACATTTTTTCATGAGTTCTATACAAATTTAATACATATCTATAGATCAGACATTAACACTGTAAATGGGAATATAGAAATTCGGGTGTATAACATACTCGTTCTATACAAATTCACAACTTGTTATATGATTCATTTTATATTTGCATAGGATTTCCATACTTTGTGCAAATTTGTATTGTGAACTCTATTAGAAGAACTTATCCATATATTAAGTAGTAAGCTTGTAAAATGTTCGTAACCAGACAACAGGTACTCTACGAATTTTTAACTGGTATGCTTATAAGGATATTAAAGTATTACTAGTACACAGTAAAACCTTGTTATAGGGTCATCCCATTTAATCATGTTTAGCAATTCCCTGTGAAATTTGTCTTATTTCTATGTTAAAATTTACCACGTATAATGTCACATTCAAATTATCAATATCACTTACAGAGTCACTTTAACTTCAAATCAAATACTTGGCCAAAGTCCCTTCAAGGTCAATTGCTATCAACTATGCCAGATGATATCCCTATTATCAATTGTATCTGTGTGGAGATCGTTGACAATGATCTTAGGATGGAACATTTAGCACAAAAGGGGGCAGGGGGTACTATTCTCCTGTGGGATTTGTGTTTCAGAATTTTGGTATGGAATTGGCGGATTTTCGAAAATCAAGTTTCAACAGCTGCCATTCTTATTGAACAAATGATTCACAAGACCATCACTGAAACATGGCTGTGTTGATGCTCTGCTTTCACTTAGCGATTCACACTAGTGGTTGTAAGATGGCATTTTTGCAATGAAATTCAACTTTTGAAGAGAACAAGAAAATTATTAGAGACTTTCAAATTTTACATTTACAATATTTTCTTCAAGAATTTTCATATTTGAGTCTGAATATTTTTCGTAATTTAACTGGCAAACCTTTTGAAAAATTATAACACTAAGCACATTCTGTTTCCACTACTACACTATCAATGTAAAAGATACGATCATTTTCTGGAAATGGAACACCATGATTATGACTTCCAATTTCCTTAACAATTTTGTTGTAAGCTGTGTGACAGCGTGCAATGCATCTCTTCTTTTCATACTCAAGACACCTCCATATTATTTTCTCTTGGGTAAATCTTTCTTTCTTGTAGATGTAACCCTTGTGAAGTAATTGCCAAGTATTACTTCTTTTACCTCTGACAAATTTTAATGCATCTAAAAAATAAATCTGCAATTAAATGGAGAACTTAACGAAAAGGCACTAAAAATTTTCAAACTTGCCATTCAGCAAGTGAAAACATCAGCAATACAGAGTGTGCATACAAAAATTATAAGGAAATTTAAGTACTTTTAAAAAGTAATTAGGGGAAAATAAGGATCTGCAAAACCGTTTTCCAAAATTGTTGCATTTTACTTTTTGCAGAATATTATACAAATAACCATCAATATAACAGAATGTAAAGAAAGTTGAATGATTTCAATTTTTATGTGCTTAAATTTAAGAATTTCCCTTAAAACCAAGAGATGCATATTTGTCTGGTGGATATCAGCAAGGTCAAAAATCAGAGTTTTCCAAAAAATGCAGAGAAGTGACAACTAAAATTTAGTAACCTGAGAACAGAAGTTGATCCTTAAGTACATTTTATAACCACTATTTATTTTCTTATCATTTTGAAGAGTGAAACTCAAATCATAACCTGAGATCATTTAGAAAAGTTATTTAATGTTTGATAACAAAATTCTAGCATAAATAATTTGCATTCAATGAATGAAAAGCTGGGGTTTTTTTCTTTTGCATCCATTCACAAATTTAATTACATATGCTACACGCATAAGGGAGCAGTAGCCCAGTGGTTAGCATGCAGGAATTGCACATGGTAGGCCCAGGTTCGATTCCAGCCACTGCCAAAACTGCTGCCGTGTTCACACGGAGTACAATCACGTTAAACATGTGGGTCCGTAAGTCCTTCCAAGAGGTTGGTGGTAGGGGAAGGAGGGTACGGTCCCTGTGGATGCCTCCCCCGCTGGGTTCCAGTCTAAATTGGGTGGCACTTCCCAGCCGTCCAAATGGTTACTGTACACCCTTCTGGTAAGTCGGACGGTCTGGGTCTCAACAACAACAACATGCTACACACATGCAAAAACTAACCTGCTCTGAAAATATTAAAGGAAAAGGCAATAGGTTAATAAATAGAAATACTGATACAAAAGAAATCCAAATTTCCCAGAATTGAAAATTAAGCACTTTTAAGGACTTGTATAAAAATTAAGCAGTTTTGATGATTCAATTAAAAACTGAGCATACTTAAGGTCCTTCAAAAATGGAAATTGAAAAAATTTTAAGGACTACACATACTCAATGTGTAGTTTTTCTAACAAAAGTGTATTTTTTAAAGAGGAGCCAAGATGTGATAAGCATTAATAAAATCGATTTTTTGTTTAGTAGCTCAAAAATCAAAATAAGTTCCGCCGATTACAAAACCATACAATTTTTTGTCCTTTCTGTCTCATGAAAAGTAAATATTTTGATCTTAAGGATGTACATAACAAATGTCGTGTCTATTTTAAGGTCCTCTCAAAAACTGTTTTTTTTTTCTTGAATTGGTAACTTTATGTAAATAGCATGTACATTTAGAAAATTTTACAAAAGCATAAGATTTCTGATTGCACATTTATAGTGTGTGAACCTAAGCTTTTCAACTTAAAATTGCTTGGTATTTTAAAGAAGAGTTTGGAAAATATGCCTATTATTGATACATAATAATTTCCAAACTCATACACTTTTTAAAAATACCAAACAATTTAAGTGGAAAAGTTTGGGTTCACTATATGCACAATCACAAATTTTATGCTCTCAAAATTTAATGAATGTAGATGCTACAGAATTTACATAATGTACAAATGGAGGAAAAGCACATTTTGAGAAAATGCATTTTAAATGCCCTTTAGAATGGACATGACACTTATTGTTTCGAGTCTTTTTAAGCTTAAAATGCTTATTTTTCATAAGATAAAAGGTATATAAATGATAGATCTTTACAATCAGTAGAATTTATTTTATTTTTGAGCTACTAAATGAAAAATCAATTTTTCTGAATGTTTTTCATGCCTCCTTAAGCACTGCTCATTTACCCCCTTACCACCTATTATTCAGACTGATTTTCTGCATGGGCATCCATCAGTCCAGTAGTTGACTGCCAAAGTTTTAACGATAATTTTTATTTTAAAAATAATTTCAACTTGCAAATCTCTAGATTAACAAAAACTTAGAGGTAGCAGTTAAACAATATAAAACTATAAAACTTTTGAATTTTATTATGTACATACCAACGTATTCAATGAGTAGGTTAAATTCTTGATTCATAAAGAGCTCAAGCTGCTGCTAAAACTTTGAAAGTTTATAAAACTTTATATAAAACAGCATACTTTACAATAACTCATTTCATTTTCACTCTTTAATCATTTTAGAATTCTTGTTATTATCAATTATGTTGATAATTAAAAAAATATTGTTTTAAATATTTTCATTATGTCTAAAATGTTATAAAATAAAATGTGATGTATTGTGAAAATTCTTTAGATATGGTTTATTTTAAGGGAATGGGGGGGTTTAAGTTGTAGGATCCAGTAGAAAATCTTTTGTTTTGAAATTGAGCTTTGAAAGAATGTTTCCTGATAGAGAACTTTGTCAAAATATAAACTGTTTCCTTGGTAATTTAAAAAACTTTATACACTGTAAGCAAAATAATTCAAGAGAATTTTATACACTGTAAGCAAAATTATCAATATTTTAATAATCATTGCACTTTAAAAAATAATTATGTGATTCAAGGAGAGAAAAAGTATGTTCGAGATGCACATAAAAAATTTAGTGCGTATACTGACCAAAGAAACTTTGCATAGCTTGTAAGGATTAATAAATGATATCAAGTATTATACCATATTTGACCCATTTTAATAATGAATAAACATTTACAGAGGGTAGTATAATTTCTTTTAAAAGTTTTACACCAAAGATTAACACTTTTAGCATTCCTAACATAAAACAAATGTGAGTAATCAAAAATCCTTAACCCTTTCAAGACGATGGAACTAGCCATCAGTACGCCACAAAGGAATGGGTTGTCATGCTATTAGTGCACACACACAGTACAAGTTCATTACTTTACTTTTAACTATGATACTCCACAAAAAGGTAGAAAATGAATACATTTTACTCGTGTCAAGAACTTTTCTTGTGCACTAGTTAAATGTGTGGTGTCCAATTCACATATCGTTACTGCAATTGTTACTAGCCAATGCGACGCATTTAGTGGATGGCGGATATAGCCAGGGTAAGCATTTAGTGGATGCCAGATATAGCCGGCACTAGCCAAGGTGAAGCATTTAATGGATGCGGATATAGCCAGGACGAAGCATTTAGTGGATGCCGGATATAACCAGCACTAGCCAATGCGACACATTTAATGGATGCTGGATATAATCAGCTCTAGTTGTGAAAGGGTTAAAATTATGCCCCCCCTCCCAAATTCCTGAAAATCACCTTCTTCCCCTTTTATTCTAAGTGTTTCAAAATTTCTGTTTTTTCCCCTTCTAGAACAGTACTACTGACTGCTGAATTCTATGAACATCGAATAGCTTTTGAGATAGAGTAAATACATACATTGCACACATACAAATGTTATTTATAGTCTAATTAAAATTCACATTTTTGACCTCATTACAATACTTTCCTACCCTAAGCATATATAATAATTAAAAAAAAAAACTAGGTATACTCTTAATTATGCATCGCATAATGAACAAGAATGTGTCCAGTACAATTTTTATTGGCTTTTTTTTTAACATTAATAAAAGAAACAGATTCACAGTAACTGGAATAAATAGAAAATTTTAGTTATGACCAGAATTCAATTATTAAAATTGTTATACTACACAATTCGCATTAAAGTATCAAATTAAACAATTGGTGAAAAGTGTATATATATATATATATATATAATTAAATATATATATATTTTAAACATAGTGATAGCAATTTGACTTTTTAAACTCAATAATTATTCTACTGTAATAAGTCTTATGCATTATTCCTGAAAAATTCTGACTAATTTTTGAAAGAGTAACATAAAACAATCCCAGTGCTAACTCTTTGGTTCTAATATCAACAACTACTTTATTGAGCGTCATTCTCTATGCCTTTTGAATGGTTACAGTCCAGGCAAGGTATAAAGGAAATTGATTTGCATTTCGCTTTATCACCACTCTATCCATGACCATGGAATTAGTTTTATTGGTGCTATATTTCATGGAATATTGTCAAATGGTATCAATCAAATTGAACCAATACGAGTGGGAGCTTTATGAAAGGCTTTTATTTAATATTTTTGAATACCCCAACAGCACTATGTATAAGCCTCTTTTCCATCTATAAATTAGATGGTCGCATCATTTTTGCTCCAAAGCATAAAGATAGCTTTTGATGCTAACAACTAGCAATATTTCCAAACATCAAATAAAATGAAAACATAAAGTTCACACACATTTGTTATCTACAAAAAGAAAATGCCTCACCCTTTTCCTCGTAGATTATCCAGCACCCTTTTGTGCGTTCAACATTCACTTTTTTTTTTTTTTTTCAACTGATCAACTTGAAAATCAATACCAACAAATATTTTCAATAGATACAGGCATCCCTTGCAGTTTAACAATTCTCTTCGACACTTTTCAATTGTGACCTAAACTCATACATTTGATGCGTGATCTACTCTTTTAACCTATTTTGTCATGTTTACATGACCTTCCACGTGCTTTTGTATAGCATATTATTTAGCTTTCACACGCATTCGTAAATGATATACACTATCTAGCTAAAAATATCTGAACACTTCTCCTTAGACATTGAATTAAAAGAATGCTTAGACATTGTAAATAAAACAGTTTTGCTATCTTCATAAACATTCATTAAATATAAAATATACTGCTTTGAAGAGCTTCGTGACTTTCACTGTGTGACCATAATATGATAGCACATTTGCAAAACGTAATTTTGGGAAATCCCTTACCTCATTTAACTGTAAGAGATATTTACATGAAGTGGAAACATCTCTTATAGTAGGAGAAACAACAGTTTAATTACAAACTGCTATGCTTAATAGAGTATATGCTGTCGAGTGTTGAAAGTGTGGTTCGAAATAAATCACATCTTCGGTAGCAGCTTTCTCTGGAGAGTTCCAAAGTGCCTCTAAAGATAAACCAACACAAGTACTGTTCACCAAGAGCCAGATACCATAAGTTTTAATGGCTAAGCAGCACAGAATCGGATAGGAGAATGCTGAGTGCCGGATGGAGTGGTGAAAGGCTCACCACCATTGGATTGTAGAGCAGTGAAAATACCTTCTATGGAGTGCCGAATCGAATTTCATCATCTGGCAGTCTCATCGATAGTCTAGGCTTTTTTGAATGCCCGGAGTATGCTACCTGTTTAAATTTGTCTTAGCTGCTAAGTTTGGCGGAAGAGGCATTACGGTTTGGGTTTTATCTTCATAGTTCGGGTACTAACCTTTAGCTCCTGTGACTAGAAATTTCAATACTGGAATTATGAAAATATTCTAGACAATTCAGTATTTTCAAATAAAAGGTGAATGCCTTTTTATCTATCAATATGTTGACGCTCCTGTTTACACAGTGCAGTTTAAGAATGGTTTAATGAGATGGGTGTTGAAAAACTTGACTGGCCACATAGAATTTAGATTTGAACCCCTTCAAAAACATTTGGAACAAAGGGAAGTTACAATTGTGAACCAAACCAAATCATTCATCATCAGTGACCGTTCTTGCTGATACTTTTGGGGGAAGTATAGAAGGCAATTCCTGCAGCTGCATTTTAAAATGTAGTGGAATGCCTATCTAGAACACTCAAGGCTGCTATAGAAGCAAAGGGTAGACAAATTTTATATTAATGTCCTTTATATTAAAGTTACGTATGTTTAAAGCAAATGTACAGATACTTTTATCCACGTAATGTATAGTAAGTTATTTATATTTAAAAAATGCATTTGCAAGCTAAAAGAAATGGGTTCTACTTTATGATAGTGCTCTGGTCCCCAACCTGCCAAATAAGTGGAGGATATCTGAAAATCGATGTGGAAAATTTAGTGTAGATTGAAACATGCTTTCAATGTTAACAGCCCATACAAACAAACCAAATAGTCGTACTGAAGTGTGATGTACTCGCATGCTTTACATGATTGTAATAATTTGGTGTCCTTTGGAGTCTGCATTTAAAAATTAAAGTCAGTACAACTGAACTAAACAGTTGAGCTGAAGAGTTATACTCATATGCAATTAATAAAAGAGCCAATTTTTACACAGACAGTTCAAATATTTCTGAATCATGTATACCTTCAATATTTTACATCAATAATTAAATTATTTGTGTAGTTTCCAAGCAGAGTGAAAGTGTTATTTTGTTATTTCTGTGAACTAACTTATCATAATGAGATGCTTGAGACATATTCCCTGCAACATGTTTTGTCGATGGATTATTTTGAATATTAATACCAACCAAAATATTGTATCAATAAATCAATCTGCAAAGTTTGGTGCCGATTGCAGTTTGCATTAAAAAATTAAAGCCTATACAAATGAGCCAAATGTTTGAAATGAAGAGTGATACTCATATGCTTCATGTGCTATTAATCTTCTCAAAAGTTAGAAAAGAAGAACATTCTAGCTTGTTGCTCTTATCAATTAAAAAAATATATGATACTTTAATAAAATACTTTAGTTGAAATATTTAAATAACCAGTTATCACCATCTACTACTAAATTGATATTTAATTTTGGGATATGTTGAGGAAACTGGATATCTCCATACATTTGAAGCTTTTTTATCATTTCTCATTACATAAAATTATGTATGTTAAATGATTGTAATCTTCTCTGAATAGACAAAATGGACTATCAGAAATGCTATTTCCTTCAAATAAAAATGCTTTTATAATGAAACAATGACCTCAGCTATTTTTTTTAAGTTAGTAGTAACCTGTATGTTTCTAAGCAAAGGAGACTGATTGATTTTAATTAGGTAACCCTAACTTGCATGCTGCATATTTTATATTACACCCATATTTATGAAAATTGCAACATTATGAAGGAATTCTCAGATTAGAATGAAACGTAAGAGACATGCAATTGAATATAAATGCAGAGTGAATGTGCATGCCTGGGTTCTGCAGTGCCGTTTGAATGGTTGTACGAAGATTATAAATAGAGGTTTCTGGAAGAGCCAGACAAGCATGGTATTGGTGTCCGCAAGTCAAAAACTGTTCTATTTGAGTCGCTATGCCTTATCAATAGTAGAAGGCACCTTATAAGCAAATTACAGAGTTTGAACGGGGATACATAATAGGTCTGCGGGATGTAGGATTTTCATACAGAGATATTACTGCCCATATGGAGCATGTCATAACAGCAATGCGAGTGTTGTTGAAACCCAGACCGTCCGACCTACCAGAAAGGTGTAAGAGCAATGCGAGTGTAAGAGCAATGCGAGTGTGGAAGCAATGCGAGTGTGGAAGCAGTGGTCCAAAGAAAACCAGATGAGTCGAGAATCTGGCAGTGGACCACGTAATGTGACAACACAGGATGATAGACATCTCATCCACATGGTGATGCCGAACCGTACAGTTTTTCAAGTGTTAGAGCAGCATTGGAGCACTGTTACAGGTGTGATATTGTCTGCTTCTACGGTTCGAAGGCATCTGCTGTGCAGAGGGCCGTGTGCAAGCATTCCTTTGTGAAGGGCAGTTGATCCTAAACCATTGACATTGGCACCAGATTGCATTTTCAGACAAGTCCCACTATAACCTGGACTACAATGATGGCTGTCAGAGGGTATTGTAGTGCTCCCTGCATGCATTTTAGAACATCATACTGCACGAATGTTAAGTGTGATGATTTTGGGTGCCAATGGCTACCACAGGCGATCCTGGCTGCTATGTATTGCGGGTACACTCGACAGCAACTGTTACATTAGGGAGGTTTTGGAGACTGAAGTTGTACCCTTCCTTCAGGACACTCCTGGCGCTTTATTCCAACAAGATAACACCCGGCCACATGTTGCCCGGAATGTCCAAGCCTTCTTCCCTGTCCTGCCCGTTCACCAGACATGTCACCGATTGAACATATATATATGGGATATGGTCACTTGGCTACTGGGCCATTACTGTTCTTCAACAGTCACTGCCAATGAACTGTGAACCTGGGTCAAAGAAGCTGTGCAAACAATACGTCAGGAACACATCCAAACTCTGATTCAATGCCGCAATGTGTAAAAGCTGTTACTGCCACTAGGTGCAGCTTCACAAAATACTGATTTTGGGCCAACAATGTGGTTGTATTGGTCTGAAACTGTAATGATTTATTTGTATCACCATTAGTAATATGTGGTATAAATGTCATTCTAATCTGACCATTCCTTCGTGGTGTTGCACTTTTCATAAATATAAGTATATATGTATGTTTCATTCTAATCTGACAATTCCTTCATGGTGTTGCAATTTTCATAAACATGAATATATATATATATACAGTACAACCTTGAAAATCCGGACGTTTTCCAAATTTTCGAGAGAGATCAGAGTAGGGGTGTTTTAATTCTGACCACCCGGTATATGTGACAAGTCAGTAGGCAACCATATCCTTTTTTTTTTACAATGTCATCTGATTTTACTTGTAGCATAAGTAATACAAAAATAACATTGTAATTATTAGCAATCATAGTACCGGTAGCCTAGTTCCGAGGAAATAATTTTCAATGCAATGATGTACACCTTAAAATTGAAAAAAAGTAAAAAACAATATTTATCATTTAGGTAAAACATTTTATTGAAATATTTTAAAATATTTAAAACACCTTTATTAGAAACAAGAAAGATCAATCATGCTTAAAGCATTGATTATGAAACACTTTCCAACTTCAATGCAATTTTATTTAAAAAAATCTAAAATGCAATACATTCCTCGGTAATATTTTAAAACTTATCACAATACTACATTAATTTATTATATTTGAAAACTTAAACCTTCATTGAAAAAAATGAATTCATTCAAATGACGCCATTGAAATATAAATTGCCTGGTTTAAAATATTTCTAAAATGCGATACATTCCACGGTAATATTTTTAAAACTATCATAATACTACGACAATTTATTATGTTTGAAAACTTCATCGAAAACAACTGAAATTAATTTAAATGACGTCATAGAAAAAATAACATGCCTGGATCTCTCTATAATAACAGCATTTCATTCATAAATTTCTCCCATTCATCATAATACTATAATAATTTATTTTATTTAAAAATTAAGACCATCATGGAGCTACAAGTAATTAAACTCTATGCTTAAAACTTCATCGAAAAAAATCGTCCTCTTTATAAAATCAATTAATATTTCATTCATATCATTCATATCAGCCATGCAGACTCCATGGGCTAAATTATTTTGTGTTAAAGAAATACAGCAATTCTAATACAACTCATTCTACATATTTTGCTGTTTACATTTTACATAAGTGAAAAATAGGCTTCGTTGTAGAAATAATCAAATTTGGATAATCATTTAAACTCAAATATATTGTATTTGCGTTGTTTCAGTATGTAGATGCACAGAATTTAAGCAAAAATAAAGTAGTTTTAGGACAGATACAACACTCAATATGAATTAAAAAGAACTTAAAAAATCACGATTTTGAAACAAGATGGATGCCATATATCATTTTGAAGTGGGTCATGTGATCTTTTCATTTCATGGTCACGTGATCGTTTCATATAAGAGGTGTAATTATTATTTTAATTTTTATTTTAAAAACTACTGAATATATTTCGCTACTTTTTTTATATATATATTTTATGGAACATTTTGAATATTACCTAAAATTTTCGAAGCAATTTGTGAATTTTAAATCCGCTTAAAAAATGTTTGAAAAATTAGGTCCCATAGGGCTCAATGTATTTCTATTTTTCAACCTGGGTTCAATCCAAAACTAATTGGGTGATATTATTCATTTATATTCCCTTAGGTTCTACAGACCGTCTGAACAACATACTAAAATTTCATTTTGATTAAGTCATTTTTACGGCAATTATCGTGCTGACAGACAGACAGACAGAATGAACAAAGTCATAAACACTTTTCAACTTTGTTGTAAAGTGTTAAAAAAAGGTGTTACAAATATTTTATGTTTCACCATAATGATAAATGTTATTTTTTACTTTTTATTCAACTATAACATATGGTGTAAAACATAATATACCTATTTATAACAGCCTATTACTATTTTCTGATATTATTTTGATCACAACACTGTTACTTTTTTACACTGTTACTAACACTTTTCATGATAGACACAACCTGGCAACAAGGCAATTCAAAATGGCTGAATTGTGGTTCTAGTGGAAACTTGTGAGAAACTGGTATAATTTTTTTTAACAGGAAGTATGGACGAACAATGCGTCTTTCATAAGAAAGGTGATTGTGGAGACCATAAAGCATCAAGAAAGAGTGGTTCATATCAACTTAGTGGTCTTGAACTATCTGTAAATAAACAATTGGAAAAAATTGGATTTCACCCAAAACAAAATGTTTCTGAAGTTCAACTTATCACTAATAGAAGTCAACAAGGCATTTCTACTGTTGAAGGTGTGATATGTTCATTCCACAGATTCAAGTACGGTACATTTCAGCAGCCATCAAGAAGGTGTGCACACCCTGATCATCCAGTGTATCCTGATAAGAAAAAAGAAACTGTTCGCATGGCATCATGGAAGGTATATTTACATTGGAATTTGAGAGGACTGATGTCAGAAGCTTTAATTTCAGTAAAGGTGTGCATTTGTTGTTTACGCTGATCTCTCTCTGCTTCATTCATATATAAAGTACCAGCTGGAGGCTGATAATTTGGGTTATCTGTTTCTTCTGAATGGTTCTCATTCTCAATTTCTGCAGCACTGTTCTCATCATCAATTACTCTGTGCTTGCTACATAACATGCCACCCATTGGAAAAGGCAGAAATCTCAAGTTCCAATGTAAATATACCTTCCATGATGTCATGTGAACAGTTTCTTTTTTCTTAGCAGGATGTACTGTAGGATCAGGGTGTGCCCACCTTCTTGATGGCTGCCAAAATGTACTGTACTTGAATGTGTGGAATGAACATATCACACTGACACATTTGTTCATCCATACTTCTTGTTAAAAAAAATTATACCAATTTCTCACAAGTTTCCACTAGAACCACAATTCAGCCCTTTTGAATTGTCTTGTTGCCAGGTTGTCTATCATGAAAAGTGTTGCCAGATCCTGAAAAGTAACAGTGCTATGATCAAAATAATATCAGAAAATAGTAATAGGCTGTTATAAATAGGTATATTATGTTTTATACCACACATTATAGTTGAGGGCGTGGTAGCCCATTGGTTAGCGCGCTGGAGATGCACTCGGTAGGCCCGGGTTCGATTCCAGCCACTGCCAAAAACTGCCGCCGTGTTCACGTGGAGTACGATCACGTTAAACATGTGGGTCCGTAAGTCCTTCCCAGAGGTTGGTGGTAGGGGAAGGAGGGTACGGTCCCTGTGGATGCTTCCCCCACTGGGTTCCGGTCCAAATTGGGTGGCACTTCCCGGCCGTCCAAACAGTTACCTTACATCTTTCTGGTAGGTCGGACGGTCTGGGTCTCAACAACAACACATTATAGTTGAAAAAGAGTAAAAAATGTTTATCATTGCGGTAAAAACATAAAATATTTGTAACACCTTTCTTTTTCTTTTAAAGGCGTTTTAAATATTTTAAACTTTTTCAATAAAAATGTTTTACCAAAATGATAAACATTGTTTTTTACTCTTTTTTTAATTTTAGGATGTACATCATTGCATTAAAAATTATTTTCTCAGAACTAGGCTACCGTTATGATTGCTAACAATTACAATGCTATTTTTGTTTTACTTATGCTAGAAGTAAAATTAGATGACATTGTAAGAAAAGGATATGGTTGCCTACTGACTAGTCACATATATAATAAAGAAACATATGACATAAAGTGAATAGGTTATAGACCTACTGTACAGCTAATTGTATGCTTTGTTACCATATATTCCATTTCTACAATGTCTTGAAGTAAGCCCTATGTGCTCGCATGGCCATTAGCCAAAGTTCTATCAATTTTCTGTTAAAAGACAGGTCTCATACTATGAAATACAATTATCAAGTTCCACATTGACCCTCAGTACACTGAGATACAAGACCACAAAAGGACCCTTTTTCATTTCGTTAGATACAAAAGTAGCTATTTTTCAGCAGCACTGAGGGTGAGCCATGCAACAAATGAGCTAATAAAGTTAATAATGGATAGTACTACACAAGTTAAATCCGAAAACTATGGCTGACCCTAGTGGTGTAGTCGTAAAAATAAAAGTGGGGGGACGCTCTTTTTTTGAAGAATTTTAGCCAATACTGTATAATTTCTGTGATTGACATAGGGCTGGGAAGTATCGCGATACAAGTATCACCCATACAAAATGTCTTGAGTAACGACCCTAGTCTCTAAATGTGTCGTGGATTTTGTATTGAGATACTTTTTCAATTGTATCCAGTTCTTTTTTTACTTTCCAACTCGAACTCTTAACATGTTGATAAAATCTAAAGAATAATAATTATTTTAATTTTATTTAGCTATTTATTAAAAACCAAAAATTGTGCTCCAAAGCATATGATTCTCGGCTCAAGAAAGAAAAATGAATTAAGATTCTTGCATTTTGAAATGAAATTATCTCAAAGAACTTTCCATAGAGATACTTTTTCATTGATTACTCATTGAATAAATACATTGATTCATTGATTACATTGATACTTGTCATTGATTTCTCTAATGATTCTTTAAAATCTTTTTAGCTTTGGAAAATTTCTAAAATCCGAATGTAAATAAAATGTAAATAACATTTTTTTGTCTATAAACGTTTTTTTTTTCTAAAAAAAACCAAAAACCGGTTATTTTTGTGACAACCGCCATCCCTATCCATATGTTTTTTCAGAGAAAGAGTGACCAAAGAATAAAAATCTGAGGCCATCGGCCAAGCATTCCATCTATACCAAGCTGCAGAGGGGTTATATATGTATATATAAATTTTAAAAAAAAGAGCGTCCCCTTACAAAATAAAAAGTGGGGGTACGCTTGAGATCAGAAAAAAAGGTGGAGGGTCTGCATCCGCCCATGTCCCCCCTCGACTACACCCCTGGCTGACCTTCAGTGCATGGGCTCATGAGGTCTCAAATATGGCATTTTTTCACTTTCTGCGACAAAGTTTGGCCAACCCAGCCAGGCTGCACTGAAGGTCAGCCATGAAATTCACAAATTAATTCAATTTAGCTACTAAAGGTAATGTTGTAATCACAAGAAATACTTTGGTTGATGCTCAATACACAGAGATAATAGAATAGACAGAGATGTTTATTTGAGAAAAATACTGGGTTGCGACCGGTTTTGCGAATTTTTGTGGGTCACAAAAAAATTTTTCCGGGGAAATTACATGTCTTCTCAAATCATTAGAAGAAACCACCATAAAAATTTCAGCAAAATCAAAAATGGTGTGTATAATGACATCCCCATTTATGCCTCATTCTTATAAAATCTGCCTCTTAAACACTGTAAAACGTTATCGTAACATTTTATCACAGATTGTTCAATTAAATCTAAAAATCCCAAGAATTCATATTAACTCTCACGGAAATTTATTTTGTTCACTTCGTATTACGAATTCCATTCTTCAATGTATTCTGTTTTGTCTTCAGAATCTCCTCCCCCTCCCGATATCCGACGATTTTTTTGTTCTCGTCGAACGTGTCAGATTGAAGTCAACTGTATATTTTGCCTTTTTTGTTTAGAAAGCCATAATTACATACTATAAATAGCAAATAAATGACTAAATAATATCGTATTGCACAGAACCGAGCAACAAGGTCATTAACACACAGACCTCTCAAAGGGGTTGGCTGCGTTTACGATTAGGAACTAAGCAAATTCTTTTCTTCCCTTTCCCTGCCCCATCATGTCCCGGTGCTGCTGCAGCCTAGTAATGACTCATCGTAATTTAGAAAAATCATTGAGAGGAGAGATATTTTTCTTTTTTGGAAAAGATATTGATTTTATCTACTGCGATATTTTTTACATATTTGACTATTACTAATAAAGTTTTTACTTTTCCCAGAGTCATCAGCTTTTTTAAACATAACATTATATAGATGCTAGAAAATAAATAAGACTTTTAAGTTCTTATTTTTTGTTTTTCGGTCGTTAATAGCGAAAACAGTTTAAACACATTTACACCTTTAAATATATCGTCAAAAGTGCTAACCCTCGATCTTTATTAAATCTTGGCACTTCATTAAATCTTCCGGCGCTTCATTAAATCTCGACAAAGCCGATATAACGGAAGTTCTGCACTATGATGATGATGTGCAAATCGTAAATAAATTGAGTGATAGTGAAATTCGCGATATGATATTAAATAAAAAAAATCAAAGTAGTGACGATAAATGTGGAGAAGAAAAAATACCCATTGATAATCTCATGCAAACAATCGATCATGCAATTAAAGGTCTTGAACAAAGAAGCTTTATAACAGAGCAGAAATAATGTCCATCTACAGGATAAAAAAAACTGCTTTCCCATAAACCAAAATTAATGAAATAACAAATGTTAATTTAAATATTTAAATGAAATGATAAAATGTAATTTTATCATTTCGCTTCGTTCCCACATTCTAAATTATTGTGTATATTTTTTTGCCCTATTTTTTAGATTAAATAATATGTTTTAATTGATTAACTTAACTTTTGCCATATTTTTACTAAAAAGAGTGCTTTATAGTGTATTTAGTTAATATTAAATCTGAATTTTATTCAAATTCTATAATCCGGAATCAGTAAAGTCCAGATTTTCGAGGTTGTACTATATATATATATATATATATATATATATATATATATATTTGAAATATGTAATAATAAGAATTATGTAAAAATAAAATAAAAAAATAAAAAACAATTCAAGTAATATTAACATCACCATAGAAGCAATTTCACGGCCACAATGCCGATATATATATATATATATATAATTTGTTATAAGTATGCAAGTATTACTCTTTAAAAATAATTTTAAAAGGAAGTGAATAATTGAAATTAACCTTCAGCTAAAAAGTGGTTTTACGTTGACTGATAGGTAAATGTGTGTGAAGAAATTATGTCAAATGGAGTGTTCTGTATTCAATGAAATAAGAATTTTTTACCATTTCAAAAATAAAACTCTAAATCAAAGTGAAATCTGTCTAAAATGAGTTAAGTTATGAGACAAAACTGAAAACAAACATTTATATCCATACATGCAATAAACATACAATTATCATTTAAATTTTGAAGATGTGATATTTAAATGGTCTTGATTATAAAACATGATTAAAAAATGGGCTACTGATTTGTAAATTATAAATAATCTTAGCTTTAAATATATATTTATAATTTACAAAGTAATGGCACACTTTAAGAAGGTTTTATGACCAAAACCATGAAAAATATCAATCTCTCCAATTTGCGAGTGTTACAGTAAAACTAATGAACACTTGATGAACTATGTCCTAGGCTTGCATTCCAGGAAATCAATTTCTGAAGAAAACTGGAAAACTGTATATAAAATGGAAAATCTGAAAGTTGTCAGGTATGACACTGTTCGCTGGGGACTGAGCTTGCATCCCACAGCCTGTCTTCCTACGGTTCAGTGTTAAAGCATTGTACTAGACTGTGGGCAGACCTGCTGAAGTTAGAAGAGAAGAATTTTAATAGGTAGGCCAGAGAAGGCAAGTTTCCAATAGAACAGTAAATTAGAACACATATAATATTCACTCTTTAAATATAAAAATATGACTAAATATGACTTTATTGCAGATTTTATAGCATTATGAACTCTTAAGTTTCTACATATTTTAGATACAGAGTCTGTTTTTAAAATTGTTTAATTACATACAATTGTTGCATATTAAGCACACTGTAAGCATGGAGCTGGACAAATTCTTGGTGTCAGGTAGAAGTTTGTATGGGCTTGAGCCTAGCCTGGATAAGTTAGACCAAATTTCTGGAAAGCAATTTTGGGCCAAGTCAGGCCTGATTTCTCAAAAAATTTTGGGCTGAGTTTGTCTTGGCCATAATTCAGGTCGGTTTAGGAATATGACATATTCATTATCTGAAAATTTTATAAATGAAATTCAATAGGGTAAACGAAATTGTTAATTTCTCCTATGTAAAGATGGATGTTTAAAACATCCAATTTTTATTTTAATTATTTATAAAAGAAATTGCACAATTTTGTGTTTTTGACACATTTGGACAATCATAATTTCAGATAGGATCAAAATTTAAGAATCTTCGAGCTTTATATTTAAAAATATATCCAGGGTTGAGCTAAGTTCAATTACTGGTACTGTCTTGCTGGACTGGATAAAAATCTGAATTATCGACTTGTACAGAGGTAGGGTACATAAGACTTGGAATCTAGTCATAGCACCCAGCTTTTACAACTAGGTTACTATTTTCATAAATTTCAGTTTTCAGAACTATCAAAGCATGAGCTATCCTAGGTTCAACACTTTTACTCCAGCCATGATCAGAATTGACATTGTACAATAATATTATTAACACATATGATCTGTGGCCATAGTCAGATCTGCTAACTGATACACCTACACAATTGTCTAGAGATGTTAAACAAAAAATGTTATTTAAAGAACATACAACTTACACATATGTTTCTGGAGATAAAGGGTTGCTGCAAATCCAGCTGCCCTTAATTTTAAAATTTAAATGTTGATCATTAACATTACAATATGAACTGCAGTAAAAGCATTGTAAAATGGTACAAATTTTGGTGTCTACATTTTTTCCTCCTTGTTGTCCAAAATCAGGATAAATTAGAGTTACAGAAATCACACTGTTAAAACATATTTTGAAGATAGTAAGGTTTGCATCTATATTTTTAGCTGGCTTCTAGACATAAAAAGAATTTATCCAACCCAATATAAGCACAGATTTTACAAGTAAAATGCATCACTGTTCTAAGAGTACTCAATTGTAATAGGAACTTCCAGATTTGCATACACATATAATATAATCAATTACTTAGTATAAAACTTAATTGAAAGAAAAATTGGCTTTATGATAATATTTTTAAATATATAACAAGACATATATGCATGAACAGTAGAAATAATTTATTTTATGAGCCAATGGTCTACACATTTTATGATCTACACGAACGCTATGTGCTGAACTAAAGTAATTATAAATAACAATATCTATGTATTTTTAAAACAAAGGTGCTCCAAAATAAATAAATAGCTATAAAAAATGCTGCAAAAGGTACTTAACACAAAGCAATCTTATTTATATTTGCATTTTTTTTTTTTTTATGTATGTGGGAGAAAATCCGAGTATATGGGACATTTTTAACGAAAATAACACTCATTTAGCAATTCTTAAATACTAACAATTTTTGACAATTTTATGAACTTTGTAAAAAATTCTTATTTTTTACAAAACAGTTATTAATTCATTAAACATAGCAAGCAACAAGAACACACACATTATTATTACAATAACAAAGGCAAACTTTGTATAATATTAGATTTTGCATTAGTCTGGCAGCATTCAATGGGAGTTGTTATAGAAAAAGTTTTTAACAGTGACACATTGAATTTAAAAGCAAACTTTATAAAAAGAAAACTAATTTTTATTTTTTTTTTCTTTGAGTAAATTAGCCAGATCAGATATTTTGCATTCAAGATAATTCTAATAAGATTCCCACTATGTTTAATAGAGAAAAAAAAAAGACAAAGTACAATTTTAAGGACTTTACAACACATGAAAAATAAACATAGCAGTATTACTTTTTCAGTTAAGCATTTCATGCAGTTTTTCCTCAAAAATACAATCAATAAAAATATAAAAGGCTGAAACCCTTGGAACTTTGACCCAAGTTATCTGACTATTTATTGACCAAGTTATTTGATAAGTTATCTGACAAGTAAAAAATGAAGTTTGAAGTTATCTGACTACTACGAGATTGAAATTTAAATAGACCAAATATTAATATATTCTTATTATATTATCTCATATATATATGTATATATATATATATATATATATTTATATATACTCAAATCATGTCAATTAGTCATTTTATAATTAAGACAAGGGTTTTGCTGACAATCACCATTTTAAAACGAGATTGAAATTTAAATAGACCAAATATTAATATATTCTTATTATATTATTTCATATATATATATATATATATATATATATACACTCAAATTATGTCAATTAGTCATTTTATAATTAAAACAAGGGTTTTGCTGACAATCACCATTTTAAAAGAAAATCTAATTTGACGATTGAGAAAAGGTAAAAGGTTGGTCAAAATATTGGCAACTATGAATTCTGATAATGACAAGGAAATATAGTGTTTCTAAAACCTCGGGAAAATTTTGGGGTAACTTTTTTTTATTTATATATTTTTACAATTAACCAAACTTTTATGTTCATAAGCTTGGCAATTATTTGCATGCAAACGACAAGATCAATGCTTCACTTTTGTTTTCCTCAGATGAGGATGATTCGTAGGTGCACCTAGGCATCATAAACCTGTTAACCATAAAGAGAGCTTTGTGATATTACATCACAGAACACTGGGGTAACAGGATCGCATGAACTGCATTCACAGCTTTTGGCAGGGTGCCAGCAAGTCTCACTTTAGTATTTGATAGGTTGTGGATTTCTCCCCCAGCTTGATAGTTTTGTTACTGTTAAATATCATATATATTAATTTTCTTGTTTCCTACTGTGGTGGAAATAATTTTAAAGAAAACTTTTTTCTTTATTTCCATTTGGTTGTGGAATTACAGAAATTGAAATAATAAATAGATGAATGTGGCACATAAAGGATGACAAAAATTTATTGGAATTTCATATATTTATATATATATATATATATATACAGAGTGTCCCAAAAACATTGACCTCGGCTTTTATTCCTTAAATATTGATCTTAGACATATATAATAAATTACAAAGTTGCGTAAAAAAAGGTACAGAATTTTATGAAATCGATAAAAATTTCCAGGGTATTAAATTTGAAGAAATACAAAATTTAAATTTTTATACAGCCCCCATACAAAAACATTTCCAATGAGTAAAATGTGCCCCATACACTAATAAGGAGATGTACAAAATTTCAGCATTTTATCATAAAAACTCCCAGAGATATGTTTAAACAAAGTCGGTGAGAGATTCACAAATTAAAATGTAAATGTTTACAGCAAGAGTGCAAATGACGCAACACAGAAATGCATCATAGGCAAATAATATCTGCCTCTTATCTTTAGATTTATTTACAATTTTTCAAAAATATGCTTCCTGAAAAATACCTTAAAATTTTACATGATTAATTACAGAATAAAACTTGGAAATAGCACAATCAAAATGAACATTAAAACAACTTAGAAGTGTATGCATATGCAAATATCTGCCTCTGATCCATGCGTCACATAATCACAACAGATGCATCATCACATGAGAAAGTTGTTTTTGCTCTGCCTTTAATCAATTGCCTCG
The DNA here is from genome assembly GCA_951213105.1 of Amaurobius ferox. NCBI lineage: Eukaryota > Metazoa > Arthropoda > Arachnida > Araneae > Amaurobiidae > Amaurobius > Amaurobius ferox. The sequence goes on from OX578145.1 coordinate 131,352,128, forward strand.
CTTAAGCAAGCATAGCATGCACAACCTGGCAGTCTGAGCGACCCTTCAGTATTTCACATTTCTGCTACATTTTGAGAGTGTAGTTAGCCTGTACCGACAGTATGTTGCAATAGAGCAATGAAAACTTTTTGAAATGCTTATGCTGTACAGTTTATACAATCGCGATGCTAACAAAACTGCACGGGAATGTCAACATACTTTTTCCAATTCTCAAAATCCTTCTGGGTGATTTATTTCCCAATTAGTGCAATGAATGCGTGAAAGAAGAAGTGCACATCGTATAGGTGTACTAGGTACCAGACTTTACTCAACTGATGTAGAAATTGATATTTTGGCTTACTTTTGCAGTCATCTACATAGTAGTGTTCATATCACTACTTCAGAGATGAATGTACCACGTGCAACACTGTGGAGAATACCGAGACTGAATAAATGGCATTTTTTTAATTGGGCTCTAAATCAGGAAGATTCAAATCCCTCTTTCCTGAAAAAAGTAATTTGGACTGACGAATGTTGTTTTAAACAAGATGGATGCACACATCCTCAAAATGAGCACTTTTGGTCAGACATAAATCCATTCGTGGTACGTGATATTCATCATCAGAACTTGGACCCATACTGTATGATAGTATATTGATGGGTGACAGATATGTTAACGAGATTCTGAATGCGGTTATTCCTGATTTTATGGATGAACTGCCACAACAGTATTTCCACATGTATGGTTTCAACAGGATGGATCTCCAGCTTGCCATACTACAGTTATGAAACACTGGTTAAATAACAAGTTTCCAGACAAGTGGATTAGCTTGCACGGGCCAGTTGAATTTCCCCATAGATTGCCTGATTTAACGCCCATGGATTTTTATTTGTGGAGTCGTTTACGCACAACTGTGTAATCTGTTATCTCCCTTAAATAAAGCAGAATTGCAACAATGCATTCAAGATGGTTGTTGTGACATGACATCACCGAACAAGAACTTGATAGAGTGCACAGAAGTGTTATCAGGCGAATGCAGCTCTGTATTGGCATGGATGGAAAACATTTTGAACAAGCTTTGTGTAAAGTTATTATTTCTACACAGTGTAGATACTTTTGTACCAATAAATAGCAAAATTATTATTTATGTAATCATTGTTTTCTTTCATAATTTGTGTATGACCCCTGAAACTCGATCTGCCAACATAATTTTTCCCCTCTGAGAACCCATGTCGATGAATCGAAAAGTGGTTTAAGTCAGCATTTTTGTCTTCATATCTCTGGGACTTTTTATGATAAAATGCTGAACTTCTGTACATCACCTTATTAGTGTATGGGGCACATTTTACTCATTGAAAATGTCTTTGGCCATATAAAAATTTAAATTTTGTATTTCTTAAAATTTAATTCCCTTGAAAATTTTAATCGATTTTATAAAATTCTGTACCCTTTTTTATGCAACTTTGTAATTTATTATACATGTCTAAGATCATTATTTAAGAAATAAAAGCCGAGGTCAATGATTTTGGGACACCCAGTATATATATATACACACACACACACAGGGTGTAGATAAGAGATTCTATACACCAATCTTTACCACATGTAATTCTTTTTCCAATTCCTTATCTTATATATAGAACAGGGAAAAAAGGTATTTTATACCAATTAAGTACCTGTTTTATTTATAATATTTTATTTATCATTTTCACAAGCTTGTCATACAGTTATTTTTGCTATTAAGACCATCTTAAATACTAAAAGGCAATGTCTGTCTGTCTGTCTTATAGGCTTAGCAACCGCGCGTCTCAAAACTACGAAATGTGGCAATTGGAGGCCCAGGGGGAAGGTGACACATGAAAACCGATTTCAAAAGTTTGAATTATTTTTTTTTGTTATTCAATGTTTTATGCGATTTCGACCATTTTTTCCACTTTTTTCTCTACCATCCAGACGTCGTAGAAAAAAACAAATCACATGACCGGAAAGAGCAGACAATTGCGAGTAAAAATATATCAATTTCAAATCTCAGGGACAAATTCTAATATTTTTATAGATTTTAAAACAAAAGTCACTTTCAGCTCAAAAAAACAAACTTTGATTTTTAAATTCTCACGTTTGGAAAAGTACCGACAATTTCGACTAAGAATTTACATTTTTAGAAAGCTTAAAGATCAGGCATTCTTACGAGCTCAATCTGGTCAAGAAATAATAAAAAATAGCCGCACAATCCAGATTTTAAGGAAGTCATGATTTTCAATTTCTCGGCAAAACCAAGAAGTTTTTCACCCACATACGTGTGCAGACGCACAGTGTTTCTATGGAGAAAAATATAAATAAAATGAAAGTTATGGAGATTGTTACAGTGCATTTATGCATCGGGTTAGAAAATTACGTTATATTTTAAATGATGGAATTAAGAGCTTAGCATATGGTCATTATAAAATTTAAATGATTGAATTATGGTGGATTGAATTGTGGTGATGTATACATCGGGTGGTGGTAACAGTATACAGAGTGAAATCATTATATTTATATGAAATTATTATATTTATTATATTTGCAAATGCCATCAGTGATTGCTTTTTATATGGTTTTTGGTCTAGGGACAATTAAAAACCGAATAAGTGTTTGCTTTGTATATGGTTTTTGGCCTAGGGACAATTAAAAACCGAATAAGTGTTTGCTTTTTATACGGTTTTTGGCCTAGGGACAATTAAAAACCGAATTAGTGTTTGGTGGTATCCGGCTGATATATTTGGGCCATGCTCTTGATACCCATGCGAATATCCTGATGAGGATATTCGCATGGGTATTAAATTATATTTGCGAATGTCATCAGTGACTGCTTTTTATACGGTTTTTGGGCTAGGGGCAATTAACCAAATTACTGTTTGCTTTTTATAAGGTTTTTGGCTCATTATGCTGGATTGAATTGTGGCGATGTATTGTTTACATCGGGTGGTGGTTGGGACCCCAATAAAAAAACTTAAACACTGAAGAAATAAAAAAATAAATAAAAAGAAAGTTATGGAGATTGTCATGATGCATTTATGCATCGGGTGGTGGTGGGGACATCGAAAAAAAACAACAACCTTTTTTTTCGATGAGCAGCATCATTATTTCTTAAATACTAAATTCACATTCAACATCATCAGTCTCAAAAATACTTTCATGTCATTTGCGATGCAATATTAAAAATTCAAACAAATGGATACAATTTCATTTATGTAAAACAAAAAATAGAGGCGCATACCTCTATAAAAAAAAAACATAGGAGCAGCTGATCCTAGCTGTGAGTACACATCAAAGGGATCCCTTTCCTAGGGTTACAGGTACAGAATCCTCAGAATCTCACAGTGCACAAACATTAGAATAAATTCACTTTACAAATCAATTTTCAAGACCCCCCCCCCCTTCCCTAGAACATTATTTTTCATCTTAAAATTTCATTATTAGTTTTAACGTCATTAAACTAAAACAAACTTTGTTAACTCCATGGGTTTATGGCACCAGCGAGTTTGCCATGGTCAGAATTTTCAAGGGTAGCGAATAGGCTGGTCGCCGAAGGTGGCTAGTTTTCAATAAATGATCAATCTCTGGTATATATAATACTAGTAAATTAAAATTTTTCAATTATTTAAATTAATTATGCTATATATTTATGATCTGAATTAACAAAGTGTTTAACATTGAGTTATATCTAGAATAGATTTTACAATGAAAATACATATGGATATGTGCATCTTAACACAAACTTTTACATAATAACCATAATTAAATGTATCAGTAATGAATACTACTATGTCTTTTCTAAGGAAATAATCTTTGGAATTATAAGAATTCTATTTGGTGAAAGAAAATTGCATTTGGCAGATAGGTTGGTGGAAGTAACCAAACATCCAGAGCAATCTCTGAATAACATTAAAAGAAAAAAAAAAAATACACAAAAGTAAAATACGTCTAAAATAATTAATTTTATTAAATCAATTTCAAACATTTGTAATCTGTATTTGCAGAGAAATCTTAAATAATTTTCAAAATCTTGCAATAAAAATTAAACCAAATTTTTATGCTGTTCTAGGACATTATATTGGGGAGCCTCCATATCATAACGGCCTGTTTAAAAAAATCAATCACTGCGTATATATTTATTATTGGAGTATGTGAGTAGATCATAGGGATGCTTCGTTAAAAAAGTTCGGAGACCACTGCTCTAACTGATTTTTATTAGCATCTTCCATTATAATTTTACACATTCTACAATTTCAGCAGGTTGGTTTAACTTCATAAAGTACAGATATACCCACAAAGTTTTGTTTTCCTTAATTTTGATCTAAAAATATATTTATGACAATTATCAAGAAAAATAAAATAGACAAATTTTGATTGGATGTGAGCAAAAAATTAAGCGAAGCCATAAGATGGAATAGGCTCAAAGAAAAAAAATGGTATGGCCTATTAGAACACATAAAAAATAATTTTTTTAATGCATTTTGATTGTAAATTAAAACACTACATAAAAGAGTGTTTTTATTTGTAAAATAAGTGTTTTACGAAGCATTTAATAAGAATAATCTTGACATTTGGTTAAACTATCTAGTTAAGGTTAACATTAAATTTACAAAATAAAGTATACATCAAGTATTTCATTGGTTTGTATAAAAAACACTTTTTTACAGAAATATTGTTTACGACAGACAATTAGGTGAAATTTACCAAACTGATTGATGATTAAGATGAAAAATATGCAATTTAAATTTAACATGGACATGAGACTATAATGAATTTTAAGATACCTGTAAAACAAAATGCAAACACTTTAAGGGAGTATAGCAGCATATGGTTCAATAGTAGAGTCATCATACGATGGAAAATCAACTGGATTATGTGGTTCAGCAACTGGATTGAGTGGTATAACAGCATATGGTTCAACAGTAGAATCATCATACAATCCAAAATCAACTGAATTGAGTGGTTCTGAATCATGATTATGATGTCCAATTTGCCGAACAACTTGTCCATGTTGAGTATGGACTCTTGCATGGCACTTGTACTTAGAACACTTAACACATCGCCAGCTTTGCTTTTTTATTCCACCAGAGTCCTTGCGGTAGAAGTATCCTCCATGAATGAGCCAGTTTCTTCCTCGACTACTACGCAAGAATTGTAACCTAGAATCTGGAAGGAAAATGCATTTTTAAACTATATAAAAAGTTAAAATCATTTCACAGTAGAACCCTTTTAAAATGAAGTTCGAGAGACCCAGAAGTATGGTGACTATATCACTACTTTGCTATAAACAATCAACATTGTAAGAGTACAATTTTCAATACAGATGTTAGGAAATATGTCCAAAACTCTAAGAAAACCAAAATGGCTAAAATTAGCCTTGCTATAAGTAAGCTCAACTGTACAATTTTAACCTTATAATAAAATATAAAAATGATTAACTTAATGATAAAATATTACAAAAAATTAATAAAATAAAAAATGAGAAGCAAATTCAAATATTTAACATTACAGGTGTCAATGAAGCATAATTGTTAATATCATATTTCAATATAAAACATGAAAACTACAGTTATTTCTTAAAAGCTATTATTTTTCCAATTAAACAATACTATATCTTTCTAAAACAATTCAAAATTAATTTTCAATAATACAATTGAGTCTCGTTTAAACAGTAATTATTATTCAATGTAACAATGTACAATTTTCAGAGTACTATATTAAAATTTTGAAAAAGGCTTAAAACCAATTATGAAAACACATTAATATGACAAAACCATAACTATAATAAAAAGAAATTTATTAATGTGTAACAAATGTGCCTTATGCTTATCTATTAGTTCAAAATACAATGCAAATTGCACATGAATGATATTTTTAAAAGCATACACATTATATTAGTTTATGTATTGCTTGTTAAAATTTTGGTAATTTCATACAGGATGTGCACAAAAGAAATGACAGCTGTAATAATTGTTACTCCCCTTTCTATAACTTTATAGCCTATCAATTTGAGACTCTGAATATAATTTATTATATTAAATAGACTGTTATAAGGTCAAAATATTGAGACTCAATTTTATTGATACTAAGTTATGAAAACAGAACTGCTCCTTTTCACAGGAAAATTGAAATAAACACATCAGATTAGATTTTCCCACAAAAGATAACAAATACAAAGAAGGTTGCAAAAGGTATATTCTTACAGAGTTAGAGGATAATAATGAAAATGCTTTGGAAAGACGATATTTTATTAAAATTATTATCTTATATTCTATAAACTATTATATAAAAATACTTTATATTAGAGGCAAGTAAAATAAAATTACATTATTGTTAAACAAACAGGTTAAGCTACTTCAATTCTAGTATTTATGATGAAACTCTTAATCAAAGTGCATTTCTAATGTACATTGCAATTACAGGATGCAAATTACTCCTTTCCAAACATAATCTTACCACAGTCTTAGAATTTTTTTTTTTTTTTGTCTCTAGCAAAGTAGCTAAAAAACCAAACATATAATTTAGCTTTTGCATTGAATAAAATTTCATATTTTAAAAATTATGCAATATCAAATAATATTTGGAATTTCGAAGTTGCAGTGCATTATGTGTTCTGCCCTAGTTTTATGCATATTTCTGTTAAAAATGTTTCTAACAATGCAATTTTTTTACAAATTATATTTGTTACACCCAACTTTTAAATGTTATTACGTAACACTAAAATAAGAAACATATAACCATAATAATCAAATACAACTCACCAAAAGTTAAAATTACATATCTAAACTGGTCTGAAAGACTAACTACTGGAAATAAATATTTTCAATTACAGAACTCATGCTAACCATATGAATACTAGTGTTGCCACTTTTAAAAATTAAAGATAACATTGTAGCATGTTTAACCCCCCCCCCCCCCCCAGTGATCCCAAAATGCTACAATATGGAAAATTATAAATATATTCAAATTAAAACACATTTCATTTGGCAGACCATATAACGTTTGAAAAGAAATCCATAATATTCAAAACCACAAAAATTATAATCATATTCTGAAATTTAAATACTTTGTTAATTAAGGTATCAAACAATTGCTTAAAGGAATCAACTACTTTAATATATAACATTCAAAAACAAGTAAATGTTACATAAATATTCTGAAATTTCAAATATTTTGTTAATTGCTGAAACTAAGACAACTGCTTACAGCATATTACAATTGTAAAAGACATTTAAAGTTATTTAATGGGCTAGTTTTAAAAGCAAGAAAGAGAGTCCTTTATCAGGATAATTGATGGAATAGTCTCTCCAGCAAAGTCAGGGAAATACCAGTTTAATGAAATACAGATAGTTATGACAAAACCAGGCCGCAGCAACATAAAATTATATGTTGAACAGTAGTCAGAACTGGAAGAAACATGGGTTAAATAAAAGAGAAAGAACTTTAATCAACTTGGGTTTTAAGATTATTCCCAAGGTTATGTTATTTCTCTCCCAAAATTGGATCAATCGCAAAAATTTAACATAAAATCTTAAATATGAAAAACCAGATGTTATATTTCAGTAAATGCAAATTGATTATTGATTTAGAGATGTTCAAACAAATTGTTAAAAGACTAGGGGATTAATAATTGTTCAAGCATGATTTTCAGTTAAAGAAAAACATCTTGATCACAGAACCCTGGTATAAGCCATCTAAAGTTAGAAATCATGCTCTTAGTGCAGTCTCTAGAAATCCATTAATTGATTTCATGCCTTTTAACACTCTGTGCATGAGAGTGCCATTATTCAACCTTCAGTTTCCATACTGAAGAATTAAAAATTGCAAACATACCTTGGTTTCTTGCTGATCCGTTAAGTGAGTATGGAGAAAATTTGAGAGGAGATGGCTATAATTTGTAACTAGATAAAAAAGCATCATATAATGATTATAATTCTTAAAAAGTTTCCGATAGATCTACACATTTTGAACATGGATTTACTATTTTTAGCATAGCATGTATGTTCATGCAAATGTAGGTGAAAGTGTGTGTGTGTCAGTCTTTGCAATGCCACTCTAGCTTAAAAGGATCCATCATAATTTCATTAAATTTAATAGTTAAGTGTCAATTAGATTATGCCCTGGTTCCAATTAAATTTTGATACAATTTGGAAAAAAGAAGCATATTTTTTTAAATGGCCCACAAAATGTATCATACATATAAAAAAATAAATATGCTTAATTGTTTTAATTGAATGCTTGCTTTATACGTAATTATTTATTACAAAATGAATAAAATCAACCATAATTCTCTTTCAGAACATTTTAGTTTTTTCTTAATTTTGTTAATCCGATATTTTAAAATGCAGTAAGTCAATTAGAAAAGAAAATTATTTTAGAATTGCACATTGGATATAATTCCTCTATTTCATGTGTTATTTTAAGCAATAAAACAAACTACCAGCATTACAGAATAAACAAAGAAAAATGAAGGAGTCTGCAGGAAAGTCATGTACCTCCCACATCAGATGTTTATTTTTTTTATATAATTTTTAATCAACTGCTACAAACCTCAATGTTTATAATTATGTTATTAATATAATATATTAGACTATTAAATCATTCATGTATTGCATGTTCTCTTATTTTTGGTCGGCCATTTAGATGAATACTTAATTCTTTCCAGTACTGTAACTTTAGTCACACAGTACAAAGACTAACTTTTATAGTACAACCATGTGCACCCAGATAACACTTAAAGAGCAAAAACTGAATTGCTGTTAATATTATACAGCAAATGAAATTAAATATAAGTGGTATTCCATATTACAGCAATGCTCGTATTATGTGTAGGCTTAAGATTGCACCATTTTATGGCAGGAACTCATAGAATTGAAAAAAAAAAAAAAGACTAGCATTTATTCTGTTGAGATACATAAAAATAAAATATTATAGCTAAGTAATATAACAGCACAGGAACACACATAAAAGAAAAGAAAGAAAAATAAAAAGTAATTCAATTAATTAAAATCAATTAAGACATATTGCAGCAGTTTTATTCTATAACTAAGACATACGTTCATACACATAACAGGAAATTACCAAGCGATCACAAGTAAAATACTGCTCTTAACTTTTTGAGCCATTCTAAAATTTATAAAGAGGCAACAATAAATCTAAATAGAGTTGTTATTAAAATAATCTCATTATAACATCCAAAATATATTTATGCACATTTTTTTTTTACAATGAATAAATTCAATAACAAATAGTTTATCTTAGCAAAAAGCTATTGCAGCCATTAAAAAAATTACATTTAAAAATACTTAGGCTAAAAATAAGAAATAAGTTACTAAATAATATGTTTAAAATTATTAATTTTCAAACAGATATCAATGAAATGCAACAAAAAAATAAATTTAATTTTCAAAATAAATAACAAATAAAATATAGACATAGCAAGCAACCACTAAAAAAATGTAAATTGCACAATAAAAGAGTTACAAAAATGTTAATATCAACAAAAATATCATTTCGATACATAAGGTCGGTTCAACTAAAAGTGTGGAAATCCAGAACGATTCAATAGAAATATTTTACTAATTATTTGACTTTTTTTTTAAATAACAAAAGTAAGCATTTAATGACAAATTGTTGTAAAATATGGATTTTCACACTAATAAAGCATGATAATGTTTCCAACAATTTCCAGAAAAATGCAAACACTCTTAAAAATTTTAATAGAATAAGAATCTACAAAAGTTGAACAGCTTTGAGATACATCATAAACAATATCAGCAAAATATGTTATATATATATATATATATATGTATGCATGTGTAATGGCAACATGAATCTCATCACAGTTTAATTCTGACTTATAAAAATTGATCAGTTACACAAGCATTAAATCAGTGTATATATCTAGAAGAGAAACAAAGATATTAAATCTTAACAATTTCACACTTAAAGCACTAGGAAAAGATAAAATAAACATTTATAAAAGAAATGCTTTAAAATGTACACAAAGTTATATAAGAAATTCATTTACAGAAAATGCTTTCACAGTACACTTTTTAAATAAATATGAAAATGCCCACTCTCATCCTTTCACTCAGACTCTTTTCAGGAAAGGACAGGCAATGGCAATTAGATCTTAAAACCTCAAGAAATTAATAAGAAAGCAATCAATCAGAAAGACAGATGGTTAAATCTGCATTTTGTTTTCTATAATATATATTGATTTATTGATATTGTTAAACAAATAAATATTGAAAGTTTTGTATAAGTGGAAGTAATTTAAATTGTTGAATGTGTTTCTTAACTTTCAATATTTAAATTTTTAAATGTTTAATTACATTTACATATTTTATTAACTTTATCTTTAAACATTGAATTTTTTACTTTTAAATAATTTAAATTTCGATAGGTTTTATTTACACTTTGATAATTGAAATTTTTATTTTTCGAAAAGTTTTTCTTTATTTTGTGTGAAATAAAGTTTAAAATGTTCTTATTTATTTTGAAATGATTCAAAAATGCAAAATTTTAAATGTTTTTCTATGGATTTGTAAATAGCAACATATTTAAATACCCACTGCACAACCTATACATATGATAGCAAAATTAAACACACATCCATAACAGAAGGTCTTTATTTCACTTCCTTAAGACGTACAAAAGTTTAAAAATAGGCCACAGCGCTTTCGAGCATAAGCATGCCCTTCATCAGTGGCTACACGGAAATAAAGTTCGAATCGTTCATTTCCGTGTAGCCACTGATGAAGGGCATGCTTATGCTCGAAAGCGCTATGGCCTTTTTTAAACTTTTGTACGTCTTAAGGAAGTGAAATAAAGACCTTCTATTATGGATGTGTGTTTAATTTTGCTACTTTAACATCAGACGTGATGCCAAATTAATTATCTATATGATCCAAAGCACATCATATTTCAAAGAGACCCTATAATTGTCTGAGAAGATCCACACTGTGATTGATTCAAAAGCTCTCAATACTGGATATTTTAAGATCTAGTGATGAAACCATAGCCAAGTTGCACTTAACTCCTTTTTATAAATTCAGGAACATTTCTTGTTAAAGTTTTGAAATATTTACTTTGTACCAGTTATGATGCAAGGCTTTATTTTATGCTCTGCACAATGGCAAAAGCTTAGGCACTCAGGATAACAATGGTGTGATTTCTGTGTTATGACAACAGTGCATATAAGTAAAAAAATGCTCACTGTTTACTTTATAATCTCAGAGAATGACTCTATTATGAAGGTATTTACAAATTAAGAAAATAATGAGTTTAAACATTAAAACTAAAATAGGATTACCAGATCAATGTGGGACATAGCTAATAAAAATGTAAGCTGTTTTGTTTAAAAAAGGAGGATAGATGCAACTCATAGTTAGAAGGGGGGGGGGGGTTCCCTCCTAATAATTATTTTGTGTTCTTCCTAAAATTAATTCTATAAACTAGTAATTACATTCATTAAAAAAAAATTAAGAAAATGAAAGATGTGCATGAAATGTTTTAAATATTACTAGAGGGAATCTGTAGATGGGTAACATAAGGGATTATGTTAGCATCCGTGGGATAATGTTATCCATTTGTAGGATAATGTTATCCATTTGTAGGATAATGTTATCCATTTGTAGGATAATGTTATCCAATTGTGGGATTATGTTATCCATCTGACATTATGTTACCCATATATGTTACCTGTCTGTAAAAATGTGTAACAACATTTACAGAAACAATGAAAAGCTGACAAAAAATTTTTTGAATAACAAGCAAATTTTGTTTCACTTTAGTATCAGATACTGCTACTGAACTTAAAGCATGAAATTCTACCAAAACATGATATGATGAGGCTTAGTATAGCAAAAAAATTATGGATTTTTTTTTATTTCCTTTTAAGCTACAACACTTACATAATCGTATTAGAAGAACTTGTGATATATTTAGTAGCAATAGACAAGAAAACTTTCTATAAAATAAGAATACTAATTTTGTAGCTTATTCCATATTTAATCAGAGTATTACAGTGTTAAAACATAAGCGATAAAAATTCAACAAATAAGATTTTCCCCTTTACTTTCTTCCCCAGATACTCCAGCAATTGTGACAGGGTAGCAACATGATCTCTGATAAAAAATTCACAGATATTTCCCTGATTTCCAGATAATATCTTCAAAAATACACTGATATGTATCACTATCTACTTTTACTGAATATTAGTTGAACAAACATAAAAGTCAATTAATAAAATTGAAAGTGACAATAAATTAAAATTAATTATTTAAAGGATTTAAAAATATAATAAAGTATAGTATTTATGCAAGAGTTATATAAGAATAATAATCTTTTAAGCATTGAAATTCTAGATAAGCTATAAAACTCAGCTGTGCTCTGTAAAATCCAGTCAAAAATTTATATAGTTAAATATCACTTATTGCAATAAAATTAAGTATAAGCAGAAACAACATTTTTTTTATATATGCTTTCTTTGCCATATGAAATATCTTGATAACTTTAAAAACAATTAAGATAAGAGGGATCACTGAAAAATGCTGAAATTTTAAAACTCTTCTTTTTATTGAGGTGTCTAATAGGCTGCCTCTCGTCACGTGAAACGCAAATAAAGAATTCTACACGTGTATTGTCGTGAGTTGGGGGAAAAAAACTAATTACATCAAAAATTCTAATTTTCCTGATTTTACAGGTTTCTTTTAAGGAATTCTCTAATATTGCCTTGGATTTTTCCATAATGTTGATATTTCCTGATTTTCAGGTCCTGTAGCCACCCTGTGTGATTTATGTTTAAAATTTTTTTACATACTAGTTTGACAGTTTCCAATTTTTGTGATTTTTTTTCTTTTGGATCACTGATTAAATTATCAGAAGACTTTTGAAAGTTTTTGCCAATGATCTTGATTGAAAATTAGAGGAATATTGTACAATTTAATTCAAAAATCCAACTTTTGTATTAGCCAAGTAAAAATAACACAAGTGCAAGGACCCTGCAAATTACTACTGAACTCCATTCTATACATAGAAGTGATCCGTGTGTTATGTGATCCGTGGGGAAAAACTGTTTTACATAACTTATGGGGGGTGCGGTAGCCCAGTGGTTAGCGCGCTAGAATTGCACTCGGTAGGCCCGGGTTCGATTCCAGCCACTGCCAAAACTACTGCCGTGCTCACGTGGAGTACGATCACGTTAAACATGTGGGTCCGTAAGTCCTTCCAAGAGGTTGGTGGTAGGGGAAGGAGGGTACGATCCCTGTGGATGCCTCCCCCACTGGGTTCCGGTCTAAATTGGGTGGCACTTCCCGGCCATCCAAACAGTTACCTTACACCTTTCTGGTAGGTCGGACGGTCTGGGTCTCAACAACAACATAACTTATGGGATCAAAAGGATGTGTACATTCAAAGTGCTGTAGCAATTACGCTACAGAGAATTTATATATTACCAGAGGGAATCTGTAAATGGGTAACATAAGGGATTATGCTAGCATCCGTGGGATAATGTTATCTATTTGTTATCCCATATTTCATTAACAAAAATTAATTTTCCCTTTTAGGACAATCTATGGTAATTATATGTATCTGTCTGGATGACACTGATGTCAAAGCCTGTTATATATAAAAATAATAACAAATGAGAATAAGATAATTAAGCCCAATACATATAAGAATACTTCACCAGTCAATAAAGAATAAAAGAAAAGCTTTTAGAATATTATTTTAAATACAGCTGTAGCCAGTGAGGTCAACAGTGGAGAGCTTTGGTGATTCAATCTTATACTATACAATTATAGATCGCACAGCAAATGTACAGAATTTCTGCTTCATTCAAATCACATTAAAAATGTATTTAAACAAATTTGAATAGAAATTATGGATGGCCATAAAGTTTCCATTCAGATGTCTTTAAAAAGAAGGTTTGAGGAAGGTTTTCTAGGAAAAATGAATGTCTGGTAAACTTAAAGTAAAAGGACAGACAGATTCCTTAACTGCTTAGTGATAATTATTTATATAAATAAAATTGAAAATCTGCCTGTCTGTATATCACAGGAAAATGGCTGCACCCCATTCTGTTTTTGTGTGTGTAGTAGTGGAATAGCCTCGCTTGAAATTTAGTCTATGTTTTAAGTTTCTAGGACCAGGGGTTGTCGAGATATTAGTAAAAATTCATAATTAAAGCTTCCATAGAGATAGCATTATGCAGATGATATTTTTTCTGCCAATTTATTTGAAGAAAATTATATATCGCTTAGCAACGGATATAAATCCAATGTGTTTATGCTACTGACTATATTTATTAAATCTTTCCCAATTTAAATAATAAAGAAATGTATATAAATTTTTTATCGAAATTGCATTTTTGACTGGATTATATCAATTACGGCCTTCAGGATTCTTGATATTTTTAATTTATTACGTCATCTGTTTTATTTTGGCAAAGATTTTTAAAACTCATATTGTAGTACGGGTAATCTACTAATACATGGGTCTTCTAATCTACGAGAATATAAGTAGTATGGGTTCCCATACAAATTTAGTATTTTCATTTTGGCATATATTGATTCAATTTCATATTCTTTGTACATTTGTTAACAAATGAGACCAAAATGTTTTATTATTCAGATCTGCCTGTGAAGATAATTTTAATATAATTTTGTATAGCGAGAACACAAATTCCTAAACTTATTTTTAGGAGCATCAATTTAAATATTTTAATAGAATGTTTGGAATAACAATGTCATTTAGAATACTATAAGGAATTTGTACATGACTGCATATTTAAAGTTTATTTATAATGTATATTCTGTATAAAGAAAAGGTATACTGCCAGTTATAAATAAATTGAGTTCTTCCTATTTGATTGTAAACAGTGAGAATACTTAAACAAAGAAATTAAAAAAAGATATTTCAGGGGACAGGCACATTTACAAATTCAAAAATGTTAAACACTAAACTGTTAAAAAAAAAAAAAAAACTACATAAAATTATAAACCTTAAATTCAAGTAAAAGTAAGATTCATGCAAAATTCTACAAACAGCAATTCAACACTCAAAACTATAGTGACTGGACTACCTAGTGTCGCGATCAACGAAAAAATTCGAGAGAATTGTTTAGGAAATGCAACAGATGGTGCTGCAGTTAAATCTGACCCACTTATAGCAAGCAGCT
Source organism: Amaurobius ferox (assembly GCA_951213105.1). NCBI lineage: Eukaryota > Metazoa > Arthropoda > Arachnida > Araneae > Amaurobiidae > Amaurobius > Amaurobius ferox. The sequence goes on from OX578145.1 coordinate 131,367,307, forward strand.
CTATACTTTTCTATGCAAAAAATACATTATTTTAAATTAAAAATTTAAATGAGCTGTTTACAAAATGTTTTAACTTTAAAATAAGGTTTCAGGAGAATTATTTTTCCACATGAACAATTCTTTTTATAGTTAATCCAGAGACATTAATGCGAAATATTTTTTTAAAAATTAGTTTCTTCAATAAAACAGACTGTTTCATCAGTCTGTGATACATTGAACTTTTCTTTTTCTTTTTAGTATTATTTTGTAAAACATTTCATTATTATTTGGAAAGCAAACGTTTATTTTTATAATTATATAAAATAGATATAAAATCATACAAATTAATCTTACAACTTGGGGGAGGGATACAAAACAAATGTAAATTTACACTTTATTTTAAATAATACATTTGTAAACAGAAATGCATATAAACTTTCTTTTATACAAAAATTTAAATAAATAGCTCAGATAAAACTTGAATAAAATTTTTGTAAATAAATCATTTGATTCGTGTTTAGGAGAAGTTAGTCAAATTTATCTTAGTATAACTAAATAAATAATAAAACTTACCTGGCAACTCATCTTTATAGCATATTACTATAAATCCTTGAATACATATACCTAATATCTATATATAGAACTATTAAGATAAGAATATTCTATCTTGATTATCTTTTCATTACAATGTTATTTATTTATTTACTTAAATGTATGTTATATGTATCAGTACAATTGGTGAATATCAAGATTTATTTCTAGTTTTTAAATTCAAAGAAAATACATCATTTTTTACTTTATAGCAATTTACAAGCTGCATCAGTCATATTCAGCATATTATAACTATATGCATTTATTAAATCAATTATGCATCAGGTAACAAATTGAGAACTTTTAAATAAATTTATTCATGTTAGATTTCAAATTTCATTGAATTAATTTTATGATTTCAACAATATATTTGCACCACTTGAAAAAAAAAATGTACAAATTGAACAAAATAATTACAGATAAGGTGTTATTTCTTACTTTATATTACATAATAAGTTTAATATTATATAATGTATAATAAAAACAGCAACAGTATAATATAGATGTATACATCCTTACAGAAAAATAAACTTTTAAAGGATATTATCTACTCTAGAGATGAAAACTAAATTTAAAACTAGAAAATATTTTAACAAAAAAAATATTTTAATATTTTATATGCATTTCATTTACATTTACTCATCTTTGAAAATTTTACTTTGCTCCTTTTTGTACATTTGTCTCTGTTGATATCTTTAATATAAAAATGAAGTCTGGTTATCAAGTAAAATCTTAGCAATATTTTTGTCAGTTTGACTTTGTAGCTTTCACTTTCTACATAGCTTAATGTGGAGTGTCGAATAAGTCACTTATACTATCTTGGTGAAGTAAATTTATAGAGAAACACATTGTAAATTTGTATGTTTACACACTGTATTTTTGTTTAATAAAATTAAATAGATTTATTACTTAAATGATTAATCAAATTACTATCTAACAAAATTTAACTAAAGGTGCAGTCTAATAGATAACTTCAATTGACGACAACAGATGGTGATACACTCTCCTACTCCCTATTAATTGATGTGACCTGAATTATTGGAACCTGTTTTTGAACACTTCTCTCTTATGAATGCAACACTAGGTATTCTAAACATTCTACTCCTCTAAACTATTCTAATACATGAAAAGTAACATAAAATTTAAAGCATAAAAATATAATGTATTTACACATGCCTAGTGTTAAAATATAAAATTAATACAAATTACAACAGTGTATGGTAGGAAAAGAAAAACATATTAATGATTATCTTTTTTTAATCATGTTGTAAGCATCCCTATTACATTTTAAGTAACAAGTTCAAAGATCAAGTTTAAAAATAAGAAGTTCTACTTTCATCCATTTACCTTATTTTAATCTGCAACACTATTGTATCTACAGTGAAAGGAAATATATTTTGCATTCCATATCAAGTTGAGGGGGGTCTATTTATCTTGCTTTTGTTAAAGTCTTTACAACACCAAACTTTCAACAATAGGTTTCATCAACTCAAACTATTGTATGAAAATAAGTTCTTTAGTAATCTATAAAAAAGCAACATCCTTACTAAGTATTATGGAAGTAATTTTGTCGGAGCTGATAATCTTCTACAAAAAATTGATTGGAAAACCATTGAAATAGAAACAGCAGTCAAAAGAATTACTTGGAAGTTCAATCCACCCTCCGCTGCTTGGTGGGGAGGGTTTTGGGAACGTCTTGTGCAGATGGTTAAGAGACTGTTGAGACGAGTCTTGGGAACAGCTTCTTTAGACTATGAAGAAATGATGAGCATTCTCTGCGATTGCGAAGCAATAATTAATGCCAGACCACTGACTTACATTTCCGAAGATCCTGAAAACCTAACTCCTTTGACTCCGGCTATGTTTTTGCAGGACATGCAGACGGTGGGAGTGCCAGACTTGGACCTTTTGGACAAAGTGGATCTCACAAAAAGACTGAGATATCAGCAGACATTAAAGGATCAGCTAAGGAAACGATTTAGAGTAGAGTATCTTGGCCAATTAGTGAAACATAGGGGAAAAATGAAAATGCTGAATGTCAAAATTGGAGATATAGTTCTCATTGAATGCGAGAATAAGAAAAGAACTTTCTGGCCAATGGCAAAAATAACTGAAGTTTATTCCGGAAAAGATGGCAGCAACAGAGTTGTGAAATTAAAGACAGCAACGGGGGAACTAATTCGACCAGTTCAGAGAATTTTCCCTCTTGAAATTGAATGTCCATCCCGAGAACCAGAAACTGATACTGTAGCTAGTGAGAAAAGGGTTGTGGACACTTCACCCTCTGTTCAACGAAAGACTGTTGTTACTAGAAGTGGCAGAACAATTAGACTCCCATCTAGGTTTAGATAAATGTAGAAAAGTTTAATTTCCATTTAAATGTTAATTTATCTTTAATTTATTGTAAGTTTTGATTATAATGTTTAAATCAAAAGGTGGGAGAATGTTAAGTAACACACATTGATTTTGTTATTCAAATTTTATATTTAAATTTGCATTTCTTGTGAATTTGTTTATTTTAGTTTTGTAATAATGCTATGGCAACACTCTTGGGTTTCTGTAGACGTGGTCAGAGGAACGAGCGGTTTTGTTTACGAGTTGACGTTGGCTGTACGAATGTTAAGTTTTGAAGTAAAGTTTCTGGTTCCTGAAAAGCAGTTGTAATTATTTTCGTACATATTGAAACGTGTGAAGTTGGGTAAATTTCTAGGGCGTTTCTGACACCAATAAACAACCAACAATCAAAACCTCTTCTCTTCCCCCACGTTTCTTGGAAATCTTTCTCCTATGCCTCTCTCTCCTCTCGTTTTTGTTGTCCACAATTGGGGAAAAATGGGGTTTTTGGTTCTTTGCCAGAATAAGAACTTCGCAGTATCTGATATTCACACTCCAATACTTCACTATATGTAATCTTTTTAACACTGTTTAATATTGCAGTTCAAAGGGGACAGAAAAAAATTCGTAATAACCGATACTTCGCTGTATCAGAGTTCGCAATAAGTCGGCTCGACTATAATATGTTTTTAATACAGATTTTTAAAAGTGGACAAAATATGGTGAAAGTCAATTTCTTATCATCTGCTTACGACAGATGGATGGAAGATATTTTGCCATATGATGTCTACACATGACGCGAGATAAAATTTTCTAATTTTGTGGATTTTAAGGTTTAGATATTTTAAGAGTACAATTATTTAAATACAGTCGAACCTCGATATGTTGAATTTGAAGGGAGTAGAAAAAAATTTGAGATATCAAAAATTTAAGATATCGAAAATTTGAAAAATTTTAAAGAATTCATATAAGAATATATACATCCTAGTCCTAAACTTTACACATTTTTAAAAAAATCACTTACTTTATCTTACAGACAGAGAATTAGGTATTACCCAAGAAAATGCCAATAAATAAAAAGCAAATAAAGCACAGCTTGAAATGATTGGATACACATTTAATGTAATATACATTATTAAAATTTAATCTTGCATTTCTTTACTTGCAAAATAGTCATCTATGACAGTTTGGTTACAGGTACTGAATCCTTCAATATCTATCACATTTTCCAAATGAGATAGGTGGATCCAAATGAGCTTCATTTTGTGGCACTTTAAAACTCTGAAAATACTTTGGTCCAAAGGCTGTAACTTAGAAGTTGTGTTTGGTGGCATGAAATGAACCTTCATCGATTTTAATTTCGGCACGCTATTATGCGCTGTACAGTTATCCAAGAAGAGAACAATATCGCAATTTTCACGGGACATTTTTCTGTCTAATTCCTTCAACCAATTAGTGAAAATTTCGGCAGTCATCTAAGCCTTATTGTTCACAAAATAAGTCATTGGAACAGATTTCATTTCTGAAAAACATCGGGGTTTAGCAGATTTACCTATCATAAGAGGTTTGAGCCTTTCTGAACCATCTATATTAGTACAAAATAGCACAGTTAATCTTTCTTTGCTCCTTTTCCCGCCATGACATGCCTTTAATGGCCATAGTTTTATCAGGCATACACTCAAAAAATAGTCCCGTTTCATCTGCATTAAAGACATTTTTTGGATCGTATTTTTCCAAATGAAAATTGTAAGATGATCCAAATGGTAAGATGAAAAATTTCGAGATATCGAGAGTTTGATCGAAAACATTTCGAGTTAAAAAGTTTGTTTTACATTAGTTTTATACCGTGCATGAAGGGAGATGAAAATATTTCGAGATATCAAAAATTTCGAGATACCGAGGTTCGACATATCGAGGTTCACCTGTACTATAAATGATTCTGATTATAACCCCTCCCATTCCTTTTCTTCTCCAGCTGAGTTTTGATCCAGCTCCTTTGATTAACTTATGCCCCGCAATTTACAAAGCAAATATTTTGGTTAGAACTTAGTAGTTTTTCTTGTAAAGTAAACTAGCAATCTGAAAATTTGAATAATTTAATAGATTTTTAATTAAATTTTTTTTAATTTCAAGAATTAATCAAGAATTTTTTAATTTCAAGATTTTTTGCAAATATTGAAAAAATCTTAAAAAAATCCTCAAATAGACTCAAACTCCATCTTCTCCATTAGAAGTATTTTCTTCAAAAATAACTCAAAGTGGAAAAAATGCCATACTTCCGATTATATTCCCCTTTCCTCGTGTTTTGATCTATCTCAGCCCCTGTTAACCCGATTAACATGCAATTATCACTATCATACTCAGCTCTTTCCTTTATCTTTTCAAATGACCCTGCTCACATATTAATCATTCATGATTTCTTATCTCTAATACATCCATGCATGAGTTTCAATTTAGATATATTTACCCCTGCACACTGGGCAAATGGGTATTCAGGCACTTATTCATGGCATATTACACCTATGCAGAAGGTATAGCGTGTTTATGGCATATTGCGCATACGCAGAAGGCATAGAGCATTTATGGCGTATCATGCCTTCTGCGTAGGCATAGCACAGCTGCATCTGTGCCCCACATTACTGCAAAAGAGCTATTACAAGTTAAGAGGCTTTTAAAAAAGTGACTGGGCTGGTCACCAAAGGTGGGCTATGAACTGACACTATGCCAGTGAAGCAGGCATCACACAGCTAACAGCAATGCAGTCAACAGCTATTGTAAGATATGCCTGCACATATACTTTCAATTTAAGCATAGTTACGACTGTTGTTGTTGAGAGCCAGACCGTCCGACCTACCAGAAAGGTGTAAGGTAACTGTTTGGACGGCCGGGAAGTGCCACCCAATTTAGACCGGAACCCAGTGGGGGAGGCATCCACAGGGACCGTACCCTCCTTCCCCTACCACCAACCTCTCGGAAGGACTTACGGACCCACATGTTTAACGTGATCGTACTCCGCATGAACACGGCGGCAGTTCTGGCAGCGGCGAGAATCGCGCGCTAACCACTGGGCTGCCGCGCCCGAAAAGAGCCAACAACACGCGGTGTTCCCAGGTGGTCACCCACCCAAGTACTAACCGCGCCCGATGCTGCCTGACTTCGGTGATCTAACGAGAACCGGTGTTTTCAGCACGGTACGGTCGTTGGCCTCATAGTTACGACTGTGCAACTTCTTTGCTGCTATGTTTAAGACTGTATTGTTGGGACTTTCGCTCATTTGAGTCAGACATTTAAGCACTGATGAAGAATATACCTCTTAAATAGAGCTGGATACTACTTTTTAGTTATATTTGTATAAAATATGTTAATTTATCCACACATTTTATGTTTAATAACTGTTCATATTATTAGCAATATATAAAGACCTTATTCAACCCAATCATGTTAAAAACTTATACTTAAATGTATTTGAAGGTGTATATATATATATATATATATATATATATATATATATCTGTTAAAACACTTAGAACATAAAAATTTAAAATGGTGTAAAAATACTTCATTTCACTGCTTTAAGGAACAAAAAAGCATTTAAAAATATATGACAAATGGAATAACTTGACATGATAATTTCAATTTTGATATATATCCTCTTAATTTAAAAATATATATTTAAAATAATTTCATTTATTTTAAAAATTTTAAGGACTCAAATATTTTTTAAATAAATATTTAAAACAATATGGCATTGTTAAAGAAAAACAAAAATATAATACATAAAAGACAAATAATTTAAACAAATAATTTCCTGAATTAAATATAAAATTGAAAATTTCACTTGGTCTTAGAATCTAAGTCCAATCCATGCATGTGTTGCTTGTGTTCACGAACATAATCTTTCCGACAAAACAACTTGTAGCAAATATCACACTGAAATCTCTTTCTATTAGTTAACAAGTGTCTTTCCAGATGCCTCCTTAAACTGCTTTTGTTAAAGAACTTTTGATTACATATTGTACATGAAGGTGAGTCTGACGGAAGGCCAAGGAGGATCTCTTCAATCAATGCTAAAGAGCAAATACAAAATTAATACAAAACTTTTACATACCACTCAAAACAGTGAAAACAAATCTAATTACAGTTAAAAAAGTACAAAATATTGAAAAATTAAATGTCTTCAAGTTAATGGGTGGCTAAAATTTTAATGTATGACAAAATAAAAGTTAACTAAACAGTTAAAGCATGCTCAATAAAATAAAATATATCCAAGTAAAAGATTGTTTCAAATTTTCAAAGTGTAAGATGAAATAAAATTATATTTAAAAGAAAAATTGATAAAATAAATAGTCGAGTACTAATTTCTAAACATTAACAAAGCTTGAACTTTGGGTGTTTAGCACCCTCAAGCGTTACAGAAATAACAACCCTATAATTTTTTAAATGTATACTGGTATTCTACATTGCAACTGAAATGTTGGGGATAAAGAAGCATTAGCATCCCATATACGATTTCATCCAGCTTAACTAACAGTCAAGAGCTCTGGCTATGTTTCAAAATATGACAAAACAAGTATAAAACGTTTGATAATACAATAACAAAATGAGTTAGATTTGAATTTTGTCTTATGCTTAAAAAAATTGGCTAATGTTTTAAAATCTGCTCACATATGCAAGTAATCAGAGTTTGAAAGAAGCACACAACAAATAGCGAAAATACAGTAGTCACTACTTTTTTCTTATTTTATAGTGTAATTCGCTACATTTTAAAAAAAGTAGTGCGAGTATATAGTGCTATATAGAAATTAACTTGCTTGTAGTGAAATTCAGCACTTCATTTTATGGCACTTTGTGAGAAAATAAGAAAACTTTGCATAAAATGACAAATAGTAAGTAATACATTTAAGTATGTAATTAACTACAATATTTTTTCACCAATCAAGTGACTACTCATAAAATGCACCATTTATTGTGAAAAATGGCGATTTCTCTTTCAGATACTTTTATTTGAGATGGAAGTTTATTAGATTAAATATTTTTAGATTTTGCAGGTTGGTAGGTCTGGCCTTTTTTCAAAAGTATTTTTATAGTGACTATTTTTTAGAAGTAATTATAGTCAATACTTTAAAAAAAAAAAATTGTATTTGCAGTAAACTATTTGTTATAAAGTAATTGTATTTTACTACAAAAAATAAGTTTTTTCGATCACTGCAAGTAATTTACATTCTACAGCTCTTCCATTAAGGTAAAAGTTTCTTTGTAATTTTGATTATTTTATAAATTATTTTAATATAACATTTTTATAGGATTAGTACTAGTTCAACAAAAATTTTAATACATCTTTAAAAGAAAAAATCATTGAATTTTAAGTTAGTTAACATTTACTTTAATACATATACTAGCATCCCCAGTTAAAGTATATATATAAAAAAATTATATCATGAAATGGAAATATTAATAGCAAATGTGTAATGAATAATTGCATTACAATAAAAATTTGAATAGAAACATTGAACAAATATAATAAGAATTCTTGTATATAACATTCATTTATTTAGTAAGGCAGTTTTGAGATTATATTTATCAATTTAAAAAGATGCAAAAAATAATGATACATATAGCCAATAGATAAAACATACATAAATAGATATATACATAAGTCAATAGATAAAAATAAAATGTCAAAAAATAATAAGTATTGTGTATAATATAGCAAGCGATAGTAGAATACTTTGTACACAAATTAAATGAACATCGTGTTCATGTACATTGATATTTATATTAATGGCTCATAAAATTTTTGCAAGTTATTTAAAATCAATAAAGTATTGTAGAACAATGGTTATTATCACAATATTAAAAACTGAAAACTAGCAAATTACAGCAAAGTATATGATTTACAGAAAATGGCATAGCTCTAAATTTTGGTTTTGCTCATTTTTATCATATTACTAATTAGAATGAAACTAGAAATTTGGAAAATTTTAAGATTTTATTACCATAGATAGAGTTTAAAATGGTCTTATCACATAAAGTATTTTATTTTATATCTACTCTTAACATTGATTTGTACAAAATGAGTCAGACCAAGGGGCAGAAAAGAGATAAATTCTGAGCCAGGGATTTGTTTTAAATAATAGTATGTTGGTGGAATGGACCACCACTGATTTTGAGACTGTCCTATCTCACAATTATCAATAATTATTCTTTTCCTAGTAAATATTATAATTAAAGAATATAGTTAAATATTAGAATGTATGATAATACTTCATAAACAAAAAAAAATTAAATTTATGTTTCTGTGACTAAAAGAATGTTCATCTTGCAAGTTGTTCATAGACCATTTAAACAATGCAGACTACAGTCCTTGTAAAATCTCTCACTATACATTGGCACTTACTACCAAAATTTGGTGAATCATTAGAAATTTAACAGGATTTGACAGTATTTTCGCAGACTGAGTGACAAAAAATTTTGAATGCAATTTTAGAGAAAACCTGAAAATTTGGGGGCAATTGGATATTTTAAAATTTATATGATGTTGTATCATGTATGGCAGTATAAAAATAAAATATTACATGATGGGCAAAAGGCATGGGTGAAAAGCATGTTGTCAAAAACTTAATTAAAAGTTAAGGATATATTTGATAAAATTCTAATAGTTATATACAATATTTCTGAACTGTCAAACAGAAAATAATAGCAATAGCATTATAATCAGTGTTTGAATTTAGTAGTGATTCGCTGGTATGATATCACTAAATTTTCAATCAGACTACTAAGATTGCAATTTCACTGGTGCTCAGGACCAGTACGCTTTTTCAGATGAAAAATTTTGCAAATTTTTCTTTTCTCTGAAGACGCACAGTATAATCTGCCAACGATGGTATGCAAAAATTTTCCTTGCTATTTTAGGCTTACAAAATTATATTTTAATTAGTTAAGATATTCATAACAAAATTCGCATTGTGATAAATTAAAAATAATTGATATAAAAGAAAAAGGTTCACAGTGCAACCTGGGTTTGACATCTGCAAAACTGCAGTCAAGTGCAAGTTGTAAAGAATGAGGAGATTGCGGACATGGAAATCAAGGTTTTCTGAGCTGAAATGCTGATATTCTGGCATTATGTTTTATTGCTCCACTTTGTCCAACATATGCACAGCACATAAAGGATCATATTGAAAATGAACATAACTAAAATATGTTTAAAGGTTTATTTTAGTCATATTAATTTCCTATTAATTTTAAAGCTTGATTGTGAAAATTTCAGCATTTTTTAAAGTTTCTGTGTGCAACAACTTCTCATGCAGAGAAATTTTAGATTTCTTTTTTATAAATCATCACCAGTTTTCAGTTTAACTGTCATTGACAATGTAAACAAAGAAAAAAAATCTATGCATTCCTAAAATGTTTATAGTTTGGTGGTGTTCTAAGACATGCTCACAGTTAAAAATTATAAAAAATTGGTTCTATTTTCAATTTACCTCTGGCCGGGAATAGTGTTAATGTTCTCCCCTCTCTCTATGTTGATTGGAAAATTCGAGTATTGTAGTAAAACATATCCAATTTTTTTTAGCAATTTTTATACGAAATAAAAACATTATCTTTTAAATTCAGAAAAGTTAAAATACTTTTATAAAAAAAAAATCAAATGCTAAAGAATTTAATCCTCATGAAATAAACAATGATAAAATTACTATATAAAAATAGTTGTTACATTCATGATGTCCAATAAAATAATGGGAAAAAATGAACGAAATATCATAATCACGATGATTGAAAAATTGCAGAATAAGTATCAATAGATTAAAACGAAAATATAAATTAATAAAAATCACCATTAATTATTAGCAAAAAATCTTTGGGAAAATAAAGAAATAAAAGATCAATATGAGAAAATTTAAAAAAGAGGGGAAAAAACAATACCGGAAAAAAAATTAGGTTTTTTTTTTTCTCTTTTTTTTGGTGAAACATAAAACCTAAAAAAATCTTAGAAACAGAAATAAGTTTTAAAAATTTAATAAATAGCAAAAATAAGAAGATACTGTGAATTTTTGCGTATATATTATTTTCAAGTTTTGTATTTGGTTGCAAATCATTTGAATTACTTCTAATATTTCAAAATCCCCAACCACCATCACAGCCACATCAAAGGGGATTTTTCCCTTAATTATAGAACCCTGGCGAGAACCCTTATATGGGTCTACTGTATTTAGATATTATAGTAAAACCTAGGTGTAAATTAATAAATAGCAAGCAGTATTAAAAGAAAAATATTATCAACACAATCAAACAGTGAATCTTTTTGCTAATGGATACTCAAGGAGGAAAAAAAATATATGTTTTAACAAGTATTAGTATGTTACAGAATTGTTAAATAAGGTTAGATATTTTTTTTTTCTTCACAGCATTATATCTATATACTATTTTTACAATATCTTGTAAGTGGTTGCCATATACAGGTTTCGCTGCAGTTTCAGTGAGTGATTGTTTTTTTTAAGATTAACATTTTTTAGAATTTTTAGAATTTTTTTAAAAATAGGGAAATTTTGCTATACTGTTGAAGTTGCACCTTAAAAATAACACAACATGGTATACAAAATTTTTGGAACCTGTAATAATTAGTGCGAACCACTGAATCTCAGTTGTCATGATCAGTGGCCTTTTATTTCTAAATCTAACGATTGGCATAATTGAAAATATTTTGATTGACACTTTGTAAAAGGAAACGCAACACAATTTGATATTGAGATATTTGTTCTGTATTAAGCATAATGATAAAAATTCAAATTATGGAGTTAACTTAAAAATGATATGTGAATATAAGAAAATAAGATATAAAATAAATTAAAAATAATTACTTAAATATTATATTGGATAATGCTACAAAATAAACAGACATAAATAAGAATTATTTTCAAAGAGCTAAAAGTAAGTATTTTAAAAATAAAAACCACTGAACTATAATAAAAGAAAACAAAAACTACAAAATCATAAAAAAAATAAAACATAATTCAAAATGGAAATAATGAACATGGAAACACAGTCTATACTGAAATATGTGGGCATGTAAAAGCAATAAAAATAGATTAATCACAATTATTATTTTCAATATGGATTTCTATACTATAATTCTTTATACGACTTTCAATTTAAACGATAAAATCAAATACAACAAAATTCAATAAAAAAATTACAAATAGAATTTATTTCATATACAAGAATATAAAAATAAATCAGTCATAAATTTAAAACTACTATAACTTTCAGAAGAGTCATGGTGCTCAAAAGCAAAATTCTTTTGGATCATACAGCCCTTTCACCAAATGGCTTACATACTCTTTTAGATCAACCTACAATGGTCACAAAATGATACAAATAGAATTTCCACTGCTAATTAAACTGTAGAATTTTATTCATTTTGATGTTTTCAACATAATGTGCACATTTACTATTATGGTCTTTAGAGAAAGCTTGGAAATATTATGAAGCAAGGTAATCGGCCTGCACTGACAAGCTAAAAAAAAAAAAGAAAAGTGCAATGAAAGAAACAAGGCTAAGACAATCACCAGCCAAGTGAACCTTTGCTTATAATACTCTGCACAACTAGCCCATGTTAAAGTGTGTCTGTAAAATATGACATAACTTTCAAATGAAGTATTGCACAAACATAAGACAAAATTATTTTGGTAGACCTCTGTAAGAGCTTTAAAATACAACTTTAACAAATCAAAAAGAAAAAGTTGAAAATCAAAAAGATATAAAATCTGCGTAAAGTTATTGATTTTGATATAATTTTTTTCTTTTTTCATCACATTCTCCTTAAGATAAAAATTTTAATCAAGTTACAAAGGTGGGCAATTGACAGATTTGAGGTCAGATAAATCAAACCTCAAATCTGTCAATTGACAGCAAGTGACAGATTTGAGGTTTGATTTATCTGACCTCAAATCTGAACTTTGGGGGGGGGATATAAAATTTAGTATATATTTGATTAAGACTATGAAAAATTCAATTAATAATATCACAACTGAATACACTATAATGGAATGAATTGTTTAATGACTGATGAAGAATTGAAAGACTTACAAAGAATATCTAGTTTATTTTAGATAGAGAGGATAATGTAGAATAGCTAAATTTCAATTTTAGAAAATGAAAGAGAACAAATGAGTGATTTTTTCAGAATTCCATTTTTGCTCTAAATTTAAATACATTTGAAGTCTGAAATTTTAAAAATATTAAACAATTGGCAACTAGTCATATAGTCAGTTTTACAAGTCTTATAAGAGTCATAAAAATCGAAGTCACAAACAAAAACAAAATTATCTTTGAAGAATCTGGTTTTGCTCCAACAGCTGTAGTGGGGTACTGGGCTATAAGAGGCATAAAATATCAAAATATTATTTTTCACATTTTCAAATAACAGTAGTCACAAAACAAGCCAAAAGGATACATTAGCACAGGGCAGGACAAATATATCCTCAATCTAGGAGCCAGGTCTAAAAAGTTAAGTTACATTATTTTGCATTTTGATGACATTTGTGAGAAAGCACTTATAAATCTTACATTCTAAAGGAAGATGTGTCTGTAGTGTAAAATCTAAGCATCATATGATCATAAAATTCGGTACACATGTACTTCTCAATATACACAAGTGCACCTCAACATTTTTTAAAATTTCAAATTAGTTTTTTAGTTATTTTATGTTTTAGCCCAATTTACAATGATTTTGGCCAATATTTACATAAATCAATTCTTTAGCGACCTAAAATATTATCAGAGTTTCAATTTTGACACAACCGGAAAGATCGAAAAATTCTCTTTTAAACAAACTTTGAACGAAGTTCCATATGATGAATAGACACAATTTATTAATTTTTTTTTAAACATATATACGTTTGGAGCATTTTAAATGTTTTAGATTTTTATATTACGATATATTAAAATTGATGTGTTATCCAACATTCACTTTTTTTTCCCAACAGCTGCTTAAAATATTGTAAACCATCCCCAAAAAAACATTTTTATAAACCGTTAATTAATTATAAATTTTTTATCCAAGGCATGTATGTCTTTGATATTCTATTATTCTATTCTGAACAGATTCAGAAGTCTTCGGACCAAACTCGAGGTCAAAGGTCAAAACATACAGGGAAATGGACCACTCATTTTGTTTAGGGGAGTGGATATTTTTGGATTGGGAGAATGGGTCAGCGTGTTTTCTGTTGTCATGAGTGGTGTGTTGAATATATGGCCAATTGTGATTCTCATAATTTTTGCTTTTATAAAGTGTGTGTGCGATTTAAAGTGTTGAAGACCCAGACCGTCCGACTCGTTCTGAGGACTTGAGTAACTATTTGGACGGCCGGGCGATTTAAAGTGTGTAGATTGAAGCCATTTTAAATTGTGTTCAAATGCATTATTTAAGCAGAAGGTACTTATTTATTTATACACAATGTAAGCTCAGATTCCGTGCTATTTAAAAAATATGGTGTGAATAGGTGCTTATTTAGGGCAAGCATAAGCTTGTGTGTTAAGAGCATGCTCATGTACCAGGTGACTAAGCCTTTCAAAAAATTTAATGAATGTATTAATCCCTGCTAGTAATATTGGACACAGTTTCTAGTAGTTACAATGGTATAACACGTTAACACCAATACTTCAAAAAATTATAAATTTAAATTTTTTTAAAATAGTTAATATTTTAAAGCATTCATTGTTTTAAATTTATAACAGAAGCAAAAAATTACAGTGGGTTATTCTTGTAAAGATCAGGTATTTCAGCCATTCTTTCTTTTTTTGACCAAACTGTGAGGCATGTCAATGTCGAGTAAGGCATCCATTCTTTCTTGCTTAAGAGTTAAATTTTTAGTTGATTGATGATCTTTTTTTGCCAATCTACCAAACACTGCCACAAATCTTTTAGGTGTTCGGGGTTTGTCCAACCCTGCATACATTCCAAAAATTAAAGAAACATGCTCTTAGTACCTGGTTTCAAACACACAGCAAGTTTTTGCATTGCAGTTAAATAAACAGTACATTAAGATTTAAATGTATATAAGTTTTGAGTGAGATAGTACAAATCAAAGGAAATAATTAACATTCACTTTAATATATATTATTTTTTATAAGGCAGAATTTCTGATAGTTGTCAATTTTCAGGTTCCAAAAACAATTTTTTTAATTTTATATTTTTTATTAAACCTTAGCTTGGAATAAGTTTTTGATAATGTATTTTAAGATTTCTAATAGATGACTGAGCTGTTTAGCATCATTCAATGGAATTTTAATGCATAGTTTGAATGTAAACTTGATAAAAAAATTTTAGTTTTATTTATGTCAAAAATATTTTTTTTTGCACACCAATTCTAGACAATGTAAAAATGTCAATCCTAATGTATAGGTAACATGTAAATATTGGGTAATTATTTTGCAAAAATATATTTTTAATGAAATTCCACTTTAGATGTAAACTTTTTAGACCATAGCTTTTTTGCAATCAGATTTTATAGGTCTAAATTTTGCAAATAGATATCAATCAAGGTTGAACTTAAAAGAATTTCTCAGAATTCTAATAATTTGATATATATAATTTAACAAGAATTAAAATAGAACTTGAAGAGACTTTGTATATGAACTAAAACTAATTAAAAAAGACTTCATACTAAAATAAGAAATAAATGGAATGCAGCCTGCATTCCATTAATTTCTTATTGTTACGTTACTTTCTTATTATGTCATTTTCTTATTCTCTCAATGTTGTTACTCGTGTCCGTGACAGACCTTAAGTCACACGTGCCTCCTGGATGGTGCTAAATGAGTAATGGCTATGCCCTATGGTATCTCTCTTTGTATCATTTTGAGATGGCAGTTATGTAATGTATTGGTTCACATGTAACAACAATTTCTTATTCTAGTATTCATTACGAGGCTTAATTAGTTTTATCTGATTGATATACAATGTCTCTTCAAGTTCAGTTTTAACTATTTTAGTTAAATTATTGATTTCAACTTATTTATATGCTGCAATTACCACAATAATTAGATGTAATTTGAATGTACAGTTATATTACTAAAGATAATATGTTGTAAATCCAACATGAAATACATGCTTAGTATTTAACATTTTGTTTTCTCTTTGAATATTTTAAAATTTGTTGCATAATCTATGAAGGAGATAAGTTTTTTGAGGCAGAAGACATGAGAAATTTACAAAACGAGGAAAATTTTAATATGATGGGGGGGGGGGGGGGGGCTTGAAAAATGTTTGTAAGGGGGCCAACAATTTGTATAAGAAATCCTTTCTCAGGCAGATTTAGAAAAGTGCAGCATCCTGACTGCTCTTTTGTTATGAGACGAGTCCTCCTTGCCATTTATTTTGTGGCGAAAAATGCGTGCTGCTTAACCATTTGTTAGGAGAGCAGTGCTTGACCTCAAATGAGAATTACGAATTAATTTTTGTAAATTATTAAAATTAATAAAGCAAATACATACATATATATATATTTAAAGCAGAAAAATCCTTCTGCCCTCCAGAAAAATATGTTAACCACATTAAGAAAACCAAAGAATATGCATTATGAGAAAGGGCGAACAGAAATTATCTGCTTCAGGGCGCCAAACAGTCTAGTTAAGCCACTGCGCACAGTTTTTATATTATTGAGAAAGTATTATTAAAACACCATTTAAAAAAAATAAAATGCATAAGTACACAAAAAAGAACCCGTTCGACTCATTTACATTCTGTAATAAGTCTCGGCTCAAAAAAAGAAGCCAAATTTACAAGAACTTGTTAACAAAAAGTTATATAGAGTACTACTGTACGAATTTTCCATTTCAAGCTAAATTTGTGACACATAACAAGAACGGTCTATAAAGATACAGTTCAAATTATATAATGAAGAACAAATATTATTTAGTAATAAAACCAAAAAACGATACATTGAAATTAAGATACCGGACGAAATGGTTTCTAAACAATAAAGTTGAGACTACGTACAAGTAGCGGCTGCCAAGCATGAGCTCGGAATATAAACAACACTACAACTCACAAATTACTGGAGCATATATTGATATGGGGTTCTGAAATCAAGTACGGCGGGGCCATTGTGACGTAACCGCATACGTCTCTTCGCTTACGCTACATCCTTTTTTCTTGCAGGATACAGTGTTATAACAAAATATCTACAATTTTCTAACGAATCTAGTAAGTGTTATATTTTAATATGTATAATAACACATCTTTCCTTTCAACAATAATCTAACAACACTTCAAGATTGTTTTATACCAAATTCAAGTTTTTACAAAAATAGGGTACACCATAAAAAAGTGCATATGGGCTAGATGAACCCAATGAAGTTATTGCTGTTTATAAAATCTCAGCAGACTTTCCAGTGTTTTTCTGGCTATCTTTTCCAGATATCGTTCTAGATATATTTTTGAGATATTTTTCTAGATAGATTTATTAGATATTTTTGGAGATGATATTCTTTTAGAGAAATTTTTCTAGATATATTTTTTGTAAAAATTATATTGCATGTGCAACTGATCAATTATTTGCCAATCGCATATATTGATACGGGTGGTCCTACTTGCTCCGCCTCCGTCCGGCAAGGCTTTCTAAAACAAGGCTCGAACATCTAGGAATCATGGGATACGTGACGTCAGCCGCGGAGGGATATGCAATCACTGCGAGTGTACGGAAGTGTTGAAGACCCAGACCGTCCGACTCGTCACCAAGGACTTGAGCATCTATTTGGACGGCCGGTGTGTACGAAAGTGTATTGAAGTTACAGGAGTGACTTCCAAAAATTCATACTTTAAAATAAAAAAAATAATTTAAATACGTGAACACTTGGATTATAGTGTCTACTGCAAACAGGACTTCATAAATGGTGAGTTATTTTTTATTTTGTCTTATTTTATGCATGCAATTTTAACATTTTTGTAACACATAGCACGTGTAGCGCCGAATGTTGCTATATCTGTGCGAATAGTCTTATATCTTGAGAAAAGTACTCTTAATTCATGTTTAATTTTGCCTGAATGACTTGTTATTCATCACTGAACCTTGCATTTTAAGCATAATTTTATTACAGACTTTTGTGAAATAAATATTTGCTTTTTTCGTTGAGATCGTTAATCGTACATTTTTTAGACTTTAAAACAGTGTTTCCCAAACTTTTTTAACTCGCGGCGCACTTTACAACAAATGAAAATTTTGCGGCGCACTTATATATATATATATGTGTGTGTGTGTGAACATAAATATATACATGCGAACATAAATAACGAGTATTTATACATATGAACATAAAAAATGAAACTAAAGAAAATTATTAAGTATAGTACTTACTTTTTGTTCGATAAATAAAAAAAATTATCAATGTGAAACATGGGTTTGATGTATTTTAGCCACATTTTCTATGTTTGGAAGTATTTCAGATAAACAGACCCTCATTTCATCTTCAATGCAATGAAGTCTCGCTCTTTTTTTACATTTAATGTGTGAGTGAAGAAAATCCCAATTCACATAACTATGGTGTGGAAAACTGCATCAAAATGGATAATGTTTTTTTAGCTACCGAGGGATATTCTTCTCTAATAGAAATCCAAAATGCATCAATAGGTAATTCTGCATGCTTGATTTTAAGTCCCCGATCACTGGAAATAGAAGCCAATTCTTCATCTTCGTTCAAACCAATATCAGGTAAAATTTTTATGAATGGATTTCGGACCCAGTCATAATCTTCTGTATTCAGTGATGGAAAATAATAGTTTAATTTTTGTTCCAGAATTGTCAAATGCTCAACTACAATAGTAGTCATTTCTTTTATGTTGGTTTTACCAAGTAGTGAAAAGATTTCAAAGTTACCATTTTTAGCTCTAGTTTTCCAAATTGCTTTTTTTTCCTGAAATGCAATTAGTTTATCTGTCGAAGTAAAAATATTTTCAGTTTTACCTTGCATTATTGTGCTAAGATTATTAAGATGTGTAAATATCTCTGTTAAACATTCCAGTCTAGAAATCAAAAAATTTCATCTTAAATAGTTACAGAAACGTTGGTGTTTTTCTCCTTCAAAGAAAACAAGTAATTCTTTCTAGAGTTCATGTATGCTACTTAAAACCTTTCCTCTTGATAGCCACTTGATTTTCGTGTTGAAAATTAAACATTTATGCTGGGAATCATCGGCTGTTAATAAATCAATTTACAATTTTGCATTCGTATTTGCTTTTTCCATGAATTTTATTTATGAGTAAGTAGATTTTTTAATTAACTTATAACATATTTACATAAATAAAATAAATATACCAGGAATTATCATATGAATTTTTTAATCAAAATTAATAAATATTAAAACGTATGAGAACAACTGCCAGCGACACATGACAGACGTACCAATTGTGATCATTAAAAACTCTTTTCTACCCAAAATACCGTATAAGTGTAAATTCATTATATAATATGTTGGAGGAATTAACAAGCATAAGGGTATGTATTAATAATAATTATATGTAATTCAACATCATATATATATATATATATATATATACGGTATGTAATTTTTTAAAGGAAACTAACATTCGTATTGAACCGAGCACTACGCAACAAACATGCAAGACTTTATTATTTTAATATTAATGATTTATATTAAGAGTTTTATTTCATATTTTACTCATTTTTAATATAATTTTAATTCTTTCGCGGCGCTCCCAACTATACTTCGCGGTGCGCCGCGGCGCACAGTTTGGGAAACACTGCTTTAGAAAGACAAAATCTGTTACAAATTACTCCTTACATCATGATATGCTATTTTAAGTTAATCTAAAGTATCAATGAATCAAATTGCAGCCTTGCTAAATCATAGAATTATCGAAATAGCCATAATAAATCATAGAATTATCGAAATAGCCTTGATAAATCATAGAACATAGAAACTATATTACAAATGAAATATACGCAATATGCCTTTGTATAATTGTTTAAGAAATAAAGCATGGGGGGGGGGGGATATCTGTGATCATTGCATAATGCATTCACACTTAAATTTTCATATTGATGTTTGTATTTATTGTTGAATTGTCAGGCTTTTGCTAAAAATAATTACTTTTGTGCTGTGTTTATTAGTTATAACATAATATAAATTGAATTTGACTGAATTGCTAGATGGGTTGAAATAACGCATGTCAAATATATTGGGGGAGGGGAATCTCAGAGTATGTGTAAATAAAGATTATTGAAGCTTATTTAGATGTTTTGATTTTACTCGTGGGGGGGGGGGGGATCCCAGAGTATGTGTAAATAAAGTTTATTAAAGCTTATTTAGATGTTTTGATGTTACCTGCGGGGGGGGGGGAATCTCAGATATGCTCGTCCAAAAGAAAATGCAGTGAAACTCGATATGTTTGTAAAACTTGAGTACCGTTGCACATAGGTAAATGCTTTACACTACACCGTTCCCGAAAAAATTATTAATTTCATTTCAACACATGCTGTGTAAATAAAGTTTATTCAAGCTTATTTAGATGTTTTGATTTTACTTGGGAGGGGAGATCTCAGAGTATGTGTAAATAAAGTTTATTGAAGCTTATTTAGTTGTTTTGATGTTACTTGGGGGGGGGGGGAATCCCAGACTATGTAGAGTATGCTCTTCCAAAGGAAAGTGCAGCGAAACTCGATATGTTTATAAAACTTGTGTATCATTGCACGTAGGTAAATGCTTACAGTATACTGTTCCTGAAGAAAATATTAAATATGTGTAGTAAGTTTCAAAGTTATTAAATATGTGTAGTAATCAAAGTATTTAATGTGTCATTCAGATTTAACTGATTAAATAGTTTTTGTATCTAATGAAAATGTCCTAATCCGTAGAGTAAAATTGTTTTTCAGAACTCAATTGGGGGGGGGGGAATGCAAATGTCAAATTTTTTTGGATTTAATATAAATGCTTTTACTGTAAAATCAGTAGTATTTATTTATAATCCATACTTTATGTTCATCATTTAATATATATCAGGTTGGTATTCAGTAGATATAAATGGGAGGGGGGGGGGTAACTTTTGTTTGAGTGTGACATATGATATGCAGGTACTTTTCAGACAAAATATGGATCTAGCTTTTGCGGCAGATACATTTTATTTTTATGTAACTTTGTTAACTCCAACTACTTGGATTTATAAATTTGTTGTAATAAAGTTTTTATATGCTCATAAAAAACTCTTCTTTTCTGTATTTTATTTACTTGCTTCAAGAAAAACTTAATAACTTCACATTTCAACAAGAATAATAAGTAATTTCACATTTCAACACAATATTAATGGTGTGTACTAGTTAAAACATACACACATACATGGTAAATGTCTATATTATTTTTGTCCAGCATTATTGTCCTGGCTGGCATTATGTAACTCTTTTTTTGCTCTTTTATGCGCCCTGCTCACTCTTTCGTCCCCTCCTTTTGTATATTCCCCTCTGTTCTTTGCCCTGGTCTCTCTTTGTCCCCCCCTTTTGTAACTTCCCTGGTTGTTTTAATTCCATTTATTCATTTATTTTATTTTTTTTTTTTTTTTTTTAAGTAAATTTAAAGTTTTTTAAATATCCCTCCAGGGTCTCTTTGGTAAACCTGTGCAGTCTTATTGCTTTGTACTTTAAAATTTTCACAGTTACTTTTTGCTTAAACCTGTTGTTTTTCTTATGTGTTCTTTTATGCTTTTGTGTTTTTTGTATCTTTGCTTGTCTTGTAACTTATTGTGTTGTGATTCATTTTTTATATGTGTTGTAATTACTTGAATCAAAAATAAAGTTCCCGGCCACACACTTAGCTACAGTAAACCTTCGGGTCTGTCGTGTGGTCTGGGTTTCCAACATCCAACACATACATGGTACTCAGATACTCAGACAATTTGAGTTAATTTTGAATATACTTCTTTCAGACAAAATACAAATCTAGCTATTTATTGCTACATATACAGTATGATACATTTTAATATAAATTTGATATCACTTAATTAGGTTTGTAAGATAAAATGTTTTTACAACTCATAAAAGCCTTGTTTTTGTATTTTACTTCCTTATTTGAAGAAATGCTGTTACATTTTTTGATGGATTTAATCATTTTTAAATAGTTTCATTGCATGTAGAAAGACAACGATTTTCCACTTAGTGTGGTAACCTAACTTATGGATAATTAAAATTTGTACATATACTACATGTCATTACAAGTTAAGGTAATTTACATTTCAACAAGGAAAAAATGATTTAAATTTCATGAAGATATAAATCAATAAATGGTGTGTACTAGCATATAGCATGCATACTGAGGTGTAACTATTGTGATGATTGTCATTACTAAATTAAAAAGCTTTATATTTAGTCAGAAAGTTAAAATGATTAATAAATTTCTACTAAGTTATTTTCCTATCTAAAGACCGACAGAAAATTATGCACAAATTTGCTTGAATTTTAAATGACGAATTTTCAGATTTTTTAAACAGACATGCTTCTTCGCATTTTTTATGAAATCTAGATTTACAGTATAAAATGTTGTTCAAGTTAAATAGGTAGGTATCAAGAGTTTTTGAAATATAGTATTAGTGTAAAAGTAATAATGTTGCAAAAGTTACTGTCACAAAATACAAAAGTTAAATTTAGAAATTTATATTCATAACTATTTCACTGCGTTTCATGTTGCTTATATTTGCAAACTAAATGCTAAATCTAGAGATATATATATATATATATATTAGCTAATAAAATATGTATTTTAAAGTCATAGGTAAGTGTCAGCAGTTTCTCCCATTATAGTGAATAATATGTAATTACTTTTTTCCTAATTTATAGTTATAAAATATTATTTGAATTTCTAAGGTTTATAAGTTTTGTTTTTTGATATATTTTAAATATTATATAAATATTAATATAGTTGTTTATTATATTAATATAACTTTAACATAAATGTTTACAGAAGAGAGTGAAAAAATATTTGTTCTCAATGTAGATCATTTTTTATTTTAGAATCACAGTTTGAAGTTTATTCTAATTTACTTGTTAGTTTAGAGATATATTTTTTCATATTAGTCTTACTTATTACTGTAGAAATTCATCTGTGTCAGATCCCGTACGTGTTACGCACGGGAGATACGTTCCCTCCGTTGCTGCGGTTGAGTTGTCAATGTCCGATCCTCTTATTCTAGGTAGCCTTGGTCCCGCCCATACTAGGGACTGGACATTCTGACGTAAAACCCAACCGTCACTTCGCTTCCCGTACATCTTATTTTCTTTCTTTACGCTATAATGCTATTATGGTTATTATGATGGATATAATATTTTAACAAAGTATCAATCGAGTAAGTGTTATATTTTAATATGTATAACAACGTATATTTCCTTTTAACAATAATCTAACATCATTTCAAGATTGTTTTATATCAAATTCAAGTATTATTTACAAAAATACCATGCTCTTATCAATCGTGTATAAAAGTACACACTAAAAGACTGTATATTATGTTAAACCTTGGAAATGCTAGATGAACACAAAGAAGTTTTTGCTGTTTATAAAATATCAGCAAGATTTCCAGTGTTTTCTAGATAAGAATTTGTAAAGATATCTATATGTAAAAATTATATTGCATGTGTAACTGATCAATTATTTGCCAATCTTTACAGCAATTCATACTAGCATCTTTTTACACAAACCACCCCATGCCTGGTAATAAATAGTTACACAATGCAGGGATACACACATGTAGAAATATATTTTAACTAATTTTATATGTACTTTTGGACAAACATTCATCCAACAAGCTTTCTTTTGTAAAAGTAAGTAATTTTGTTGCGATATTCAGTTTCTGTTATCATTTATGTTAAACAAGACTTGGTCCTGCTTTGAAACAATCAAAGAGCATTTCTTTTATTGTATAACTTTTGTACATGTCAAGGGTGTGTATGAAAAGTTAACTGAATGGTCATCTCTGCTAACAATTGTTTATCAGTTATCAAGTCACTCACCAAAAAACACAGCATAGTTATTCTGCACGATTCTAGACAGCATTTCAAGCAAAACACGTGTTCTGTGTATCATGTGACCACAAAACATTGATTGAGAAAATCCTTGGTTACTCTGGTTATAACTGCACTGTGACAGAAACAAGTTTTTAAATGGCAGTGGTTATGAAAAAGTTTTCGAACTCTATAGTCATGACTGCTGGTCACATGTCATAATTGTAGAAACTCTTCAACTGTCTCCCAAATATTATCAGTTTTAGTTAGATTTTGTGCAGTGGTATGCAGTCCATAGAAGCAATGTAAGCATTGCTTACCTAACATCAGTTTAAAACAAATAAAAAAATTTTACTATAATATTTCAACAGAATTTGTGAAACGGTGATTGATGATAGATCATTGGTGACCAAGCTCAAATTAATCTTAATTAATAATAGCAAAGATACACTTTTTTGTTGTATCTTAAAAAGTTTTCTTCAAATTTGAGAAATAAGAACTCTTAATTTCCACGAAAATGTCATTAATGCGTTTGCAAAAAAAGTAGAAGATTGGAATTTATGTACAAATAGGTTCAACAGTACAGTCAACCCTCGCATAATGCGATTAACACTAGAATGACTGATATTTTGAACTACCTAGAAAGACGAGCAGAGGTCAATTTGACCGCCACAGAAAAAGTACAACATACCTTTAATTCAAAACCAAAACATCATAGTTACAGCATTTAGGATGTTTCTTCGACATATTTTTTGCAAAGAAAATAAGAAAAGTCATAAGCTAGTCCTAATGTAATGGGGTTGGTCTTATTCTTTTCTTTGTTAGAAATTACGCATTAAACAAGCTTTTAATGGATATATTTGAGCATACGTAGCTTTTTAGTTTAGATTTTGATAATTTTTGCAGGCCATTCTGCAAAAAAAGGCAGATTATTTTTTTCTGAATCGTACCAAAATCTAATCAGCACCAGGGTGAACTATACGTGACTCATCTACCGAATTTTGTGAAATTCGGTCCACTAGTTTTTCAGCTACAGTGGATACAAGCTTTTGCGAGCCATTTCACAAAAAAGGCGGGTTCTTTTATTCCGAATCGTACCCAAAACTAATCAGCACCAGCCCCGGCCGCAAGTGACTTACCTGCAAAATTTTGTGAAATTCGGTCCATTAGTTTTTTTAGTTAGAGTGGATACAAAATCTGCACAGACACACAGACAGACACACACACAGACGTCACGCTAAAAATAGTTTTTTCGTATTCTAGAGGTCTCGAAACGTGTAGATCCGTCGAAAACTCGAGTTGCGATTTTCGATATGATTCCAATACTTTCCCTATACATTACCATGTATTGCAGGGAAAGTAAAAATCCGATGTGGGCAACACATGACTTTCCCTGCAAACTTATATCCACGTCCTATTTATTTCAATTAAATTTAATTCACTTTTAATTCAATTTTCGTTCTCATTTGATAACTGGACTTATTTTCAAAGGTGGCGTGGAAAAATACAAAAAAAACTAATATGTCTCGAGAACGGCTAGTCCTAATGTAATGGGGTTGGTCTTATTCTTTTCTTCGTTAGAAATTACGCATTAAACAAGCATTTAATGGATATATTTGAGCATACGTAGCTTTTAAGTTTAGATTTTGATAATTTTTGCAGGCCATTCTGCAAAAAAAGGCAGATTATTTTTTTCTGAATTGTACCAAAATCTAATCAGCACCAGGGTGAACTATACGTGACTCATCTACCGAATTTTGTGAAATTCGGTCCACTAGTTTTTCAGCTACAGTGGATACAAGCGTTTGCGGGCCATTTCACAAAAAAGGCGGGTTCTTTTATTCCGAATCGTACCCAAAACTAATCAGCACCAGCCCCGGCCGCAAGTGACTTACCTACAAAATTTTGTGAAATTCGGTCCATTAGTTTTTTTAGCTAGAGTGGATACAAAATCTGCACAGACAGACAGACACACACACAGACGTCACGCTAAAAATGGTTTTTTCGTATTCTAGAGGTCTCGAAACTTGTAGATCCGTTGAAAACTCGAGTTGCGATTTTCGGCATGATTCCAATACTTTCCCTATACATTACCATGTATTGCAGGGAAAGTAAAAAATCTGATGTGGGCAACACATGACTTTCCCTGCAGACTTATTTTCACGTTATCTTTATTTTAATTAAATTTAATTCACAATTCACTTTGAATTCAATTTTCGTTCTCATTTGATAACTAGACTTATTTTCAAAGATGGCGTAGAGAAAATACGAAAAACTAAAATATCTCGAGAACGGCTAGTCCTTGTGTAATGGGGTTGGTCTTATACTTTTCGTCGTTAAAAAATACGTATTAAACGAGCATTCATTGGATATATTTGAGTATACCTAGTTCTTTAGTTCAGATTTTGACGATTTTTGCGGTCCGTTTTGCAAAAAAAGGCAGGTTATTTTTTTTCGAATCGTACCAAAATCTAATCAGCACCAGAGTAACCCAGAAGTGACTCATCTACCGAATTTTGTGAAATTCGGTTCATTAGTTTTTCAGTTAGAGTGGATACAAGCTTTTGCGGGCCATTTCGCAAAAATAGGCGGGTACTTTTATCCCGAATCGTACACAAAACTAATCAGCACCAGATTCGCCCACAAGTGACTTACCTACCAATTTTTGTGAAATTCGGTCCATTAGTTTTTTAGTTACAGTGGATACAAAATCTGCACAGACAGACAGACACACCGACAGACAGACAGACAGACACACACACAGACGTCACGCTAAAAATAGTTTTTTCGTATTCTAGAGGTCTCGAAACGTGTAGATCCGTCGAAAACTCGAGTTGTGATTTTCGGCATGATTCCAATACTTTCCCTATACATTACCATGTATTGCAGGGAAAGTAAAAATCTGATGTGGGCAGCACATGACTTTCCCTGCAGACCTATATTACCGTTCTCTTTATTTTAACTAAATTTATTTCACTTTTAATTCAATTTTCGTTTCATGCGGTGACCGGGCTTATTTTCAAAGGTGGCGTAGAGAAAGTACGAAAAACTAATATATCTCGAGAACGGCTAGTCCTAGTGTAATGGGGTTGGTCTTATTCTTTTCGTCGTTAAAAATTACGTATTAAATCAGCATTTAATGGATGTATTTGAGTATACCCAGTTCTTTAGTTTAGATTTGGACGATTTTTGCGGGCCATTTTGCAAAAAAAGGCAGGTCATTTTTTTCCGAATCGTACCAAAATCTAATCAGCACCAGGGTGACCTATACGTGACTCATCTGCCGAATTTTGTGAAATTCGGTCCATTAGTTTTTCAGCTACAGTGGATACAAGCTTTTGCGGGCCATTTCACAAAAAAGGCGGGTTGTTTTATTCCGAATCGTATCCAAAACTAATCAGCACCAGCCCCGGCTATAAGTGACTTACCTACAAAATTTTGTGAAATTCGCTCCATTAGTTTTTTAGTTAGAGTGGATACAAAATCTGCACAGACAGACACACACACAGACGTCACGCTAAAAATAGTTTTTTCGTATTCTAGAGGTCTCGAAACGTGTAGATCCGTCGAAAACTCGAATTGTGATTTTCGGCATGATTCCAATACTTTCCCTATACATTACCATGTATTGCAGGGAAAGTAAAAATGGAAAGCATGTAGAATTTTTCTATGCTTAGGAGGTAAATTGTAATTTTTGTATTGTTTTCAAGGATTCATTAATACACATAATACTGACTGATGTAAAAATTATTGTAAATGAGAAGTTGTAATAAGGGTCAGAATTTTTCTATGTACTGAGTTATCTACCTTTTAGGACATATTTTCCATCGACGATCTGTAGAAAAAAAATGTTTTACATTATTTAATGTGTAAATAACAGGATAAGTTTTCTTCTAATTCTTGAACTTTTAATGGTGAGAAGCGTTTCTGAAATTGGAAAATGATCTCCTGTGTTTTTCAGTAATTCTCATGTAAGTTTTCATGAAAATAGTTTATTTTTCTAAATATGAAATTTTGTTTGCACTATTTTCCGAAATAGATAATACGTTGAATATTTTCCAAGTGATGTTTTATGTGGGACGTAAATTGTACTTATAACGATTTTCAAAATTATAATGGTAGTCGAAATTTTCCCCAAAATATATATTTATTGTTCAATTTAAAGATTTTCGAAGACATGCAAATAGGTAAAAATTTTCTAAGCATTAAGTAAAGTATTACTTACGCTGTTTCTTGTGTGATCAGTAGGTATAATAACTTTTACATAATTCAAAGTTTAATTATAAGTTTTCTAAGTATTAAACTGATCCCCAAAGTTTTTCTAGACCGGTGCTTTTCGATCTTTTTGAAGTCGGGTAACGCTCAACTCTGACATTTTTTGTCAGAGTTGAGCGACACACACTTACAATACAACATACAATACAACATAAGCTTCTAAGCAGTGGTGGCTTTTTTTAAAATAAAAGAATCAAAATGTGTGCCCCTACCCCCACCCGATGTTCCTTCTGGCACCCTCGTTGGTTCCCTCGGTTAAAAAAAATCGGGTTACGTCCCTGCTCTCTACTTTATGAAGAAGCACGTCAAAATGCTAAAATATCACCAAAGAGTTTTACGAAAAAAACGTGACAACAAAGTCAGTGAATTCCGTCAACTGTCCAACAGTTTTGCCAACAAGCAGGAGAAATTACCGGCAAGGGAGGTTCAGGATATTAAGATACATAATATAAGATATTCTACGGACCTTGGGTTTCGCCAAGAGGCAAGGGGGGGGGGAGAAAATATTAGAATAAATGTAAATGCGCATGCTTAGTATGGAGTGCAAAGATAAGAATATTTTCTGACATACTGATCGCGTTCTTGGTTGTCAACTCATAAAGAAATGAAAAATACTTTAATTTTTACATATTTAAAAAAAAATATTAAGAAGCCATTTCCATTAAATTCCAGGACAACATTATTTCAAGCTTTACAATACTTGAAATAGCGACTTCCTGGATTCCCATTACTTGGACAAACAATAAAAATGTTTGGGGTTTTTTTTTTACCAAAAAAGCAAATTTTTGAAAGTAATTTACATTGAAACAAACATTTCATTTATTTTCAAAACCATGCACAATAAACATTTTATAACATCTTATAGAAAACAAGGTTCGAGAAATGGGGAATACAAACGGAAGAAACATTTTCTTTACAGGCGAATCTAGAAAATAAATGTTTACATAATACAGGTTTCGGTTTCACCTTTTAAATATTGTCTTATAAAGCGAATCAGCTTCCTTGTCTAAATGCTTCACCAGATCAAAAACAGCGCGTCTAGTAGAAACGTCCCGTAATACGTCTGTTTTCAACTGCTTGATTTCACCCGGAGATAATTCGAACCATTCGATAAAATGTGCGACATCCTGCCATTGTTTACGCCGAACTCCCATTTTTAGCGCCTCTCTAAAAAATCCCTTAGCAAAAAGTTCCTGTTTAAAACGTTTCATGTCTTCCTTGGAAGAAAATACCCAACAGAGAAATTTAGACAATTTACATTTTAAAATCTCTAAATTCCAAGATTTACGCATTAATAAAATGTTTGCAACGCAATCATATAGGTCGAAAGTGCTCAAAAATTGCTGTTTGTATTTCTTTTGAGCATCTTCAGATAGTAAACACCACTGCAAAACTCTATCCACGCCATCCGTGTCGAAACAGGCTAATAACCAAGTAATAGCTTCTCCAGGATTCCACGCATCACGAAGTTCAGACAAATGCCTCCTATTCATCAACGAATTTATGAACTTCCCATTGGGCAACAAAATATCTCCGATTAATGAAGGTTTAAAATGAGAAATTTCCTCCTCTGAAAAACTCCCCCAGTTTAACAACGAATTTACGGATTTCCCATTTTCATGAGCCAGAATCCAAAAACAGTTTTCCCTCCCCTTTATTGATAGCAAAACTTTTTTTTTTCTTTCGGCTATTTCCGTTTCTGATAAACAATCGGCTAATAATAAGTCAAGCAATTCAAGATGTCTATTTTTAATTAAAGTTACACAGAGCATATCTCCAGCAGAGGAATATAAAAATGACCGTCTTTCTTCTACTGTTGCAAGCTGTAAAATTTTTTTAATTATTTTTATATTTCTGGGCTTAATATTCTTATTGCCTAAGAGATCACGAAAAAAATAGCCTATATGCGAATGGTGAGACATTGCATAGCGTTGGTAAATCTCTGGAGTTCGTTCCCATAGCTCTACTAATATGTGTCCATAATCGTAATCCTGATATAATTTATAATTTGCCCTACTACAATAAAGTAGACCTAGCAGTCCTAATAGTTTAACATAATTTGGTTTGGATAAATTACCCCATAACGTGGTGATAATTGGTATAAAATGAACATGGTATGGAGATTCTAGAAAACATTTAAATAGATTTGATGCTGTGGCTGGATATAATGAATTTTCAAAAAAATTAAATCGTTGCTCCTCAGACATTCTTGACAAAAGAAAATATAAAATATCGCTATAATGAGCTGGCATGTCGCGCCTACAATCTTCTCTAGTAATTCCATACATTGACAATATGCACAGAGCAGCTTCCACAATAACATTCTGCTTTGTAATATCATCCAGTGCATCCCAGCAATAGACAACAGCTGCACTCTGCCCTTCTTTCACAGCTTCTATGAATCCGCATTTCCAGAATAGCTCGTTATGGTCTATAAATCCATCTGGTCTTTCTGCCAAATGTGAAGACCACATTCTGACCAAATTCGACTTTAAATTTCTAATGTATTTCTTCTTTTGCTTCGAAGGAATTCGATTCCACAGAGGAGAAATAAAAGGCTCCAAAAAATGTAAGCATGCTAATTCATAGCGGTCAGAAACTGGAATCTTCTCATCTTGCACTAAGCGTTCTGCTACCTGTCTTTCGTTTATTCTTCCTTCTGCTGTCCAATCAGAGGACCCTAAAAATCCATTAGTAGCATGAGGATGTTTGTGAATCCTCAATCCATGTTCTGCATTCCAACTGAAGAATCGAATACTAATTAACCAAATTCGATGAAATAATGGCTCCTTTAATGTGCGTGGAAGTATCTTACACAAAACAGAAGATTCTGTTCGTCTTTTCCATTCTTGAAAAGGATTCAAAAGCTCGAAATCAAGAAGAAAGTCTTTTTCTTTCAGAAAATGTTGGTATAGGTGAATGGCCAGCCTCGTCATTGCCTGCTCTTTGAGCGATGTAGGTGTCTTCACATGACCTTCTATCAATTTTTCGGATATAAAATGGTGAGTTATGTCCATTTTTCCTTGATCTGTTTTAAAAAAAATCAGTTCACAGAAATTTGTTTTGTCTAGAAGTAATGATATTTACGGTAATAACCCAGATCAGCAGATAGAAGCAGCAGGAGACCGCAGAAGAACTCACTGAAAGAAAGAGAGAAACATCTGAGAATACATATCATTTTACAAATTTTACTTCCTCATTCAGACAAAATATGATATAGAAAGCGCGTTTGATGTTTATAACTCAGTTAATATCTTCATAATTACATTCATGATCCAAAAAACGTTTCCTGCCTGTTGAAAAATTATATATTTTTAGATTTAACCTTTCTTTAAAAAGCGGGTTGCAAATGAAAGCTGGAAGAGAAAATAATATTTTTATCCCACGTTGGTATCACTGTGATACAAACGTCGTTTAAATTGTGAATGGGAAAAAATAAGAAAGTTGTATGAAAAGTAATGACTCCAGGCATATTTATCATGTACAGACAGTTGAGTAAGAGGTTGACTGACTACTACCGTTGCCCAAACAGCTGAAAGTATAAATTTAAAACTTTGCATACACTTAGAACTTCGTTTATAAGTAATGAGAAAATCTAAAATATTGCAATTACGTTCGATAAATTTAAAAATCGCGCACTTTTTTGTTTCAGCATTACATTCTCACATATGGCTAGACACTTTCCAACTGAAATTCAATTTTATTTTAACATATCTAAAATGTGATACATTAGGCGCAGATATTTTTAAAGTATCACAGTACTACAGTAATTTATTATATTTAAAAACTTAAAACTTCATCGAAAAGCATGATGCTACTTATTCAAATGACGTCATCGAAATATAAATTGTCTGCATTTTTATATAAAATCAATAAATATTTCATTCCAGACTCCAGAGCTACTTAAGTTTTGCTTGAAAAGAAATCAGCAATTCTTATACAACTCACCTTACAATCACTTAATTTGCTTACATTATGCATACGCTAAAATTAGGCTTCGTTGAAGAAATAATCAAAGTTTACTGATCCATTAAAATAAAATATATTATAATTGCGTTGGCACAGAATTTAGATACACAGATAATAGAGAGTATTCACTGACGTCATGTTGTTCCCAGCAACGAGTGAGCAGTTTTATGCCGGCGAACAAGCAACCGTAATGGCTGCATTGGTTATTACGGCAAAGATTTACAATTTATATTGTTTTCATCTAATGAGAGAAAATTACAAACAAATGCTTATATTTTGCGATGCTTATATTATGCAATGTAAAGTTTAAGTTATTTTATTAAAAAAACATATATTTACAAATGAGGACATAATCTTTAAATGCTATATCTATTTTTGATAGCAAGTGATAAGAATTTAGCCAATTAACACAACACATGTTATAAAACAGTATACAATTTAAGAACACAAATCAGTTCAAAAGTTCTTCTTAATTACGACTAATTGTATCAGAAAAAATTAATTTATATATTTCTTTTCAGTATATAGGTACACTCTAAACAAGAAAGATCAATCATGTTTAAAGCATTGATTATGAAACACTTTCCAACTTCAATGCAATTTCATTTAAACAAGTCTAAAATACAATACATTCCTCGGTAATATTTAAAACTTATCTCAATACTACATTAATTTATTATATTTGAAAACTTAAACCTTCATTGAAAAAAATGAACTTCATTCAAATGACGGCATTGAAATATAAATTGCCTGGTTTAAACATCTCTAAAATGTGATACATTCCTCGGTAATAATTTTAGAATTATCATAATACTACGATAATTTATTATATTTGAAAACTTCATCGAAAACAACTGAAATTCATTCAAATGACGTCATAGAAAAAATAACACGCCTGGCTCTCTCTATAAAAGCAGCATTTCATTCCTAAATAATTTCCCATTCATGTCATTCATCACAATACTATAATAATTTATTTTATTTAAAAATTAAGACCATGGAGCTACAAGTAATTAAACTCTATGCGTAAAACTTCATCGAAAAAAATCGTCCTTCTCTTTGTAAAATTAATGAATATTTCATTCATATCAGCTACGCAGACTCCATGAACTAAATAATTTTGTGTTAAAGAAATACAGCAACTCTAATACAACTCATTCTACATATTTTGCTGTTTACATTTTACATAGGTGAAAAATAGGCTTCGTTGTAGAAATAATCAAATTTGGATGAGCATTTAAACTCAAATATATTGTAATTACGTTGTTTCAGTATGTAGATGCACAGAATTTAAGCAAAAATAAAGTAGTTTTAGAACAGATACAACACTCAATATGAATTAAAAAGAACTTAAAAAATCACGATTTTGAGGCAAGATGGATGCCATATATCATTTTGAAGTGGGTCACGTGATATTTTCATAACATGGTCACGTGATCGCTTCATATAAGATGTGTAATTATTATTTTAATTTTTTTTTTTAAACTACTGAATATATTTCGCTGAATTTCTTTTTTGTTTTATATATTTTATGGAACAATTTGAATATTACCGAAAACTTTCGAAGCAATTTGTGAATTTTAAATCCGCTTAAAAAATGTTTGAAATATTAGGTCCCATAGGGCTCAATGTATTTCATTTTTTCAACCCGGGTTCAATCCAAAACTAATTGGGTGATATTATTCATTTATATTCCCATAGGTCCTACAGACCGTCTGAACAACATACTAAAATTTCATTTTGATTAAGTCATTTTTACGGCAGTTATCGTGCTAACGGACAGACAGAATGAACAAAGTCATAAACACTTTTCAACTTTGTTGTAAAGTGTTAAAAATACAGATGTGCTATATTTGATGAAGTGTTAATAGCATTTCGCTAAAAGTAATCTTCGATATTATTATAGTCTTTATTTTTCCGTGAATATTAAAAAGATTATGTTACAAGAAAAATAAATGTAAAATGCTAATATAATGCTTTGCTCACATTTGATAGTTTAAACTCCAGACGCGATTGTTTTTATTATCTCATCTGTTAAGTCCATTCGATGAATGCGAAACAACCATTCACTCATTCGTTTTATGGCCAGTTCTTCAATTTTGCTACATTTACTGCTCACAATTCTTGGAACTGGGGAAAATATTATACCAGTTTCTCTGACTGGGGAGAATATTATACCAGTTTCTCTGACTGGGGAAAATATTATACCGGCCTGAGCATCCAGAAATTCTACACCTAACCATATTTTTTTATTAATTTGTCTATCACGCTTACAAGCCTGTATAAAACTATGCTACTGGCGAACACACATGTTCGCCAGTAAACCATGTGCTTAGCTTGTGACGTCACAGGAGTACTCTGCTTACAAAAGTAAGGCCGGATTCAGACTGATCCGTTCGTACGTTGCCCATCCGTTGGGAGCTGTACGTCAACCAATCACAGGCTCGAACGCACGACCGTGCGTTCATCCGTTGAAGATGGTTCAAGTTCATGTTTAACGGATGCGTTGGTCACGTGATGCGTTACCTTCTGAAAAGACACCAATGAAAAGGCTTCTCTTGATAAACAAGATGGCTGTCACTTCGATCACAGGATTTCCAAATGCAAGAATGATTTCGGATATACCTCAGACTATATGAAAAATATTCTGATTGGTGAGTTATTATTTGTTTATTTAAAAGAAACATGGGAAGTTTACTCTTAAATCTATGCCAGTTTGACGATCATTAGATAAATTACTTGTGTGATCACTTGTTCATTTGAACGAGTGGTCATAAAATTTTATTTTAATGTATACCGATCGCCTAATTTACTAATTTAGAACTGTACAATGACCCGACTTGATCCAATTTAAAAATGTGATTAAAGTAATCTCCCCACATCTAATGTTCAATGTAAACCAGTACGCTCTCAATGAATGGATATTTGAGTAAAATTTATTGTAAATATTTTATAGAAACATAGCATTTAATCGCACTCAGTTATTCATCATGACCATACCAAATATTTCTATCCCTTCCGGACTTTATCGGTATTTCAAGTTTTGCGATGTCATACTTTTTCACATAGTTAAGAAATCTGTCAGGATGTGTAGTATGTGATGCTATTTATAAATTGTTGAAATTCCCTTTAGATATAACAGTTTTTCAATAAATTATAATTAAATCCGAAAATAATGATTTAAATAATTATTTGTATAATGTGTTTAGTATGTTTTTGAGTCCTAAGTATAATGTGTGTTGCTTTTAAGCATTCCATATTCTGTATCCTTATGTGAATAAAGTAAACATCCCAAACCATATTTTGTTGCAGACTTCGCATATAGTATATTTGTTATGTGGCATGCAAATTTGGGAATCTTATACACTTTTGTAATTTTTTTTATTGTACAATTTATTTTGGCATTTATATTAGCATTTATCAACTTCAACACAGGGTCCTCGTCCTAGCTATGAATGTTCTGATAATATATACTATTGAGACTACTTAACACGAAAGTGAAATATTGGTTAACACGATATGCAGGCTGTACCAATATATTTGTTTGTTTCATGCAAAATAATAGTTAAGATGCAATGGTGAATTTATATACTGACGAATACCAGGGACCTCGCTTCAGAGGAGAGCCTCATTTTGAACGAAAAATAAAAGTAAAATATCTTTAAGAAAAAAAAAAATTTCTTAAAGATTTTTAATAGTGAAGAAGGAAATAAGGACGAACTCGAAAATGAATCCCAAAAAGTGGATTTAAAGTGTTTGTATTCTTATCTATGTGGAGAAAACATAATTCAAGCATTTCCAAATGTTGAAATAGTACTTCATACTTATCTGCGTTTGATGATCTCCAACGCTAGTGGGGAAAGGTCATTCTCTAAATTAAAACTAATCAAAAACAACTTAAGAAGTGTAATGACTGAAAAGAGGTCATCAAATCATTTGTCAATTTTTAGCATTGAAAACTACCTTGTTAAAACGTTAGATTTTACTTATTGATACTTTGTTGCATCAAAAGCCAGAAAATGTCCAATTTAAAGTACCATAAAAAGTTTTAACTCTTTTCTTAGTATTGTGCTGTAATATCAATATTTACCGCACAGTTTAACAAATAAAAATGTATAATATTTAAACACTTGTATCGTTTAATATTTTCATAAAATATTATTATTCTCATCTTAATTTAATTTCTGTTCTAACTTTTGGGTGCAAATATTTCAAGTATGTTTATTAGATGAAAAAAAAAAGCATAGCAGGATTTGTATAGAACGAGATTCAACGTGTTTATTTTTAAGAACTTTTTTTTTCTAAACTGGCTTTTAGAGTGTGTGTGTGGGGGGGGGGAGGGGGCTCTTCGGAAAAGATTGCCGGGGCCACATTCTCCCATGATTCGCCACTGTTAATATGAAATGTATGTTCTCTTTTATCCAGTGCCAATGCACTTCTGTATAATAGGCGGTTTGTACTTACTCGCATTTTATGTGTAAATCCCAGAGATCTTGAAAATAGTGACTTTTAGATTTTACAATTGTAAATCAATATTTGTGTAACAACATTTTGTCCATTACATCTGTAAGCAACATCTTAATCGCTGATATGTTATGTATATATTTTTGTTAATTTTTTTACATAATTGTCTATAAATTTTATTGTGATTATTAGTTTTTTTTTTTTTTTTCAAGAAAAAAATGCCAAAAGAGTTAAAAGCACAGCTATTATATTTATATAATACTGGTATGTGAAAAAACTTTTGGCGAGTAATCACTGAGCTGAAATTTCTGAATTATTCACTCGTTATTAGTAGAATTTTATAGCTTATTATGCAGCATTACAATTAGATTTGTTATATTTTCATTTTGCTAACTTGTTTGAATACAGAAGAAATCTATTTAGCAATATTCTTCAAGGTTCGTGTGTAGATCGATTGCGTGTGGTATTCAAGTTCAGGTCTGATATTTATTACCATGAATATTTATCTACAGCTAGATACCATAATTTAAAAATATTCATTCTAATAGTTGAGGACAAGCAGTTTTGATGTGCTTTTTTTTACCAAGGGTTATAAAGTGATATTAATTCTGATTTAATTTGTTACAGGAATTTAAAGTGTCTAGAAAGATATATTTCTTGAAGGACTGAAAAATCTACAGCTGGTGCACACATCCTCTGCTCTGATTCCTTAAGATTGTGAAGAAGTTAAGGTATGTTTTTGTCACATTAATTTCAGTGCTTGACATTTACTATTCCTAGTTAATATACTGTAAATTAGAAATTCCTTAATTGGTGATTAAAAAGTGTAAAGTGGATGAATTTAAGTAAACATTA
The DNA here is from genome assembly GCA_951213105.1 of Amaurobius ferox. Taxonomy (NCBI): domain Eukaryota; kingdom Metazoa; phylum Arthropoda; class Arachnida; order Araneae; family Amaurobiidae; genus Amaurobius; species Amaurobius ferox. The sequence goes on from OX578145.1 coordinate 131,404,779, forward strand.
GATGTTGCTGTGCTGTTAAAAGTTAAATACTTGTATATAGAACTTTGTGGGGTAAACTGTTCCATATTTATAATATATGCTAAGTAAGTTTTTATAATGACAAACACATCTAACATATAAATTCAATCTTGCTGTAGTCATTTTAATTCATAATCTGCAATTTGAATCCTCGTGATTTGTTTATCAGTCTCTAACACACACATGTGAGTTAGTCATTTCATTTTCAAGGACTTTCCAATGATCATACGGAAACACCTGACCTGTGCATGCAAGCAGCTCACTGAGTAAAGAAATATTATCAAAAAATTAAATTTAGCATTTTTAAAATTAAAGTTTTGAAAATTAAAATTTTCATTTTCATTACAATAATCAATCTGGTCAACTAAAATTTCTTAGAATAAATGCTAATTTTATTCTGATTTCCAGTTTTATATAAGCTAAACAATTTGAAATCAACTGTAAAAGTTACTGGTTTTAGATTTAAATTGTATCTTGTGAAAATAACCTGTTTCAAATTAAATTATAACTATCGTGAAAAGGATCAAATTGAATTTAAACTGCATTCATTGTAGGACCAATTTTAATATGATTCATATGTTGCACATGTAATACATAACCCATTTGTCTTAAAAAGTTACTGCTAGCTTGGGACACCACCACAGTATGCATCAACATATCAAGTGCATTTATTGCCTACGCAAAAGGTGTTTATTTAGGACATAAGCAGGCTATGATGCCAAGTAGTAGCACATGCCACACTGTAGCAGGCATATATTTTTAATATGCATAAGCTGCATTTTAATATTTTCTTTGTTAGCACAGCCTGTTCCACTGAATAGTGGGTGCATGTATTTAGTTTGCATAGGTCACATTTTATTTTTAGGTAGTGTAGTATAGTAACTTATATCTAGATAAAATAGTGCTCACATATTATTTGTTTATAAAAGTTATTGCTAAAATAGTGACTGTTATAGATAACAATTTTTAATTTTTCAATTCATTAGTTTTTTAATTGGTAAACATTTAATGATTTTTTCAAACTATTTTAACTAATGAAAGAATTTAATATTCCAAGATAAAATTACTTTTATATAGTTTAATTTAGGAGTCAGAGTCGGTATATTTTTACACACTCCGACTGCACAGCCCTGAGTGTTCCCAATGATCAGTTTGTAAACATATGATGAAAATATTGCCTAAAAGGAAGAATTGCTATTGACCATTATATATATAGAAACATGACATGTGAAATATGCCATGCTAATGGGGATTAAGATTTAGCAACTTGTTGGCACTAAAGTTAAAGCTTCATATCATTCCAATATTTTAAAAGCATTTTCATTGTCCATGAAATATTATTTTTTGAAAATGTTTCATATAAGCTAAGATAGCTACACTATTTTCAATCTGCTTCTCCTGCATAAAAGTCATATTTGGTTGTAGAAAATTGCATTTTTGTATAACTAGCTGACAGCCAGTGGTTACTTTTTTTTATCAGGTACGACTAACGATAGAACTGAAAGCCTCACTTTTATGATCAAAATCTACTGCTTTATGGTATACATTAATCCAAATGCAGAAATTTCAAATAGAATTTTAAAGTTTAAAAAAAAAAGTATTCATAACAAAAAAAAAATGAAGACATGGGTTGCCCATGTGTGATTTATGTCAGGCCTTTGTTGATATTCTATTCATTTAATTTTGTAAAATAGTTGAAAATGATATTTCTTTAAAACTATACATTTTATTTTTTACAGGTTTTTCTGAATTCAAGTATGGACTAGAAAATTTAAAGAAAGTTTGACTGGATCTAGTTTTGTTTTAAAAAAATATTCATATTTGTTGAACATAATCTGTTATAAAATATTTTATTTCTTATATCTAAAAATTTTAGCTGTATACTTCTGAAAAATAAACAAATTAAATGTATGTATTTGATTTTATTGTTAATTAGTATGTTTTGAATTTATCCATTGGGATTTAATGTTGAAACAAAAATATCGTAAGTATTTAATTCTTACTCCAAAAGGGTACATGAGTAATTATGATGCAAAGTTTTTCAGAGGGGTGTGCTGGCCCCAATATGTGTTCTGTCTGGTGAAAAATATTGAATAAGACAAGTCCAATATTCAGCTTCACTATTCTTATTAAAATGTTCTCTGTAGAAGCGAAGCTGAATATTAGACTCGTTTTTAACTATCTTATAACAATGGCTATTCATATTACCATTGTTGTAAGCAAACTGTCACCTAACTAAAAGGGCTTGCAGATATTTAAAATATGGAAACTAATATGGTTACACATAAACGAAGAAATATCTCTATGATAAAAATATTTATCAGACTGCTGTAAGACCCAATAAGTTCAACACTTTTCTGTATAGAGGGAAAATATTTTAGCAATGGGCAGTTGATCAACAAATTTGGAATTCTAATTCAGATATGTTTTCAAAACTGGATTTGCAGTTAGTTATATTGGATTTTAGTTTATATTCAAATGTGGATTTCGGTTAATTTGCTAAAAAAAAAAAATTTACTAAATATGTGGAAATACTGAATATACTGAATAATAATAAAATATTTTAGCAATGGGTAGTTGATCAACAAATTTGGAATTCTAATTCAGATATGTTTTCAAAACTGGATTCGCAGTAAGTTATATTGGATTTTAGTTTAGATTCAAATGTGGATTTCGGTTAATTTGCTAAAAAAAAAAAAATTACTAAATATGTGGAAATACTAAATATACTGAAATATTCTATTAGATTTATTATAAGAAACATCTGTTCTTCATTTCCATTCAATTAATGTTAATGCATTAATAAAAAACAATTATTTTTCTCCTTTAATGATAATTCATTTCTTCGTTTTCTTTTTTCATTATTCAGTATTTTTCTGGTTTGAGTGGAAGTAAAAACAATATCTGAAAAAATTTATACAAGCACATCTTGCATCATTGATTTTCAATGGTTATAAGCTAGTTTTATTATATTGATGTAAAAAATATAACATTACAGGTTTGAAAGTTGAAAAAGCATTATTAAAATCATATTAATAAAATCAAAATGTGTTTTTGTGAGCATGTCAACTACTGAACTCAGCTTTGAAATTTTAAATGTAAAAATTATCACAACTCAAATTCTAACAAAATGAGCACATTTTATTTTTTTAACTAAATGTTAATTCTGGAAGTCCAATTGGATTAAATTTTTTTTATTGTTAAATATAATTTGCATATTATTTTGATGGTTTGATGTCGATGTGAAAAACAAAACTGGCGAAGTAGCCACAAAGAGTAACTACTGAGAAAACCTATAAGATGGCCTGATGGAGCTGTACCATCAATGATGTGAATTTTATTTATATTTATAAATACTATTTATTTAATTAAACTATATATATATATATATTGATATTGCAACAAACAGCTTGTTACCAGCTGCTATATGCTCTTGGCTGTTCTGGGTTTTCAACAAGCCTGTTTTGATTGCTCTCAAACCAACATAATTTTAAAATACACGACAATGTGGATTATTCCTTTTATCTATTTTGTATTCTCCATAAAGTAATGTGAAATACTCCGTAAAATCCTACTTGAAATTGAGTGAGGTTATCAAACATTTTTGCTATTGGCTGGTATTATAAAGTTGTTGGTCTGAAAGCATTCTAAACTGATTAAAAAAATAGAAAAAAAGGAAAAATTATAAATGCAAGTGGAAATGTTAAAAGTTCCAATATTATAAGAAAATAGTTTTATTTATAAAGGTAAGCTGATTTTACTGCTAAAATATATCGGAAAGCTTAATGGTGCTTTATTGGCAATTTTTATCACTCAGATTTCCTTCTTTTTACTTTGACGAATATGTTAGGTAAAAATATATATTATAAGAAAGAAGTTACTGCAATCTTTTTAAAATGTCAATTTCTTCTTCCATAAACTTCAGCTTACCAAATTTAATCTGTTAAAGCAATTTAATATTTCAAAGATTGAATAATGATAAGAAGCGAAAAGAATTTGTAGTAATGTGCATTGTTTTATTGAAGATATTAGCTAGGAAGAGCATTGGTTTATGTGAGAGAAATAAGCATTTGTCTTGTCAGATTATATTTATACTTCACACAAAATGCTGACATCTGGTTTAATAATTTTTTAGCACTATTCTCATAAACTATGAGTCAGTTGCTTATTAATCATATTTGTCTATTTCAATATTTGCTGACAGTTGCAGAATATAATTGTGAAGTCAGTTAAAGCTAAATCATGTTAATATTTGATTGTTCCACATCAGAAAACAGGATTAGCTTAAGTTGGATTAGATATGAAATTAATTTACTGCTTAAAAAAGTAGATTAATTTTTTTGTGTTTGGATAATACTTGTCACCATCTAAGTAGTAAAACTTAAAATACCAAGAAAGTCTAGGTATTTTGTAAATAGTAATACCTTGGTAGCCAAACAATACTTTAACAAACACTGATGAATATACAAAAGACACAAAATATAATGTAAAAAAAATATGCATAGCAGAATGGGCACGAAATTGTCATTAAGAAGCACCCCAAATTTGCAAAATGGTAAATCTACTAACATATGCACTAAAACCCCGGAGTAGTGCATAAGGTTCATGAAGCCTGTTAGCCCAAAATTATAAAATTTGGAAAGCAAAATAACATTTATATTTAAGGTAAGTATTGTTCAACTTTACTTCTAAATATGTAACATATCTGGTAAAGATCTCATAAACTAGGTGATTTTTCACAGCCAACATACTATTAAAAATCTGAGTTCTTTTATAAGAAAATGAATGGAAATTCAAAAGATTTTATTTTTACAATTATATATATATAAACCCAAGGCTGTTTATTTAAATTTATACTGAAAGATATTAATTCTGAAGACACAATAGATGCTAATATATCAATCCTCAATTGTTGGTAAATTGGTGTATTTCGAAATTACTAAATAATTAAGATTTTTGCATTATTGGTGGAGAGAGACTTCCACAAATAAATAATCTCATAAATATATTAAACGAGAATTGTGGTCAAAAATATACAGTAAATACAAATAAGCTCGATTCAAGAATTTACCAAAATAGGATTTCATTTGAAAAATCCCTAAATAGAGAATTTGAAGAAACAGATTTACATATATACTGGGATATGGCCATATCCCAGAAAATATGAGATTGTATCCTTCACCCGGCCAGGGGGAGCGGACACCACTTGAACGGGAAGCCCAATACTTCCAGTAATTTTTTTAAGCTGGAGAAGACATGAAATATTCACAAGAGGAACTGAAATATGAAGCCCTCCATAAAGTTTGTAGGGGGCATAATTTGGGGGGGACATGCCGGCCTTGTCCAAAGAAATTTACAAATTTAGAACACGTTCCCGGCCCGAGGACCATTAAGTCACGGCCGAAATGCTTTTTATTCAAATGTGTTTGTACAAAGAACTAAGATAAAAGTTTTTCAAACATTTATATTTACATATAGCTAAATTCAACACAATAATCTCATGCACTCTATTAAAATTCACTTAAATTTTTTTCAAATTTAAATACGCCCAGCCCGACTTTTTAAATACTGAGCCCGACCCGACTCACGGGACAAATCGGGCCTGCGCTAATTGACCAGACCTCAATATGAATATATTATCATAGAACAATATGAAAATCAATCGAACAGCTGCTGTCAAATAGTAAACAAATCCTAACCAATCAAGTTGAGCCGCACAAAGATATCTTCTTTCCCACACCATTTGCACCCCCATCGCCTCATACAGCGTGGAAAAAGAGGAAAATCCCTTGTGCTCGAGAACTCCATGCGTTGACGGATTAGTGTGAATCAATGCTCTGCGTTGCTCCTCTGACGGATAGCCAACGCAACGGACGAACGCGTCAGTATGAATCCGGCCTAAGGCGGTTATGTGACGGATGCAACAACATCACAATCTTTACGCAACAGAAAACAAGAAAGATCAATCATGCATAAGCATTGATTATGAAACACTTTCCAACTTCAATGCAATTTCATTTAAAATTTCTCAAAAATGTGATACATTCTGTGGTGATATCTTTTACATTATCACAGTACTACAGTAATTTATTATACTTAAATATTTAAAACTCTATAGCAATATAAATCATCTGATTCTCTATGCAAAATCAATGAATATTTCATTCATATAACTTGTATTCCAGACTCCAGAGCTAAATAATTTTGTGTGAAAAAAAATCAGCAATTCTTATGTAACTCCCCTTACAATCGCTTAAGAAATTTGCATTTTGCATAAGTTAAAATTAGGCTTCGTTGAAGAAATAATAAAAGTTTAGGGATCATTTAAAATCACAACTATTGTAATTGCGTAGGCACGGAATTTAGATACAAAGATAATATATGTGTGTGTGTGTATGTATTTAAAGTATTGGAATCGTGCCGAAGATCGGAACTCGAATTTTTGAAGGATCTACACGTTTTGGGACTTCTAGAACACGAAAAAACTATTTTTAGGAAGACGTCTGTGTGTGTAACGGTGTATCTGTGAGGATATTGCATCCACTCTAACTGAAAAACTAATGAACCGAATTTCATAAAATTTGGTAGGTAAGTTTTTTGTGGGAAACCCTGATGTTCATTAGATTATAATACGATTCGTAATAAAAGAATCTGCTTTCTTTGCGAAATGGCCGGCAGAAATTGTCTTTATCCACTCTAGCTAAAAACTAATGGACCAAATTTAACAAAATTTAGTGTATAATATTTCAATAACCTACAAGTGATTTATATACCAAATTTAACAAAATTTGGTATATAAATCACTTGTAGGTTATTCTAGTACGATTCGGGAAAAAGGAACGGGCTGTTTTTGCGAAATGGCCCGCAAAAATCGTTAATTATAAAAATAAAAGACTACGTGTGCTCAATTATATCAATTAAATTCCTATGTTATACGTGATTTTTGACAACAAAAAGAATAAGACTAACCCCATTACTCTAGGACTAGCCGTTCTTGAGATATTTTAGTTTTTTCGCGTTTTCGCTACGCCACCTTTGACAATAAGTCCAGCTATCAAATGAGAACCAAATTTAAGTTTAATGTGCAAATTCAATGTCATTTAAAATACTTATGGCTGTTATTTTGTGCAGATAAACTGAAATCATTATTGAAGAAATAAAGAGATCGTGAATATGAGTCTGTAGGGAAAGACATGTGCTGCCCACATCAGAATTTTTAACAACATTGCAACAATGATTTATAGAAGTGAACGGGGATTATTTGCAGGCCATTTCGAAAAAAATGAAGGATCTATATTTAAAGATCCACCAAATTTTTGTAGAATAAAATGTTCTACAAATTTAAGCTGTGTACCAAATTTTAACTCTGTAGGACGTAGGAAAGTGCATTAAAAATGCCATCAAATAAGTATATCATGAAGAGTTATATAAAATTAAAAAAAACAAGAAAGATCAATCATGCTTAAAGCATTGATTATGAAACACTTTCCAACATCAATGCAATTTTATTTAAACATGTCTAAAATGCAATACATTCCTCGGTAATATTTTAAAACTTATCACAATACTACATTAATTTATTATATTTGAAACCTTAAACCTTCATCGAAAATAATTAACTTCATTCAAATGACGGTATTAAAATATAAATTGCCTGGTTTAAACATCTCTAAAATGTGATACATTCCTCGGTAATAATTTTAGAATTATCATAATACTACGATAATTTATTATATTTGAAAACTTTATCGAAAACAACTGAAATTCATTCAAATGACGTCATAAAAAAATAACACGCCTGGCTCTCTCTATAAAAGCAACATTTCATTCATAAAGAATTCCCCCATTCATGTCATTCATCACAATACTATAATAATTTATATTATTTAAAAATTAAGACCATGGAGCTACAAGTAAGTAAAACTCTATGCGTAAAACTTCATCGAAAATTATCGTCCTTCTCTTTCTAAAATCAATGAATATTTCATTCATATCAGCCATGCAGACTCCATGGACTAAAAGATTTTATGTTAAAGAATTACAGCGATTCTAATACAACTCATTCTACATATTTTGCTGTTTACATTTTACATAGGTGAAAAATAGGCTTAATAGTAGAAATAATCAAATTTGGAAGAGCATTTAAACTGAAATATATTGTCATTGCGTTGTTTCAGTATGTAGATGCACAGAATTTAGGCAAAAATAAAGTAGTTTTAGGACGGATACAACACTCAATATGAATTAAAAAGAACTTTAAAAATCACGATTTTGACACAAGATGGATGCCATATATCATTTTGAAGTGGGTCATGTGATCGTTTCATATCATGGACACGTGATCGCTTCATATAAGAGGTGTTATTATTATTTTAATTTTTATTTAAAAAACAACTGAATATATTTCGCTGAATTTTTTTTATATATTTTATGGAACAATTTGAATATTGCCTAAAATTTTCGAAGCAATTTGTCAATTTTAAATCCGCTTAAAAAATGCTTGAAAAATTAGGTCCTATAGGGCTCAGTGTATTCCATTTTTTCAACCCGGGTTCAATCCAAAACTATTTGGGTGATATTATTCATTTATATTCCCATAGGCCCTATAGACCGTCTGAACAACATACTAAAATTTCATTTTGATTAAGTCATTTTTACGGCAGTTATCGTGTTAACGGACAGACAGACAGAATGAACAAAGTCATAAACACTTTTCAACTTTGTTGTAAAGTGTTAAAAATTAACAAGAAAGATCAATCATGCATAAGCATTGATTATGAAACACTTTCCAACTGAAATGTAATTTCATTTAAAAATTTCTAAAATGTGATTCATTCAGTGGTAATATCTTTTACATTATCACAGTACTACAGTAATTTATTATACTTAAATATTTAAAACTGTATCGAAATATAAATCATCTGATTCTTTATGCAAAATCAATGAATATTTCATTCATATAACTTGTATTCCAGACTCCAGAGCTAAATAATTTTGTGTGAAAAAAATTCAGCAATTCTTATGTAATTCATCTTACAATCGCTTGAGATATTTGCATTCTGCATATGTTAAAATTAGGCTTCCTTGAAGAAATAATAAAAGTTTAGGGATCATTTAAAATCACAACTATTGTAATTGCATAGGCACGGAATTTAGATACACAGATAATATATATGTGTATGTGTATGTACTTAACGTATTGGAATCGTGCCGAAGATCGGAACTCGAATTTTCAAAGGATCTACACGTTTTGGGACTTCTAGAACACGAAAAAACTAGTTTTAGGAAGACGTCTATGTGTGTAAGGGTGTATCTGTGTATGTTTCTGTGTGTCTGTGTGGATATTACATCCACTCTAATTGAAAAACTAATGGACCGAATTTCATACAATTTGGTAGGTATGTTTTTGTGGGAAATCCTGATGTTCATTAGATTATAGTACGATTCGTAATAAAAGAATCTGCCTTCTTTGCGAAATGGCCGCAGAAATTGCCTTTATCCACTCTAGCTAAAAACTAATGAACCAAATTTAACAAAATTTGTGTATAATATTTCAATAACCTACAAGTGATTTATATACCAAATTTAACAAAATTTTGTATATAAATCATTTGTAGGTTATTCTACTACGATTCGGGAAAAAGGAACGGGCTATTTTTGCGAAATGGCCAGCAAAAATCGTTATATATAAAAATAAAAGACTACGTGTGCTCAATTATATCAATTAAATTCCTATTTTTTATGTGATTTTTGACAACAAAAAGAATAAAACTAACCCCATTACTCTAGGACTAGCCGTTCTTGAGATATTCTAGTTTTTTCGCGTTTTCGCTACGCCACCTTTGACAATAAGTCCAGCTATCAAATGAGAACCAAATTTAAGTTTAACGTGTAAATTCAATGTCATTTAAAATACTTATGTTGTGCAGATAAACTCAAATTATCATTGAATAAATAAAGAGAACGAATATGAGTCTGCAGAGAAAGACATGTGCTGTCCACATCAGAATTTTTAACAATATTACAACAATGATTTATAGAAGTGAACGGGGATTATTTTCAGGCCATTTCGAAAAAAATGTATGATCTATATTTAAAGATCCATCAAATTTTTGTCGAATAAAATGTTCAACAAATTTAAGCGCTGTGTACCAAATTTTAACTCTCTAGGACGTAGGAAAGTGCATTAAAAATGCCATCAAATAAGTATATCATGAAGAGTTATATAAAATTAAAAAAAACAAGAAAGATCAATCATGCTTAAAGCATTGATTATGAAACAGTTATATAAAATTTAAAAAAAAGAAGAGTTATATAAAATTTAAAAAAAATGAAAAATTGTTATCTACCAAATTATTTTAAAATATGAAGCCACTCCCATATGCAAAACGTTTAAACAAATGGAGAGATATTTATTATATAATATCTCTCTCTTTTCTTTCTGGAAGATATCCCAAAGTCAGAATTTAATTGAATTTGTTTTTTTCCCTATATTAAATAATTTTTTTAATTAGAAAACTACTTAACATATTTTACTGAATTTTTTTTTATATATTCTATGGGATAATGTGAATATTTCCTAAAAATTTCGAAGCAATTCGTGAATTTTAAATTTACTTAAAAAATGTTTGAAAAATTAGGTCCCATAGGGTTCAATGTATTTCATTTTTTCAACCCGAGTTCAATAAAAAACTAATTGGGTGATATTGTTTATTTATATTCCCATAGGTCCTACAGACCGTCTGAACAACATACTAAAATTTCATTTTGATAAACTCATTTTTACGGCAGTTATCGTGCTAACGGACAGACAGACAGACAGAATGAACAAAGTCATAAACACTTTTCAACTTTGTTGTAAAGTGTTAAAAATTGTTATCTACCAAATTTATTTTAAAATGTAAAGCCTCTCTCATATACAAACTCTTGGAAAGATATTTATTATATAATATATCTCTTTTTTATTTCTGGAGGATATCCCAAAAGTCAGAATTTAATTGAATTTGTTTTTCTCCCTTTATTAAATAATTTTTAATTAAAAAACTACCTAACATATTTTACTGAAATTTCTTTTTATATATTTTAGGGGACATTGTGAATATTTCCTAAAAATTTCGAAGCCATTTGTGAATTTTAAATTTACTTAAAAAATGTTTGAAAATTAGGTCCCATAGGGTTCAATGTATTTCATGTTTTCAACCCGGATTCAATCCAAAACTAAGTGGGTGATATTATTCATTTATATTCCTATAGGTCCCACAGACCGTCTGAAAAACATACTAAAATTTCATTTTGATAAAGTCATTTTTAAGGCAGTTATCGTACTAACGGACAGACAGAATGAACAAAGTAATAAAAGCTTTTCAACTATGTTGTAAAGTGTTAAAAACAAAAGGGCAGGAATGCAAATCAGTAAACACAGCATCAAACCGCGGGTAGTATAATAACGTGTATTTAATTACATTAAACGCAAAAAGTAACGAGGAAGGGCTGGAAAAGTAGATCATGGAATTGCCAGGAAAAAGAAAATAAATCAATGGATAGAATATCTACCGTCTTTGGGGTACATTCTGGACAGGCATACTAAAATCCGTTGTTTCTAGGATTGCATAAAAACACATGGTCCGACGCATTTTATTCAATCTGTGCTTAACAACGGAATAAACGAGATCTACAGAGAACCTGCACATGAGGGCAATATTCAACTTAAATATCACAAAATAATACATAATCATGAAAAATATAGCGCACAAAAATGCAAAAAAGTCAACTCACAAAATTTAAATCGCCGGCAGCTTGAATAATCTTCATGGGAGTCTCACCACGCGTTCACCTTGAATGCTTACCTACAGTGCCTAGAAGTAAGAAGGTACCGACCACAGATTAACATATACAGATGTTTCCCTCGACCGCAGCGCCCTCAACCGCCAACCAAAATATCAAGGTTGGCACGCTTGGCGATGGTCTGTGACGGTTTTCGCCAAGACGTTCTGCTAATATAACCCTATTTGGCACTGAAAAAAACACTTGGAACTTGGAAGAACTTTGTTCTATCATCGCATGTTTGCATGTGGTTAACATATTTTCGCTGCTATTTTGGATTTTACAATCAATTATTTATTTTTTATGGATTACTAAAAGAAAAGGAATTACGTTTACAAGGTATGTTAGATATTTTTATTTAAATAAAAAAAATATTTGTTATCTATCCCATATTTCATCCCCATTCATATTTTATCTATCTCATATTCCTATGCACGTGTTCATCATAAGAAATTGGTGCACTGCCGCCTAGATTAAATTCTAAGAAGCAGTGGCATTATTAGTTAAAACACCTTTTCCGCATTTATATAAAATGTATAAAAATTGATATTTGGATAGCTTTTTCTAGAGGAAGTTGAATGTGTATATATTTAAATGCTTTTTACTAACTGGCGTAATGTGGAAAATAATCCCCCCCCCCCTTCTAATTAACGATTGACTTCGACACCTTTGATAATGCATTTATGTAAATTTGTTATTTAGTATAAGAATATTAGTGTATTTAAAAATATATATTTATATATAATAACAGCATCCCAGAATAAATTAAGAACTAAGCAATTTAACTATCAACATGCTAGTATACTTTTTAGGCTGAAAATATTATATAATATTTTAGTCTTTTGGGTATGTTAGCTTGTAATTTTTAGTGTATAATGATTTACAGTGATGCAATGCGTCATTTTTTGTTATTTAATTTATGATTGCATGAATTAAATATATATCTATGTTTATTTATTTAAATTTACACATATTACAGATAAAAGTATATTTAAATGCTGATCATGTTTATAGTTTAAAAAATTATAAAAGTACAGTTTCGTAATTCTTTTTTTTTTGGCCGCATTAACATAAAATCGCCAATTGAGCGATAGTCGCCAAATCTAGCAGTCGAGCTCTTAATACGTCATAGCTGCAATGGTTGGCTCCTCGAACGCTAGTGTCTATACGAAATCCTATGTTAACGATGTTGCCATAAGTTCCTACGGGAGTGAACCTTTTGAATATAGTATTCTGTGGTACCGACCACAGAATACTATATTCAAAAGGTTCACTCCCATAGGAACCCATGGCAACATCGTTAACATAGAATTCCGCATAGACACTAGCGTTCGAAGAGCTAACCATCGCAGCTCTGCTAGATTTGGCGACTATCGCTCTATTGGCGATTTTATGTTAATGCGGTCAAAAAAATTACGGAACTGTACTTTTATAATATTTTAAACTGTAAACATGATCAGCATTTAAAAATACTTTTATCTGTAATATGTGTACATTTAAATAAATAAACATAGATATATATTTATTTCATGCAATCATAAACTAAATAAAAAAAATTGACGCATTGCATCACTGTAAATCATTATACACCAAAAATTACAAGCTAGCATACCCAAAAGACTAAAATATTATATAATATTTTCAGCCTAAAAAGTATACTAGCATGTTGATTGTTAAATTGCTTAGTTCTTAATTTATTCCGGGATGCTGTTATTATATATATATATTTAAATACACTATTCTTATACTAAATAACAAATTTACATAAATGCATTATCAAAGGTGTCGAACGCAATCGTTAATTAGGGGGGGGGGGATTATTTTCCACATTACGTCAATTACTAAAAAGCATGTAAAATATATACACATTCAATATCATATTCAACTTTCTCTAGAAAAAGTTATCCAAATATCAATTTTTATACATTTTATATAAATGAGGAAAAGTTTTTTAACTAATAATGCCACTGCTTCTTAGAATTTAATCTAGTCGGCAGTAATAAAACTGCACCAATTTCTTATGATGAACACGTGCATAGGATGAAATATGGGATGGATAACAAACAAATTTTTCATTTAAATGAAAATAAATTACATACCTTGTAAACGTAATTCCTTTTCTTTTAGTAATCCATAAAAAGTAAAATTATTGATTATAAAATCCAAAATAGCACCGAAATTATGTTTACCATGTGTAAACATGCGATGATAGAACAACTACAGTGGCTAGAATAGATAGTGTGCCGACCGAGGCGAAAAACAGGTTCCCTAAAAACCGCCTCCGCCAGACGGCGTTGGTCTCAAATAAGCGGTCTAAAGCGGAGGAGTTAACATTGAAACTAATGGGAATTTAATTCAAACGAAATGATTGATATCTTTGGAAATAATTGAAGAATATGTCTGAAATTTGGTGTAATTATTGCAAGTGGTATACACAAAAAGTCATTTGATTTTCAGAGAGATTGACCTAGGGATATATCCATATTTAAAAAATTTTATTTAGCTTTATCTGTGGTCTTTCAAACATTTGAGATCCAAAATAATCAAATTCATTCATCACAGTAACGTGAAATTCGGTATGACGTTTTCTCTTGTGGTACATTTCAAGTCTTTCGATTTTGAAGCTTATCGGGCTAGCCCGTACTGGGCCCGCCATATGACTTTACTTTTTGGTATAACTCGAGAACAGGTGTTCTAAAAATTCGAAGTTTAGCATATGCTTGTCATTTGCTGTATATTTTAACTCTTTGGATTAAAAATCTTATCGGGCTAGCCCGTCCTGAGCCCAACAAGAGGAATATATCGTTTTTTGAGAATAACTCAAAATTCGGAGCATCTAGAATGTCTAAATTTAATATATCATTGTCTTTTGTGGTATATTATATTTCATCGCATTTCGAACTTTATCGGGCTAGCCCGTCTTGGCCCGCCAAAGAAATTTACTCGCTTTTCAAGAATATCTCGATCAAATGAAGTAGCTAAAGAATGTGAATTTTGCATATAATTTCCTTTTCGATGGATTTTAATTTAGATTTTGAACCCCATCGGGCTAGCCCGTCCTGAGCCCAACAAGAGGAATATATCGTTTTTTGAGATTAACTCAAAATTCGGAGCATCTGGAATGTCTAAATTTAATATATCATTGCCCTTTGTTGTATATAATACTTCATCGCATTTCGATCCTTATCGGGCTAGCCCGTCTTGGCCCGCCATAGAAATTTACTCGCTTTTCAAGAATAACTCGATCAAACGGAGTAGCTAAAGAATGTGAATTTTGTATATCAATTCCTTTTGGATGGATTTTAATTTAGATTTTGAACCCCAGCGGGCTAGCCCGTCCTGAGCCCAACAAGAGGTATTTATCGTTTTCTGTGAATAATTCAAAATTCGGAACATCTGGAATGTCTAAATTTAATATATCATTGCCCTTTGTGGTATATTATATTTCATCGCATTCGAACCTTATCGGGCTGGCCCGCCATAGAAATTTACTCGCTTTTCAAGAATAACTCGATCAGTCGGAGTAGCTAAAAAATGTAAATTTAGTATATCATTCCCTTTTGGATGGATTTTAATTTATAATATAGTATTCTCTTTTGGAATATATTTTAATTCTTTGGATTTTAAACTTTATTGGATTACCCCATCTTTGCCCAGCCTTAGGAATGCATTCGTTTTTGGAAAATAACTCGAAAATTGGAGAAAAATTATCATTTACCAAACAATTAAACAATTACATTAGTTCTCCTTAGGGATTATATTTGAGAAAGTATTTTGTACTGTTGTGTAAACCCACATTCGATCGTCGACCCCCTCCCCCCTTATCCTAGATCTTGCCTACGCTTATATGCAAGAGAATTAAATAATGCGAAACCAGTCCACGATGCACTTTAAAGATTCATAGTAATATAGTGATTCGTACTACATAGTATAATAGAAAGGGAAGTCTTGTGACGGGATTTTTGGATGCTGAAATTCGCAGATTATGAAATGTTAAGCGATTTTTTAGCCTATTCGTCGAAATGAAAAATAAAATAATATGCTGGATGAATCGAATTAATACATTTTTCTAGGCAATTTTACACAGAAAAGGCAATAATGATAATTACAGCCCTACATTACACAGTTCTGTAGTTTCAGTACTACTAGAATTCTAGAACTTATCAAATCAAGTAAATACACGACGTCACACGACAAAATAAATAATCAGGAGCTTTAAATAGAGAATATTTGCCTCTGAAATTTTTGTAACCTGTTTTACATTCAGGTACGAAGCAGTGTCTGTCATTCCCTTTCTTTTTAGAATTTGATGACATGCTTCATCAACTATAAAAACTATTAAATATGTTGATAGATCTATTAGAAAACTGATATGGTATGGCTATAAAAACAGTCCTTTTTAATCCAAATATAGATTTTCAACGTCAGTTACAACAAACATCAAATGAGTGAAAGCTTGCTGCTTACACTTTCGAAAAATCTTTCTTTCTGAGTGGGTCCATCCTGTCCAATCTTAGAACGAAAAAGAATATTGTACATGTGACGATTCTTAGTAAAAACAAATTCGATCTCAGATGACCAATGTGCTAATGAGATAATTCCTATTGTATCTAGAGGCCACCCTGAAGGCAGTACAAAATGTCCTTCCCTGGTGTTCTACCCATTTCCAGAGCCCCCGCTGATTTGCAGGTCTTTTGAGCATTGTTCGTGTAAGAGATGTGGTAATTTGCGGAAACGTATTTGAGGAGACGCGCTTGTCGAAATAAAATAGCGGTCGATTACATGTCCACTCTCAACCGAAATTCTTATCAGCGCTATCTTTCACCGTATAAAGAGGCACTTGTAGGCAGCCCCCACCTTGTTCTAATGTTCAAGCGGCAATGGTGTTTCATGTT
This sequence comes from Amaurobius ferox, assembly GCA_951213105.1. Taxonomy (NCBI): domain Eukaryota; kingdom Metazoa; phylum Arthropoda; class Arachnida; order Araneae; family Amaurobiidae; genus Amaurobius; species Amaurobius ferox. The sequence continues at coordinate 131,421,515 of OX578145.1, forward strand.
TTTCTTCCAAATTCACAGGGCCACCCACGGGCATTTTTCCTAGTAGCCGAACATATGAGATAAAACAAAATATTTGCCAGACATTCTCATACTTTTTTTTTTTAGGTTTACATGGTAATATGTATCAAAATGCAAAACAAAAGTTTGGTTTTAAAGCATTCGTTCAAGTTATTCATATAATGCTTTTAAAAATTATTGAAAAATTTCAATTTCAAATAAACAAAATCAATACGTGCGGTCCAAATTTCTGCTAAAGAAATAAAATTATCTTCGTAAAAAGCAGAATACCACTCAAAATACTAATATCGACCGGTTTCGAAGGCATAAAACCTCCTTCGTCAGATCACGCAGAACCGTAACCTTCACTCGTACTCCCAGTGCACCGACCCAACGTCCGTGGACAAATTTCGCACTTCTTAGCTCATTTGCATATGGATGTAACTATGTATTTAGGACACAAGGGGGTCGACGATCTAATGAAGCTTATAGTACAAAATTCATTTTTTTTAAATATGGACAATTTTGAGAACTAATGTAATTGTTCGGCAAATGAGGGTTTTTACCACACATCCTATCTCCCATGCCTACGCCGCTAATTATAATTATATATACGCCGAAAATATTAAATTCTACCCGAAATGGAATTAATATACTAAATTTGGATTTTCCATCTGCTCAGTTTTCGGGTTATTCTAAAAAAATGAGTCTATTCCTATGGCAGGCACAGTACGAGCTAGCTGAATGAAGTTCAAATTCGAAAAAAATGAAATATATCACAAAAGACAATAGCATGCTAAACTTGGAATTTTTAGCTACTCCGGTTCTCGAGTTATTTCATCAAACACGATCGCATTCCTAAGACGGACTCAAGACGATGAGGTTCAAATTATAAATTATGATAAATCCCAAAAGAAATTGATATACTAAATTTAGATTTTTTAGCTGCTCCAATTTACGAGTTATTCTCGAAAAATGAGTACATTACCACTATCTCGGGCCCAAGACGGGCGAGTCTGATAAGGTTCAAAATCCAAAGAAATAAAATATACCCTAAAAAACAATGATATACTAAATTTAGATATTCTAGCTGCTATAGTTTTGGAGTTATTCTTAAAAAACGAGTACATTCCTTTTGTTGGGACCGGAACGGGCTAGCCCGATCAGGTTTTAAATCCAATGAGCTTAGAGATACCGCAAATGACAACGACATTCTAAACTTGAAACTTTTTGATACTCCGGTTCTAGAGTTATTCCACTAAAAAAGTGAATTTCTAAGTCGGGCCCAAAACGGGTTGGCCCGATACGGTTCAAAAACAAAGGAATTAAAATATTCCCAAAAGATAAGGATGTACTAAATTTATATTTTCTAGTTTCCCCGATTTTCCAGGTATTCTAAAAAACGGGTCCATTCCTATGTCGGGCCCAGGACAGACTACCCCGATAAAGTTCAAATCCGAAGAAACTTAGATATACCCCAAAAGCCAACGACATGTTAAATTTGGAATTTTTAGCTACTTCGGTTCTCGTCTTATTTTTCAAAAACGAATGCATTCTTCAGCAGATCCAAGACGGGCTAGCCCGACGAGCATCAAAATCTAAATTAAAATCCATTCAAACGGAAATGATATACTAAATTTATATTTTTCAGCTACTCCGATTGATCGAGTTATTTTTTAAAAACGAGTAAATTTCTATGGCGGGCCCAAGATGGGCTAACCCGATACGGTTCGAAATGCGGTGAAATGTAATATACCCCAAAGGAAAATGACATATTGAATTTAAACCTGTGGGTCCGTAAGTCCTTCCGAGAGGTTGGTGGTAGGGGAAGGAGGGTACGGTCCCTGTGGATGCCTCCCCCACTGGGTTCCGGTTTAAATTGGGTGGCACTTCCCGGCCGTCCAAACAGTTGCCTTACACCTTTCTGGTAGGTCGGACGGTCTGGGTCTCAACAACATTCTAGATGCTCCGAATTTTTAGTTATTATCAAAAAAAGATATATTCCTTTTGTTGAACTCAGGACGGGCTAGCTCGATAAAATTTTTATCCAAGGAATTAAAATATACAGCAAATGGCAAGGATATGCTGAACTTCGAATTTTTAGATGCACCTGTTCTCGAGTTATACCGCAGAAACGGGTGAGTTTCTAAGGCGGGCCTAAGACGGGTTAACCCGGTACGGTTGAAAATTGAAAGAATTAAAATACACCCCTAAAGAAAACGATATATTAAACTTAGCTTTCCAACGTTCTCTGATTTTCGAGTTATTCTCTAAAACCAGGTAATATCCTACGGCGGGCCCAGGACGGGCTAGCCCGATAAGCTTCAAAATCGAAAGAACTGAAATGTACCATAAGAGGAAACGTCATAACGAATTTCACGTTACTATGATAAATGAACCTGATTATTTTGGACCTCAAAGGTTTGAACGAACACCAGATCAAGTTAAATAAAATTTTAAAAATAAGAATATATCCCTTGCTCAATCTCTCTGAAAATCAAATGACTTTTTGTGTATACCACTTACAATAATCACACCCAATTTCACACAAATTCTTCAGTTATTTCGAAAGATATCAGTCATTTCATTTGCAATAAATTCCCATTTGTTTCAATGTTAACTCCTCCGCTTTAGACCGCTTATTTGAGACCAACGCCGTCTGGCGGAGGCGGCTTTTCAGGAACATCTCCCAGCATTGGGAGGTATAGGCGGTCGGCACACTATCCCTTCTAGACACTGTAGAACAACGTTCTTCCAAGTTCCAAATAGGGTTATATTAGCAAAAGGTCTTGGCGACAACCGTCACAGACCATCGCCAAGCGTACCAAACCTTGATATTTTGGTTGGCGGTTGAGGGCGCTGCCGTCAAGTGAAAAGTCTGTTTTACCGACCACAGATTAATATAAACAGACGTTTCACTCAACAGCAGCGCCCTCAACCGCCAACCAAAATTACATCCAATATCAAGGTTGGCACGCTTGGCGATGGTCTGTGACGGTTTTCGCCAAGACGTTCTGCTAATATAACCCTATTTGGCACTGAACGAAACACTTGGTACTTGGAAGAACTTTGTTCCAAGGTTATTATATCTATAAGGTTGCGCCACTTCAGCTCTAGCCAATGAGAGCACGTAAAGACCCAACGTCACTTGGAGTTAAATGTCAGGAACGGCCCGTTAGACTCCAATGTTAAAGGATGCTAACAAAATTAATTTAATCATTTTTTTTATTTAAAATATGAAATAAATACTCAAATAACATTAATTTTACTTGAACACAACTTAAATATGCAGTACAGAGGTTTTTTGGAAGGGTACATACATAATAAAACCGTATTTCCCTTTCTGAAAAATAGAAATCATCTTAAAGTTTCGTTTCGCTTTTTGAAACCAGTCAATGTTATTACAGGAGGCGATGTTATTTTTAATGAATTTTGTTTTAAATACACGAATTTACCGAAATATGTTCGGAAAGTTTCTAAACAAGCAATCACTCTAAAATTTTCATTATACATAAATAAACATCGCGTAATTTCTTTCTAAATGCATATAAATAAAGTTATTTTCGATTATGTTATCTCTAATAATTGAAAATCAAAACAATAATTAAAACGCTAACACTAAGAATTTTATGTCTTTTTAGGGGGGGGGGGTGTACTTATGCCTAACTAGTAAACGATTTAAGTGATGCTTTTATAGTGAAGAACTTATATTATTGCTAAACACTTGATTTTATTAGTTTTTTTTAGATCAAAAACAGAATTTATATCAAATCGAAATTCAATGTAAACATATAAAAATATAGAAACTAATCGTTTAACACACACACTATGATATACTTTCAGAATAATAAATTAAATACATTATAGTATATTGATTCATGATAAAAAATATACGAGCAAGCTGTTTATTTTCTCAAATCGTACCTCTCCTTCCCCCCCATTTTTTGAATGTAATAAAATTTGATTAATAAAATGTAATGTAATAACATTTAATTAATACAAAATGCGCGAGATTAAATCCTGTTAGATTTTTAAAAAATTACAAGAACATCATTAGAAAATATATAAAGATACAAATAACTTGCTGTAAAATGAAATGAATAAATAGTATACTGTACTTTCGTTTTGTAAGATTTAAAAATCCTACATAATGAAACTTCATGAACTAAACTAATGTTTCAAGAAAGTTTAAGCCAAAGTTTACGTAAAAAGATACGTAAGAAACAACAAAAGATCAACAAGGACCACGTTGTATCAGATTGAAATAGATATAATAAAATATTTCGTCGGCACTCTCAGGCGGCGGTTGCCGCGCCACCTTGTGGCGCGTTCTGCAAGTTCACTCCATCTGACATCACAGATAGTGTTCGTGGCAGAGGAGTGGCACTCCCTGCTTTGTTCAATCTTTACATGTTTACACGTGGAAAACATACTTTCGCTGCCATTTTGGATTTTATAATCATATATTTTATTTTTTATGGATTACCAAAAGAAAAGGGATTACGTTTATAAGGTATGTAATTTATTTTTATTTAAATAAAATGATTATTTGCTATCTATCCCATATTTCATCCTATGCACGTGTTCATCATACATAATTGGTGCAGTGCTATCACTGCCGACTAGACTAAATACTAAACAGTGGCATTATTAGTTAAAATATATTTTACGCATTTATATAAAATGTGTAAAAATTGATATTAGGATAGCTTTTTCTAGAGTAAGTTGAATATGATATTGAATGTGTATATATATTTTACATGTTTTTTACTAACTGACGTAATGTGGAAAATAATCCCCCGCCCCCTTTCTAATTAACGATTGAGTTCGACACCTTTGGTAATGCATTTATGTAAATTTGTTATTTAGTATAAGAATATTAGTGTATTTAAAAATATATATATATATATATAATAACGGAATCCCAGAATATATTAAGAACTAAGCAATTTAACAATCAACACGCTAGTATACTTTTTAGGCTGAAAATATTATGTAATATTTTAGTCTTTTGGGTATGTTAGCTTGAAATTTTTGGTGTATAATGATTTACAGTGATGCAATGCGTCAATTTTTTTTATTTAGTTTATGATTGCATGAATTAAATATATATATATATGTTTATTTATTTTAATTTACACATATTACAGATATTCCGGCCATCCAAATAGCTGCTTACCTCCTCGGATGAGTCGGACGGTCTGGGTCTCTCAACATATTACAGATAAAAGTATTTTTAAATGCTGATCATGTTTATAGTTTAAAAAATTATGAAAGTACAGTTCCGTAATTTTTTTTTCCGCATTAACATAAAATCGCCAATTGAGCGATAGTCGCCAAATCTAGCAGTCGAGCTTTTTATACGTCATAACTGCGATGGTTAGCTCCTGGAACGCTAGTGTCTGTGCGAAATCCTATGTTAACGATGTTGCCATGTGTTCCTATGGGAGTGAACCTTCTGAATATTGTATTCTGTGGGTAAGAGTGTGCCGACCGAAACGAAAAACAGGTTCTCTAAAAATCGCCTCCGCCAGACGGCGTTGGTGTCGAATAAGTGGTCAAAAGCAGTAGAGTGTTAACATTGAAACTAATGGGAATTTAATACAAATGAAATGACCGATATCTTTGGAAATAATTGAAGAATTTGTGTGAAATTTGGTGTAATTATTGCAAGTGGTATACACAAAAAGTCATTTGATTTTCAGAGAGATTGAGCTAGGGATATACTCGTATTTTTAAAATTTTATTTAACTTTATCTGTGGTCGTTCAAACATTTGAGATCCAAAATAATCAAGTGCATCAATTTAGCATATCCTTGTCAGTTGCTGTATATTTTAACTCTTTGGATTAAAAATCTTATCGGACTAGCCCGTCCTGAGCCCAACAAGAGGAATATAACGTTTTTTTTTTTTTTTAGAATAACTCAAAATTCGGAGCATCTAGAATTTCTAAATTTAATATATCATTGTCCTTTGGGTATATTACATTTCATCGCATTTCGAGCTTTATCGGGCTAGTCCGTCTTGACTCGCCATAGAAATTTACTCGCTTTTCAAGAATAACTCGAGCAATCGGAGTAGCTAAAAAATGTAAATTTAGTATATCATTTCCTTTTGGATGGATTTTAATTTAGACTTTGAATCTCATCGGGCGAGTCCGTCTTGGGTCCGCTGAAGGATGCTTTCCTTTTTGAAGAATAACTCGAGAACCGCAATAGCTAAAAATTTTAAGTTTAACATGTCGTTGGCTTTTGTGGTATATTTAAGTTTCTTCGGATTTGAACTTTATCGGGGTAGACCGTCCTGGGCCCGACATAGGAATAGGCCTATTTTTTTAGAATAACTAGAAAATCTGAGCAACTAGAAAATATAAATATAGTACATCCTTATCTTTTGCGGAATATTTTAATTCCTTCGATTTTGAACCGCATCGGGCGAACCCGTTTTGGGCCAGTCTTAGAAATTCACTTTTTGGGGGGAATAACTCTAGAACGAGAGTATCTAAAAGTTCCAAGTTTAGAATGTCGTTGTCATTTGCAGTATATCTTAGCTCAGTGGATTTAAAACCATATCTGGCTAGCCCGTCCTGGGCACAACAAAAAGAATGTACTCATTTTATAAGAATAACTCCAAAACTGTAGCAGCTTGAATGTCTAAATTTAGTATATCACTGTATTTTAAGGTATATTTTATTTCTTTGGATTTTGAACCTTATCAGGCTAGCCCGTCTTGGGCCCGACGTAGAAATGTACCGATTTTTCGAGAATAACTCGAAAATCGAAGCAGCTAAATCAAAAATTACTATATCATTTTCTTTTAGGGTAAAGTTTAATACTTTCGAATATGAACCGTATCGGGGTAGCCTGTCTTGGGTCCGACATATTAATGCACTCGTTTTTTAAATAAATTAAGCAGAGCAGCTAACATATTTTATATATCATTGTTTTAGGGGTATATTTTAATTCTTTAGATTTTGAACTTTATTGGGCTAGCCCGTTTTAGGTCCGTCTTAGGAATGCACTCGTTTTGAGGGAATATTTCGAGCAATGAGAAGATGAAAATTTCAAGTTTAGCACGATCGCATTCCTAAGGCGGAATCAAGACGGGCTAGCCCGATGAGGTTCGAATTATAAATTATGATAAACCCCAAAATAAATTGATATACTAAATTTAGATTTTTTAGCTGCTCCGATTTAGGAGTTATTCTCGAAAAACGAGTACATTATCACTCCGTCGGGCCCAAAACGGACGAGCCCGAAAGGTTCAAAATCCAAAGTAATAAAATATACCTTAAAAGACAATGGTATACTAAATTTAGATACTCTAGCTACTACAGTTTTGGTGTTATTCTTAAAAAACGAATACATTCTTGTTGGGACCGGAACGGGCTTTTAAATCCAATGAGCTAAGACATACCGCAAATGACAACGACATTCTAAACTTGAAACTTTTAGATACTCCGGTTCTAGAGTTATTCCACCCCGAAAGTGAATTTCTAAGGCGGGCCCAAAACAGGTTCGCCCGATGCAGTTCAAAATCGAAGGAATTAAAATATTTCCCAAAAGATAAAGATGTACTAAATTTATATTTTATAGTTTCCCCTATTTTCCAGTTATTCTAAAAAAACGTTCCTATGTCGGGCCCAGGACGGGCTACCCCGATAAAGTTCAAATCCGAAGAAACTTAAATATACCCCAAAAGCCAACAACATGTTAAACTTGGAATTTTTAGCTACTTCGGTTCTTGCGTTATTCTTCAGAAACGAATGCATTCTTCAGCGGATCCAGGACGGGCTAGCCCGATGAGGTTCAAAATCAAAAATAAAATCCATCCAAAAGGAAACGATGTACTAAATTTACATTTTTTAGCACCAATTACATTACACCGATTGATCGAGTTATTCTTGAAAAGAGAGTAAATTTTTATGGAAGGCCCAAGACGGGGTAGCCCGATAAGGTGCAAAATGCGATGAAATGTAATATACCACCCCAAAGGACAATGATATATTAAATTTAGACATTCTAGATGCTCCGAATTTTTAGTTATTCTCAAAAAACGATATATTCTTTTTGTTGCGCTCAGGACGGGCTAGCCCGAAAAGATTTTTAATCCAAAGAGTTAAAATATACAGCAAATGACAAGTATATGCTAAATTTCGAATTTTTAGATAGACCTGCTCTCGAGTTATACCGCAAAAACGGGTGAGTTTCTAAGACGGGCTAACCCGGTACGGTTCAAAATTGAAAGAATTATTATAATTGAACCCCAAAAGAAAACGAAATATTAAATTTAGATTTCCTAGTTTCTCTGATTTTCGAGGCGTTATTCTCAAAAACCAGGTAAAGCCCTATGGCGGGCCCAGGACGGGCTAGCCAGATAAGCTTCAAAATCGAAAGAACTGAAATGTACCACAAGAGGAAACGTCATAACGAATTTCACGTTACTGTGATAAATGAACCTGATTATTTTGGACCTCAAGTGTTTGAAAGAACACCAGATCAAGTGAAATAAAATTTTAAAAATACGAATATATATCTAGCACAATCTCTCTTAAAATCAAATGACTTTTTGTGTATACCACTTACAATAATCACACCAAATTTCACACAAATTCTTCATTTTATTTCGAAAGATATTCTGAAACAACACAATTACAATATATCTGAGTTTAAATGATCATCAAACTTTGATTATTTCTACAACGAAACCTAATTTTCACTTATGGAGAATGTAAACAGATTAGGCTGTAAGATGAGTTGCATAAGAATTGCTGAATTTCCTTAACGTAAAATTATTTTGCTCTGGAGTCTGCACTGTAGATGATATAAGCAGACGATTTAATGGAAAACGTTTTCGATGAAGTTTTATGCATAGAGTTAAATTACTTTTACCTCCATGGTTTTAAGATTTTAAGTAGAATAAATTATTGTAGTACTGTGATGAATGAAATGAAAATGTATGAATGAAATATTTACTGCTTTTACACTTAGAGCCAGGCGATTTATGTTTCGATGACGTCATTTGAATGAAGTTCGTTTTTTTCGATGAAGTTTTAAATTTTTAAATATAATTAATCGTTGCAGTATTGCGATAATTGCAAAAATATTACCGCTGAATGTATGGCATTTTAGAGATGTTTAAATAAAATTAGAGTTAGAAAGTATTTCATAATCAATGCTTTATGCGTGATTGATCATTTTTGTTTAATTATCTTATAACAATGGGATTATATACAGAGAGAGAGAAGGGAAACCGCATATGGGATTAAGTAAAGCAATGGAGCTTTTTCACACACCATTTCGCAAAAGAAATGTCGCTTCTCTTTTTCCAGGATCTGCCAAATTTTAAACGATTAAAATGTTTCACTGGGCAATGCCACGTACCCAATTTCAGATCTTTAGAACGCAGAGAAGTGTTAAAACTGCCATCAAACTGGTTGAAACAATCGTCTAGACAAACAACCATCGATGATGAAGAATTCAATAAAATATTTTAAAACATTTGATTGGATAACTGATGAAAAATGGATAACAAAATCACAAAAGACTAAAAGGTATAAAATAATATATTAGGGGAAACTTTTTAAGTTACATGATTTTAGTAAAGTGCAGTAAAAGTAAAAAATATGATGTGAAGCAGCACATGACTTTCTTTGCAGACTCACATACACATTATTTTTATTTCTTCAATAATTCATTAAGTTAATTGTACAAAATAACACCCATAACTATTTTAAATGACACTTAATTTGCACTTTTAATCCAATTTTCGTTTTCATTAGGAAACTGGACATATTTTCAAAGGTGGCGTAACGAAAAGGGAAAAAAAAAACATTTTGAGAACGGCTTAACCTAGAATAATGGAATTGGTCTTATTCTTTACACAGTCAAAAATTACTCGTAATACAAGAATTTAATGGATATATTTGAGAATGCTGTAGTCTTTTATTTTAGAATTTTGACCATTTTTGCTGGCCATTTCGCAAAAAAAAAGGGGGGGGAAGGTTCTTTTTTCCGAATCATACCAAAATCTAATCAACCCCAAGGTAACGCACAAGTGACTTATCTACCGAATGTTGTAGCATTTGGTCTATTAGTTTTCAGCCAGAGTAGATAGAGGCAGTTTTTGCGGGCCATTTCGCAAAAAGAAAACTGGTTTATACCAAAGTCTAATCAGCACCAAGGTCACACACAAGTGACTTACCTTCCAAATTTTATGAAATTAAGTCAATTAGATTTTCAGCCAGAGTATATAGAGGCAGTTTCTGCGGGCCATTTCGCAAAAAAAAAACTGGTTTATACCAAAGTCTACCAAGGTCACACACAAGTGACTTACCTTCCAAATTTTATGAAATCAGTCATTCAGAATACAGTAGATTTTCAATTTTTAGAGTGGATACATACATTGCACAGACAGACACACAGACGTCACAGTAAAAACAGAGTTTAGAGTTCTAGAGGTCCAAAAGGTGTAGATTCGTGGAAATCACGAGTTGCGACTTTCGACACGATTCCAATACTTTTCCTATACATTGCCATGTATTGCAAGGAAAGTTAAAATAGTTTTTAGCTATTAAAACATTCTTGGTCATATGCAATTAAAAATAAAACCGCGTGGCTCAAGGAAAAAATTGTATTTGGACAATAACAGAATTTTAAGGAGCAATACATTACTCCTTAAAATTCTGTTAATGTCCAAATACAATTCTTTTATATGCACCAGGCACCCCACTGTTTCATTTTGAGTAACATATGACGAAGAATGTTATGAAGCTTGAAATTATTTTTTACTTTTTAATGCATTTTACCAAAACATACCGCAACATAAAGTTCTTTATATTTTATTTAGTTTTATAAGCATTGGACTTTTTACTGGCATTTAAGAACTAACTTCATCAATTAAATTCAAATAACATTCGAGCACGTTTTATGTTGTTACTATATAAATTGTAGTAAAAATATAAATATCTTGCATACATTTTGGCAATGCCTAAAAATATTTAAATTTTTATTGCAGATTAATGTCGACAGCAGTTTGAGCGAATTTCATACAGTAGTAAATTTAGTCCCCTCGTTCTGTCGCTTCAGTAAGCTGCATTTTCTGATTTTCTATATCATGGTCTGCAATTTTATTTACACTAGCAACTTTAACTCAATAATTCGTGTCCCCCCTTTCAGAGCTACTCGGAACCCCCACCCCCCTCCTTTACTTTCATGAATAGAAAAATGTTTGTAGAAAAGAATGCAACAGTATGCAACTACTATATATACAGGGTGCCCACTTATATCCATTACACCCCTTAACTTCTAAACGATGACAGCTAAGGCCATAAAGTTGGTGTCTAGGTATAGTAAAAAGGCTATGCGCTACTCGATGACACAACTTACAACGCCATCTATCGGTAAATTTTGGAATTAGCGGTCCTATCTCGTAAACGGTGAAAGATACGTGAAAAAAGTCAATTAGAAAGTTATAAAGCACTCTCGATTTAGTACGAAAAGATACCTTGCGCACATTAATACTCAAAACAGAATGCAAAAAATGAACATTTGTTTGGTCACGATTTCGAAAATTGTTATGTCATAAAGAGTGGAAGAACGAAACTGAGACACTTCCCTGTCTTCAGGATCATTTATTTACATTAGTATGTTGCTCAAAGTGCTCTCCGTTAGCCACTATACGCATTTGCACTCTGGACTGGATATCTCGCTACACATTGTGCAACATGGCAGGTGTTACGGACGCACAAGCATCAGTAATGCGTCGTCGAAGATCCTGCAATGTTGGCGGAGGGGTCGCATATACCTGCCCTTTTATGTGTCCCCATAAGAAGAAGTACAATGGGGTCAAGTCAGGTAACAGCGTCTTTTCTCGCTTCTCTTCACAATCAAACAAATGTTCATTTTTTGCATTCTGTTTTGAGTATTAATATGCGCAAGGTATCTTTTCGTACTAAATCGAGAGTGCTCTACAACTTTCTAATTGACTTTTTTCACGTATCTTTCACCGTTTACGAGATGGGACCGCTAATTCCAAAATTTGCCGATAGATGGTGTTGTAAGTTGTCTGATCGAGTAGCGCATAGCCTTTTTACTATCCTAGACACCAACTTTATGGCCTAAGCTGTCACCGTTTAGAAGTGAAGGGGGGTGTAACGGATATAAGTGGGCACCTTGTATATATGCAGGAATGCAACTATATATATTTATATATATATATATATTACTTCAACAGATTATAAAATTTATAGATATGTAGATGATCTGATTTGTCTTGTATTTACTGATAACTATGTCATAGATATAGATTTCTATCCGGATAATTTGGAATTAATACCTAATGAAACTTCTATTAGTAATAATATTTATTATTTGGATTTAAATCTAATTATAGAACCTGCTCATGGGATAGTTACTAATTTATATGATAAAAAAGATTTTTTTAAATTTAATATTAATAAATTATTACCTTTTAATTCCTGCAACTCGATTCAATTGTTTAGAAATATTATACTTAATCAGCTTTTTAGAATTTATAGATTATCAGATAAAAAATTTCATGCTTTGCACATTAATAACCTCAAAATTACCAGTAAAATGTATAAATATCCTGCATATTTAGTAAATAGTATAGTTAATAAGTTTCGATTAGCCTAAAATTCTCATATTCTCCCCTTATTATCTTATTTTAGCCGTACTTCTTCATTCTCTTGAAATTATATTTTCATCTTTTTATCTTGAAGCTTTAACTGTTGAAAAACTCATTTTATTGCTTTTGGGCAGTACAGTTTTTATTTCTCTCTTTGGCAACAGCAAATCACATCTTTTCATTTTGACATATGGCAACATTGGTCTAGTCATATTTTGCTCGTCATGGTTGCGCTGATGAGGTGTGTTTTGAGGTATTTATGTTTCCTTTATTGTTCCAATCTTTATGCTTGTCGTCCATATAACACAAGTTTATAGATAAAATCTATCTTGTCTTTCAGAAACAAGTATTTTTGTGTTCATTTCGAAGGGATATATGGACCCGAAGAGAATTTTTTCGAAATGAACTTATCGTAAGCCTAAATCTCTTCCATGTGCAAGCTTTTTTGCTTGATTTTTTTGTTTCCTTATTTGCATTCCTCATTTTTGAAATTTGTTGATTGTCTTTGTCTTTATGACCTGCATTACGCTTTATTATTTCCTCTTTATGTCTTAATTTATTTTATTTCTTTGTATTTTGTAGAAAATTTTGGAATAGTGTATTATGAGTTACTACATACATTCTAACTTTGGATTTACTAATTTATATTTATATATATATATATATATATATATATATATATATATATATATATATATATATTATATAGTCATACTGTTCCATAACATAAAGTAAAAACCTTTTAACGTCAGTTATAATACCATATCCTATGTGTGAAGAATGCCTTTTATCAACAAAAAAACACTAAAATAATATATTTTATATATATTATTATTAATCTATTTAATAAATAATATATATATATATATATATATACTAGCAGCGATTATCCGCCGTTGTTCGGGATTTACGATGCAAAACTCTGATAAAAATTACATCGGAACATATAGGGCCGTGAACATTGTTTTTTCACTGTGAAAGAAGTAAATTCAGTGCATTATGTAAGAAAAAAAAATACTATTGTATTATATAAGTCATAGCTGCTTCAAGCGTAAACCTGTGAAAAATAAATCATGGTGATAGAGTTTCCATTTAAATACATATTTTAAACATGTGATTTTTAAAAGTGACGAACTAATACGTTCAATAAATTCTCACAAAACTCAGAGTTTTAATTATGGACTTTCACATTTTAAACCACCGATTTCCATTCTTTTTCGTTGGGAATCATAGAGTTAGAGAGTAGAACTCCTAGGAAAAATTTTCGTTTTCCATTAATATCTCGACAAACCCTGGCCTTAGAAACTCGAACTAAATTTATGGAGGGCTATTTCAAAGTTACTCCCAAAATTTCATTAAATTGGATGCGGCTGTTCTCCCATGCTGATGAGACAAACGAATGTTTCGCTTTTCATTAATATCGCGACAACTCCTGGCATTAGAAACTCGAAACATGGACTAAATTTTAAGTGGGGCTATTTTAAGACTACCTACCAAATTTCATCAAATTCGGTTCAGCCGTTCTCCCGTGATGTTGGATCATACATACATACATACTTTTCTTCTTTATATATATATATAGATAATGCAAAAGATTCTTCTTGCTTTCTAGATTTTATTCTTGCAAAATAAAACGAAATGACTCGAAGTTTAGTCATGTGTGGGTTACCCTGATGTTGATTAGATTTTAGTACGATTCGGGAGAGGAGGAACCCTACATATACTATACTTTTTTTTTTGCAAAATGGTCCGCAAAAGTCTTTAAAATCTAAAGTGAAAGACTAGGTATTCTCAAATGTATAAATTAAGTGCTTGTTTTAGACGTAATTTTTGACGAGACCATAACCCAATATTGTATTCTGTGATTGGTGGCTATTGTATTGGTGAATATTGTATTCCGTGGGTAAGAGTGTGCCGACCGAAGCGAAAAACAGGTTCCCTAAAAATCGCCTCCGCTAGAAGGCGTTGGTCTCGAATAAGCGGTCAAAAGCAGTGTAGTGTTAACATTGAAACGAATGGGAATTTAATGCAAATAAAATGACCGATATCTTTGGAAATAATTGAAGAATTTGTGTAAAATTTGGTGTAAATTTTGCAAGTGGTATACACAAAAAGTCATTTGATTTTCAGAGAGATTGAGCTAGGGATATATTCGTATTTTTAAAATTTTATTTAACTTTATCTGTGGTCGTTCAAACATTTGAGGTCCAAAATAATCAAGTTCATTCCTCACAGTAACGTGAAATTCGGTATGACATTTTTTCTTGTGGTACATTTCAGTTCTTTCGATTTTGAAGCTTATCGGTCTAGCCCGTCCTGGGCCAGCTGTAGGACTTAGAGACTACTAGGGAGTTGCGACTTTCGACACGATTCCA
The DNA here is from genome assembly GCA_951213105.1 of Amaurobius ferox. NCBI lineage: Eukaryota > Metazoa > Arthropoda > Arachnida > Araneae > Amaurobiidae > Amaurobius > Amaurobius ferox. The sequence continues at coordinate 131,436,535 of OX578145.1, forward strand.
ATACTTTTCCTATACATTGCCATGTATTGCAAGGAAAGTTAAAATAGTTTTTAGCTATTAAAACATTCTTGGTCATATGCGATTAAAAATAAAACCGCGTGGCTCAAGGAAAAAATTGTATTTGGACAATAACAGAATTTTAAGGAGCAATACATTACACCTTAAAATTCTGTTAATGTCCAAATACAATTCTTTTATATGCACCAGGCACCCCACTGGTTCATTTTGAGTAACATATGACGAAGAATGTTATGAAGCTTGAAATTATTTTTTACTTTTTAGTGCATTTTACCAAAACATACCGTAACATAAAGTTCTTTATGTTTTATTTAGTTTTATAAGCATTGGACTTTTTACTGGCATTTAAGAGCTAACTTCACCAACTAAATTCAAATAACATTCGAGCACGTTTTATGTTGTTATTATAGAAAATGTTGTTATTATGTTGTTTTATGTTGTTATTATGTTATTATAGAGAGCGAATTCATATCTGCTAACTTGGGAAAATTGGAATAAGTAAAATGTTGCGTGAATGACATTTATAATGATTTTTTTAATCTACACGTGCAAACGACATTTCCAATTAGTTTAACTATGTACAAGTACCTTCATTAAAAAGATATTGCACTAAATATCAGGCATAGTACTAGTAGAATACGAAAATTCAGGACACCAATTTTATAAAATTTCAGGACAATAAATTATAAAACAAAAAATACATAAAGGTTTTATCCGGTGAAAATTACTTTATAATGAAAACAAATATTTATGTTTGGTAAAACGCAGGTTTTCACTAAAGAGAGTAACAAATATTGATCTATTTAATAAAAAACAAAATATAGCAATGAATTATATTCCTGTCAAAATGGTTTCCTTTTTATTTACCTAAATCATTGCTTTAATACCACATTTTTGGAAAATATCCCTTCACAGAGTTCAAACTTATTTTTCAAAATAGAAAAATTTGTATTATGCAAATATAATAAAAAAATTAACCTTAATAATTAGCCATAATATGAAAATAAGCTAGTTTAGTCGATCTGATATGCAACATTTAAATGATGGAGACGAATGGAAAAATATACTAAGGTACTCTCGGCAATTCACACGAAGTAACTGAATTGCGTAATCGCACTGTTTATGCAAAAATAATTAAGAAATTAACCATAATAATTAATTGAAATATGAAAATAAGCTAGTTTAGTCAATCAAAAATGCAATATTTAGAAGATTGAGATGGATGGAAAAAGATACTTTTGTACTCAAGGCGATTCATAAAAACAAACTGAATTGCGCAATCGCGGTGTTTATGCGAAATTAATGAACAAAATAACATTTTAGTGATTTATGCTGAATTAGACAACCTTTGAAGAAGTATATTTATTACTTTCATAAAATAAGCGATCGAGATCTTCATTTACATTATACGCGGCCGTAAACCTCCGTTAATTTGATTGGTATTACCCTGCATTTTATTATGGATTTGCTATGATCCCGGGAATGGTAGAAATCAGTGCTAAAAAAGAGGGAAATCTGTGTTTCCGAGGAATTATACCATGTCTGGTTAATTGATAAATTTCAAACAAAAAAAAAAGCCGGAGATTGATTTCCAATAATGTTAAAAAATTCAAATAAATGCGGAAATGCGTAAAATATAGCAATATATGTGTAAAAGCATAAAGAACAGTTAAAATGCATAAATTTTACGCAAAAAGCGTAAAAGTTGACAAGTATGCGAATTTGTTATAAAAATTGCAGTAAAAATATAAATATTTTGTATACATTATGCTAATGCCAAAAAATATTTAAATTTTTATTGCAGATTAATGTCGACAGCAGTTTGAGCGAATTTCACACAGTAGCAAATTTAGTCACCTCGTTCTGTCGCTTCAGTAAGCTGCATTTTCTGATTTTCTATATCATGGTCTGCAATTTTATTTACACTCGCAAATTTAACTCAATAATTCGTGTCCCCCCTTTTAGAGCTACTCCGGCCCCCCGACCCCTTCTCCTTTACCTTCACGAATAGAAAAATGTTTATAGAAAAGAATGCAACAGTATACAACTATATATATATATATATATATATATGCAGGAATGAAACTATATATATATATATATATATATATATATATATATAGTCATACGGTTCCATACCTTTCTGTATAACATAACGTAAAAACCTTTTAACATCGGTTATGATACCATATCCTATGTGTGAAGAATGCCTTTTATCAACAAATAAACACTAAAATAATATATATTATATATATTATTATTAATCTATTTAATAAATAATATATATATACTACCAGCGATTATCAGCCGTTGCTCGGTATTTACGATGCAAAACTCTGATAAAAATTACACCGGAACAGGACCGTTAATCTTATACATTGTTTTTTCACTGTGAAAGAAGTAAATTCATTGCATTATGTAAGAAGAAAAATACCATTGTATTATATAAGTCATAGCTGCTTTCGGCGTAAATGGTGAAAAATAAATCATGGTGATAGAGTTTCCATTTAAATACATATTTCAAACCTGCGATTTTTAAAAGTGACGAACTAATACTTTCAATAAATTTGCACAAAACTTTTAATTTAGATTTTATTGACTTTTACGTTTTAAACCAACGATTTCCAACATTTTTCGTTAGGAATCATGGAGTTAGAGAGTAGAACTCCTAGGAAAAATTTTCGTTTTCCATTAATATCTCGACAAACCCTGACCTTAGAAACTCGAACTAAATTTATGGAGGGCTATTTCAAAGCTACTCCCAAAATTTCATTAAATTCGGTACGGCTGTTCTCCCATGATGATGAGACAAACGAATGTTTCGTTTTTCATTAATATCGCGACAAGTCCTGGCGTTAGAAACTCGAAACATGGACTAAATTTTAAGTGGGACTTTTTTAAGACTACCTTCCAAATTTCATCAAATTCGGTTCAGCCGTTCTCCCGTGATGTTGGATCATACATACATACATACTTTTCTTCTTTATATATATATATAGATAATACAAAAGATTCTTCTTGCTTTCTAGATTTTATTCTTGCAAAATAAAACGAAATGACTCGAAGTTTAGTCACGTGTGGATTACCCTGATGTTGCTTAGATTTTAGTACGATTCGGGAAAGGAGGGACCCTACATATACTTTTTTTTTTCTTTCTTTCTTGCAAAATGGTCCGCAAAAGTCTTTAAAATCTAAAATGAAAGACTAGGTATTCTCAAATGTATGAATTAAGTGTTTGTTTTAGACGTAATTTTTGACGAGACCATAACCCCCATTACTCTAGGATTAGCCATTCTCAAGATATTGTGGGTTTTTCACATTTGTGCTACGCCGCTTTTGAAAACACGTCCAGTTACCAAATGAAAACGAAAATTGAAATAAAAGATCAAATTCAGTATCATTTCAAATAATTATTTTGTGGAGTTGAACTCAAATTAATGAATTATTAAAAAAATAAAGAGAAAATGAATTTGATTCTGTAAAGAAAGTAGTGTGCTACCGACATTAGTTTATTTTAGCTGTAATAAATTTAATTCTATCACATAGCCGGCTTCAAATGTTTTGAAAATTTTTAATATTGTATATATTTAAACATTGTATATATTGTATATACTAGCAGCATATCCGTTCTTCGTACGGAGTATATAATATAAAGAAACTTATAATTCGCAATCATGTGCAAATTCTATTAAGATATTAAATTTATTGCTTCTAAAGAGAAGTTTAAGAATATCTCTTCTCACTATGCAAAATTATCTTCACGGGCAGATCTGAAGAATAAAACATCCTGGCCCCTTTTGTAAGCAAATTTACAAAAAAAAAAAAAAAAAAAAAGGAATTTAATCAATATATATGCAATCCCGTACTACTTATATTGTCGCAGATTAGAAAATATGCTAGTGTGTTAGTAGAAGATTACCCGTATTACAATATGAGTCTCAAAAATCTTTGCCAAAATAAAAGAGATAACATATCGCCTTAAACAGAGGACGACCTATGAAGGATGGTTGAAGGCATATGGTCATCCATCTCTCAGGAAACTATCCACATTGCTCATTTCATATGTTCCTAGAAGAGTTGCTGCTTGTATCGCCGCAAGAGGTGTACTGCCTACTGATCACCCCCTGTCTATGTTATTACTGTATTGCATTATCCTTCTAGAATTAACATCACACTTATTTATATATGCCATCTCTGTCTGTGCATCCTTTATCATCACATTCTATTCGTTCTTTCATGGTGTTGCATTTCCTGTATCAGGTAGTGAATGTTGTCATCCGAAAAAGTGCCAAAAGTACAATTCAATGTTAAAAACACTGTACTCTGCATCTTTTCATCATATTTTCACTGTAAAAGAAGTAAATTCATTGCATTATATAAAGCCATGTGTTGCCCATATCAGGTTTTTATTTATTTAAGAAGCGGGAACTTATTTATTGGAAATATAAAAATTACGTTGTTTGCAGAAGATATAACCAATATATAAATCGGTCTAACTGTGCTGAGATTGTTAGAATTAAGATTTAAATTGTGCCCATTAATATAAAATATAGTAACTACAAATGACAAATTTTGATTGAGAGGGGCGGGGGGGATATCACGCCCGTTGAGCCGATGTACACGGATTACACACAATTTTCACAGTGATTTATATGCATGAATTTATTTATTTAATTATTTTATATAACTACCCTGCTTTACAACAACACGTACATTTTTTATATATAACAAAGGAAGATGTTTCATATCAATAGCAGGATATCTAAGTGCCGTACAGCCATGAAATTTGGTACATAGGTACTTCAGGACCTGAATAAATGCACCTCAGTGTAATTATTTTTTTTTAATTTTGAATTATTTTTAGTTATTTTTTATTTTAGCTCGATTTCAGGAGCTATTCACACAAATCGATTTTTTGGTGACATAAAATATTATTACAGAATTATCATAAAATTTTCATCCTAACACCATCGAAAAGATCGAAAAATTCCCTTTATAACAAATTTTGAATGGAATCCATAGATTAATAGACAAATTTTTGCAACGTAATAATATATATATATCATATGCTCCTGATTTTTATATTAGGATACAAAAAATTAACGACCACCCAACATTTATAATTTAACAGCAGCTCCTTAAAATATTAAAGATAGCTCCCGAATAAAAATCATTTTCTAAATCCATCCATTGATTAATTATAAATTCTGTAACTGGGCAAACTCTTCAAATTTTTTAATCAGTGGAGTGTTCACCATTAAAGACCAAACTTTTCTTCCTGACCGCTACTGCAATCTATTAGCAAACACATTTAATACTGTGCGTTTTTATATTATTTAAATAGCATATTATTTAAGTAGTGGGTACATATTATTTTTTTTAAGTAGTATTAACTAAGTAATTTTTTTAAGTAGTAATAATTATTAGTAATTAATTAAGTAGTATTAAGTAGTATTTTTAAGTAGTATTATTTTTTAAGTAGTATTTTCTAAGTATTTTTAAGTAGTGGCTGCTAATTTAGGATCTGGGTAATGCTGGTTAGTTCATTCTGGTTCCTAATAAATGTGCTATATCTAATAGTCATACATGTTTGTTTGTTTTTTACATAAGCAGAGCTAGAATTCTTAGTTTAGGAGTATTGAAACTCCTATTGGTGGGGGTACTAAAGCCTCTTTGATCCTTATTATTTCAGTTATAATGTGTAATATCAATTTAAATTTAACAAATTGCTGTTTCCCTCTAAGTTCGCCTATGTTTTCTCATAATGAATGAATAAAATGAAATTATGTTCAGAAATTAAAAACTAATTCAAATAATTACACAAAATTTGCGGAACTGTTTATTAAGTAGTCACTGAAAATTTATACAAAATTCAAGGAAAGTAATTAAACATAAAGTAGAATGAAGAAAGTCATTAAAGAAGATAAGTAAACCTAGGAAATAAAATTAAATAATCTTAATATAGGTAATACCAAATTACGTAGCACATATATTGGTCCTCAGAATAGGGTTTAAATTAGGGTCTTTAATTTTGCAAAAGATGAAACAAAACAACAGAATACAAAGCAAACAAACTTTTGTGCATATGTGAAAGTTGAAATTAATTTTCTAAGTAACAAAATACAATATTATAATTAATCAAATATTTGATGAGATGTGGAATTTTTAAATTATTTGAGGAGTCAATAACTCATAATACACACATACCAAAAATTATGCATTTCACACCAATTTGACATGCTTTTTTGACACATTTTAGCATTAAAGAGAAAAAAAAAGCATTTTAACATTTTTTTTTTCTGCCACAGAAAGTTTTAGGCACCTGAAACCCTATCTTGGAATGTAGTAGAATCATGAGATTTTAAATCATATATTTCACTACTAAATCAAAAACATTTTTATGCTTCTTTCATTACAAATTGAGTAAAGTTAATATAGTAGAATTAGTGTGAACAGCATATTTTAATCATTCTATACTTTACAATAAAAGGTAGAATATACTTCTAGATTATGTACTTATAACTTAGTTCCACAAAAGTTAATAAAGTGAAACCTGTATAAGTAGCCACTTGTATTTAGGATGTATTAGAGATATGTCTATTAAACATAAAATTATTTGGCCATAGAACTTTCATTCGATAGACATAATTTTGAATACAGTCAAGCTTATTTATAAAGAGAAAAGAACTGTATAATAGCTGTTAATGTTCATTATAAAAATAAGCCTCTAAATTTTTAACTAAAATTATACGAAAACACACTATTTCTCTATTTTGAAAAGAAATGCCATTTAGATCAGGTGTTGTAAGCCTTTTTGCCTTTGCACCTCTTTTGAAAATGAACTTCATGTTCACACTTCCCTCCTTTTCTTAAATTGGTCAATGCACCAATGGGATAAATTTTCTGGAAGGCACTTCACCCCAATATCATTTTTACATCTTGTCTGGGGAAGTGCACCTCAATGACAACTTTCAATAAAAGTCAGGATATACTCCTAGATAATTAGAACATCTGCTAAAGATAATTTAATTATTAAAGTATTTCAGCAATGATTTTTCTATTTTAAGAGAGACCTGTTATCATGATGGTGGCTTTTTAGAATAAATTTAGCTCTCTTGATCCCCAAACTACTTTGTGATTGCAACAGAAGCATGGGTCTTGTAAATGATACACTTTTTGATTGTTGTCTGCTAGCAGTTTGCCTCATATGAGTACAAATAACATTTAAAAATTTGAAATCATCCTACTCAGTATAGTAAAGGAAATTTACATTGTTGACTTATTAACCTCATTAAATTTGACTTTAAATTTAATATTTAAATGCATTCATCTCATTTGATGTCATGAAGTTATCAGGGGAAACTTTGTTACACCAGTAATATTTGTTAAAAAGAAGCTCATTACATGAAAATTAAAACATACAGCTTTTTATATTTAATTTAAAGGGAATCTGATTTACTTTGTTCAAGTGTAATTTTCTTTATTTTCCATTTAGTTACGAACAGGTTTAACTGTATTAAGTGACCACCTGTCTCAATGGCCACTAATTCCAAAACTTTGAGTGGTCACCTTAGACAGGGTTCACTAGAATAATGGTCTGATTTTATAATAAAATTTAGTATAATTTATTATATATATATATATATATTAAGCTCAAATAAATAAACATAATTTAAAAATAACTATTATGTAATGGAGTGCACCATTTTTTTATGTGTCATAACATAATGTCTTCGAGAAAATGTCTTTTGACACACATCACATGAAAATCTACGTGGATTCTGAGCATGCCGTTCTAATATATGTCGCTTCAATGTTTGGTCAGAATGAAATTGCCGATTACAGAATGCACAGACTGGACGAGTTTGATTAGTATCAAGAAATATAGGAGAAAAGTCTTCCATATCTAGACCTGAAATAAAGTAATATATTTAACAATTTTGAGAATACATGAAAAAAAAATGCAGCTTTCATATAAAAGGTATAGTACAAAAACACATTAAAAAGAAGATCCTAATTTACTAATGAATATATAACTTCAAACAAAAGAACAAAAAGAAGTAAAATATATGTACAAGTAATAATATTTGTTACATATATAAATGTACAGACAAACTTCGATAATCAGGAATTTTCAACGAGTTTGAAGTCAAAACATTTTTCCTAAAATAGCTAATTACTACAATCAGATTCTGAACAGGCAAATTTATTTAAAAAAATAAATTGAGGAATTAAATAATTTCTTATGATTTTTGGAACATTTTCTTTGATCTTTGCATTTGATAAAATGAAATTGTATCAAATCAGTTATTTTTAAAAAAAAATTTTGTTCATTTTTGAAAACAATCATCTTTTAACCCTATTTATAATTTGCTTCAATTGTGTATCTGGTATAATTTTCTGAATATTTTGAGAAACACCAAATTTTTGATAGGTTGTTTTTTTCACTTCCCTTGAACAGTGGCTTATCAAAGTTTGACTTTATAATGTCAGATTCAATATTTTATTTATTTTTGAAATATTACATATCTTGAGTATGCAAGGGAAAGCCAAAAAGTCCCCCCCCTTTTTTTTTTCAATGAGATATTTATACCATTACATCTAATATTTTTCAGCTTTTTCCGAAGAAAAATATTTTTACTTTAGCTTATATGAAGATTCATTGTCTAGATACAGAGATATATTTTTGTTAATATCCAAATATATATTTTTTTAAAACTTTAAAATTCATTTATCTCAAAAACATGTTTTGTGGAATAAGCTGTTTTTTCTTGCATACCCATGATAATACTAAAAGGGTGCATTGATTTAAATATACAAATACAATATCTTAAACAGAGTATACATTTAATAACAATTAATAATATAAATTAATTTAAAATATTTCATGCATAAATAATTCAATTATCTAAAGCAAAAATTTAGTTTACATTTGGAAAATTTATTTGAGATAAATACTAATTATATACATATAATTTAAAATTTATAGTTATTTAAAGAATTTAAAGCATTATCATTTAAATTTACGATTAATTATTTAAAAAATAATGAGTTTTTAAATATATAATACCTTAAAATATACCTTATTACATTTCTATTTGAAAGAAAATATTTAAGAATTACAGTCAAACCTAACAAGTAATACAGAGTCCAAAAAGTAATGGCAAAGTACTTATAAAAATATATATCTATAAAATCTTTCAAAAATAGGAAATAAATAATACTCTAATAGTAAAGAAGAATAAGTAGTGATATAATAAACTGAGAACTAAATTACTCTATCAAACGTATAAAATTAAATGTTTCTATTTTGAACAACATAATAATCTAAAGTAATAGTGAATAATTCTTACAAAATGGCTTTACCATCAATATGATGCAAGCTTTAATTGCATTAGTTCATGAGAAAATCCCATGAATACTTCTTTTATGTGTATTCACGTAGTCCTGTCTACAAAAATCTTTCAGACACACATCACATTGATATCGTATCCTATTAATAACGTGTTTTTCAGTCAAATGTCTTTTCAATTTGTCCTTTCCACTTAACTGCTTTTTGCAAAGAACACATATTGATTCGTTTGATGCCATTGTATATTTGTCTACTTCATCAGCATTAATGTAAACTGTAGTACAGAAAAAACCTGAGAAGAAAAATAAAATTTTACATCTCATGTCCTAAAATAAAATGCATATATATTCTGTAAAAAGCTTATTTTAAAGCAATTTGCAAAAAGTGGAAAAAAAAAAGATTAAAATAAATTTAGCATATTTACTCAGAGTAAACAAAAATATTACTATGAAGAGAGCTATATAAAAGTTATTGTTATACAAAGCATTTACAGCTTTACAAATGTAAATGTAACATCCACCTATAAACTCTTATGCCCTGAAAATCAAATAACAGGTAAACTATGGTATTGCAGAGATTTACAACAAACAAATATTTTAAGAGTTAACTAAGAAAAAACACTAGTATGAATATATATATATTAAATATGTGTGTGAATTTTGAAAAAATAAAATAAGCTAAAATTAAGCATAAGTTAAATATTAAACCATCATCAATTTAACATTACTATTTGTACATAAAATTTCTCTTGTATAAGCAAAGTATAAAATTTATTTTTAAAATTTTTTTAAAATATTTAATATGTTGCATATGAACTATGTACTGAAGCATAGAGTTGACAATTTCATTACTTTTTACACAAAATCCAAGATTATTTTATAAATTCAATTTTTCTAATATGTTTACAATTTCTTTCCAGGAGCTAATTAAGAATTTTGATATTTCGGTTCTTATGTCTAAAAGATATTTTCTAAACATATAAAAGAATGCAACAAATACATTTTGAAAATTTGCTTTTATTTAGTTTGTTAAATTCTATAATACAACATTTTAATATTTCAGATATTAAAATATTACAAAGTCAAATTTAAGTATAATGTTTGTTAAAAACAAATTTACTTAAAGTTGATAAAGAACTTTCAGAAAGAAACATGCTTGACTAGAGAGCAAAATAAAATAAAATAATAATAATTTATCAAATCATTTAAAGTTTTTTTTTGTTTTTTTTTTTTCAAAAGGTATACGACTAGGGTGACATTTAATCTTCTGTAAATGGACTCAAAAATTTGTATTTTGATAATATAAAATTTCAAAAGTTATTTAATGCAAAAATATCTGCTGAAAGATAATGTATTTTCATACATTTATTGTAAAATTAGGATAATATTATGGAATCCCTAACAATTTCTTCAAAATTATTTTACATGCAATTAGTATAAAAATTTTTTTACAGTTCAGTAATTTTTCTTATGTTAAAACATTCTGTTAGTAAATTTCATAATTTTTAAATTATGAATAGTGTTATTCAATAAAAGTTTTAGGTACACATTATTTATAAATAAATTTTCTTTTCAAAAATAAAAATCCATCACTTTATTTTAGGAAAAATAATAATAATAACCTTAAAGATAGGAATAAACTTTATGAAATTTTCATTACATGCAGTAATCACCTAGATATTAAAAAATAACAATAATTAAATAAAGTATCTGCTGCATGAGAAAAATTTTCTCTCAGATATACACTGAAAATTTTTTATAAGCATTAAAATATGAAAAGAAAAAAATTAAGAAACATTATCAAACACTTGATTGATTACATAAATGTGAACCCATCTTCCTGATTTCAATCTTTTATTCTTAAATACAGACCAGATAAAATATTTAATCATTATGCTATTATGAACTCCAATATATAACTATGCAAAAAAAAAGTATTTTTATTTATTTGGGCTTGATCAAGTTTTCCTTATTCCTTGCACAAAGTTTTTTTTTACTTTCTGATTTATCATTTATGTTAGCTTATTAATTTTAGGAAAGGAAGAAAGGGCAGCATGCGATTTTTTGCGATATATATAAAAAACTAGATAAAAAAAGCATACATATTAGTCAAAAGTGGTGAGGTCTATATAACCTTTGGTTATGATTTCACTTAGTTTACACTCTAAATTGTGTTTTAACAACTTCTTACTTGTTCGGTTATATAAGCCAATTCCGAGGCAGCTAACAATTTCTGTTGTCCTACAATAGAACAAGATGAAATTTCAGTTTGAGTAAGAGAAACAGCTTGGACTTGAGCAGGTGCATGTAAGTCGTATTTTTGAGTTCAAACATTTATGAACTCTAAGAGGAATATGCTGTTTAAGCCATGTCGGCCAGGTGAATCCATAAGTTTGCTAATGAATTGAGTAAGCATCTGCTGTCCGTATTTGATTATTACGAGTATTCCAACTTTCATTTGATCACCAAGCCCCGGATTTATCTAAGTATTCATATTCAGCTACTATACAGACATGTGCAATTTAATGTCTATTTTGTATACAGACCTCTTTAGTTTTACAGCCAGTTGCTGTATCAGGTATGTGTGTTGTCAATAAACAGTTAAGATTGAAATAATAGTCTGTGTGGTTTTCCCTTGGCCATAAGGCAATCTTGACTTCAGATGAAAGTTTGTAGTTGTGTAATTTTTAGATAACCAATCTTTACGAAGGCAGTTACACACTCCACAATGACCTCTGAACAGAGGACATACCTTAGAATAAGGATAGTATAATGACCAACTTCATCTAAGCTAAAGGCTCATACTTTACAGAGTTATTAAAACATGAAAACGATTATAGATTAAAACCCAACTACTTACTATTGTTTTTCTTACTTTGAATATTTCCAAGAAAGAATTACTATTTGTCTGTGTGACCCATCTTTGTATCTGATTTTAAAAAATCATCTATACTTTTGTGATATGAAATATATGTACAACCACAGAGACACATACATTTGAAATAATTAAAAAAATAATGAATTAAATTCGTTTTGAAATTATTCCTTTCAATAGGTATAAATAAGTTGTAGAAATTACAAATTTGAGGAACTATAAATTTTTACATTATCTAAATTGTTACTTTGATTACCTGAAGTATTTTGGAAAAAATTCCCAAAAGAGATGTGACTATCAATATACTACTTTTATAGGTAGTACTACTATTCAGTATAAAATATAAATGCAACACATTTTAATTGTTAATTTTACATTCAATTTTTTATACTAAAAATTGTTGTTACTGTGATACATTTGAACAAATATAGATATTTTAAAATTTGAACCATCACTTCAATTTTATTAGAGAGCAAGGTACAATACATGTCAGTTTTCAGGCTGGCATATCAGCAATTTTAATATTTAATATTTTTAAACTAAATGAAAAATAATCCGGTTATAAATGAGCATAACATTCATGGGTATGATATTTTAGAATCATATGGTGGTATGTATGATATTACAGACAAGATGGACACCAAATTTTAATGTTTATTAATATTCAGACATTGTAAGAAAAAATAAATTTTAATTATTAGCAATTTAAGGCAATTGTGAACAGCATGTTATTCAGTATTTATAATCCTAGTAAGAACCTTGTAAACTTTTGAGGAATTACAAATCTATGTTACTTATTTTGAGGTTAATTTTTTTTTATTCTTAAAGTTAAATGGCTTATTCTAACAATTAAATTAAATTTCGGCATGGTGAATTTTGTTTATAGCACATTGATACTTTTATTATACATGAATTTGACAATTCACATTTTCTACACCAAGGAATGAAATTATTTTTAAATAAATGACAAAGAATGCAGATATCTTACAATTACTTTGCAATGAATACTCACATAAAAATGAATGTCCATGCAACTGAAAAGAAAATATTCAAAAGCAATTTTAATTGATTAAAAAAATTGTTTAAAAACATTAATATCACCTGCATGTTAAAATTATTCGAATTCAAGTTCAATATTTTTTATGTCTTGGTAAGAGAATGGCTTAACAATTTGTAAATTAAAAGAGGATCATTTTGCAATTTTTCTTTTAATTTTTCTTTTATATAATTTGCTGACGTTCTTGAGGTTAAAATTAAATGTTTGTTTGTTTTCTAACAGCAGGAATGCTTATTTATCATTCTATTATTGTATAAATTTATTACAAGATAACTTTATATTTAAAACTTTTTTTTAATTCTATCTGATAAAACGGATTTTGAAGTAAGATATGCAACATGGTGAAATATTAAAGTTAAAACAAAATGTCATATAACAGTTAAATTACGTTTTATTTTTTTGTAGGTAAAGTGAAATATATTATATTTTAAACTTTTTACTTCAAACCCTTAAATAAGAATGATTTCTTTTAATCCACTCTGAATTTTTTTAAATTAAAAAAATAAATACAAAATTATATATTATTATAACATAAATATCCAATAACTCTTTAATAATGGTATAGTCATCAGTTTACTTTTGGTATTTTCAAGTATTAAGGGAACAGTGTTACTGTTGGCTAATTGCAGGCATGGTTTACTACAATTGATCATTTCTGATAATTTAAAACCATTTTTAAAGCTTTTAAATAATTTCATCTGCAATTACTTGTATATTATCCTTCAAGTGTTAAACTATTTTTTTAACATATATATTATAGTTTATGTATGACACATCACCTACACTTGTTATAAATTAAACGTGATTTACACTATACATCAAAGTCAGTTTTAGACTGTATAAACATGCAGATTTTTTTTCTCTTACTTTTTAAATATTCCTGTAGCAAATTAATGTTCCTTAATATTCATAATTTATTGCATAAGAAAAGAAATTAAAATATATATACTATTAAAACTTGTCAGCTTAAATAATAAATTTGCTAGAAGGTATTTTATGTGACTGACACTATATGTCAAATGTGACTTACAAATGTTTATATTTATTAAAGTAGTTATTTCGATATTTCATTATTTTAGTCAGATTCAAAATATTAAATACCATTGTGAGACACAAATCTTAAGATTTAATCTAAATGCTAAAATATTCCAGTGGAAAAATTAGAGTAATAAAACACATAAATATTTACATTTGATCAAAGTACTAAAAAATTCACTGGTTTCTTGTGTTAAAAATAACAATGTTCAATATTTTATGAAAAATAAAATACTGACTCATTTGTTTGTAAACTAGATTTTTCAGATTTTAAAAAATTCTGAATTCGATATTTAATCCAATTTAAAAATATTAAATATCACTGGTTTAATGTCTGAGAAGCATGAACAGTTTCCATATGAAAAATAACATAATCCTTCCTTAAGTAGCGCTTATGACAAATATGGCACTGAAATTTTCTAGGGTCTTTCTTGCTGTGAATTTCATCTATGTGCCTGTTTAAGTTTCCCTTGTTTGCATATGAGTGTTGACAATAAGGACAGATGAATTCTTTTAAGCACAATAGACCTTAAAATGAAAAAAAAAAAGGATACATTTATCTGGACATTAACTTTCAATAACTACTAAAATCAAAATAGTTTCAGTTTTGTAAATAAATGCATTTGTGTTGAAAAATCATAACTAAAGAGTTTTTATTTACAATATATTGTTAATTTCGTCTGAATAAGAAGAATTCATTGCAGTCGTTCGTATGCATCAAGTAAAATGTTACATTAATTAAAATACAGGTTATATATTGCAAAAGTATATATATATATATATATATTTATATATATATATATATTTATATATATATATATGTATATATATATATATATATATATATATATATATATATATATATGCATATATATTTATATATATTTAAATATATTTAAATAAAGGGAAGTTCAAAGATCTTAATGACATAGATAATATAATATGTATAATTTATACAAAATCCAAGCATTTAAATCATGAATTACTTAGAATATATTTTCAAAAAAGGACATAAATGTGTTTTCATGTTAACATAATTACATGAGTGGAATAACATGTAATGAGATTAAGATTAAATTCAAAACATTTCAGAAACCTAGACCTATAGATAAAATAATTTGTACCTTGATAAACACATTTGAAATATTCGGATCTCTACACACAAAATGTTACCACAAAAACATGTAAAAGTCTGAAAATAAATAAATTCAAAATTTAAATGCTTTCAATTTCTATGACATTATACATATTATATAATTAAGATATATATGTTAAGAATTTACCCAATTTCAACACAGAAGATACAGAATTTTGGCACATCCTGTATACATTAATTGAAATTCAGCATAATTTGTCATTCATCATAATACAATATATAGGTTAAGAACTCTTGGCAAAAAATGCAAAATTGGTGCAGAAAGAAAAATGATTGATACAAGCTTATATCTTTATTGAGTAAATCAGTTACATAATATAAAATAAAGAAATAAATCCCAATCCATTGAAAATAAACAGTTCAACATTGCTAACAAATAAAAGATGAGTTTGATCATGAACATATAACATTTCGAAACCTGAGAAAAAGTGGCATAAATATACAGAAATAAACCACATAACATAGCAAACACAGAAAAATAAAATATAAATAGAAAATGAATGCAGACACTCACACAAGCATAAAATAAAACTTAAAACCAATTTGGTTCATTTGATGTTGTCAGCTAAAATATTTTTTTATATTAATATATTTAAACTTTATTGCATTATTTGTTTTTGCACATTTTTTTTCAAAGCTCATATATTATGTTATTTGTGTACTAGTAAATGAAGTGAAATTTAAATGTTGCCCAAGAATTTTACAGATTTTCCCTCCTCGAAAAGGTGCCCCTCCCCTCTTATGGCCTCAATTTGAAATTCCAAAAGATTCCTTGAAACAGCACCCCCCCCCCCTCCCCCTAAATATTGGAAAAAATAAAACATTTTGTCACTGAATAAAATACATTTATTGATATAAATATCCTTATTTTATCTTATAATCATGTATATAAGGCTGCTAACAATGTTTTTGCATTCCCCATATTCACAAGTGAACTCTGAAAATAGAATGCAAAAAATATAATTGTAGGTGTAATAGTTAGAACTTCCTTAATAACTCTGAAGACTCATTTGATGGGTTTTCCAATGAAGTTTGTACTTAATAGGAAAATAAAAGTTACTCATTCTTAAATCGATATATATGATTTTTAAATTTCTGAGGCATTTAAATATATACTTTTAGGAAGTAATTAAAGATAGGGAAGAAAAGATTAAAAAAAAAAAAAAAAAACAGCACTGTGATAGCAGAAATCAATATTTTTCTTCAAAAGTAAGTTTTTGTATACTTTGTTTTTTTTAGCAGAAAATCGCGAGTAAGTCAGCTTTTCCTTACATATTCCGTGATTTTCTATCGCATTTGAAGGGGCAGATTGATGGAATTCTATGGTACTCTTTATCAGTAAGTTTTGTTAAAAAACAAAAATTAAGCTATATAAGTTAAGTCTTTACATTCTATGAAGTCTGGAATTAAAAATATCAATATCAATAACAAAATCAGGCAGAGATGAACATGACATTTTTAGAATGATCATATTTACATACACAAAACATGACATATGCTTTTCATTCAATATTTTACTTTATACTAAGACAAACATAACACAGAATAATTTTTTTTGACATTCAATTCTAACAGTGTTGAAGGTAACTGAAAGTAAACCCCAAGAATATTTACATGCTAATAATAAAATGTAACATGTGCAAGTACTAACAATATGAAGCATTAACATTTAAGTAAAATATTCAAAGTTATTTACAACAAAATCATAATACAAAAAGTTGTTACAGGCCAAAGTTGTTAAATATCCTACAATATCTATAAATTCCAACTTAAACACAAATGCAGATATGAAGGATTTGGAAACAGAAAAAGAGAAACGTTTTGAAGTGGAAAAATATATTAATTAATTTTAATCTTAACTTATTACTTTCTTATACTAGTATATAGAAGATTTTCAAATTAAAAAATATGACAGAAAAGCTTTTTTTATGATTTCCTGCTTTTGGAAATATATTTGTCTATATGTGAGGCATGGACACAGTACTACAGGACCACAGGTATGTATGGCTATGAAATTTTATAGTTTGATACATATTATATAGATTAAAAATTGATAGAAATTCTTGTAATTCATGAATTATTCAAAATTTTCATAGCCCAATATTTTTCATGTAAAACAATGATAGTTCCTAGAGCAATAAAACACAATGCAGGAAATTGATATTTCAAAATTTGCATGAGGTATTAAAATTGTGTGTATTACCACAATCAGCTGAAAACATCCAAATCATCAGTTTGGTTGACCTGTTGCCAATTTTTTTTTAAAAGAACAACTTTCAAACAAAAAGCTTATAAAAAGATATTCAACTGATACCAATGGGTATAAAAAATATGAACATGCATCCATAAGAAAGTCAAGTTCAAATTGAATCGAGTTGAGAAGATTCATATTTCAGATAATTTTACAAAAGGTCAAATCTAAAGCTTAAATTTATGCCCCACAGAAAATTTTATGAACATGCTCTACCACAAAATCAATTCCCTGTAGTCTTTAACAGAATATATTGCTGATCTGAAATGCCATTCTACAAATGAAAAAGTTTAAATACAAATAATAACATAAAATGAATAAATGTCCATGTATTTTTTACTTTCCTTATATACATAATGTATAAGGAAAGTATTGTGACGGGGTCGAAAATTCGAATTCGAGTTTTCGACGGGAGAGCACGTTTCAAGCATAACTGATCACGAATCAAACATTTTTGAAGTGATGTCTGTGTGTGTGTGTGTGTGTGAAAGTATGTGTGTGTGTGTGAAAGTATGTGTGTGTGTGTGTGTGTATGTCAGTGAGTCTGTGGAGACGATAACTGACGAACGAATGGACCGATTCGAACCAAATTTGGTACAAAAATCACAATCCGTAAACACTGGAAGCCTATTGTTTTTATACGTAATCGAATGTTCAGAACCCCCCTAAATTTTCGATCAAAACCGCTAATAAAGTTACGCAAATAGACATTTCTTATGTAATTTCTCATTAGAAAACGATTAGCATAAATTTTAGAACGCTAACATGAACCGTTCTCGAGATATTGTGCATTTTTAAAAAAAATTATGAAAAAGTCACATAAAAAAAAAATTCCTATTGAGAAACATGTTCACTTTTCATATGTAATACCATGCGATAAATTGAGTGACATCATTCTCGTGGATCTAGCTCGTTCCATTCATGAAAAAACATACTTTGAATAATACTTTTGTATTTGAACGCCAATAGTCATTTATCTGCTGTAAGAATAACTTTTTTCTTCGTGCATAACGCTTGGCGAGATTTTGGCGACGAATTTGGCGGAATGTCGCCAACTTGGCGACTTTTTTGAAATGTTGCCAAATTAATGAAAATCTCGCCAAATGGATAAAAATGATGCTAAATCGATGAAAATGACGACTAATTGTCGAAAATTCAATATCTTGGAAAGAATATTAGTATCTACTATAAGAAAAACCTATTTTTTTACTGTAAAAGTAGTAAATTCATTACATTATATAAGGAAAGTCATGTGTTGCCCACATCAGATTTTTTTATTACAAGATAGCATATGAAACCATTCCTAGCTAGTTTATACTGACCACAAGATGTGACTATATTTCATTTTGAGTGACACTGAAAACTTTATAAAGTACAAATAAAAGAAAGTAGGATCAATGAGTTATCACTTATTAATTTTTAGCTACAAATCAAAAGGACTCAAGTTTGGGATTTAAGCCTATAAAGGATAAATTGTGAAACATTTCTGATTGATAAATACTAAAAGAAGAAAATATTGTGATTAATAAGCATTTGAAGATACAAAAGAAAACCATTTGTTTAACCTGTAGTTATTAAACATTACCACATGGCACAGAAAAACTGAAGCATATACTCAATATTGACATGTAGATCAAATTTCCTATCAATGGCAATAATATACTAAAAGAAATCAATCAAATGACTATATATATATATATATTTATTTATTCTTCTATAACACTTCAAATGAATTTTGTAGCTCCCCTCTCTGTTTGCTATACACTAGTATATTGCAGCAAATATATTCAGTTACCATTAGTAATAAATTATATAATTTTCATTTATTTTCTGTCACATTTTAGATATAGACTTAACAATCATTAGTGCACTTGCTATATATATATTCATGTAAGTATAATCAATCACAGATGACATATATAAGGCACTTGACATAAAGCACAAATAAAAGATTATCAATGCATAATACTGTCAGAAGAAAAGAAAAATACTATTTTCCTAAAAGTGAATTACAAGGCTGACTTATTTAAATTTATGAATTTAAAAATACCAATTGTTTTACCTTTTATGTTAAGTCACACAGTTTCTTGCTATGCATTAAAAATACAATACATATCTTTGTTCTAATGAATTTAAGTTAGACATTGCAGCTAGCTAACATTCATAAGGTTGCTGAAAAACTATTTTCCTAAAAGTTATTACAAGGCTGACTTATTTAAATTTATGAATTTAAAAATACCAATTGTTTTACCTTTCATGTTAAGTCACACAGTTTCTTGCTATGCATTAAAAATACAATACATATCTTTGTTCTAATGAATTTAAGTTAGATATTGCAGCTAGCTAACATTCATAAGGTTGCTGAAAATGATATTGTAAAGACACAGTTATATATAATGAGAAAATACAGTAAGCACAAAATAAAACAATAAAATAAATAAATGTTAAATAAAGAATAACAGATGTAAGGCATCCATTTAGTACACATTCATTAAAAAATCAAATGAAACAAATCTAAATTAAAATATTAAATTTGTAAAAAGTATGCAATACAAAAAATCAAAAGATTTTAATATTTTTATTTTTATACCTTGAATGTAATTACTGGAATTAAATGTCTTATATGAGATAACATTTGAAGAATTTTCCATTTTTTTTTTATGCTAATCTAAAAAATTAATGTCCAAAAGAGATTCAGCATCAGTTTTATAATTCCAAATCAGGGCATTCGTCAAAGTGAATATGAAATACAATTTTTCAAATCAGGCAGTAAACAACACCATCTAAGAAAATAGTTTAATATTTATTTAATAAATTGATTTGAATGTTAAAAATACTATATATAACTATATTTAGATACAAAGTTGTGATGAAACATATTAAGATTTCACCAAAGGACAAATACTGAACATTCAGCAGCCGAATAATGAAAGTTTTAAACTGATTGAATCTCCATATCATCAGGTATATAGAGCAATCATAAAGAACGTTGTTATGTACGAAATCCGGAAGTCTCCTTAACATTATTTTACTCAAACAGAAAGAGCCATGCTAGAAAATTAAAAATTCAGTTATATGAAAAATTTTGAGATCTTGTAAATAAAAAGAAAATATTAGTAAAATAATGTAAATTTCGATTTGTTCTGTATAGCAATATATTAATATGAATTGTCAATTAATGTCCAGTTAATTACTAAAAAATGAGATATTTGAAACACTCCCAGTTCTAATTATCTGATCACCACTGGCAACTTGCATTCCTTTTAGCTCAAAAGATTTTACTTGACTGAATGTATCCCACTCTGTTCTATCACTATAATTGGAACAAAAAATGGAAGAAGTTCTAATTAAACATAATGTCCTTTGTACAATGATAAATTTGTTGCACCGAAAACCATAGAACAATAGATTTGTGTTTTTATATCAAAAACATTTTTAATAGTTGCAAAGAAAAGTTTTGATTTTATAATGTTAGTTTAACCCAGGAGGATTTTAGCTACAGTAACCAAATTTTTTGGAGAATATTATTTTTTAAAATATATCACAATGGTCTCGTAAAATTACATACAATATATATTAAATTTAAGTTTAGTATAAATTCATGCTTCAACCATTACATTTAGTTGTGATTTTTGACTGATCTATATATTGTTTATTAATAAAATTATTCACTTAATAAGAGCATTGAAGCTCAAGGTCATATGAATAAACAAAGACTATTTTTGTTTTGCAATTCCTAGCAGGGTTGATGTAATCTCTGGAGTATGTCAATAATTCATGAAAGTGACATTATTTGAGCCAAGTTAAAAAATTTAAATTTTTAAATATTTGTATGGGCAGATATTAATATGAAAAAATGTTACAAAAGAAAACTTCGAAGCGAGAAAGATAAAAATAAAAATTTTAGTGCCACCATCACCTGGGAAAGGGAGAAAGGGTGATGTCCTCTATGAAATCTGTAACAAACAGTCGATGCTGTTTGAGTTTTGAGAAACACAATGCTTAATTAAAACTTGTCCCTTTTTTGTCCCAAAATAGACATTGAGACAAATGAAGTTTGTACATTCATCCAAGTAGATTCCTTTGTATAGGAGTTAAAAAGGATGCAAGTTTAGTAGTGTTGATCAGACAATTAGTACATGAGCTATCCCAAGCATCCATTTTTTTTTTTTTTTTGTCCTGAACTATACATTACACATACACTCCAATATCACACTAAAAATAGATGACTCTTGTTTTAATATAGCCAAAGGGTATAATCACCAGAAAAATTATTTCAGGGTGTATTTATTCCCAGTACAATACTTTTTATACATATACTATACATTGTAGAGAAAATAAGCATTATAATTTTATGATAGTGAGGAATTTTTAAGACCTTTAATTGATAACAGCATTTTTATTCGCATTTCAAACAATGGTTCAGAATTAAGAAAAAAATAGATATTTGGCTGAATCTACAGCAGTAGTTGATCAAATTCAAATATCTTGTGGATCTCTAATAAAATGTGGTGAATTTCATTTGCTATCTTTACAGTATTAATTAAAATTCATTTAATACTGCTATGATAAACAATGAAACTTTGATAATAATTTTATTCACAGACAAAGGGAATAATTACATTTTATCTTAGCAAAATTTTCAAAATCAACTTTAATAACTTTTTTACTACAGTTTCTATTTTAAATTTAGTTATGTACTATTTCCAAGTATTAAATCATTACAGATATCGAATACATATATCTATAATTGTTATAAATGGGGAAAAAAACATAATTTGTGAATAAAATATATTGTTATAAATTTAAAATTACTTTATTTGAAGGTTTTCTTGCAAATATATAAGGTTTCACAAGAGAAAAAAAAACAAGAACAAAATAAAAAAAGTAACAATGATTTTGCAGTAATACAAAGTTAATTATGTGGGAGGAAAATACTCTACCATTTAAGGACATAAAAAAAATACTGAATTCAATAGTAACAAAATTAATGTAGATGATGAATTATCCTTTTTCTACTACATATAAATATCTTTTAAATAATAAATGCAATAAGGCATTTTATAGAATTCAGTAACTTCATGCAAATCATGAATATCCAAATTACTAAATTTACCACCAGGATCTATAGTTTTTAACCAATGGCATGGATCAATCAGAACAGTAAAATACTCAAAACAACGAATTTCATATTTTTATGGTTTGGTTTTAAGGGTTGGATTTAATGTAAAATAATGTTTATAAAATTAATATTCTCAATAAAATTAGACTTTTATGATAAAGACATATTCTTCTGTACTTTCTTATATATTAAGTTTTTTGACATAAATTCAGAATTGCACATAATTAAAAAAAAATATAGTCGTGATACAGCATACAATTTGATGCTATTTTAATTGCATATGTAAATATATTTTACAATCACAGACATAATAAGGCACTTAATAGAAATTGATAATGTCCCATGAATGCTTTTCAAGTTTTTCAAACAATGCAACACTGAATATTTAAAAATCAGTTTTGATAAAGTTTTTTTCTCATAAAAACATTAAATTACAATTTATTTAAAGGTAACAAGCTCTTTCTTCCTTAATAAACAATTTTTCCCCAGTCTAACTATAAGTTCTAATATACAAATGCATTTGTGTAACAATAAATAAAATTATGAATTTTTCATGAAAATTTCATGGAAAAGAATCTCCAAGAATGAAAGAAAAGTGAAGAAAAACTAGGAAATGACTGTTTAGGAAAAGGTAAACCATTTCTGGTAGAAGTTGAGCCAGTAACCTTCAGGTTGGCATTTCGATGTCCCTACTAATGAACCACAGGGACATATTCAAATCATCATGCAGCAGCTAATTCCCTCGATAAAAGAATGGCAGGATAGCGCTGGCTCCAACATTAGACCCATAAGCAATTTGTGTATTCTATGGCAAATAGTATTAAAATTAATAATGCATGAAATTATACATTTGAATTAAAAGTTTGTTTATTCCACAGTAGGGATATGAACTAGAGGATTGCACTGAAAATTTTCAAAAGAAAATTTAACGTGAATAGTTTCAATTTTTGTTTTGGACAAATTATAATCAATATTTCTGCCTATTTTACAGATATTTATTAGTGACAATATTGACTGTTACCATTCATATTTTTGTGTAATAAGAAAAAAAAATACAACAATTCCCACATTGCTATACTTTTAAAAATAAACTGGGGTAAGAAAGTAAAATAACTATGGGCACTATGTGTGTGTATGCAATAAATTACTTAATTTAGTTTAATATATCCAGAAGGTGCTTCCCTACATCTAATTTTCGATTTTGGTACTCCACTGTAAATAAGATTAAGTACTAAAAATATCTCATCGAAATTCTATGAGTTAAAATAAGTCTTTGTATTACAATTTATTTTAGTTTGTTTCTCATATGGGCTAAAGTTTTATATGACAAATAACCACTGGGGTAAAAATCAACAATAAAATAAACATAAACATAACATGGTAATATCTATACAGTAAAAAATAACTAAAATCAAAAGATGAAGCAACATATAAAAAATACTTGAATGTGTGCACATATTATTTTTACAAAAGAAAAATTTGTAAAAGATATTTTAATAAACAAAAAAAGGATCTTTCAATATTAAAAAATGAAACTTAATTTTGTAGCATTTTATTTTCACTAATATTAAATTTGTTTAGATTTACTATGCTGAAATAGAATTCTTTAAAAGTAGAAGTCTTAAATACTAAAGAATTATAATAACTTAATATACAGTAAACTCTCAATATGTCATTTTCAGATAAGTTGAATCTCTAGTTATAACACAGAATATTTGAAGGCCAAAGATTTTATCATTTAACCAAGTACATTTACTCTCTGTTTCAAATCTACTCTAGCTTCCTCCGAAGTTTTAGGTAACAAATTTATACTATACTTGGATACAATGTACACAATTTTGAAGGCCATTCTTTGTTTAAAAGATTCATCTGGTGAAGAACACATTTTAAATAATGAGAAGAATTCTGTCTACGCAACAATATAAGTTGTTGAAGTGTGTATTACATTCTACTAATGATCAAATAGAATCTAGAAAAATTCTGAGTATTAATCACAAAAGTATTACCCATTATGAAACACTTACAATCATTTCAACTAATGCTTTAGTTGCAAATGAATGTGTAATAAAATTTATAATTTTTTATTGGTATGTTTTTGTAACTGAATAATACTACGCATGGTAGAAACAAAAAGTATGTCTTACTTCACATTATTTTTAAGATCAATTTTTTTTGTTTAAAATAGTCACAACTTATTAGTCTATATATTTAAACTCTTTAATGTTGTTTACATAGTGTAATAATACTTGTAACAAAAATGTCATTAAAATTGCTCCTTTGATATATTGGACTCTGGTTATATATTAAAGGAGCATTTATCCAAAAGAGTATTTTTCAGTTCTTGAAATTTAACATATCAAGAATTTACTGTACATGCAGAAAAAAAAAAAAAAAAAAAAAAAAAAAAAAAAAAAAAAAATCAATTATACATTGATGAAGTATTCATATTCGACTTTTTTTTTAGATTCAACCAGTCTTTTAGAGAACTATTTTTTTAAATGTTTCTGGATAAGGAAAGTCATCACAACAATCCTGAGATATTCGCATGAATTTCCATTTGTTCTTGGGACTGTGAACTGTCATTTTATGCTCCTTCAAGTAATCCTTTCTTTTATATTTCTTTAGGCAAATATCACACTGAAATCTTTTACGATCACTCATGATATGAATTTCCATATGACGTCTCAGGTTGCCACGGCTTGAGAATATTCTTTTACAATATGGACAAATAGGTTCTTCTAAGTCAGAGAGAATCTTGTCTAAATCAGTTCGTTTTAACTTGGGATCCTTAGTATATTCTAAAATATTAAAAATAATAACAAAATGAAGATTAGACAATAAAGATAAAAATATTAGGTTGTTTTGTCTATAAAGAAAGGAACTTTAAATATTATATAATAAAAGTATGAATTTTTCCTAATAATTAAATGAAAAACAGGTATAAAATAACAAAAGAAAAATTATATATTATGAAATAAAATATTTTTTTTATAAATTTCATGCATTACAAATGTTTAAAAATATAAAATTAATTAAAATTAAGTTTATCTTAGGAAAATTAAAATGTATGCTCTAAAATTAAAAAAAAATCATAAAGCTTCACAGCATAAATATAATAAAAGAAATAATTAAAAATTCATATTATGCTAAAATAAAAAATATAAAATTAATAAATTAAGCTCAATCTATAATTCATGCAAACTGAATATGAAGTATAGTTGCATATACAGAAAATAATATTTTAACTTAAAAACTATGGATAATTTTTTTTTTTTAAAACACATAAGGAAAAACATTGTCACAATTATAAAAACTAAACAGAATTTAAAGAGAAATATTTAATGGCCTCATAATCAATGTGTCGTTTTTTATTCAGAAGAATGTAATAAATATAAATTTCAGAAAATTGTATTCAATACATTTTAATATTAGCCATACAAAAATATATATATATATATATATATATATATATATATATATATATATAATTTACAAAATAATTGTATTTAATTTCTATTGAACACAATTATCAATGAAATTTAGGCATTTGTGTTCTAGAATAACCATGCATCAGAATCTTATGTTCAATAACATAATCTTTGCGAGAATACTTCTTGTGACAAATATCACACTGGAATCTTGGAGGCAACATGTGAAGTTCCATATGCCTCTTCAAATCCTGTTTTCTACGGAAATCTTTTGAACAAAAGGGGCACACATTGTCTTTTAATTCTGATACAATATTTTTAATATTTTGTAGAGTCATTACATCACTGAATTCACTTGCATTTAATAAATATGCTGAAAAAAAAATAAAGCCTAATAAGAAATTTGACAATCAAATAATGAAAATGATAATAAAAATGAAAAGGAATAACATGCAAATTTTAAATGACAATAAATATTTAATAAAATAACCATTTCAAATGACAAAATAAAATAATAATTGCATTTATGATAGCAAAATCAAAATGGCTAAGTGCATTTAAGAAAGCAAATAATAATGAACCTATCAACAAAACATAATCATAACAAAATCATAAATACTTGAAAGTTCAAAGAATTAAACTATATAGAATAAAATATAAATAGACAAACATAACATTTCAGCTTTTATGTAACAAGTAAAAAATATAAAGGGGTAAGTAAATAAATAAGGCTGCATTTGAAGTTTTTAAACTCTTCTGAAAAATTATATTCCACTATTTAGGTGCTTTCAGAATGGTTTTAAACTGGAAAACTATATTGAAACCTGAAACAAATGAAGGAAATGTAACTGAAAACGGTTATAATGCAAAATTAGAAAATAATATTAAATAAAAAAGAAGAGTATAAATATAATATTTAAAAAAAAACAAAAACAATTAAGTCTATATGATTAAAGAAAAAGTTCAGTGAAACATGGGTATCATACTTATTCTTTCACTGTGATATTGATTGCAATACAAATTGATGTACAAAACATAGATTATGAATGTAAAGAAAGTTGAATGAAGACTCAAACTGTATATATATTTTCTAATTTGTTTAAAAAAGACCCTATGCATTGCGCTTTTGCTAATTAAATAATTTTTTAAATTCTG
The DNA here is from genome assembly GCA_951213105.1 of Amaurobius ferox. NCBI lineage: Eukaryota > Metazoa > Arthropoda > Arachnida > Araneae > Amaurobiidae > Amaurobius > Amaurobius ferox. The sequence continues at coordinate 131,463,983 of OX578145.1, forward strand.
CAAATATAGTTGTTTATTAAAAGCTTTTATTTGCAAGTTGTTCAAGAAAAAATATTCCGAATTCTCCTAAAAAATAACTGATATGGGCAGCACATGACTTTCCTTATATAATGCAATGGATTTACTACTCTTACAGTAAAAAAAAAATAGGTTTTTCTTATAGTAAATACTTGTATAGTAATATCTCTGCCTGACTACGACCCTGGAGCGAGAAGCACAGAGTTGGTGTCTTGTTTCAAAACCGGCTCAGAGACTTGCGAAAAATGAAGCAAATATAAAAAAATCTGATGTGGGCAGCACATGACTTTCCTTATATAATGCAATGAATTTACTACTTTTAGAGTTAAAAAAATGTTATTCTTATAGTAGATACTTATATTCTTTTAAAGATATTGAATTTTCGTCAATGAGTCGTCATTTTCTTTGATTTAGAGTCATTTTTATCCATTTGGCGAGATTTTCGTTAATTTGGCAACATTTAAAAAAGTCACTAAGTTGGCTACATTCTACCAAATTCGTCGCCAAAATCTCACCAAGCGTTATGGACGGAGAAATAAGTTATTCTTATAGCAGATAATTGACTATTGGCGTTCAAATACAAAAGTATTATCCAAAGTATATTTTCTCATGAATAGAACGAGCTGGATCCACGAGAATGATGTCACCAAATTTATCGCATGATATTACATATGAAAAGTAAACAAGTTTCTCAACAGTTAATATTTTTTTTTATTTATGGGATTTTTTAATAAATTTATTAGGAAAATGTGTAATATCTCGAGAACGGTTCTTGCTAGCATTGTAAAGTTTATGTCAATAGTTTTCTAAGGAAAAATTACATAAGAAATGTCTATTTGCGTAACTTTTTTAAAGGTTTTGATTTTTTGATGATTTTTCAAAATTTCATTCGAAAATTTGGGGGGGGGGGGGGGTCTGAACATTCGATTCCGTTTAAAAACAATAGGTTTCCAGTATTCATGGATTGTAATTTTGTACCAAATTTCATTCGAATCACTCCATTCGTTCATGAAATATCGTCTCCACAGACTCACTGACACACACACATACAGACATCACCCCAAAAATATTTGATTCGTGATCAGGGATGCTTGAAACGTGCTCTCCCGTCGAAAACTCGAATTCGAATTTTCGACCCCGTTACAATACTTTCCTTATACATTATACTATGTATATAAGGAAAGCAGGGTGGATAAAAATCATGATTTTTTAAAAAAAATAAAAAAAATCTGATTTTTTTTTATTTAAATCTGATTTTTTTTTATTTAAATCTGATTTTTTTTATTTAAATCGGATTTTTTTAATTTATATTAGCCTTTTTCGAAATCAATTTTTATATTTTTCAGATCAGAAGGTAGGTTAGACTATATTAATGTACTGTATAATTTAAAAAAATTTAATTGAATATATATTAATATAAGATTAAAAAATATATGCAGGGGTTAAAAAAAACCAAAGATTTTTTAAATACATAGGTTTTTTTTCAATTGGGTTATTTTATTCAATTTATAAATCTAGGCTATATTAATTATATGGAACTATTATGCGGTTTTAAGTTCTTTATTTGAATTTATATTAATAAAGAGCTATGTGTGATATCTCAAAATCTATTAGGTTTGATATTATGAAGGACTTGAAAAAAAGGTAAGGGATTATGACAAGCGTATTAAAAAGTCAAGATTTTAGAGAAAGATGATGTTTTTAAGAATTAATATTTAATACCTTTTTCATTTATATAATAAAAACTTACCATTTAACACATTATCTCCACATAATTTTAACTTAATCCAGCTAATGAAAATGGGCATCTACATCATGACTACAAATCTAGATAATTTTATGAAATTTCACCAAAATCAAATATTTTTTGTGTAAAATTGAGATGGTGTTGGTAATTGTCTCAAAAGGAGCATAACAGTTTTTTACTAGCATGAATTATGTAAAAACAAAGCTCCGGTATAAAATGAAAATAAAGCTACTGAATGCCATTTTAACATTTAAATTAGGACTATTAATACACATGCATATGGGAAATGTTATGATTATACCCCCCCCCCCCCCAATTTTGAAGGGCATAGAAGCTATGGTTACATATCGAAAATGTACAGCAAATGAAGTTTTATCATTTCTCAGTAAGGCACTTCAAATTTTACAGATGAGGATTATAATTCGTTAATGTGGAAATAAAGTGTTTTATATTCTTATCAGAGGTAGAGCTACAAATTTTCTCAAAGTTTACTTTTTCTACTGTGATCAAGAGCAAAAAGTACCAAAAAGCCTTAGTTTTTGTACTGTATAGGTTGGGGACTATGGAATTGAAGAGAGGAAGGGACAAAGGGGATAATGCCCAGGGGCCCTATGATCCTAAGAGACCTCAGAGTGATTTTTTAAGTCCTTAAAAAATAGGTGAAGGTAGGGATTGGTGGGGGAGCCCAATCTGCTAAACTGCTTAAGGGCCGGTCAATCCTATTCCCAACAATGTTTGCTATATTGGTATGCGCCAGCAAAAATCACAAAAAAAGGAAGGAACCAAATTTTCTTATTTCTATGGTAAAAATTATTACAGCACATACAAATAACATTTCAAAAAGTATTTTAAATTTTTGTAGCTTGAAATATGCATGCAAAAACTGTATCGCAACCACTGATCCCAATAAATCATCACAAGAACAATTAAAATGTTAAATATTGTCTAGCTATGTTTTTAGATAACTGACAGAAAATCTAGATAATTCTAGATATATTTTGAGTGATTTTTAGCTATAAAATTAGAAAATAGGTTGGCAACACTGGTCAGTTGTCATTGTTACTTGATTTTGTACTCCAAGCAATGAATAGTGTTATCTCCATTGACCGAGAGTTAAGGAAAGGATTTCAGGGGTTTTTTTATATACGATGTCTTGATGTGGAATTTTATTATTTTAAACATTTATTCTGTTCCAGGTTATTTTAGCATAAAAATACAAAAAAAAACTTCAAGAAATGACAAAATTAAAAAATGATTTTAATCAATGATTTTTTTTAAAAAATCAAGTGATTTAAATCATGATTTAAATCAAGCCGATTTAAATCAAACAACCCTGAAGGAAAGTAATATATATGTGAACAAGAGATCAAGATGATGAATTGGATGCATTCAGCTGATTTGAGTTAAAACATATTAGTATTTTAATACATTATAACAAACTATTAGCTTTCTCATAATAAATAAAGCTGCTTATGAGAATATAACTTTCAATACTTCCTTAAAGAAAGCAGGCATAGGTCATGAAAGTTATATCATCAAGTTTCTGAGAATGTCACAGGAGTATGAGCAATCATTTTTGTGCCTGCAGTTCACATTTTAAATTTACAAAAAAAAAAGTGCTCTAATCATAGGAATTACAAACAAATTATCTTTCTAGTTCTAGTTTTTAACATCTGGAATTTCATTAGATCAAAAGACCTTTTGATCGAAGTCTTTTTCTGTGAAGTCAAAATACTGTGACATCAAAATGTCTTAGCATGAGAGAACTCACTTTTTTTCCTATTGTGAAAATTATTATATTAAAAAAAAAAAAAAAAAAAAAAAAAAACTTCAAATATTAAAAGTTTACCGCAAATTGTGAATAAAGTTTCTTTTTACATAAAATATTCCATACGAAGAACGGAAATAATTAACCATTTGCTTACGGGCGGGACAGCGTCAATCCCCCTTTGCAGGCATTGGTGTCCGAATTATTAAGTTTAACTTTTTGCTTACGGGTGGGACAGCGTCCCACGAAGAACCTCTCAAAAAGACAGGTATTTGATATACCCCATCCCAGACAGTTCGATCCCCTTTTGCAGGCATTGGCGTCCGAATTATTAAGTTTAACTTTTTACTTACGGGTGGGACAGCGTCCATCCCAAACGAAGAACCTCTCAAAAAGATCCCAAACAGTTCGATTACCCTTTGCAGGCATTGGCGTCCTACGAAGAACCTGTCTTTTTGAGGGAATCCCCCTTAACAGGCATTGGTGTCCAAGGACGCCAAAGCCTACAAAAGGGGATTCGAACTGTTTGGGATAGGGTATGTCAAATACCTGTGTTATTGAGGGGTTCTTCGTCTGGGATGGACGCTGTCCCACCTAGAGCTCCTCTACTACAGGTATATAGAGGAGCCTTAGTCCCACCCATAAGCAAAAGGTTAAACGTAATAATTCCATATAGCTAGTATGGAAGTGCATGAAAAAGTCGAATGGAGACGCACATTAGAGATATTGATTTTTATACGAGCCCTTTCAATTGATTCGAGACCGTGTCACCCTTTCTGCAGAAAAAAAAAAATAAAACCCCGCAAAAAGTTTCCTTTCCTTCTGATCACTATCGTGGGATGCACGCAAATTTCTAGTCGAGTCAACGGAAAATAGGACGGGAATTTATTCTTGCTGCAATTATTTATCTCCAAATATTTAGTGTGTATAAACACTAATCCAGACTTAAAGAATAATAACGGAAAGGGATATATTCCTGGTGAAAACAGTAGAGATTAGTTGGTAAATTTAGTAAACAGTTCGGTCTCAATGTTGATAATCCGTGCCGTATTTATTTGAGGCTCGAGCTCCAACTATTCAATCTAAAACAGAGAACGAATCCGCCCGAACTCGAAAAATGTTTCTAACTTTTCTACATTCATTTTTGATAATTTCACCAACATCCATTACATTTTATTTCACAACATTTCTTATTAGGTCTCTGATACAGTGGCGTAGCCAAACCTTTGTGAAGGGAGGGGGGTCTTGGGGCGACAAGTGATATTGTGTCAGAATGATCGTCTAACCATCAGAGATGGCTTTTCTTATATAATATTTACAGAATATCTATGCCATTGGCTCCGTCTAATTTCTCAAACGTTGTTCCATCTTTTTGGACCTTAGAATAAAATAAACTTTTCAAATAGGGTCTGAGATTGCATTTTGCGTTCTCCTTTGAGTTTCTTATGATAAAGAGAAAAAGTTTAATTTTATCAAACTTTTAAAAGTTGCCACACGAAAACTTGGAAGATTAATGGCTGATACATAAAAATAATAAAATATTTTATTTGTTATCCATGTTAATAAAAAATCCAAGTATTAATGTCGATAATACGAATGAATTTATTTCACTGCGATTATTAAAACTTCAAATACGCCAGTACGATACATATATTGACTACTTCCTGTGATGGAACTCATTCACAAAGTGTCTGACATTAAAATATATTTAAGAAACTTGCAGTAACTTTACCGTAAATAAAATAAAATGTAATCATCTACGATTTTTTAAGTGTTTATAAATATTCTATTTTGCAAAATTCACGCCTCTTTTGAGAATTCGTTTCAAAACGGCCTTTATGACCTATATCCTTTGCTTCATGCTTGGGGTAAAGCTAACTTGACACTACAGAGATATAGGAAATAGTGTAAGCCCCCCGCTGATTCCAACTGAGGTATTTTATTCATAATTCAAAATTCAGATTATTTTTATAAAACCGATAGTTTGAATTCAAATCAATTTATCTCTAAAATCAATGTTCAAAATTCTACTTATATTTTTCATATTTCAATAAAAAGTATTCCAAATTGATACTCGAAATAAATTATGTTGCTATGGTAACCAACTATCAATGGACGCATCATGGGCGCATGACAAAACTGAATAATTAGCCGACATTAGTGGTTTCATAGTATTCAAGTAAGCCTTGCACGAGAAAAGCTAGTTTTTTACGTAATGTGTTTGTTCACACATAAAATTTTTACGGCTATACGCTTTTTGAGTTGTCGTGTCCAAGTCACAGCCACACACACACAGGCGGAGACGCGGACAGTGTTCCAAAATTGTTCGAAATAAGTTCAGGAAGTCCTAAAACGTGCTCCTCGGCCAAAATCTCAAATTCGTGATTTTTCGGGGAAACAATACTTTTTCTATGTTACAGTATAAGAAAGGAAACATTCCCCGTTATTTTTTATGGAAAGCTCCAAACGAAGAGAATTTCAAGTCTTTTTTCACTTTCATGCTGCATTCTACGGAGCAGCTGCGGAACAAGGAAAAGTCGAATGAGGAGAGAGCTGCCTTGGGCGCGCATAACTTATGGACGCAGAATCCAAGAAAATAAAATATTGCAATAAAGGAAATGTATATAATGTAAATTTATAAATCTAAGAACATTTTTGCATAGTATCTTCTCTAATGAATGGAACAAATAAGATCCATGAGAATGATGTTAACAGATGTGTTGCATAAAATTTAATTTAGAAAGTATTGCATATCGAGCATATTTAAGCATAACAACTATTCTTTTACATTTTATGTAATTTATTTTGATAAATTTATTTGAAAAACGTGCAATATCTCGAAAATAGTTCATGCTGGAGTTATAAAGTTTGTGTTATTCGCTTAATAATGAAAAATTACGACCGGTGTTCTCACTCACATGCAATTGAAACTGCGGTTTCTGCTTTGATACTGCAAGTTGTATACAATGATGCCTTTGAGACATACTCGACGGCACTACGAACAATTGTCGGATTTAGAGAGAAGTCACATCATACCCCTATGGAAAGCTGATTAGTTTAACAGACGTATCTGTCGCCATCTTGGTCGGAGCGGTATGGTCAATATGTTTAAAATGCTTCATTTGTTCCTGATATCGCGTCCACACGCATGCACCTACACATCGCCTCAAATACACGGTCATCGCTCTTTCCATTTCAGTTACTCAGTGTTGACAACAGTGGATTAAAAAAGGCACATGTAACCCGCAGAGGCTCAGGAAATCCCCAAACAGACAACTGCTCGAAAGAATCGTGCAGTCAGGAAAGGAACCGCGTCCAGACCAATAACGTCGCTATCTGCCATTCGAAGGCATTTGCAATCCTCCATGCATCCTGTATCAAGAAATATTATTCGGAGACGACTGGCAGAAGGTGGGATTAGGCGTCGACGTCCATTAAGGCGCATACCACTAACCCCTCAACATAGGCAACCCTTCTGGATTGGTGCCGGCCTCAATCAGCCTGGATAGTGTCCGACTGGAGACATATTGTCATTAGCGACGAATTTCGCTTCTCTTTCAGTGCTGATGACTGCCGAATACGCGTGTGAAGGAGGGATGTCAAGCTTTCCGATCCCTTATGTGTTGTCCAGCAGCACACGGCTATCACACGTAGTGAGACAGCCGTCGGCCGTCCAAACAGCTGCTCATGTCCTCGGACGAGTCGGACGGCCTGGGTCTTCCACGCAGTGAGACAGCCTGGGGAACCATCTCGTGGGAAAGCCTATCTGACGGCTCGTTTGTACGTCGGCAATATTCTGCAGCCGATTGTTCTGCCTATGTTATCAAGGTGCCTAGGTTCAGTTTACCAACAAGACAACACTTGACCACATACTGCACGACTTTCTAAATAATGTCTTGAGAAATAAGATTTATTACCGTCCCGCGGCCATCCAGGTCCCTAGACTTATAACCAGTAGAACACATCTGGGACGTGCTGGGACAACAATTGCAGTCTTCTCAGAATACCACTGAACTCGCTGATCAATTGCAACATTTGTGGCAGAATCTTCCACACTGAGGGGCATAAGCAACTTAATTGACTCTATGCCGCACCGAATATCAGCTTGTATCGCTGCCAGGGGAGGATTTACCACTCACTAAAATGTCAACTTCCTAGTGCCACCATTTCTTAATAACATGTTTTTGTTTTTGCTCCGGAATTCTAATCGTTTGCTTATCTCCTTAAACGATACGTATATGCTCAATTCCGTATAGGTACATATACTTTTTTTGCAACAGAGTGTATTTCAAGGGTTTTTACAAACAAAAGAGGATGGAGAATCACTGGTTATATTACTTTCCCTTTATAGATAGTACAATGTATAGGGAAAGTATTATGACGGGTTTGAAAATTCGAACTAGAGTTTTTAACGGAAGAGCACGTTTTAAGCATCTCTGAACTCGAATTGAACGTTTTTAAAGTGATTTATGTGTGTGTATGTTACTGTGTAGGTTCGTGAGTCTGCGAATGTGATTTCTTACGAACGAATGGAAAGTATCGAACAAAATTTGGTACGATTTTTACAATCAATGAATACTGGAAACCTATTGATTTTAAAAGTGATTGAAAGTTCAGCAGACAACTCAATTTTCGAATGAATTTTTGAAAAAAATCATTAAAAAACTAAGATTTCCAATAATGTTAAATAAAAAATCTGTTCAGTCGCAATTTTCCATTAGAAAATAAATGATACCAATTTCAAAACGCTAGCATGACCCGTTCTCGAGATATTGCCAGATTTTCGAATGAATTTGTGAAAAATCATTAAAAAGTCAAAACTCTTAACACTGTTACCTAAATAAACATTTTATGCATAATTCTTCATTAGAAATCAAATGACATAAACTTTAGAACGTCAGCATGAACAGGTCTCGAGATATTGCACAAATAAATAAGATATTGCGCACATAAATGTTTCACAAAAATTACATAAAATTAAAAAACGGATTATTATCAAATAGGTTCACTTTCTATATGCAATACTATGGAGACAAATCTGCTAACATCATTCTCATGTATCCAGTTTGTTCCATTCACAAGAGAAATTACTTTTTGTAACAGTTTAATTTTTACAATACCAAAAACATTGTGCTGTACAACATTATTTCGTTATGAAAAACTAAAGTCATTGCATTATGTAAGGAAAGTCATGTTCTGCCCACATCAGATTTTTTTTTTAATTTGTGGAGAATGGTACCAATCTACGTGTTGCTTATAAAATGGTTCTTCTGACATACTCTCTTCTAATATTTCTTCAATTTTTAATTTCTAATACTTATATTGTTTTCTTGAAAATTTACGAATTCGGAATTTTTACATATAAACACGTTTTAAGGTGAACCCATTTTGAACATTTTTGTAAAGATGTTCGCTTCTGACTGTCTGTGAAGTGTGAACACGATAACTCAAGAGCGAATGCACTTACCTCTATCACATTTTATGCGTAAATGGGTACATGATGTGAAAATATAGAACTAAACAGAACATTTTTAAGATTTTCAAAGCAATTTTTTCCTATAGAAAACAATGATAATTCGCGGAATAATGAGGGTAGAACAGATTCTAGCACTTTCTTAAAGCTGACACAAGGAGAGAAAAAAAAATAAAAAGAGGAAGAAACAGACATAATTTTTTTTCTTATGGCTGTTTCAAGCATTTGTATTCTAACAAATTGCAGTTATATTCACTGTGGACATAGAGTATACATAAAATATTGAATATTTTTCTATAGATATGAGTGGTGCCAAAACGTTTATATTAACACAGATAAGCCAAATGCATCCAATTCATCGGCGTCATTAAGCTGTTGCTAACTTGAAACAAGAAATTTTCAACGAATTTTTACGAAATATTTAAAAAAAAAAACTTATGTACGAAATTGGATAATCACCCCCCCCCCCACACACACACACATATATATATATATATATATATATATATATATATATATATATATATATATATATATATATATATATATATATTGTCCATTCTGATATTATTATGAATTATGATACAACTGGAAAATACTATTGAATATTTCCTTTTTCCATTTCTCCTTAATATTTCCCCTGTTTATAATGCTTTACCCGAAATATATTTATAATAGACTATTCAAAGCATTTATTTGTCCAGCCATTAATTAAAATTCCATTGAGATAATTAATAACATCCTAAATTTAACTATAAGTTGCTTTCTGCATTATATACAGAGTAATTCACATTAAAAATAATTCCAATTACCAGTTCCTGTAAATTTAGAAATAGTACCACCGCACAGAAAGAAATTTGATCTACCACACACCTTGCATTGGAATACTTTTCTAAGGACCCCTGTCTTTTAAGTCTTCTAGATCTCCATCTGCTTTCTTTTAAAAGCTGCTAATTATGTCTTGCATCGCAATGTGTGTTATTTCTGTAAAGTGTTTTATTCTAAGCTTAATAAAATCGAAGCTCATAGAGCACAGATTGCACACACCTCTTCACAATTTCCCTTTCTAATTTTCGATTGCATTGAAGTGATTGTAAATAATTTATAAAAACAATCTAATAAAACAAAGCGTTTAAAATAAAAAAAAACATAAGAGTATAAAAAAAGAGAAATAAGAGAAAATAAAAGAGTATAAAAAATGTATTTTAAATCTTGTTAGAGATTTATTTCAAAAGTGTCAAAAAAAATGATTATTTTAGTTATATAATATGGATTCTACATTTTTTTTTTTTTTTTCAGAGTAAAGACTTGTGACTTTAAGAGCAAGAGATAAGAGAAGACTTAAAACTTCGATGACATTTTTTTAATTGTGTTTTATTTATTTTGTTGAGGAGTGGCAACAGACGATAAGATGGAACATCCAAACGCTCTTTAATTCAAATTTTACTCTCACTGAAAAAACATAACGTTTTGAAAATATACTAGGGGGTAAACACATGGCTAATTTGGAAAGGAATGCATGAAAATAACATTCAATTTACAATATTTATAGTTATGAATTCATCTGGCGCAATGTTTTATGGTATGGCAACCCTTACATCATACGCCACCTGTTTGGAAACAGCAATTAACCCACACTATCAATGCACTTAACATATCATAAATAGTGGTGTTGATGAAAGGGGTGAATCTAATATTCGACAATAACCGTTCCAACCCCCACCATCTACGGAATTGAAGTTAAAATGTACTCACCGAACGTCCAACGAACGCCAAAACTGACAAGGGAGGAAGCCCGGTCGAAAAGCGACGCCAAAGCGAGAGGAGAAAAAATTCTCCGGGAAAGACGAAAGCGGAAAAAGAAAAAGAATAAAATCAAAAAAAGGAAACAACCCAAACAGGATATGGAAAAGACATGGGAGGCAACGCTGATCCTATGACGTCATGCATGTACGGGCAGCTGTTTCAGTTAGAGGCGCCTGCTCCAGAAAAAGAAGGAAAAAATTATTCGTAGCCGGTTTTTTCCCAGTCGTTTTTAGGCCAGCCCATTTTGTGGTCGCACAAGGAACATGCTTCGCGGATTGCACAACCCAGGAGTTTCGGTCGTTACGAGGAAAACGCGGAGGTGAATCATTTTTCTTCCCCGAAAAAAAAAAGAATGCTCACACTTTCCCTTTCCCCTTTAAATTGCGACAGGAACACGGATGGAATGAAAGTATTCGCTAGAGAGAATAAATATTTTGATCCAGAAATTCGAAAACATTTCTTTTCGAACTCGAAATGGAATCATTCTGGAATAGATGGTTTTCATGGGCTGTCATGCCTAATGTAGTCACTATATGCTACTGAATAGAAATATACCTACAAAGGTCAAATGTGCGGTCATGCATTCGACCGACCTCTACAGCATATCTCGTGATTGTGATGTAGTCATATAGTACTATATAGAAACCATAGGACGAAATTTGGCAACTTCTGAACAACGCCTTCTGCTACTGTATCTGAGCTAAGCAACCTCATAGCTCCTGGTGTGGCAAAATCAGACATTGCCTGTATTAGAGGAAAACAATTATTTGTGGGATGGGGGGGGGGGGGGGGGGTATTATAATATACATAATTCAGCAATATAAATTAACAGATTTACAGGCTATGTCAATAAATAAAAAATTAACTGAAGTGTGGTCGCTCAACTCGAGTTTCACATACCAGAAATTATTTATAAGGAGTATTTTTCTTCTTTTTTATACAAATTTTACATGAAAAATTTGTATAACTGGTCCAAGAGATCATAATTATGTTGCATTACCCTTGATTTTAAACAGCATGAAAAAAAATCTTTCGATTGATACCAAACTTGGCAATGTACCTCCTGGAATAACATCCTCCCGAAGGAGCTAATAATGTCAAGAATACGAAAATTGTATCGCGGCTATCTGGGTGAACTACCAAGGTTAGGAATCAATAAGCCATAAATAACCGCTTTTATGCGTGATTATGTCAAATTTTGTCTTTTGCTGCTATGCTAAGAAAATAAAAAATTTCGAAGTTTTCGCTCGAATTTCAAAAATATCTATCTGGTTCTAAATTTTTCGTTAACAAATCTGGATAAAAAGTGTCGTGTAAATCCATTAATATGTGTGGCAGCTATCGTGTATACAAACGTCAATCACAGAAGGACATCACTCCAAAAATAGTCAAAACGTGTTCAGGAGGTCCTAAAACATTTGGTATCAAAATCTCGAAATCGATAATTTTCATGAAAACAATGCTTTCTCTACACTATCTATATTCAATAGTATGAGAAAGTAAAAATATTGTTGAAGAATTTTTTTTTTTAAATTAAGTTTTAGCTGAGTATTTGTGCCATTAATAAAAATCCTAAATAAAATGTAAAAATGCTAAATCGTTAAATATTATCAGTTATCGTACGTGAAAGAGACTCGGAACTATAAAATACTGAAGCCTTGCAAAAGTACAGTAGAATGTTCATTTGTATTTTGTAGAGTAACACTAACATTTAAAGAAGAGACTCATGGCCTAAATGTCTGAAGTCCATTATATACTTAATTTATTCCTTACATATTTTAAGGAAAAGCAGACTATACGTAAGAAACAAAGCCCCATTTATTTTCGCAGGACATCGTTGTTGTTGTTGTTGTTGAGACCCAGACCGTCCGACCTACCAGAAAGGTGTAAGGTAACTGTTTGGACAGCCGGGAAGTGCCACCCAATTTAGACCAGAACTCAGTGGGGGAGGCCGTACCCTCCTTCCCCTACCACCAACCTCTCAGAAGGGCTTACGGACCCACATGTTTAACGTGATCGTACTCCGCATGAACACGGCGGCAGTTTTGGCAGTGGCGGCAATAGAACCCGTGCCTACCGAGTGCAATTCTCGCGCGCTAACCACTGGGCTACCGCGCCCTTCGCAGGACACCGTGGCACATTACAAATCAAGCAGAATACAGACATTCTACCCATACGGTGTATTCCGCGATTTGTAAGGACCAGTTGTGATTGAATTGGTTCAGATTCATAGGAGACGGGTTTGAATCCAAGATACAAGTGGAGAGCATCGTCGCATAAGCCCATACCTGGGCTACACCCCCCTCCCCCCCGTCCCTTTATTGTTTTGCAATATTTATATTTCTAAGTTGGTTTTTAATGAAAAAATAATGACACTTTTGTTAATTTTTCAAATTCATATAATTAATTTAGGATGTTGACCAAATGCTCTTAAAATTCCCTTTTATAATGTTAAATTCCAGCAATTTTCTGTCAGTGTCATGCCCTAGGCAGATGAAACCCCAATCCGACCCCCCCCCCCCCCCCCCCCCATCCTCGGTTAGATAACTCACATGGGCACTCATGAGCACTGCATGGTGTATGTATACATGTTCCTAGTAATTCAGAATTCACTTTAGACTGTAGCTCCTGATCAACGTAGCTCTCTTGTGCATGAAAATAACAGTAAAGTGTCAAAATAATTCAATCCAATCTGGCATCAGTCCAAAGAAAGTTTTCTTTAACAAGAAAACGTTTGGCTTCCTGCAGTATAGCTGGATTTCTTTTAGTCTACACAGCTGGGTGCATATTTTTTATTATGCAGATTAAATATGTTTTGAATTCGTAAGGTTTTAATCTTATGTACATATCAGGTTCATGGAGCGGATCCAGTGAGTGGAAGGGGGTCAGTATGATTGAGAAAATTTAGACTTTAATTTAATCTTTCACAAAATCAAGAGGGTTAACTTTTAAATCCCATACAAATTAAGACGTGACTTGTAAATGTCTAAACCAGAGAGCACAGGCAGATACAAGAATTTCTATGGGCTGCCCTGCATGTAGCCGTCTGTAAAAAATTTGCCGATGTACCACTTTTTCGGCCGACGCTGCAAGGTCGGAAGTAAGCCGATGTGCAGTGATTGACATGTGGCGTTGTGCTTGTAGACACAGAAAACGGTCATCCTGAGCAGTCGTAGCCCTTGGACGTCCACTTACTGGTCTTCGCTTAGCGAAACTGTTCCTTCATTTTGATACCGGTTCCACAGCTGGCAAATAATGCAACGATTGACATTTAGGACTCGGGCTACTTCCGACTGTCGCTGGCCCCCTTTGAGACACCCTATTATCTGCCATCGCATGGCGTCACTCAGGTGATCTCGTCTACTCATTTTTCAAAATTTGGCTATTTCGATTTTCCTTCTGGGATCCGTAACGCGGAGATACGGGCTCTGCACAAAACATGCCGTTTTCATACCTAATACGTTTCCTTGTTAAAAAAATGTTGGTATACAAAATGTTTTCTGCGAGCTAGTTTCCGCCTGCGTGCGCCTGTCATATATGTAAATTTGGGAGCTAGCTACCCGTTGTTTCTTTTGCCGAATATATTAATTTTTCCATTTGTTGCTTAACATTTTGAACATGAGTGTACGTAAATTTTGACGAAGAAAAGAAAAAGGCCAACCCCCATTACTCTAAGACAAACTCATTCCCGAGATATTGAAGTTTTGTAAAGTGGGGAACTAAAGATGTTTTTCCCTGTTGTGAAAAATTATTTAATGAAATTTCTTAAAATTGAGTAGTTACGTCCCTTGATATGTTTTGTCATGATTCGGGAAAATATAATCAACCCTTTGTTGCGAAATAGTCTGCACAGATCGTGAAAATGTGAAATAAAGACTAAAATTGCTGAAATATATTAATTACGTACTTATGCTTCATGCAATTTTGACAGTACAGCGACTAAGACTGACCCCATGACTCTAGGATGAACCGTCCTTGAGATATTTTAGTTTTTGTTTGAAATTTTGAAAGGCTGAAAACCTTAAAGTGCATTAAATTGCCAAATGAAACGAACATGCAATAAAACTGCAAATTGGATATAATATCAGAAAAGTATCCATATCATTTTCTACGAATAAACTCAATTTAATACATCATGAAATAAAGAAAATGAATTTGAATTTGTTGGGAAAGTCATGAACTGCCCAAGTCAGATATTTTTAAATAAGTTGGCTTTTGAGCAGGGGCGGCCCTACCATTGGTGCAAAGGGGTCTCCCGCACCAGGGCGGCACACTTGACGGGGCGGCACTTCGAAGGAGGGAGAAAAAATATATAAGGCATACGCAATAGAATCGTAATTGCCCAAAATACAATTTTATCCGAAAATATTTCCTTCTAGAAAATCCTAAAGACGATTCTGGTAGGAGATTTTCAGCCGCATATTATCAAAGGAAGATTTCGAATGGATAAATGATCAATAGAGACTGGCTTGTATATTCAGCTTCTAAGAATTGTGTTTTTTGTTAATATTAATTCTCCTTTAGCGCAAGAAGGATTTTCTGACTGGCAACATTTATCCAGACATTTAAGTCAACATGAAAAAAGTATTCATCATATTGAGTACATTACTAAGTTCGTTGACTTCAAAAGGCTTTTGAGCAAAGATCAGACTGTTGATTCTGATAAGAAAAAATTGACTAACCAAGAAAAGGCACATTGGCAGGAGATTCTTTTCAGAATAGTGCAAAGTATTAAATTTTTAGCCCAACAAAATTTGGCTGTCAGAGGTAGCAGTGAAGAGCTTTTTCGTGAACACAATGGCAATTTTTTAAAACTAATTGAAATGTTGGCAAAATTTGATCCATTT
The DNA here is from genome assembly GCA_951213105.1 of Amaurobius ferox. NCBI lineage: Eukaryota > Metazoa > Arthropoda > Arachnida > Araneae > Amaurobiidae > Amaurobius > Amaurobius ferox. The sequence continues at coordinate 131,479,642 of OX578145.1, forward strand.
ATTGCCGAACACGTCCAGCGTGTTCAAAGAAATGAAAAATATTCTTTCCACTACCTGGGACATAAAATCCAAAATGAGATATTACATTCTTTGAATTTGACATAAATGAATGAATCTTCTGAAATAAAATCTACTATCGTAAAACTTATAAAAGACAACAAGTATTATTCCTTAATTTTAGATTGTACTTCGGATTCTAGTCTTCAAGAGTAGATAACCGTAGTCATTAGATTTGTTATGTTCAACAATGTAAAAAACGAAGCTGAAATAAAAGAGCATTTTCTTGGCTTTTGCAAAATTGTAGATGTAACGGGTACTGGTCTAACTTCTTTCATCACTGATCATTTGGCGGAAAATGATCTCAAAATGGAAAATATTCGAGGACAGAGTTACGACAATGGTGCGAACATGAGAGTGGAAAACATTGGATTGCAAACTGAGATTTTGCAGAAAAGCTTTTTATCTTCCGCTCATTCCCTTAATCTGGTGATTAACGATGCTGAAAAAGTGAGTTATCAGGTAGTTAATTTACCTATTTCTCCTCTTCGACTAAAAGATGGGAAATTTTAATATCAAGATTTACCTTAAAAGCTATTTCAGATACTAGATGGGAAAGTCGGATTCAGGCAATAAAACCTTTACGATTTTGTTAACCTTTACGATTTGGTTAAGTGAGTGATAGCTTATCACAAATACTCAATAGTGGCGCATTTGAGCTACCTACAAAGCACGAGGCTCACTGTTTGTTAGAAAAATTAGAATCTTTCACTTTCGTATTTTCTATTGTTATATGGTATGAAGGCACTGTAGTATGAAGTGTTATCGCAAGTTAACGTTGTCTCCCAAATTATGCAAAATCCGAACACAGGATATATCAACCTGCATTGAGTATCTAGATTGTCTTAAAAAAGTTCTCATGGGCTACCGAGACAACTTTGAAGCGATTGCAAGCGTCGCATCTGAAGTTGCCATGTCTTGTGATTTAGAAGCTGTTTCTCCTTCTGAACAGTTTCGGCGCAGGAGAAAAAAGCAAAAAAAAACTTTGACTATGGATGAAAATGTGAATGATCCTAAATATAATTTCCGAATAAATTTCTTTCATGTTATAATTGATACAGCTTTAATTTCCATGGAAAACAGAAAATCATTATGCATTAACTTCAAAATCATAATGCAGTATTTGGTTTTTTGTTCAATGTTGAAACGATATCGAACTTGAAGAAATCAGAGCTTTTGAAACTAGCTTTGGATCTTGAATCTAAACTAAGTGATAAAACTGATATAAACTACCCTAAAGACATAAATGGTACGGAACTTGCAGACGAACTTAGTATAATTACCAGTTTTTTGAAAACAGAAACTTCGCCAAAAGATCTCGTACAATACATTTATAAGCATGGATTGACAGGGACGACTTCTCCCAACATTTCAATAGCATTAAGAATCTTATTAACGCTTTCTACATCAGTTGCTACTGGAGAAAGGAGAAAGGAAGGTCGTTTTCAAAACTAAGACTTATAAAAAACTATTTAAGATCAACAATTGGGTAAAAAAGGCTTTCTGATTTAGCCTTAATATCAACTGTGCATGAAATGTGTGATAATTTGGATATAAAAAAGTTCTAGAAAATTTTGCTAATGTAAAGGCAAGAAAGATAAAATTTTGTTAAACACTTCTTTCTCTTATCGTTTTCTGTAATAAAAAATAATTAAAAATATTTTTTACTTTGTTTCCGATAAACTAAGGAAGTGTGTTCAATTCCTTTGTTCCAGAGGAAAATACGTTCTTAGTCGGGGCGGCAAATTTTTTCTTTTTGCACCAGGGCGGCAAATGGCCTAGGGCCGGCACTGCTTTTGAAGGGGGCCCTGCCTTAATCTGCTCTGACTGCGCAGTCTCATCCTGAAACATCCATCCAAAAAAGCGAACTACGTCCACAGCTATGGGCGTTTAACAATAAGAATTGTTCTTTACAGATCGTGGATTCTGAGGCAAAACTTAAAATGCGGGCCCTAGAACGCTGGCTCGCACGGTTGAAACATCTAACCTGTATTAACTTTAAAAAATTTGGAGTATACGTCTCCACTGGATCTTCTCATAAATTTATATTCCATATTATAAACGTCAACTTGCTTCATAATCGTTTATCTGGAATGGTGGAAAATTTGATCTTTTTATTCCTCAAGTTGTTATTTAAAATACCAATAATGCTGAGTTTAGTTTAATTTAAGGCGACCACAATAAATAACAAATCGCCAAAGGAAAGGAAAGCTCTGAGGAAAGTAAAGAGATTATAAAATTTGATAAGGATTTGATCAGTTTCTTCTATATAAAAAAAACTGAAAATCTATCTGTCTCACCATCACGAGATAACGGATGTACCGAATTCCATGAAAATTTTATGGGTAGCTTTGGTAAGGACCCACTTAAAATTTAGGCGTTCGTCTGTCATTCTGTTTTCTCATTTTGAGCGGGATCCAATCGGTATATGAGCCCAAAATAAACCAGACTCAATCGTTAGTTGACTCTCCAAACTAACGTGACCTAATAGTTTTTGGAGTCCTTGTACAATAAATGCAATTCGAAATCGGATAACGTGTTTGTGCCACTATCTCTAAAATTTTGAAAGCTTTATATGCAAAGGCCGACGACAGAAACAAGGACAAACATACAGTACTGTGGGCATGCGCTTTGATGCTTTTCGCATGCCTGTAACAACTTTTTACAGGCATGCGAAAAGTTGTTGTTGCCTGCTCAAGGGCATAAATGAAAGATATATCTTTATTTCTGTCTCTAATAAGAAGACCAGAGATATGGTCTACAAGGAAGCTATTGTTTAATTGAAAAATTGCTATTTCCATAAATAAAGTTGTGCTTCTGTATGTCTTTTTATTATCTACGCAGGAGAGAGAACTCACTTTTTTGCTTTCTTTGAGATTTGGTATGAAATTTCAAAAAGAAAGACTCCAAACATAAAAATTCACCGCAAATTACGAATAAAGTTTCATTATACTGCATTCCATACAAAGAAAGGGTATATAGCTAGTTGTGCATATGTATGCCCTGCGTTGCCGGTATGTTTTACGCAATCGTTTTATAATGGACACTGTTTACTGAATTTTGCTTTGTGCATCTTTCTACACTCACGATTCAATTTCGATCAGTACACATCAAAATTTCAAAATAACATAACAAAACTTTCACTTTCTCTTACGATCGTATACACGGATTGCGCTCATTGTATGCTCGTCAACATAGAATAACGTGCCTCCAATTGCAGCGAAAAAAGTTATGTGCCACCATTCAAGCTGACGAGCGCATAATAAAAACGAAACTAGTCCATGGACATAGGCGCCGACTGCAGGGGTGCTCGGGTACTCGAGCACCCCCCAAAATGTTACCATTAACCAATTCTTTTAATTTAAAAATGATTTTGCAGAACGAACATTTCGCCTTCAACATCAAATTCTTTGTTTCAAAATCTATACTAGGGAAAAAAATGCTAAGCCACTTCTTTCACTCCCTCGTCCTTCCATAGAATTAGAAAGAACTGAACCTTCCAATGGCTCTTTTTCTCAGGTCCGTTTTTAAAGACTGGGGTTGTTAGCAACAGTGCTGCTTCACCCATGGTTCAATCCCATCCCATCTGTTGATCCCAGGACCCCATCAGCGACGGGAAACTTCGGCAATTCGATGGTGCATTTCATCAATGGAAAAAAAATTACAAAACGGTCACTCGAAAGTCGAAGGTATGTGAAAGGAAGTTAGTGAAGCAGGAGTAAAAGCTAACGACTTTCTTAAAAAAAAAAAAAAAAAAAAAAAAAAAAAAAAAAAAAAAAAAAAATCAAGAATTCGAATTTTTCTTTATAACAAGAATTGCTATTTTTGGCTTTCAAAGAGTGGAGACATTGAATATTGCTCTCCAGAAAACATCCTTGAACTTTCAAGATGCAAATAATTACATCAAAAGTGTAAGTCTATTCAGACTCAAAGAGAAGAAAATAATTTTGAGGATTTATGGGGAAAAGTAATAAAAAAAGGTGTCGAATTGGATTTAATAGATCCTGTCCTCCCACGGATTAGAATAATTGCACGAAGATTTGACGAGGGAAGTGATCCTCATCAATTTCAGTCACCTAAAGAAAGATATCGTCAAACTTACTTTCAATTAGTGGACAATGTCGTAAGTTCCCTAAAAACAAGATTTGAGAAAAAAACGATGGAACGTCTTTCCATGATTGAAAACTTTGCCCTCAAGTGAAGAGCAAATGGTATATTTTTACGGTTCGGATTTTTATGGCAAAAGGTTGTCCGGGATATGTGTCGGGACACAGTTAAGACGAATTCTGCAGAAATTAACAGTATATCCGATATAGTTGAATTTTTTGATAGAAAAGAAAACATTTCTCTCCACTCGCTCACACCAGAATTCTGTAAATTAAGAACCGAATATTAAAAGTTTGGGTTACATCCTGTACAGCTGAAAGATCTTTTTCTACTCTCCGACGACTCAAGATTTACTTGAGATCGACAATGAAGCAGCAGAGACTAAATAGCGTGGCTATTCTGCATGTTCACAAGGAGATAACTGCCAAACTGAACATGGATTTAATAGCAGACGAGTTCATAAAGAGAGCACAAGTCCGATTAAATGCATTTTGTATAAGTAATAACAGAAATCACTAGCAAATGAGAGTGCAAATACTTTTCTCATTTATGTTATTACGTTTTTTCAAGCCATTTGCCCCCCATCCTGGATTTCGGTCTGGAGCCCCTGATGGGGATATAAGTTCTGCATGGGTTTATGTTTCATCTTGATCAATTTTGCAAACACTGTTGGAGACATTTTAATTTTTGCCCCCCCCTCCCCCCCCGAAATTTTTGACGGTCGGCGCCTGTGTCCATGGATGCTGTTTTCTGCAATGAGCGCTCGTCATGACTATGGGACAGCTTCTAGTCGAGTTCGGAGAGATATGAACGGGGCCGTTGCAGATTGACCTTAACCTTTACTATATCTGCGAGTGGGTAATAAAGTCGGCTACATGATAGGAACAGGACTGAATAGGCCGGTCTCCACAGAGGGTCTCCACAGCAAAATTGTAGTATATAGCAAGTTTTTGGTTATTTAATGCTGATAACTAACTAATAATAATATATTAATAATAATATATTTTAATATGTAACAGAGTAATATATTTTTTTCATCATTCCTTGGTATTTTCTGCTACAGAGCCTCCTTTGTCATTTTTTGGATCCCAAGAGGCCAGACTTCCCACAATGATGGCTTCTACAAAGACCGTGGTATATTTAGTTTTCATGATCTCTACAAATGGGGCATATTCATCTTCGGAACTTTCACTCTCAAAGGGGACAGTTGCACCTGTGATGATAGCCCCCCCCCCCCCACCCCCTCTCGAGAACAAGATCAAACCTTAGCATAGATCCAGGGCCCTTTTGATTACAAAATCTGTTAAATTAAGACAAAACTCCAGCGTATTTTACATTAACATGTGCTCTTAAATACACATCTACTAAGCTATGACAATAGTGCAAACAGAACTCTGTGAATGACTAATCAAAATCTACAAGCAGGCCCAGTAATCAATACTTTATCCTCACTTACCACAGTCCATCTGCCACCAGCAGCGTGTGTCCTTAATGCCACTAGCAGTTCGTTTTTCCATGCTGACGAGCTAAATCGGTCCATTGATGCTGGTATCTACAGTAGAAACATGATCATAACTTTAAGAATATATATATAATCGGGTTCTGTGAGAGAATAAGTATCATCATTTCCCCCCAAAACTGTTCAAATTCGAGATTTTTATGAATAAGCACGTTTTAAGATTTCCTGAATACATTTAGAACAGTTTTGTAAAGATGCCCGTTTGGAAAAGGCGGAGGGGTATTAATCAGGTTTAGAGGCAATAACGTAAATACCAAATGCTCCTACCGATATCCAATTTCATATGTATATACATTATATGAAAAACTAGAACTAAATATAGAATTCTCAGTTACTCTCATGATAAGATTCGAGTTACTTGAATTTTAAGATTTTAACAGCATTAGTTTCTATAAAAAAAAAACACAATAATTCCTGAAAAAAGATTAGTATATAATATAGGGGCGGGAGGGATTGTTAACTTGTTAGGTAATAAAGATTATGTTAACAGAGATACGCCAAATCCATCCATAGACGACACGGAGCTGTTGCCAACTTAAAAAAGAAACTTTAAAAGAATGTTTAAGGAATATTTCAAAAGAATAACTTGAACACGAAATCTGAAAAAACCTTTTTTTCTATTCTAATAATAATTGTAATACAAACAGAGCTAAATATTATGGAATATAAACGTAAGAGATATCACACTCCAGATATCTATTACTATTGCCATTTGAGTTCAGACATACAGGGTTAAGATCCTTTCCACAAATCACGATAGAACTAGATCTCTATGAAAGCAAGTTGCTCGGCCTTAAATTCACCAAATGGCTAACTTTAACGATGCAAAATGCTTGTTAACCCCCTCACCCTACACACCAGTCATGATATTTTCCTTCAAATGACGCAAAGCCAGTTCTTTTCACCTAGCGCCTCATTCAAAAAGAAAGATTACTGAAACCCCCGCCCATTAGCCCATTGTTGAAATAACGATCTAGGTTCAATCGGAATCAACATCAGAAAATGATCGTTTTACCTTTTCTATAAAAATATATACTATACGTAAAGGGGAAGTATTGTGTTAGGCATGCTATGCTAGCATGATGGAAAAATCTAATATGGAGAGGGGACCTAATACAAAACAATTACCTTCTAGTAATAGTTCTTTTCCTTCATAGTTTTTTGGGATATAAAATAACCTTTTTGTTCAATGCAACCAGGTTACTAAATGAAAAAAACTATTCCTAGAAGACAATTGTTTTGTATACACCTCCTGATGATTTTACAATTTCATTGCCTTCTATTGTTATTCATTCTATTTCTTTAATTAGTTTGATTTCCTTCGGATTCACAGTTCACCTCAACCAATTTACATTTTACCGACTTCATTGAATTCTTAATCTAATATTCACTAAGAATCTTTTAATTTGTATCAGGTGATGTACAATGTCTCTTTGGATTCAATTTTAACTATTTTAGATAAATTATATATATATATATATATATATATATATATATATATATATATTAAAAAATACCGTAGCAATTTAAAAAATTCCTTACCTTTGTATTTTGATACTTTTCATTGACTTGTTGATTCGATATTTATTTTATTATTCGTTTTTTATTTTTTTCCATTTGCTTGAGGATTTGTTGATTTATACTTTTATTTCGTAAGCCTGTTAGATATTTGAATTTTCGTGTTACAGATTCTCACTTTTCTTTCATTGGATCTTCAAACCTTTTTTTCTTATATATATATATATATATATATATATATATATAATATTAAAACACCGTGAAATACTACATTACAAAATCATCTGAAATCACACTTAAAAGGCGCAAAGCTGCACTAAAAAGAGGATTAAAATATTGTCAAAAAGAAAAGAGGTATGGATGGAAACAATATACCAAAAGATGGCCGGGGGGAGTTGTGACCCCCTCACCCCGGTTAAGCATGCTTTACGTCGCGACAACACTCCCGGAGAGCCGGTACATTGCAAAAAGGAATACGAATGTATCAAATTATAAGATGTAAATATACATCATACAGAAACAAATATAAGATATAATTGTCGAGATCCAGCCCTATCGAAATTCATCTACAGTAAATGTTTGAAATATGTTAAAAAGTGTGTGAATAATGTTTGAAACATGTTCACAAGTATAAATTAACAAAATTACAAAGCTTCCACTTAAAGAAGAATTTAAATATTGACACATAATAGAACAATAATAACAAAGTCTATTTCTAAAACCATATACCTGAATGACAAACAATAGCATATTACATGCAGATGTACATCCCATATTGTGTCATACAAGACCATGCAAATTTGCTATAACGTATTATACATTATACCCTATTCAAGAGGTCCCATATCAGTTATCACACGCTTTACCTGTGACAATCCAGTATGTATATTGCCAACAGTTTTATTTAAATATAAACGGTAACTTTCGGTTACAGTTATTTTATAAAATTTGTAGATAATGTCACTTAAAAAATTCTTGGGAAAACCCTGTGAGATGGTGTTTTGTAGGAAACGATAATCGCATAAATATCGATCTTCCATTTTACTGTTTATTCTTTGACTACGTATTAATTGTCCCAGTATAATATTTCTAAAAACATTTTTGTGCATACACGAGTTCCAGTTTATGATATAATTGATTTTGAAGTGGAAGTCGTTGCGTTTATTGTACAAACAGAAACCAGTAGAACCTCCTGGTTGCTTGTATATCGTTATATCCAGAAAATTAAGACTTTTGTTGACATTATATGGAGTTTCAGTTAGTTTTAAATGTTGTGGATAGAAAGTAAAATCCATCTGATATTCTTCACATGGATATGCTACCAAAATGTCATCAACGTAGCGAATGAACAGAATTTCGTTTAATATATGTGTTCCATCTTCATATTTATTCAGATATATATCAGCAAGTATTGATGAACAACCACCCCCCATGGGTATTCCATGTAATTGTTTAAAATAAGATGTACCATCAAACAGTACAGTTTCGAACAAAACCATTTCCACCAATGTTTTAAATTTATATTTGTCAATAATCGACTGCAGATTGTATTTTTCGTATATCTCCATGACAATAAGGTATAAGTCCTTGATGTTTATATTTGAAAACAAATCATTAAAATCAAAACTTTTATAATACAAATTTTCATTAATTACATTTATTTTTTTAATAGCTTCTATACTATTACTAATAAAATATGCACCCTTATTTTTAATCTTAATCATTACTATTTTTAAAATAGATAAGAGTTTTTTGTTAGCTGTTGTCAAATATGATTGAAAACCATTAGTAATGGGACGAAATTTAACAGGATCTTTATGAAGTTTAGGTATTAAAGTAATATACGGAAAACGGATTTGCCCCATTCTGTATCCCAATTTAATGTATTTTGATTTAATGCGATTCTCAATTTCTGACTTAGATTGCTGTAAAGGTAGGTATACGCATGGATCGTGATAACTTTTGTATAATAACTGTTTATAAAGTAAAACACAAGTAAATGCATAATTTGTTGTTACCTTGTCGACGTATGTTATTACAAATTTTTTGTGTAAAGATGACAATGCATCTTTGCTATATCTATGTATTATAGTAGGGGTTACAGCATTATGATATTTTAACTTAAATGCCTTCCGAATAGCACACCTCCATTCTTCGAAGGTTTCAATAGGGATACTGTATTTCACTGCCATTTTATAAACAAATGCATTGATATTAGTTTCAAAAGATTTGTCTATCGATCGATAGTCATGCATTCTGTATTTAGTACCTAGTTCAAATATAGGTTTAAGTATTGATCCGGACAGTATTTCCAAGTCTCCTGTGATTACGTGACCAAATTTTTCGTTAACATAAGGTGTATACCGCTGACAATCACATTCAATAACGTTATCTTTAATACCTTTGCATACAGTATTATAATTAAAAAGGCTTCTACAAAGAGGTTTAGCATATTTATATGCAATTTTTATATTAATATTGACAGGTAATTTAAATTGATTTTTACTTAAAATATTTGAAAAATTTACATTATCGAATTTTTTATTTTTGTATGTAATTATTAGATATTCTTGATTTACTTTAATAGTTTTATTATCTTGTAAAGAAATATTTAATCTTTTGGCACGTAATTTTATAAGATCAATAAAAATAGCAGGAAGTGGTGAATCATTCACGAAACGATGTTTAAAATCAATTTCTGAACAGTATTTCCACAGATCCACAAGATAACGTTTTCTAATACCATAAGTGAAGTTTTTAATCCATGAATGTGGAACATCGTTCATTTCTGTAATATTTTTTACAAAAGACACGAGTTCAGTAATAGCATCATTAAGTTTCAGCTTTATCTTTCTTCCAGCCCTTTTATGACGTCTAGAAATACCATTTCTCACTGTATTGTCATAATTCTCTATTACAACTGAAGAAACAGGATTTTGTATATATTCAAAGTTGTATTTCACGTTATATAACATAGAATTTAATCCGTATGGATAAATAGTATTATGTTTTTGTATATAATAATTTTCCCACCAAAGGCGATCTTTCAAGTCTACTACTATATCCATAATAGTAACCTGCATGGCTTCAACACCATGTACGCCAAAATGCCTTATTTCAATTGATGTCTCATTGGCAGGATTTTTTTGAAATTTATAAATTTGACTGCGATGCAAGTTGACTCTAATATTGAGACTATTTTTGGTCTGTCCTATGTACTGAGATCCACATTTAGTACATTTAATACAATATACGCTGTTGTATACCTTACAAAATACGTAATAATTACGATCATTGCTCATTATTTGGGGGTCTGCCATTGGGCATAATTTACAAAGTGAAGAACTACATCTTCTATATTTGAAAACAAATTGATTATGTATTTTTGCAATTTTGCAATCTTTATTCTGATCACACGAATTTACGATTTTTTTGTATTTCTCACTCAGAGATGATAAAGGCTTAAAATATCTGTCGATTGTATTTTCCACAGGGTTACTGTATGACGATTGGCTAGTTCCCCCACAACTAGTCAACCGAGCTATCGTTGCACAAGCCCCGCTGCACACGTTGCACAAGCCCCCCCAAGCCGCTTAGCCGTCAAAGACGTTGCCCCAGCGCACCAGTGGGGGTAGGAACACATCTCGCCCAACAACACAAACATCCATGTTTTACGTGGGACTCGAACCCACAAAGTGGCGGCCGATCAATCGCTGGAAACGCTCGCCTTGACCGTTCGGCCACCACTTCGACTGAAATGAGCCAACAATATGCGGTGTCTCCCGATGCTGCTTAACTTCGGTGATCTAACGGGAACCGGTGTTTTCAGCACGGTACAGCCGTTGGCTTATATTTAAAACTATTAACATCTATATATATAAAGAAGAAAAGCATGTATGTATAATCCACCACAACTGGTGAACGGCTGAACCGAATTTGATGAAATTTGGTGAGTAGTCTTGAAATCGTCCACTTAAAACATAGGCCATGTTTCGAGTTTCTACGGCCAGTAGTTCTCGAAATATTAGTGAAAAGCGACCATTCCGTTTGTATCATCATCACGGGAGAACGGCTGAACCGAATTTAATGAAATTTGGTGGGTAGCTTTGAAATAGCCTTCCATAAATTTAGTCCAAGTTTTGAGTTTCTAAAACCTGGGGTTGTCGAGATATTGATGGAAAACGAAACTTTTCCTAGGAGTTCTACTCTCTAACTCCATGATTCCCAATAAAAAAAGATTGGGAAGAGATGGTTTAAAACGTGAAAATCAATTAAATCTCTGAGTTTTATGGGAGTTTATTGAACGTATTAGCCACTTTTGAAAATTACAGGTTTAAAATATGAATTTAAATGGAAACTCTATCACCATAGTTTATTTCTCATAGGCGTACGCAATAACGAAAAATATTAAGATAATCACAAGAAAGATCAATCATGTATAAAGCATTGATTATGTGTGAAAGCCCCAGGCCGTCCGGCTCGTCCAGAGGACTTAGAGCAGCGAGATGGACGACCGGGAAAATGCATTGATTATGTGTGTGTGTGTTGAAACACTTTCCAACTTTAATTTTATTTAAACATCTCTAAAATTCGATACATTCAGCGGTAATATATCACAATACTGCAATAATTAATTATATTTGAACATTTAAAACTTCATCGAAAAAAAAAAACGAACTTTATTCAAATGACGTTATCAAAATATAAATCGCCTGGCTCTCTGTTGTTATTGAGACCCAGACCGCCCGACTTACCAGAAAGGTGTAAGGTAACTGTTTGGACGGCCGGGAAGTGCAGCCCAATTTAGACCGGAACCCAGTGGGGAAGTTATACACAGGGACCGTACCCTCCTTCCTCTACCACCAACCTCTCGGAACGACTTACGGACCCATATGTTTAACGTGATCGTACTCCGCGTGAACACGGCGGCAGTTTGGGTAGCAGCGGGAATCGAACACGGGCTTACCGGGCGCAATTCCCGCGCGCTAACCACTGGGCTACCGCGCCCTGCCTGGCTCTCTGTATAAAAGCAGTAAATATTTCATTCATACATTTTTATGTCATTCATCACAGTACTACAATAATTTATTCTACTTAAAACTTAAGACCATGGAGGCCAAAGTAATTTAACTCTATGCATAAAACTGCATCGAAGAAGTCTGCCATTAAATCGTCTGCTTCTCTACATAAAATCAAAGAATGTTTCATTCATATCATCTATATTGCAGACTCCTGAGCAAAATAATTTTGCGTTAAAGAAATTCAACAATTCTTATACAACTCATCTTACAGTCTAATCAGTTTACATTCTCTATAAGTACAAATTAAGTTTCGTTGTAGAAATAATCAAAGTTCGATGATCATTTAAACTCAAATACATTGTAATTGTGTTGTTTCAGAATACAGATGCACAAAAATTAAACAAAAATAAAGCGGTTTTAGGACGGATACGACACTAAATATAAATTAAAAATAATTTTAAAAACAAGGATTTCGACACAAGATGGATGTCATATTTTATTTTGAAGTGGGTCACGTGATCTCTTCATATAAAGGGTTTAATTATTATTTTAATTGTTATCTAAAAAAACTACTGAATATATTTTGCTGAACAATTTTTTATATATTTTATGGGATAATTTGAATATTTCCTAAAACTTTCGAAGCAATTTGTGAATTTTAAATTCGCTTAAAAATGTTCGAAAAATTAGGTCTCATAGGGTTCAATGTATTTCATTTTTTCAACCCGGGTTCAATCCAAAACTTATTGGGTGATATTATTCATTTATATCCGCGGACAGTCTGAACAACATACTAAAATTTCATTTTGATAAAGTCATTTCTGCGGCAGTTATCGTGCTAACGGACAGACAGAATGAACAAAGTTATAAACACTTTTCAACTATGTTATAAAGTGTTAAAAATGATTATTTAATTATCAGTATTTTATGAGGAAGATTCTTTCTTATGCATCTATGACTTATATAATGCAATGATTTTTTTTTGTTACATAATGCAATAAATTTACATCTTTCACAGTGAGAAAACAATGTATAAGATTCATGTTCCGGTGTAATTTTTATCACAGTTTTGCATGGAAAATCCCGAGAAACGTCGGGTAATCGCTGCTAGTATTTTATAATATAAACTCAAATTAACAGTTTTATATTAATTAAAAAATTATTTTTGCTTTATTTTATTTTTTATCACATACAAAATTTAGGGGCCCCTTAAAATTTGGGGACCCAGGATCATGGTCCCGGAGGTTGGTGCGTTAATCAAGCCCTGTTAGGAGTAATTACCACGATCCGTTCTCGAGATTACAAAAATCTGATTTTGCCCACAGGGAGCGCGACTTCTCGAAAGAACTGAGCGATTCCTATGAAATGAATCGCTAACTAATCTCCCACTGTAATTACCCAAACTTCCGTTTCTTGGTATTTACGAACTTACCAAGGATGTTTGTTCGCATCCCGGAATTTCCGGAAAATTCGGAAACCTGAAAGCCAGCATAACGGAAGCAGAACACCAAATGTGTTCATTATATTTGGCTTTTCTCGCTTTAATTAAATAGAATTTGTTTCATGCGTCTTCAACTTAGGATTTCGGAATTAAATTTAATAAAGATCAGATTCAACTACTGGTTTACAAAAAGAGATCTGTTCTTGACAAAGACTGTTTCAACAAATAATGATTCATATGCGAAATTCCGCGTTTCCCACTGTACTTGCAACAAACCGAACTTGACATTAAAGTGGTATGGAGAAAATTATAAATATTCGCTAAGTTTTACAGTCCATCTGATAAATTCTTTTAATAATTAAAAACTAAAATTATGATGTACTAAACCGATGGTTTGAGTTTCAAATCAATCGATTCCTTCGGTTACAACTCAAAATTATATTTTGGTCTTTCATATTTCAATAATAAAAGCATTCTAAAGCAATATTCAACATGAATTAAGTTGCTATGGGAACCTTCTAGTCAAAGTAAGCACAATGGGCGTATTGAACACAAAATTGTGTAATTAGCTGGTCATAACCAGCGTCGGAGACATCATAGGACCCCAGCCCTCATTTATGCATGAAGACTTTTTCTTCGTTCATTAGGGAGCCCTGGGAATCTATTTCCCTCGGGGGCCCTTAGCAGACACTGCTCACAGCGTCCACATTAAAATCAAGTTAGCCTTGCCGCGAGTTGCGTCTTTTATATGTACAAGGAATTTCAAACTATCAGTTGCATGTATTAATTATACAACTTTAATTGTTCTGGAAAATATCCCTCATATAGCTATGGAAATCTGAAAATTCAAGCAATTCGAGTTCTAATCGTGTGAAGTACAATTTTTCATACAATGCAGCTGCACATACAAATTCATAACGTTACTTGCATTGTTCATGAATTGTCGTATCAGCTCTCTCCTCCACACGCATAAACATCTTCCATAAAGAGTTCGAAATTGTCTGAAAATTTCTTTCGTTAAAATCGCGAATTCGAAAAATTTCATTTCCTATACAATACAGGGCCGTCAATACAAATTGCGGGCCTTCTACAAACATATATCCCTTCCCTCCCCACATATTTTATTTATCCCTCTTTGTGAATTTTTCATGTCTTTTCCATTCTCAAAGAAAAAAAAAAGGGAGGGGGAAGGTCCGGGCTGCTCTGCCCTCCACTCGAGTGGTGTATGGGCGGCCCTGTGCAATGGTATCCAGTATGAGAAGATAAAAATGATTTCATATTACGAAAATATGAAGAAATACAGCACAAACTTTTCTTGTATAAATCGTTGTTATTTGTTAAAGAGCCATCTTCCGAAATGAGATCGCTATTCTCTCTATAAAAAATATTTCGTTAATTGGGAACCTTCTTCGCTCTTGACTGGTGCCATCTTGGGTTTCTAGGACCAAGAATTGTCTATAATTATATATAAATAAAATTTAAAATATGTTTGTTTGCATATGTGTGTGTGTGTGTTTGTATCATCATCACGGGAAAACGGATGCACTGAATTTTATGAAATTTTGTGGGTAGTCTTGAAATAGCCTCACTTAAAATTTAGTCCATGTTTGGAGTTTCTAGGACCAGGGTTTGTCGAGATACTAATAGAAAACAAACTTTCTCTAGAAATAGCATTATGCAGATGATATATTTTCCACAAATTTATGTGAAGAAAAATATATCATGTTGCTTAGCAACAGAATTAAATTCAATGTGTTTATACAGATGAATTTTATTAAATATTTTCTGATTAAAATAATAAAGAAATATATATAAAAATAAATTTTATCAGAATTTCATTTTTATCATTTTTGACTGGATTCTAACAATTATGACCTTTGGGTTTAAAGATTATGGGAATTGTTAATATTTTCAATTTCTTTATTCTTCAGATCTGCCTGTGAATACTTCTTTTTAGGAGAATTAAGTTAAATATTTTAGATGTTATTTAGAATACTATAGGAATTTGCATATAATTATGAATTTTAAGTTTCTTTATATATTTTGAATTATACTATACATACTATCAGTATAATTCAAAATTTAATAATTAAAATGTAAAAATACATAAAATACATGCAAGAACACTTACTATGAAAATTTAGCTTCACATAACAGTAAAATGGATTCATCTTGGTTCTTTCTAATGAATACATCTAAAATATGTATAGGAAGTTATGGTATATAATTAAAGAAATGAACACTTAACATCATATTAATTTTTCAAAACATAAAAAAAAAATCTACTTGAAAATAAAACACTAAACATAGTTTTATATTACATAATATAACATGCTTACTTTTTACAAATCACTAATTTCTTTATATTACTATGTAGGCTTAGAGCAAAGCTAACTTGACACTATTGTGAAAGCTATATGACTGCCTATTGATTCAGTCTTATCTTCATACATCCATTATGCATACATTGACTAGATGGTTACCATAGTAACAGAATCTCTTTTGAGTATTTTAGAAATATTTTTTCTTGAACAGTGGAAAATATGAGTAGAATTTTGAATACTTATTTCAGAAATTGATTGAATAATGTTAACTCAAACCACTGGTTTGATATATGAAAATTTTGTTTTAATAGAGTTTGATAAGATAGCCAATTCAATTATGGTTTACAGTTTTCTATACCTGCCTACTGTCAAGTTAGTTTTGTCTGAGGTGAGTTAAACATGGAATGACAGAACAGTGTTTGTATTTTATTAACACACATACAGTACTTGTATTTTAAATATAAATAAAATAAAGGTATTTCAAAATATGAAATCTAAAAACTTCTAATCTAAATGGATTGTATTAAAAAATTGTAAACTGTTTTTTCATGATGTATTTATGTAAATTGTTCTCAGTTGCATAGGGGATGATATGCAGAAATGAGCAAGTGTTTCTTATTTAACTTAACTATTTCGTAAAATTAATAATTATCATCATTACAAGTATAAAAATCATCAAATAATTAAATTTTTATGTTTTATTAATTGCTCCATTACAAGGAAAGTACATTGTTTTATTAATTGTCTGGTTAATCTCAGCAGATAACATAAAAATGACTTCATTTTAATCTACAGAGTTCCCCCAATGTACTTTCCTTGGCAACATGGCCATATCTGGCTTTTTCTCATTGAAATTTATCACAACCTTTCTTGTTCAGTACACATTATAATGTGTATACTTAGAATTTACTAACGGAGATGCCTGGCATTACTAGTGACTTAAAAAATATGAAAATTCTATAAGCATTCTAAGTAATTTTACATAAAGAATTATTTTTTTTTCTTCTATAAAGTATAAAAAAAGGCTAAGTAAGAGAATCTCTGCTCCTTTTATAGAAAATTAATTTCAAATTCAAATCTATAAAACTGAAGAATTATTATGGTCCCCATTGCTTACCAATTTACAAAATATTTGAAGTCTGATCTTCATATGCAAAGAGAAAGCAGTTGAAATAACTAGTAACAAAATATATTTCCATAATATTATTTTATTCCATTGCAAGAATTGAATACACATAATTGGAAATATCTTATTTTGGATATTTTTAGTAATAATAGAACAAATAACTTATCAAATTGAGAATATCAACAACTCTTGTGATCTTATTTATTCAGTTTTAGTAATTGATAAAACACACTTAAAAATACTATAAATTGATAAATTTATTTAACATTTTTATTGTTCAGTTTGGGAGCAATAAAATAAAAATGGTCTGACTTATAATTTGACTGCCTTATTTAAATATTTTGGAAATATAAAAACAATGTATTTCTGTTGTTCCAGAAACAATAATAATGTTTAGATTAAATAACTTAGCAAGTTGAAAATATTAGCAATTCTCACAATTTTATTTCTAATGTTTCAACAATTCATAAAACACAATTAAAAAATATCATAAATTGATAAATTTATTCAACATTTTTATTATTTAGATTGGAAGCAATTAAATAAAAATCTTCTTATAATTTGACTTCTTTATTTAAGTATTTTAGGAGCATAAAAACAATGTATTTTTGTTGTTAAGCAAAATCAATTAATTTCTTCAAATAAAGTTTTAGCAAAATATCAGCTGCCAAATGTTGATTCTAGGGAAAGGAACAATTTTCTAAATATTTCCACAAACCTTCTCGGCAACTGAACAACTGGTGGTTATATGTTATAATGGTTTCTCTTTACTAATTCCATTCAAGTACACTCCAATAATGTTGCCGAAAATATTGTCATTGGTTCCTGATTGTGTAAGACAGAGGAAAGAGAGAGATTGTATAGATAAGAACTAAATGTTGCCAAAGTGGGGATGCTTTACAGATAATTTACTAAAGAAACTGCAACATATTAACATTAAATTTACATTAGGAAAGTCAATGGAAGCTAACAAATGCAACTATCAATAATCAATTATCTGAACTTGTATTTAATGGCTATAAGCAACCATTGTTGTTATTCAGTGATCATTGTCATAAGTGTTATTCAGTGATCATTGTTAGCGCAGTAATTTTATCGCAGGGGGAAAAAGGCAAAATTTTTGGAATGGATACAGGGAGTGAAATTTCACGAGAATTTTGGGGATTGAAGATTTACACTAACATTTCTAAAAACGTCTACCAGTTCTGAAGCAGTAATACAAGTAGCAACTATGCAAAAACTAATACTTACATTTATAAACCATTCAAATTTTGGCAATGTTATCAACACTGTTATTGTACATACACAGATTTTCTTTTTTAATGCAGTGTATGTTGTTGTACTGTAACATGTTTTTAATTTTAAAAAAGAATTGTTCGAAAATGACACTGTTGGTGTATTGACAGACAGAGGATGATGACTTTATGTAGATAAGAAAATGATTTTTTTTTTCGTATTCCAGAAATCTATCAAACCTTTGCTGACATGAAAATCATTTACACTCGCCTTGTACAAGTGAAAAAGCAAACAAATCTTCTTTGTCTAAAAGGTTTAAAGACTTGATATTTTCAATATTTGTAAAATTTTTGAAAAAAATGCTAAAATTCGCAAAAGAATCGTAAAAATGTGTGCCATAAATCAATAATTATGATAGAAATTAGGCAATAAAAAAACAAATCTTACTTCATGAATATATTTGACATTCGTGAAATTTCAGAAACTTCCCTAAAATTCACAAAACCAAATTGAGAGAATTCATACTGATAATTACTGCCCTAACCATCATCATAAATGTTTTTTCAGTGACCATCACCATAATAACTATGTATTGACTAATAGGTAATTGGACTAAAGCACAACTATATTGTACAACACTGACAATCTGTTTGTGAACTGTGGATAATATGTTGAACATTATATCATTGTTTAAAAATGAAACTTTTACAAGTATCAGGCAATGTTTTCAATGCATGAAATACTTCACAATACTATTTAGTGTGTGTACAGATCTATTAATATCGCATAATAAATTGAGTTTGTGAACTGTTTTATATTTTTACATTTATTATAAAATATGGCAGATATGGCTTTGTGAAGGACTTTTTAAGTAAGAATTAAGATATGCAGAATTTGAGTGTGAAATTAAAATTAAATAAAAATAAATATCCAATACAAGATGGAACATTTAAACTAAGATACCTGTTACAAAACATAATTTTCATAAAGACAAAAAAGAAAAAATAATATTAAAGCATATAGTGAATAACATTTGCTTTATATATAAAGTCCAAATACAAAATACATTTGGAATATTGAACTTAAAAAATCATTCTAAATCTAATGATTATTCAAATTAAATATCAAACTGAACTTTATATTAAAAAAATACTGTTCGAATGCAAAATATCATAAAATTTAATTGCAAACAATATTTCATGCATGTCACAAGTGTTATAAAAATGTATGTATTTATTGATTTGTATATACTGCATTATTTATTAAATAAAAGGAAAATAAATGAAATAGCAAGGTACTTACCCAAATTCTAAAATAAAATCTTCATATCCATATAGACATCTTTTTGAGTTTTGAGTAATATCAAAGTGTTTTTAAATAGCTTTGAGTCCCAATTTTTCAAATTAGATTTTTTATTGTGCATAATTTCATTTATGACAGAACTTAATTTTTAAATCAAAGACAAATAGTTTGCAAATTCTGATAAAAATTTTGGTGAACTTGGAGTGTCGAAAGCCCAGGCCAGCCGACTCGTCCGAAGACTTAGAGCATCAAGATGGATGGCCGGGGTGAACTTGGAGTGTAATATGCCTTAGTAATAATTTAAATATTATAACAATGGATGCTCATCAATTTCATTAAATCATTTCTAAAATATATATTTCAATCCTTTATACTTTATTAAATTCAAATATTTAAATTTTAAATACTTTGGAATTTGAATTTCCAGTATATGAAAAATTTTGTAACAATGAAATAATAGGAAATAAATATAGAATAATTGCACATTGATGGAATTATTCTAAGTAAATAAAGGTGTATATATATATGTGTGTGTGTGTGTAATATGGTAAGTCGGGGTGAAATACCATAGTTAAGAAATAAAAACAAACTAATAGTCACAATGCGGAAGTTTTGCAAGATGATATTTTAAGCTTTTACCTAGCAGTGCTGAATATTGTCATCCTTAAGATATTGACATTTAAGATATTGACATTTATTGATTGTAAGATATTGACATTTTATTATATATTTACACTTGCAAAACTGGCATAATATCCCTATACCTGGGTAAGATGTCACCTGTAATAGAGGAAGGAGCAAAGTACTGTGAAGAACATGCAGCACACAATAAATGAAGTACAATATAAAAATATTGATTTACTTTTCCTATTAATAATTGGTAAACATAATTTTCTTGGACATTTATTGGAATTATGAGTATGAGATAAATTTTAGTATTAGCTTCACCTGGTCACAAATATTGTTATAACAATTCTTAGCAAATTAATTATATAAAGGAGTGTTATTTTATGCACTTTTTACAGTAATCAATGCTATTTTCACAATCTTCAAGTACATTTATTGCTGTTTTAGATATATATTTAGCGAATATTATGGTATTCATGATATTTTAAAAACTAAAATTTATTATAAGAATACAAAAATTGTACGTCAGTATTTGTTTAAATAAAATAGTCTGTGATACTAATGATGTTTTACCTGAGGTGGCATCTTACATTAGTGAAGAGAAGATGTTCTCTCTGATGAGTTACACATGGATGTCATAGAAGAAGCAACTATTCGGATCATGAGACAGATATTTCATGTTGTTTCAAAATATGTTACATGAATTTACTTTCAATTAAAAATAATTATAAAATATTTTATCAAATGAAATATTATAAAAAGCCAATTTACCACTTGAATTCAACAGATTCTTCACAGATTCTTCGGATTTCATATGATAAAACTAGAGAAGCTTGCATGCATCATTCATTGTATGAAAAATCTGACATTAAAAAGTACTACCATTTATCAGATAATGAATGAAATATTAACATAATAGTATCTTCGACCTACTGGCATCTCACTCCAACTTACTTTATATATATAAAAGTATGAAAGTAATATTTTTAATATTTAAATGTCTTTCTGGTTGTACAATATACCAATCACATATTAGCCCATTACCTGGTATAAATGTTCATATTATCTTTTATGATTTTTGGAAAATTTTGCTTTTTGGTGGAAACAAAATGGTTTGTTTTACTATGAAAATAGACAGTTCCATTTGTGCTGATTATTACAATATTTTCAATTTAGTATCAACATATGAATTAGTTACATAAATATAGCGCCAAAAATTCTTTAATGTGAAAAACAAAGAGTGTTATTGTAGATGTCAGTTAGTATGGAAAAAGAAGTTCATTTCAGTGTTCAGTGCACAGGGGAATAAAATATAGATACAATGTAGTGTGTCCCCATCCCCCCTCCAAATGATTCCTTTGCAATCTGATAGGAAAGAATTATTGTTAGTAATGTAACAATAAATTTGGGAACATATTCTGAAATTAATATTATTATTATTATTAGTATTAATTCTAGAATACATTTTCATTTGCTTACAGAGAAACAAATGACTGTATGATTATTTGAATTGCAAAAGTAAATTCAAATCATGGAAATTTTTAAAGAAAGCATAAATATAAGTACTTTGGTCATGGTAAGAATACTTTTATTGAAACATATGAATTGTATTAGCATATAATCAATGTATTAAAAATTTTATTCTAAATGATTATAAAAAAATTTATTATAAATATGTGTACACATTTACACCAACCAAAATATTTACATAAATTCCACACATCTATATGGTGTACAGAAATAAATACTTTTTAAAAATAGCATGAACACATCTTATGTACATAATATTAGAAATTACATTAAAGTTCGTTTGAATAGACAGTCCAGTTATAAACAAAATATGATAAGGCTTTGAAGACAATATTATCTAATTGATAGGTAACAACTGCACTATGTAGAATTAGTATATGATTATTTACTGAATCTAGAATTGCACTGTGTACAAAACAGTTTGTAAATTATTGGCTGCTTTTTCATATAGTAGAAAACAAAAGACAAATCTAACTCTTTCATTCTTGCACATACAGTCATGCTATATTAATTTTATTTTCTTTGGAATCTGCATAACTTAAACATCATTTGTTAGAGAATTTCTTGAAATTATTTTATCGCATTTTGAAGTAATTTCTGTTTTAATAGCTTTTCGTGTAGATACATTTTACTTTTATTCAATTGTGGTAAATAATATCTCATATGTCTTTTATTAATATCAATATTTTTCATTCTTTACAAAAAAATAAACTTTTTATATTTACCACAAAATATTATGAATAAGTTTATTTTTAGTCCAACAAAAAGTTTGTATCAATGTTTTCTTGTCCAAATGTACAAGTTTTCTTGTACAAGTGTTTACATTGTCTACATAAATCTGCATGTCATTTGCATATGTTTTAGTATGTTTTCAACAAGATAAAAGCTGAAGGTTACTTGTTAGTCATTCTCTGGGTTGAACAGATCATAATTTGACAAAAAAAAAAAAAACCTTAATAGGCATATACATTAATATGTCCCCTAAGTTTTCATATTGCATATACATAACTTCTAGTATGTTTTCCATAGAATTAAAGTTCAGGGTCTATTGTTGGTCTTTTCACAAACTTAGCTTTGAGTTGTGAACATTTTGATCTAATAAACTTAATAGGAGTAAGAATCATTGTGTTGTAAAAATGGCATGCCCTTATATAGACGTTTCAATGGACAGCATAATAAAATCAAAATATATTTTTTTTTATACTAACAACTGCTTATAAAAAAATATATCTAATTTCCAGGATATTATACAGTTGCAGATCATAAAACATTGATTATATTTCATAGATTGTTGTAAGAACTCAATCTTCATTTTGTTTACACTGGTGGTTAAGTGTCTAGAAGTAAGTCTCTTCTAGGCACTGTACTTGTGGTTTCTAACCAGCAATTTACTCGAGTATTTACAAAGTTGTATCAGAAGATTTGTGCATAGTATTCTGAAGTGGTGGATATTTCTTCCAAAAACAATTATTCTAATGATAAAAATGCTTAGACAGATGAATTTTTTTCCATAATGATTTATTGACTTAATAATTAATGCCTATTTCTTGCATAATACTTTGCTAAAACTTTATTGGCATAAACGGCAGTAGGAGAATATAGATTATGAATACTGGATTATTAAGAATAGGGTACTCCTCTTTTCAAATAACAAAAATAAGGACTTTTTAAGGATTCAAAATGAAAAATAAGGACTTTTTAAGAACCTAAAATGCATTTACACATGAATTTTTAACTTGGTTCAAGAAGGGTTTTATACAACAAAAATAATAAAAAATAAGGTTATAGTAATATACGCATGGCAAACCAGTAGTTGGCAACAATTCTATTTTTTTGGTAATTGCACATATTTTAAATTGCCTATTTTATCCTGAAATTGCTATTTTTCCAAAGAAGGGGGGGGGGGGGGGGGGAGATGCTGATTTTTATTACACTTAAGAAAAAAACAAAATAAAAATATATGACATTAAAGTGATTTCTACTAGTATACTAGTATGTATGGTAAGGGCTTTCCTTGTATGTAAAAATATCTAATTAAAAGCAATATATCTCTCTATATTAAAAGAAAGTAGCTGCCACTGCCGCCACTGTTTGACAAATTTTGCATTTCTCAAGTTTCTATGTGACGTACAGCAAAATCCATAGCATATAAAATTATGGAAATTGGTACATTTGTAAAGAAATATTAGGGGAATACACTGATATAAACTGTTTTTCGATTTAAAATTTAGTTTAGGAAATATTTAATGTCAAAGTCAAAGGAAGAGTTTTTGAGCTGCGAGTTTGAGTCCTGAACAAACTAACAATAGAAGGAGCTCCAATTTTTCTTGAAATGTACCTACATATTTGAATTTTTGTAGGTCGGAGCCCTTTTTTAAAATTTCGGTTTAGTTAATGAATTATTCAATTTATGCATTTCTGAAGTGAAAATTTTCCGTCTCTACGGGTGAAGATTTAAATGGTCGAGATGATTGCTAGCTTCTTTCTGATTGGTTTTTGACAGAAACATTACAAAATGGGCGAGGACTAAGTTATTGAAGCATTAAAAACTTTAAAAGCTAGATCTTTATTTTTAAACATGATTACAATGTTGGTAGTGTACTTTAAAAAGTGTGAAATGTTGATAATCATATAACGATCGTTTATTCCGACAAACAAACTGAGCGTTTCGTAACCATTATTGTCATGAATATCAGGATGTCATTGTTATATTGCACAACAATTAAATGTTTTATTGCTGTAAATATCTCTATACTAAAAGCGTAATGAAATTTTGCTGTTTCTTTCTAATACAGTTAGCTATCCTTCTTAATAGCATGCAGCAAGAAAAGATTCATGATGCAGGTTCAGCGAGCGCAAGGAAGTAAAAGACGAAGCCTTCCAACACACGAAGTGATATTCTTTGTTGGCGAGTGTATTGATTTGGGAGCTGAGCTTGGTAACATTGTTCACGAAGTTAAGGGAGTTGATGAGCATCAACTAATAATGAGACGAAGCCTCTACATAGACATCACATCTGCAATTAAAGAGTAGCAGTCAATGGAGGGCAGAGTCCTGGAATCCTGCAAGCATCAGTGAGCATCAGCAATTTGGAGGCGAAGCCTCTTGACTAGTGATTCGGAATATGGGGCTAATGAGCAGTAGCCAATGGAAGGTGGAGTTTCAGGATCCTGCGAGCATCAGCGAATATGAGACACATAGGCAATCGTGTGAGCCGTTCGAATGAATGGCATCCAATGGAGGGCAGAGCCCCGGGATTCTGAGAGTGTCACTCAGCATCAGCGATTTGGAGGTGAAGTCTCCCAACTTGTGAATCCAGATACAAGGTTAATGAGCAGTAGCCAATGGAGGGCAGATCCTCGGGATTTTACGAGCGTCAGCGAGTATGGAACACGTAAGCGATCGTGTGAGCCATTCGAATGAATGGCATCCAATGGAAGGTGGAGACCCAGGATTCTGCGAAAGTCAGTGAGAGTCAGTGATTTGGAGGCGAAGCCTCCCAAATCGTGAATCGAGATCTGGGGTTAATGAGCGGTAGCCAATTGAGGACAGAGCCTTCAGATTCTGCGAGCATGAGCAAGTATGGGACACGTAGGCGATCGTGTAAGCCATCCGAATGAGCGGCATTCAATGGAGGGCGGAGCCCCTAGATTCTGCAAGCATCAGAAATTTGGAGGTGAAGCCTCCTGACTCGTGAATTTAGATACGGGGTTAATGAGTGGTATCCAATGGAGGGCGGAGCCCCAGTATTCTGTGAGCATCAACCAGCACATGACATATAGGCAGTCGTATGCGCCGTCCAGACTGCAAGAGATAGCAAAGCGAGTTCTAGGAGTGGTGAATGTCAGTTAACAAAGACGGTATCCATTTGAATATTATACCTGCATAGCAGGGGGGCAGCACAAAAGTGCTAGTGAACCAAGCATCAGCGAGTAGGAAGCGAAGCCTCCCGATTCTAGAATCCAGTTAAGGGAGAGAATGAGTGGCAGCCAATGGAGAACAGATCCCCAGAGTTCTGCGAGCATTAGTGAGCATCAACAATTTAGAGGCAAAGCTTTCTGACTCATGAATTGAGTTACGGGGTTAATGACCAGCACCAATGGAGGGCAGAGTCCTGGGATTCTGTCAGTGTCATCGAACATGGGACATGTAGGTGGTCGTATGTGCTATCCAGATTGGAAGAGAGCGTTTTTAGGGCTTTGATTTGAACTGAGTTCTAGGGCTGGTGAATGTCAGTTAACAAGGACGGTACCCATTTGGTGTTACGCCTGCATAGCAAGCGGCACAAAAGTGTTCGTGAAGCGATCTTAGCGAGAGGCAGTGAGTAGGAGGTGAAGCCTCCCGACTCGTGAAGTGAGTTACGGGGTTGGCGAGCAGCCCCCTAGTATAAATACAAAAATAACAAGTTATGCCATAATTTAAAGATGCATTTATTCCATTATTGAACTTAAAAAATCATACTTGAAAAGGATAGTTCATTTAATCAGTTGTCATTAACGGGCATCAAACTTAAAAAAAAAAAATCAATATGAAGTTTCAAGAATTGCGATAAATGCATTTCAGCAGATGTTATGTACTGTCCTCTTGTGTTCTTTTATATAATACTTACTTGAGTAAACTTTCATACAGACATTACATTGATAGCCATGCCATTTACTTTTTAAGTGCAAATCAATATGCCTTTTTAAACTAATATCATTAAAAATAAAACGATAGCAAAATGGGCATGCCTTTCCATCTTCCTTTAATCCAGGATTTTGAGATATGTCAGAAACACCCTCTCTAGAATCATCAATACCTAAAAAATAAAAAATAAAAATATTTACTCATCATACTGGATTTTTGAAAATATAATGAATCAAAATAAACCATTACAATTAAAAGTATTTATAAATTAAAGAAACTATCATTTGGTATTGACCCATGCACTTTTTCAGGTGACCAAAAGTCACAATGATTATGTAAATAAGTGTAAAAAAAATGTTTTATTTTCTTTAGCCACTAGATGGGTACATTGGAATCCTTGGATAAAATCACCTCCAACAGAAATGTGTCAATGACTAACTTTCAGTTGTTTTATGAGAAGCTTGGTGGTCTTTCTTTGACAAAGCAAGATTTCTACCAACAGAGCTGGCTTTAAATATAGGCTAACCAAAACAGTTGCCTTTTGCCACTAACTAAATGGAGCTGTATTTTTTTAGTCTGCATATATATATATATATATATATATATATATATATATATATATATATATATATATATATATATATATATATATATATATATATATTACCAAATTTTTACTAAATATTTTCTATATATACTACTATTTGTATTTGTTCATGTATGTATATTATTCTTCTGAATCTTAAAATCAAAGTAATAAATAACTAAAGCAGTGTCCCCAAACTGTCTAATGTGTCAACCTTCTTTAAGAAAGTTCCTGAATTTATAACTCCCCCCCCCCCAACCTTAAGAGATTAAGAGAGTCCTCATACCTTCACAAAATATATTTTCAGAAATGTATTCATTTCCACCATAACTGTACTGTTTTGCAACCAAATTTAGTATATTGGTGCAGAAAGGAGTAAAACTTGAAAATATAGTAGACTTGTGAAACCTGTGATAATCCAAACTAGTAAATGCTCGAATCATTTGGAGAATCAAAGGCAATTTTATTTATGCAAAAAATGCAATTAAATATGTATTAACATATTAAAATTATCATCTGTCAGCTGAGGGTAACAGGGTTACCAAAAGATTAAGTATGACTTAGTCTTTTATAACCCTATGGTTCTATTCACTGTGTAGGGCTGTTAAATTTAAAAAGTTGGTCCTCGCATCAAATCAACATAATTAAATTCCTTAACTTTCTTAGATAGGTTATTGAAAATTTGTAGATTAATAGAGATAATGATCACAGAAATTTAGCTGAATAGCAGTCCATTATAGCGCATAGTGATATCTTTTCCTACAAAAATGTTAGATGAGGGAAGAGTATTTTTTATATTATGAGTCAAATAAATTGTATGACATATTCGATAAACTTAATGGAATAGATTCGAAATGCTAATTAAAAATTTCTGATATTTTGAGGTCTTGAAACTTTAATATGATTTCCTTAACTCCCATTTTCAAATTCCTTGACAATTTCAAATTCCTTTTGTTGTTCATGTAATATTGATACATGCTCATGTTGAACATCCATAAGATATGCTTTATGCAAGTTAAAAAAAAAATATAAAAAAATTAGGATAATTTTTTATGAGGGTAAGTCTCTCTCTTAAATGATGAGACAAATTTGCAAGTAACTTTATTAAATAAAAGATAAAACAAATGTCAAAGAATGATGTGAAGAAAAATGGTCAATAGTGTAAACTCGAGTACAACAAACTTTTTGCACTTGCGATACACACTCAGTTTCCAGAATTCAAGAAAGAGCTGTATGTAAGAAGTACCCAAGCAATCAATACTTAAGCAGCCAACATAGGAAAAATGATTCATTTAAGTAATATCTCATGGACTCTCTACAAGGGGTATATAGGGGATCTATTTGCATCCACTGGTAAATTGAAAACGATGGAAATATTACTGAATGCTTGTTCCTATAAAACTGTGGACATTATCGGTTAAGCTAAACTGCATCTACCAGAAAACAGTTCTGATGGTACTGTTGTCTTGTTTATTATATGAGGAAAGTAAACAGCAATTATAATATGGGAAAAATCAGCAGTGGCTCTAGTCTGATGAAACCAAAAAGATTTTAAATGAATAACACCTATTTATCTTCTTTAGACATTTTCAAAATATTAAAATATCAAAATTAGAACCACTTTTTCAAACTAGTTCACATTGTTAAAATATTAAAATTATAACCATTATATTTCGAAAACTAAAATTCCAATCCGAAATCCAATTAAAAATACTTGTAAGGCTTTCAAAGAGCTACAAATCATTTGCTTATTGTTTATAGCTAACACTTTTAGTTTTCAAGATATAAGCAAAGCTTTAAAAATGAAAAACTTTTAATCTTTTTCAACGTGATAAGATGAGTCCCTGAAAACTATAATATCTTAGTAAAAAAAAAAATATTAATCTAGAAATTAGATTTCCTGCTGAAAATTTTCGTCACTTATTGTTTATATCTATATTTTATAGTTTAGAAGACATTTCGAGTGAAAGTAAGCAAAATGATACAAAAACTTGCTCAGACAAAAAATTTTTAGTTTTAAAAAAAATTAAAATTATTCAAAATATTAAAATTATTTTTATATATTTATAAATAGTTCCATATTTTTAACAAACCAAGTAAAAATTCCTTACATTTTCATTTATTAGGTTCACAGATATAAGTGTCCACAGTGTTTGCATTTTTCTTAATGCTCCGATTTTCACCAGAGATACACCAGCCATAGATGTTATTCACATCAAAATGAACAATAATAAAGACTGGTCCATGGATGCTGTTATCTGCAATAGAAGTGTCTAACTTTGAGAACTTCTCCTATACATAGGCAGGTACTGTGGGTATGAATTTGATCTTTGCAGATTGGGCTCAATCTTTTGTTTGATTTTGAAGAAATTTGAAACTGGGTGTATTGTAGGACTGAATTTGACAGTTTCCATAGAGATTCACAAAATTGTAGCATATAACAAATGTTTTTGCTGCCATTGCAGGTATGCACTATTCCATGCTGACAAACATATAATATGCAGAAAATTGATCAATGGATGCTCTTATCTGCAATGGGAGAGTGATCCCAATAAGAAAAGCATTAAGAATAAAAATGTCAATGATGACGAAACAAAACATGCAAACAACATTTATGATGTTGGATAAAGCTTTAATTAAAAATTTGGGTAATGGTAAGAGTTAAATTTGTTTCCATTACAAGAAGCATTGAACAAATGGAATATGAATCAAAATAAAGTTTAGTTTGATTTAACATATATGAAGTTCAGAAGCTTTGATATCCATCAACATATTTAACATGACAGTTTTGAAAAAATATTATGCTCGTAAAAATCCAAAAAAAATTTTCAGTTGAGATGTGTAGTGATTTCTTTTCCTATAGAAATGTTAGATGAATACAACCTTAACACGCATGCAGTGTAGATGCAAGTAAGGTTCATAGGCTGCCTTGCAAGCTGCTGGTTGCCAACCATAGTTGAAAACTAAATATTATATCACTAGAGAAAATTTGAACATCAGATCATTTGAGTAATGTGACTTTTGAATCATCTGGTAATTTAGTGTTAAAATTAGATTTATGATCTAAATATTTAAAATAATTATATAAATATATCTATAAATATATTAAACAATATATTAAAATAATAAATATATTAAATAAATTATATCTAATAAATATATTAAAATAATTATATCTATTACTATAAAACTAACAAATAATAATTATAATTTTAGTAAGAATTTCTGAATTAAGAGTCTTATTTATTCTCTACTGTGTTGCAAAATAAACTATATCTGATATGCATGTTTTATAGAAATAATTAATATAACTATCTATTTAAACAAAACTATGACACAACATAATGTACAAATTAGTTTTCTTCTGAATAAAATGAACAATTATAAAGAAAAAAATCAGAAGACAAAGCTAAAATATGTATTAATTAAATTATATTATTGTCACAGTTTATGTTCAACAATTTTAAGACTATTAAAATGGTAAGCTTACTGTATGAAAGAGTAAAGACTCCATAAATAACTTCATAAATAATTCACTAATATATAATGACTTACTAAATAATTCATTACTATATAATGACTTAATAAATAATTCATTATAATAAATATAAATAATAATTAAATAATAAATAATTCATTGTTATATTAAAAGCAATACAAAATTAACTAAAAGTAAATATTTTCTAAAAATACATTATTTTATATATATAAATAATATAGATAAAATATGTCTAGAAAAATATTGTTATAGTAGGTAATAAAATATTTAGAGCTGGAGACGTTATTCAACTTTCTCTTATATTAATGTTCCATAATGCTGTTCAGATTCAAATCTCCATAATAAATTATTTTACACTTAATAAAAATCCTCACAAATGCAATGCTGCTGCAATAGACTTATTTTAAGTTGTTGTAAATTCCATTTGTTACTCAAATACTATACTGTTCATAATTATACTGTTCAATCAATTTCAGTCTTTTAATTGCTTCTTTTAATAATGTGGATGATTCTTAATTTTTCATACTGATTCCAAATATGTTTAATTTTTTTTTTTATTACTTTATTTACCTGATAAATAATAATTTTGAGTATTTTGGAAAAGTTTGGTGCCATCTAGACCAAGAATAAGCAATTATATATTAAGTACATATATTTGCAAAGTACAGTAAAAGAGTTTTGCATCCCTTACAGAATTGAAACACTTTCACCTGTTTTCAAGATATAAAATGAAGCCCTAAAATGAATGAAACTATAAAATGAACTAAATATGTTTGGGAACAAAAAATAAAGATTTTATTTTAATTATCAAACATAATGGATCCAAACAAGAGTACATAATGTTAGACAAACTCTTATTTTCGCCTTTCTTCTCTAACAGATATATTTTGATTTCTCTAAAAGATAGTATGTTCTTGCTCTTATTAGTACTGGTGCCCTGTGTGATTTATCCTGATAAAAAAAGACTTTTTTATTTTGAAACCAGTCGACAACATTAACAACAATATGTTGTAATTATTTTTCAGATTCTTTCTTTTAGAAGTCAGAGTAAAAAAATTGTTCATAGATATTTTTATTTAAGAAGGGGTAGATATCAATCAAGCGTACTGCTAAAAAGAGATATCTTTTGGGGAAGACTTATTGTCTGCTGCAAAAGAAATCATGAAGAAAAAATGACATCTTCAGTCTCTGTACTATATTACAGTCATACTCACTTAAAACAAGAATTTAATATATCCCAAAATAAAATATATATGTGCATGCACGTCTATGTATGCGTGAACATATGTGCTTATAAATGCATGTTTGTATGAGCCTCTAGTTGACTGAAATGTGACCCTTAGTTCTTAAAAGGTTGAAGACCACTACTCTAGAGAGTTCTGTACTCTGCAAAAGACTAATTTGATAATTCAAAAGATAAATTTGATAATTCAAAAGACAAATTTGATAATTCAAGTTCTCATTAACATGAGATTGGTACATCATAAAAAAAAAAAGATTTGAAAACAGTTTGCAAATCTTTATAAGAGATAGCCATTATATCAAAGAAAACAAAAAAGAACGATGGTAATTAGAATGATAAAAACAAGCATTCTTACATAATCTTTAATATGAAAGTCATTCATTTAAAACCACTCTAGCAATTGCTTTATCAAAGTTAGTAATATATTAGTATTTTTTTATTTTAACATTCATATAAAATCCATTTCCCATTAACATTTCTGAAAATTCTACCTATGCAAAATGGTTGCACAAATATCTTGTATGAATCATATCACAATTTATTTTTCATTCCAAATCCACATATTGTGCATAATATTGAACATTTGAAATTATTTGAAGTAATATAAATTATGGTTTTCCTATCTCACTTGATTCAATCAATTTGAGCAACAGTCTTAACACAGTCAGAAACTATAAAAGGAATATTGAAAATTAATAGAAATTAAAAACAAAAGCAAAATATACATCTTGGTAAAATATTAACAATTTATGAACTTAGCAGAAAAATAAGAAAAAATATTTTCAACAAATTTTAATATACATAATTAAATCAAGGCATCTTGTGTACAGTAAATGAAAAGTGTCAACAGCTTTCAATAAATAACTATGAATATCCTCTAAAGTTCAGTGTTTTAAATTACTACAAGACATGCATTGTAGTAATTTAAAACATGCATTATGCATGTTCAACAATGCAAAGTCATAGACTATACTATAGGTAAATTATTGAGTATTATGTAAACTAAATATAAATATCCAAACACAGTTAATTTTATCCAACAAAAACAAGTTTGAAACAATAGGAAAGTTTTTTACCAGGTAAGCATGCTATGAACATCTACATGACACTTATAAAGAAAGCATCGGAATAATATATCCTGAAAAAACTTGATGTATTTGTAGTTTTCTGTTTTGCTATTTGTGTATCTGAAATCGGTATCTAATGTATAATTTAGACTTGATAATATTTACAGGCAGTAAGCATGTATAAAAATATATTAAAGAAACTACATATTCATAAGAAATTTCAAATGTAACTTTAATTTAACAAAACAAGCAAAAACATTTTATAGCAAAGTACATCTTATTGCTTTGTTCAAGAAACACAATTATATAAGTAATATTGTCTCAAAATAATGTATACTATACAAAAAACATATACAATATACAAATAAAATTAGTGAACAATATACAAATCCAAATTTAAACTAAGTGAAAGACAATTACTAATTTTGAATTGAATTTAAAAAAAGATTTATGTATTTCATCCATACATTTTTCTATGATTTGAAAATGGGGTGAAATTAATTGATTTGGACACACAATAATATCATATCTTGCTATGTATATGATAATTTTGATAGTCGCTCCAGATTTATAATAAATACAATGATGAAATATGTAAACGTGAGGTCCCATAGAAATATATAATAAAACTATAGATATAAAAATTACCTTGTTAGAAAACTTTAAAGAGATTATGTATATATTGCTTTTTAAATCACACATTCAAACTTATAACTATACTTCAATGTGTACTGGTTCTTAATCTTTTACATTTTGTAAATATGCTGAAACTTTTCTTTTTCTTATTTCTAAACTTTAAATAAAAAAGTAATTAAAATACATTTCAACTTTAAAACTGTATGTATGTATTGCATGATAGATAGCCATTTTTACCCCAATATTGGTACTTATAAAAAAGATGGGAATTATTACTCTTATTATTATTAAATAATTAATTTGTACCACAGTTGATAATGCCACTCAGAGTAAGTGTGAGTGACAATTATACCTTAATATTTTGTACCTTGTATAGTACAAATATAAGTTAGTAGGAGTAGCATAGCTAATTTATTACGTGATCAAACAGAGAAAATATCAATGATAAACTTAAGCTAAAGCAGAAGTATCAACAATAGCAATGGGTGCAAATATCACATTATTAAACTGAAATTCAATCAATTCTTATATATATATATATATATATTAATTATTTGAATATCAGAAGTCAACATCTATCCACAAAAATAAAAACATAGTTACACAAAAGTATTATTTACTAATCAAGAATGAGGAAGGAAAGCGATTCTGAGTAAGAGAAAGATGTGACGATACTGTCAAAATGGGATGGTGTTTGTGGAAGACTTGCTATGGAAAAATTTGCCATATATATATTACATGCCCGGACAACTATGAAAACAATATACATACAGCCTGAGGATACTATCTGAGTGGAGGATTTTATTAAAGCTTTAAAACAAATAGTTAGTATTTAAAGGAGAAAGAAATTTAATAGAATATTACGACTAAATATGCTTAACTGGTCATCATTTTACCATTGATGAACAATTGTTTTGCAGTCATTGTCGCTTATCAGTGGCAATGAGATGACCAATGATCATAAAAACTCCCAAAAGCAAAGATTTTAGAATTTTTATGGTAAAGTAGTGGTGAAAAGTTCTAAAATCCTTTAGCTTTTATGCATATTGGCTATTTCATTGCCTGTCCCATGCTGATGAGTGGCAATAATGTGAAACCATGGTCCAAGGTTGATGAAGAGATGACCATTTGAGCATTTTTTCAATTGTACACAACAATATGCTATAGGGCAGATATTGCTTCACTGTTACCTGAGGTAGAGCTATAGTCTGGAGCTATTCCTGGATGACTTTTTGATGGAACTAAGCTGTATTTATGTTACATGCTTAAACAGAATTCAATTAATATCAGTCTGATGTATATTAGCTTCATGGTAATAAGCATGGGGACTATAGATTTAAGAAGGTCTGTCATCCTGATAATTGAAATCAATCTAAATATTATTTTGGTGCAATTTCAACCTCTTGTGAAACATTTTCTACAAC
The DNA here is from genome assembly GCA_951213105.1 of Amaurobius ferox. Classification (NCBI taxonomy): domain Eukaryota; kingdom Metazoa; phylum Arthropoda; class Arachnida; order Araneae; family Amaurobiidae; genus Amaurobius; species Amaurobius ferox. The sequence continues at coordinate 131,514,531 of OX578145.1, forward strand.
CCATTATTTTATGCATAAATATATTCTACACTTCAAAATATACCAAAATGAAATTTTTTTTTATGATGGTTGGTTCTTAAATAGCCTGAATATTTGGTAGTTTTAAATAAATTTGTAAGTTTCAATTTAAATTGTAATAAATAGTTTTATGTACAAAAGTTGAATAAAAAAAGCAAACCATTAACAATATTTATGGATTACAAAAAGTATAGAAAAATGGCTTCCTTTGTATTTGTCAGTTGATATTTATTTTTGTATTTTAAAGTTAATCAAGTTTAATTTATGGGCAATATGCAAATTAAAATATTACACACACACACACATTCCCGGCCGTCCAAACAATTACCTTACACCTTTCTGGTAGGTCGGACGGTCTGGGTCTCAACAATTAACAACAACACACACACACATTGACCTCCATTTTTTAGGCTGTATGCTTTCTTTGTCTTTTGGCTTGGTTGCTAATCCCCATATGTTGGTTTCAATTGTTTGTTACTCAGTGTTTTGATATTTTTTATCAGGTACTTATAGTTATTGCCTTTTCATTTTTGTCACTATTATATTTATTTCTGATCAGCTTGTGTGATGTTGGGCCTGGCTCATTTCGCTTTGCATGTATTTTTTATATGTAAAAAATTTTCTGTCCCCCCCCCCCTTTTTTAGTCAATTTTCTTGCATATTTCTATTGCCTTGTTTGATCTTTCATATTATTTTTTGATCATATTTTGAATATTTTTTATACTAATGCTTTATTAATAATGCATGCTTTTTCTCTAGTTAATTAATCAACTACACTTTTCCCTTTTTACAAATAAGTTACTTGATAATATTTTCAATGCTTATATATTGTATATATCTATAGTTACCTAGGTTTAAACTTTATCTTAACATATATGATAGAGTTAGTCATTATGGTACTTAATGCATAGTTTTTGTTTTTAAATATCCACATAATTTTTGCTTAGATATATGTGTGTGTGTGTGAATAGTTGTTGTACATGATTAAATTTTTACATGTGAATTAACTATACCATAAAAATATAATATAAAGCACAGCATAAAATATGAAAACAAAATAGCTTTACTTCCCAATTTCAGTCTAGAAAGGGATGGGAGGAGGCTTTCTATATTGTGCTGGGGTGCTGGAGTACAGCTAGATCAATACTAAACTCAATACAACCCATCATCCACAGTGTATGTCTGAGAACTGAATTTGAAAAGTACTTGAATGTGAATTATCCATATTAAGTTATCACTGTCAAATTATTCCACAATAGGCAGACCCAATATACATTTATGTATAAAACTACTACTTAATTGAGATCATTCATCATGTTATTAATTAACAAGTCAAGGAACCTCTGATCTTATAAAAATATTAAAATAGCAAATGAAACTTATTTGTACCCATATGTTGTTGAAACAAAGCCAAATGGAATATTAATATTTTATGAAATACTAAATACCGCTTACATTTTAGCACACACAAATACACTTTTACACTTTTAATATAATTTTGATCTCAAGTTCAAAATAAATCAAAACATGTTTATTTTTACTGCCTATCCAAAATCTACCAATGTACAACAGTATTACTAATACAGTAAATTACAGTTCATGAGTAATCTAATAATTTTATTAAAATATTCTTGCTTAATTAAACTTCATATAGCAATTTTAAGACTAGTACTTTTTTTTTTTTTTTTTTGCAGAATTCCTGGAGGAAAAACACTGTTTTAATATTCTCGATGAAAATATAACTCTGTAATTGAAAATATATCACATTTGTCTGTCATAAGATATTCCAAGCTTTTAACAAAAGTTTATACTCTTTATTCATGAAAACATAAAATAAATAGTTTACGTATTAGAATATATGACAACAGTCACATTAGTAACATAATTAATCATACAATTTAAAATGATAAGTGAAATAAGAGAAAATAAAAATGAAATAAAGTGAAATAGTTTTTAAACTGCATTTTATATATTATACATAAACAAAGCATATATATATATTGAAGTTTCTAAATTTAAATAGTAGGCTATTGTTTTGCATGTAAATTTTCTCATGATTTTTAATTTGTTTTACCTCATTTTCCTAAATAATATTTTGTTTTCATTTTCTTGCCCTTTTCACTTTTATTTTTAAATTCTTTTTGAAATAATTTTAATTAATGTTTTTTAAACTATTTATCATGTAAGCTAATGTATCCATATTCATTTGATATTTTAACTGATTGACTTTACACTCTGTCCCTTAATATACATAAGTTACTTAAAATATATTTATATTACCTAAAATAACGAAACTCAAACAGTTTAAATTGGGCACTTAACTGCAAAATTCCATTAAAAAAATACTTAAATTTGTGTAGACAAGCATTTTGGGGGAAAATAACACAAATATGAAAAACTAGGTACTTTAAAAAATTCAATCAAGCAACATATTTTTTTTAATCTTTCATAAAAGAGAAAACATATAGAATGACTCAAAAGCAGCTATAAATTTAGAAATGATAAAGCCAATTTTAATGTTAGTTTTAAAATGCAGAAAATTTATTTTTACTTACTCTTATATGTATTTATTTTTTTTTAATAATTTATTGAATTACAAATTTAGTAACGTGTATGCTCAAAACGACAGAAATATATTTTTTATTTTTATGGTTCGATGGAAAATAGTTGCTGAATGGGTCTTAAAATGTTTCTAAATATAAAAGTGATTTTATGACATTAAAAAAGCACATTTGCTAGTTAAACTTACTGCAATGAACAGTATCTTTTAACAAAGGTAATACACAATTGGTGAACAATTTAGAATTATTTTTGTACATATGACTCAAGATAAGATTGGTTTTGTGAAACTCAGATTATTTCAATTAATAAGGTTTAAGGTGGTGTGGAGAAGGAAGGGTGAAATTCGACAAATATAACTTAAAACAGTTTTTACTGAATAAAAATATAATGAAATTATTACTAGCTTTCAGTTTTACTAATAGCATTGTAATGAAATCAAGAAGAAAATTAGTTACTATTTGATTTCCTATCCTTTTATATTTAGCCATTACACTTGCAATTAATTAAATATCAATTTGAAGTTTTAGTACTTTTGAACTATACAAATGGCACAAATATGATAGATTATAACTAAAAATAGAACTTTTAACTAGTTTTTAAGTAGTCTGGTAATAATAATAATTTTACATAGTTATAATAATACAAAAAATAAAATCATATTTTTCACATGTATTCTTCAAAACTAGTCAATGAAACCCTTCTTTAACAAACATGTAAGGAATGTAGATTTATACATAAGTAGAGAAAAACAAAATCATTGCAATGAAATGAGCTTAAAAATGAAATAATTTGTTAAATAAGGGTTTAATTATTAAAAAGCTATGAAATTAGAAATACTTTACGATTACTAGATAAATCAAACCAGATTACTAGATAAATCAAAAGTTTATTTTAACCTATGCTTTCATGAGGTATTAAAGTACTTTTACTCAAGATGATAAAAAAGAGGGCACTATAAAACTCTTAAATATTTAATACTTTTTGTCTATAGGAGGTTCAAATCGTTGTCCATGAACACACATCATGTGAGCACGAAGATTATCTTTCCAATTGAACTGTGCTTCACAAACAGTGCATTTGAAAGGTTGAAAGTTTGGGTTATGAATTTCTTGATGTCTGCGCATGGAATAGGCTGTAGTAAAAGATTTACCACAAGTGCTACAGTGAAATGCTTTTACCGTACTTGCACTGGAAGCCATGAGATGGAATCTAAAGTTCCTTGGAAAATCTGAAATAAAATTAGAATAAAAAGAATATAATTAAAATGAAAATAAAAAGAATATAATTAAAATTTAAAAAATACTATACAATTTTTAATTATTACAGAAATTGGCCTTGAAACTAAATTATAATCACAATATTATTTTTTATAAAATGTATTTATTTCAATCATAGTAAAAATTGTTCTTCAAATTTTGAAATTATCCAATGGAACACCATTTTGTATATATCTCTAATGCTGAAATTTCAATTAGCTATAGATCTTCTTAAAGTAATGAATAATAATAATTTAAATTGCACAAAATAATATTTCATATATATTTTTAATTTAATGAAGAAAGTTATTAAATTTATTTATTGAAGTAAATTTTATACAAGACATTTTGAATTTGTTACCAAATAAAATATTTGACATATATTATTATTTTGTATGAATTATTATTTATTTGTAATTATTGTTAGCTATTTACAGTATTAAATTTAGCACAAAGAAACCAAAAATGCAAAGAGAAAACTTAGATGTAAAAATACTGTCAGATTATTCAATTGGAACATCTAGCAAAAAATTTCAAATACTAACTAATTGAAACTTCAGTCGTTTACACAGTCATGAAAAAATAGTAAATATAAATCTAATAAAACTTTTACTTAAATTATTACTACATAAAAGTCATACTTATTATAAAAACAAATAAAAATATATTTAAAATATAAATAAGTTGTGAATATATTAGCAAATTATATAAATATACAAAAAATTCTATATTGTATTTAAATAACAAACTATTTTATAAATTTCAATGGTTCTTAATAAAGTATATATGTACCCCTCACGAAGGCTTGTGGGAAAAGGTTCTGAAAATACATTTAACTCAGCTTGTTTAAAAAACATGTAAACAATAAAACTAAAATGAGAAAAGCAAACCAAAAGGGTACAAGATACAGTAAAGATGATTAAGAATCATTGATATAACTGTAAAAATACTAAATTTTAAAAATATTAAAACTACTGCTGTAAATTTAACAATATTGGATGAAAAAATATCTACCATCTATAATATTTAAGGAGATGTTTGTCTGTATGATGTTTGTGTTACATATAGTGAAAACCTAAGTGATGCACAGCCATGAAATTAGATACATTAGTACTTGAAGTCAGACACAATACTCCTCAGAGAGATTTTTTTAAAATGCAAATTAAAAATTTCAAGTTATTTAATGTTGAAAGGCAATTTTCAGTGATTTTTATACAATGTGGTTACTTAGCAATCACATATCGTTTCTTTCTTAACACCACCAGAAAATACATAGAACGTTCTTTCCAATAAGCTTTAAACAGAATTTGTAAGATAATAATTTCTTAAATTGCATTTAAAAACATGTTTTTAGACAAATTAATTTTTAAATTCGTCAACTGAATAATTAAAGATTCACACGATTCTAATTTGCGTGAATATGGACTAGTATCTTGGTATTTGAAGTAATTTTTTAATTATGCTATTTGTAAATTATAATGAATTAAGTAAGAATATAAAAGTCGATTTCAGATCAATCAGGAGAAAAATGAAGTGAGACAATTGAGAAATTATTTCCTCTAGAAGCGTGGCGTCACATCTGGAGATATGGTTCAATGTACAGTCCTCAGCAAGCTTCATATTTTAAGTGTGAGAGAGTTTTGTGATTATGCATGCATTGGTTTGAATAAAGGACCGTCTTCTGAGTATCAGATAAATGTTTGTACCAACAGTATAAATGAATTTCTGCTTGATCCTGGGCAATGTATGTTAATTCATTCTTGTATTTCATAAAGTAAAAGAAAAAATTATTTGTAAAATCAAAGTCTTTTTCAGATTGTCAAAATATATATAAATAAATAAAATAAAAGAATGAATTTTATCTAAAAATTGTTTGATTTGACAATATAACTATTTTTAAAATTATTGAAATAAACTAAAGATACATTTTATAAATGCAGAATTAAAACTATGATTAAAATTAACTTTATTTAAGCATATCACTGAAGTCTGCTTTACATACAGGCTTTAAAGATATAAAAATTTAATATGGAAAAAAGAATTACCTGTGATAAAACTTAGGGTCCATAGAAGGTGCAAAATAGAATTGCTTCATTTAAAACAAAATAGTAATACTGTCATGCTTTTAAGAAAAAGCAACATAACTAATAAAACTTTTTTTGCATTTAATTTTATTGTTTATCTTTTATTATTATAGAAATAAATATGTTAAGTTAAACCTCAGACAAGCAGATTAAAATTACCATGCTTAATCATCATAGGTTCACTCAACACTAAACAATCTTATGATAAACTCAATGTTTTAAGTTATCCTAATTAATTTTTTTTTTAATTATGTAAATGAAAATATGAAACAAACCAGATTTCTATTGATTTAGAACAAAATAAACACATTTGAAACATTTTGAATATTAAAATTTTTTATTCATTTCAATGATATATAAAATAAAAAAAAATTACATATTTTACAAATAAAACTTATACAGAAGTATATCTGAAAGTAAAAATATAGAGAGATGGAACAAATAAATTATATTTTAAGTTGATTATTAAACATATTACACAAATTAAAAAAAAAGAAGTAGATAATTAGAATGCAAAAATTCTAAACATTCAATATTTTTAAATTGTCTTAGTACACAAAATGAAAATGTTCATTACATTTAAAAAACAATGTAACAAAATATAAAAATGCTGCAAATTACAGTAATGAAAGAAAAAATTGATTAAAAATATAAATAAATGTGTTATACCAAAAATATTCAGATAAAATACTAGAAAGTAAAAAGGAAAATGTTTAATTTACACAAGCGTGTTACACCTCCACTTATCTTGCCATGCCAACAATAGCCACATGCTGTTCAACTGACTTTGTGACACTTACACAATATGCAAAATAAATAGGAACACAGCTTGCTGTCACTTTGGATGACAATTGTTGATATCAAGTAAAAGTAGAGGGGGATATAACAAATTGGTAAAAATTATATGCATCAAATGATTTTTTAAACACTTTTATGTATTAGAATGTGTAACAACTTTAAAATTTTGAGATCAATATCCCACTTAAGCCAATTAAATTTATGCAGGTGAACATTTGGTGAACATTATTAAGTAAACATTGATCAATAGAAAAAATCATCACAATGGAACACATTCATATGATATGCTAGAATTAATAGAAAAGCCTAAGATGGCAAATCTGATCAAAACTATAATCTGCTTGACAATCAAACTTGTAAGCAATAAGTTATGATTTTTCAAAAGTGCTTTAAACAAGTTGGCCAAAGCTGGATTGTAGACAAAGTATGAGTAAATAATGTGATAGTTGACAAAAAAATAAAAGATGCTGATATAACATACATAATTGAAAATCATTTTAGACATAGTTAATCATTTTGAAAATCATAATTAATTTGAAAGTGGACGATACAAATCATTTTGAATGATCTTTACAAAATTTCATAGAAGAGCAAAACTTTTATCTATACCAGGTGTAAGAATATCTAGTTATTACTATCAATTACAGGTATATATAGCTTTCAGAAGCTTATTGATAATTGAAAACTGGAATTCTTAGATATATTTAAATTATTAATTATTTAAATATAACCTCAGAAAAGCAGGCTAATAGAAATTCTGCAAGTCATCATAGGTTACTACAGTAATCCTCATCTGCAACAGCACATTTTTGTAATTTAGTAATGTAGCTAATAACATACAAAAGCTGATCACTTCTTTGTTCTTAGAGATATACTCTTTTTTTTCTTAAAAAAGAAGTTGGTACTCTTAAAATAATGGGCTAGATTTCAATTTGTAGAAATATTTGATTTACATGCAGGAAAAGGAGAGGTGGGGTAGGGCTGCCAATAAAAACTGTAATTCCCCCCTACAAACATTTATCCAGAGCAATCAGGTTATTTGATTTTCTGTATTGCATGAATTTTTCATGTCTTCTCCAGCCTCAAAAAGGCAATATTGGTAGTCCGAACCTCTTCTAGAGCTTGCACCCTTACTCCAATGGTGTCCTTCCCCCCTTATGAGCAGCCATGGGGTGTAGTTATTATTTCGTCCAATTTTTACTTGATTTATACTTTTACATACAGAATAACAGATAATTTTAGCAGTTTAAATTAGAAATAAATAAATATCTTACATATTAAAGAACGTTCCAAATTTTAGACATGTTGCTGAAATCTTCTTTGCACCAATTTTTTTCTTTGCTTTTCGCATTGTTACCAAGATACGTAGGTGTACTACAAATTTAGCATACTGGCTATAATTTGATATTCAAGTTGTTTACCAGTATGCAGCCTAGATTAGCCAGCATGGGTACAGGCTTCTACTGACAGGAAAAAGCTCTGGTTATACCTATCTTTAAAATTAAAAACAAACTTTTCATTTAATTTTCAGATATTTATATTTTAAAACATTTCCACAATCTTTTATTACATGAAATACAAAGGTCACAAAGGTGTTAGTTGTATTAGTTGTGAAGCTTTTGCATTTGTCATGTATTAAGCTCACACCATTCATTTCCTAGTTACATGGTCTAAATCTAAATTATGGTACTTCCTCTTTAAACCATTCAGATTTACATTCAATTAAAATATTTCAATGCAATCAAGTAAAAATTGTAAACTTTATCATTGAAAATGAAAAGTCTTAACAAAATTCATCAATAAAAACTTTGATTTCTGTACCTTTCTAGTAGAACTTAAGTTAGTCAAGAGAAATAAACTTCTATCAAGATCTATGAAGTTTACTTCTTAAATTAATGTTTATCAGAATTTTAGAAGTTGATATACCATGTAAAAATCAGTTTATAGTAATTACTAATTTGCATTATAAATATAAAAATCAATGTTTTAAATAATCTGCCTTAATTTTTTGGTAAATACATTTTTAAATCCTGAAAGTTTATTCTAAGCACAACAAAAAACAACTAATCATATAATGCATTTTTCCATATAAAGCAAAATCTGAAAATATTCTTCTGTGATAGAATAAAATATATCATCAAAATTTCAAATGATATGTAACAAAATAAAAATAATGCACTCCATGATTATCAACAGTAGTTTTAAATACACCAGCATAAAAATTATTTTGGACTTTTAATGTTCAATTTTTTCAATATATAGTGAAACCTATCTAATCCAACCACTCATAGTGTCTAGAATAAAATAGCATATCTACAATGCAGTACTAATGAGTAATTCAATGTTGACAGTCCTTACTACAGAATACTCTCATACAACCACCCATGCTACCTAGAATAAAATAGCATATTCACAATGCAACACTAATCTGTACAATTCAGCATTGAATGTCCTTAATAGAGAACGTTTTCAACGGCAACAACATAACTAGCTACCTATTATATTAATACAAATTATTTTGAATGATCCTTACAAAATTTCATATATCAAATATCATTTCTATACCAGATGTAAGAATGTTTAGTGCAGTGCTTAATAATTTCGTTCAATGACAATCCATTAGATCTTACTAATCAAAATCCCCCTTCCCCTTGACAATAAATCACTTCGCCCATAGTTCTTTGGAAGACATGATGTAGAAAATCCAACTTCTGGAGGGTTATTTTACAGCTTCAAAAGCAAGAAAACATCTGATTTTCATAAGAATATCTCCTCATTGTTCCAAGTTATTGCACTGTGGAGATAATCCTTAATTAATCATTATGACAAGTGATCTCACAATACAGGATATCAACATATGGAGTGAAAAATCCATGCTTGAATAATAGAATGTTTAATGGTAGAGGTGATTGTTTGAATGCACATGGTTGACCATACAGGTTTCACTGCATAATATAAAATAAAAATAATTCACACAAACGGGAAATATATATTTGACATATTGTGAAGATATTTTAAGTGAAAAAATTTAACATAATGAGACATACATAAAACAAAGCATATAAAAATATTTCATAAACACAAAAATAAATTATATTTTCACAGCAAACCTAAAAATATGACAGAAGTGACATTACCATATTATCAAATTTTAGCCAGAAGTGCCTTTAGCCAATTTCATAGACTCAAACCATGTACTCTAATCAGATGATCCTTGTAAGCATCAGGTCGACGCCACCCTTTCTTGCACACAGGGCAAGTATATCGTACTTCAGTCAAATGTTTAGTCCTTACATGTCGTAGCATGTTTGATTTTAGAGTAAATGGTGAATTACAAAATATACATAAATATCCACCTGCATAAAATACAGAAAATATTAATAGCATTTACAAAAAGTAATAGAACAGGGTCAAAAATATAGCAGAAAGAATAAATCACTAGTAGGATTTCAATTCTAAATAATGTAAAATATAATTATTGAAAAGAATTATTATTTTGTTCATTTTTAATTATATTTAATGAAGCAAAACAATAAGAATTTTTAAAATGAATTAAAAAGAAACATCTTTCAAAAGGAAAAATGCTTAATTAATATACAAATAGCAATGTTTCAATAGAAAATTGATGAAATGTTCATGCTTAGTATTCTTTGATGTATATGCAACCCAAAGACAAATTATGTCATATTGGAATTTTTAATCATAAATTAAATACAAATCATCATTTATTGATTACATTGAATTTATTCTAACTATTTTGACGAATTATATTTGGCACACATTTTAGTTATGTAATACAACTATATTGTTTTGTAATTTTAATGTACTAATTTAGATTTGAATATGTATATATAAATAATTCTTAAATATATAAATATTCCATTTTGGTACTGAAGTTTGCTTTATGTTTCAAGAACTTGTAATGTGAGTTTAGTTTTTGGGTTTGTTTACAAAAAAATAAGTGGTTGGTATTCGTTATTTATAATGTGTAATATCAGTGATATGATTCCAACAAAAGAAGTTAACAACTTAATAGCAGCATGATAAAATCCAGACATTTCATAGCATTGAAAACATGTATAACATTTTGTGAATATGGCTTTAAAAGACTGGGAAAAGTCATATGCAAATTCTTTCTCAAAGTTATGAATTTAGAAAGTATTTTAATTATTTTTGACATTCATGCAATGGTTAAAATATATTGTAAAGATAGACTATATGAGCCATCTTATAACATAATTTTGGATAATTACCTATAGCAACAGGGTATACAAAAAATAAACTAGAGCTTTCAAACTGTTTGAATATAAATACTATTTGCTGGATCAATAAAATGCTATTTGAAAAATAATTTTAAGTGGGCTACACAAATGAGAAAATTGTCAAAATGTTGCATTTTTTAACAGTAATTGGCACAGATTTATTAATATGTTAATTATTATAGGGGAAAAAAAAAGAATAGCCCTCATTGCTATAAAATGTTAAACACATTAAGATGTTCAGTTTAATTATATATATCTTCAGTCAAATATATCTAAATTTTAATTATTTGTAATAATTATATTAAAATTCAAATAAAAATAATAATTTTCTAAAGTGCTAAAATTCTATAATTATGCAAAAAAATGTAATTAAAGTTTTGTTCAATCGTAAAATTATCCTTGGAAAAAAAAGTACAGTTAATTTGAACTAGATGCATAAAAAAACTATTTTATTTCAGGTTACATCTTCTTTATACTTTGGAAAATGCAAGTCTCATGTTGAAAGTATTTGTGAATTTCAGAAAATTAAACAGTATTCTCAAAGTTTTAAAAAGAAACAAATTTATTGATGATATAGTATAAAAATTATTCATAAAATATATTAATATCAGTATTTTTCACAGTTCATAGTTATTATGGCTGAGAATATATGGACAGTATTTGAAAAGATAATAACATCAGTTTTACAAGGGATAAGTTATTGGGTAAAATTCAATAGTTATATAATTAGATTCACCAGTTGTATAATTATAAAAATTTCAAAATGTTGTTTAACATTTCATGTTCATTAATCAAAATGTAAAGTAAATTTTTATGAAATGAAGCAAATTATAAAACACAATAAATCACTAATTAAACTTTATACATAATTGAAAATCAACATATTTTAAGCAAAAATAATAAATACTATAATATATAATCTTGGTGAAAATGAACTGATTTACTTTCAATATTTTTTATTATTATACATTTTCAAAAAGAAAATAAATCCACAAACAATTATTTCAAACTCAAAATGTATGCTGAATTTATTAATATAGTATATATTTTTAAATATGTTTAATTATTATTTGAAGGTATTTAATAGTTCATTACTTTGAGGAAATGTAAATAATTGCAATAAAAAATTCAATATGAACATTAAAAAAATTTAGTTAAAGTAACACAAATCAAACCCTTTTTTCCTTTCAAATAACATTTAAAGTCTTGACAGCATTAAAATCAAATGTCACTAAAATTATATCAAAAATATAGCCCCCTCCCTCATACATCTAATATTTAATATAAAAGAAAAGCACATAAAATATTTATAGATTTTTTATTAAAAGAAAAAACTATAAAAATTTAAATTAGCATTTGACAGGAAATAATAAAAGTAATATATAAATGCAAATGAATTTAAGAATAACAGAAATCCAGTACTTAAATTATTTGGCAAATACAATTTAAATATTTGTATGAATAATACATTAAATATTTGTACAATTTAAATATTTATACTTATGCTTATGACAAAGTATATAAATCAAATTTTATATTTAACATATGATGTTCTTGCTTAAGCCTGTTCAATAGGTAAGGTGCAGATTTAAAGATCAAGATGTTTCCCCTTAGAACAATTCCTACTGATATCTAAACAATATTATTGACCCTGGCATTAAAAATAAAGACTGTGTGAATATAAAAATCATGGAGTGGGGAAAAAAAGAGAATATATTGAATATCAAAATCAAGAATTCTCAACTTTAGATAAGGTGAGAAAATGTAATTTCCCTTCCCAAGTACAGATAGCTCAGTTAGTAGAGTGCAGATAAGATCCAGAGCTCACAATTTCAAGTCCTTCTCTGGGAAATACTTCATAAATTATATACAGAAAATATATGCTGCTTTGTTTAACATGTGCCATTCATAAAATTATTAATGAAATAATTGCAGGAATATTTGAATAAATATATGAAATCTATTTAAATGTAACTTTGATTTAATTTACAATTACTTAAAATTATATATCAATGCCATCTAAGAAATTTACTAGTTGATGTTTTTAAATTTCCAAACTACAGAAGTACATATTTCATTTAATATAACACATAATATAAGACTAATTATTAATTCCCATCATCATATGATTTCATAAAAACCACTGCAGCATAAATAAATAATAACTGTCTAAATACTACAGGAAAAATAAAATGTACCTTTTGCAAAATAAGCAATCCTATTTCTGTTAAAAAATATTCCAATTGAGTTGTCCCTTTACAACAAATATTACTTACTAGGAAATGTACCCAGTGCTGCCCGGGGGTTAAAGCATAGATAAATGACATTTACTAATCTAAAGAAATAACAAAAGTATTAATCTAAAAAAATAAAAATAAAAAATGAAATAATTTTTTTATTCATATAAATAACAGTGAGAATTTTCAGAGATAAATTAAATGTATTAATTTAAAAAAAAATAAAAATAAAAACATTATTCATATAAATAACAGTAAAAATTGCATGCAATGGAAGGAAAATTCGTTACTTGCAGAGACTCTTAACTGATTCCCCCATGTGTGGAGTGGTCTCAATAGATAGAAAAGCTACCCCCTCCCCCATGCATAGGGTGCCCTCAGTAGCTAGAACAGCTCCAGTTGTGGGTTCCGAGCGATAGTAGGAAATTGCTAAGTCCATTCCAAAAATCTAAGATATGCCTTGGATAAAAAATTTATAATTAATCAACGGATGAGTTTATGAATTTTTTTTTCTGGAGTGGTCTGTGATATTTTAAGGAAGTGCTGAAAAAAAGGAACGCTGAATGATGCGTCAATTCTAATATATCTTAATATAAAAATTGGAGAGTATTAAAGTGCACAAGTATATATTTGTTAGAAATTCATTAAAATTTATCTATTCATCATATGAACTTTGCTCAAAGTTTGTTTGAAAGAGAATGTTTAGATTTTCCGATGGTGTCAAGATCGAAACTCTGTGATAATATCTTGGGTCATTAAGGAATCGATTTGTGTAAATTAGCCTAAATCTGGGTAAAACATAAAATAACTAAGAATCTAATTCAAAGTTTAAAATATAATGCCAAGATGCACTTATTTGAGTTCTGAAGAATCTATGCACCAAATTTCATGTCCATACGATACTTAGATTTTCCACTACAGTACCCAGCCCAACACACAGAACAGACATTGTCCTTCATTAAGTAAGATACATTAAAATGCGCAGAAATCTCAGTAAGTATAATGGACATAGAAAAGCTATTTATCTAGATATAAGACCACTTTTACATAACTGCACTGTAATATACAGTAAAACCTCTCTAAAGCAACCACACTGGGTTCAGACAAAAAATGGCAGCTTTTAGAGGGATGTTCATTTAATAGGGTTGAAATAGAAGGGATGTCATGCTTGAGCTATAGATAAAATTAAATAAAATGTTTATCTTACTTAAAATTTTAATATGTACTACAAATATTATAATTCATTTACATAAACATTTTCAAGAAACTCATTCCTCAAAGGAAAATTTATTTTTAATTAATAAAATACATTGATTTTCATTTAATGCAATTTATAAGTTTTTTCTTAAAACTTTTGTTAGAGTGAGTTCGTACAGAATTCGTGTTGTACAGCAATAAATGTTTGACAAAAAAAGTATTTATGAAGGAAGGTGCAATATTGATTATCACCCATTCAATTCCGTCAATGAGTCACTTTTGTAATTTATCTAATGGTTAAGAAATGGGCATTTCTGACAGGGGAAAACACTATTGTCTTTTCAAATGCAACCATGAATTACACTGCATATGGAGGATATAGTATATGCAAACAACAGATTGCATTAATAGAGTAGCATGAGATTTTTAGCTGAGGAGGCCAAGAAATTGACATTTTAAATTGTAAAAGGTTTTGGCATTACAAGGGAGAATTCATATTGCAATTCACTTTTTCAGCATGCATGAAATGCACGAAATGTATAAATATGTTTCCTATATTAAATAAATACATACAAAATATAACAATTTAAATGTTTACTCATCACGAATTAGAAAGCTTTTGGGAAATATATTAACTTAAGTAATATCATATTATTTTCAATTTAAGGTGCCATGAGAGGCAGAAATAAAAAAATGCTTTAGTACTCAGAATATAAACATAATTTTAATGTTTCCTCTTAAAACTGGGATTCAAGATGAATTAGGCAGTAAAATAATAAGAAAAGGCACTCCTTTAAGAAATTAGACATTTTTTTAAACTGTCTCCTTCCTTGATATTTAAATGGCTCCTGTGCCTACTTCATTGCCCCCTTTCCCTACCTATAAGACACTTGTATTGAGTCATCACGAATTAGAAAGCTTTTGGGAAATATATTAACTTTAATATCATATTATTTTCAATTTAAGGTGCCATGAGAGGCAGAAATAAAAATTAACATTTCCCGTGAAAAATAATTAAACTATTACATATTTAAAGCTAAATATTAATCGAGATAGAAGAAAAGGAACTTGTTCTCAAGACATTTATTAATAAACACTATATCCCTTCACAGTTAAGGTGCTTTGTGAAAAATTATATTTCCCCGGTGAAGATATATAAATATATTAAAAAGGTACCATTTAGGGATATATATGAAGATCTTGTTCTGGAGTCACTCACCATTAACGTCGAGCAGCTTAGCAAGAAGCACACATGCAAAACTAACCTATTTTTAACTTAAAATTCTGGACATTATTTCTGCATACATCCTTAGTATAAAAAAGAAATAAACTAAATTTAGACACTAAAATTATATTACATAGTATTTTGCATTTTGATAGATCATATAGTATTTACTATCACAATCATAGGCTGAACACTTCTTGTACAGAGAAACTATTCTCACTTATATATGTAAATTCAAGGTAGTGATTTTCCACAGAATCTGTAAAGATTTCCCTTGTTTCAACTTTTCTTACAATACCTTGCATCCCACATAGCATATATAAAGGGGTGTAGACTAAAATATTCAACTTTCCTCACAGATTTGGATGAATTTAAACATTTTAAGCAGTATTGAATACGCATCAAATGTTTTATCAATGATGTCTCCCTGTAAATACAACATATCTCAAACAAATTAAGCTGCTCAAACAAAGTTTTGTGTGGTTATTTCAATTAGTAAACTTAAGTAGTCCATTGATTTTATTGATTAACAAATTTTACACAATGATTTATATCTTTTATAATTTTGCATCATTGAAATAGATATTTAATATGTCAGCTTTTAATGCAAATGTCATCATTTTTCAGATGTTGGCATGCACCGTTTTTGAGATATTTTATGTTTTTGATGAAAAAAAAATGGAACAATTCAGAAAAAATAAAATAAACTCACTATTATTAATTGAGTGAATGTTTTATAAGCAGTTTAAATCTGAAATAAGTGTAAAGGACATCAGTCCTTTGAAATTATCATGAGCGGCTCTGGAAATACTAAAACCTTTAGTTTTTTTTCTACATGGAGTTCTAAAAAATCTCTCGAAACAAATCAAGCAAATCTAGTAAATTTTGGTGTGATTATTTCAATTGATGAACTTTTTCTTTCTGCGAAACTACAAAGGGAGAGTAGAGGGGCCCTTGTGTTAAATCTTGCTTAAGGTGCCAAATTATCTAGTCATGGGCCTGACAAACATTATATAGTAAAGTAACCATTATAAAGTATAGGAAGTAGAAATATATTAGAATATTATTAGCAAGTGACAGAAAAAATATCTCAGTTTTATAAATATACAAACAGAAACAACAAAATTAAATAATTCAAGACCACTGAAAATTGATGAGAAATAAATCTTGAACATAAAAAACAATGTTGAAAATCACTATAATCAACAATGTATTTAAACAATTTTGTATATTAATTATTTACAAATACTATACTATGAAAGCTCAAAAATATCTTATATTATAATTACAATATGCTAAAAATCCACTAGAAAAGTTATCAATTGCTTTTTCCTAACTGAGATTCTTATGTAATATCTGATTTCATAAATAAAAACAGATTTATGCCTTCTAAAACTCCTAAATACGAACGAGGATGCTTCATCATATCAATGCCCAGACAAAGAACTAAGTCTACTTTGCAAACTGCTAAGTTTAATAGTAGTCATTATTACTTCATTTTTCATCTTGATCTTATTTAAAGTTAATTGAATGCCAGGTTATTTGTAGAAAATGTCTCATATTCTTTAGAATTACAAAATGTTATTATTTTCTGCAAATATTAATTAATAGAACATTGTTTGATCAAAAATAGCAGATCCATTAGCCTTTTCCAAGGTTATTGGGGAAACATCCCATTCAACATCCAATCAATGTCTTACAGTCAGCAGCCACACCATTTTTAGACTAGCTTTAACTAAGCATTTCTTAGCAAAGGAAGGGTTCAAGAATTGGGAGATTTTAATACTATGTTATTCATAATACATGGCAAAGGCTAAACAATCTTAACCTTCAAAGCACATAAAGATGTATTTTAATGGAAAAAATATTTTGAAACAAGTCACTTTAAACAAGTAATGTATAACAATTTTATCAAAGATACATATATATTAGAAAAATTATTTAAAAATTAAAATAAATAAAAATACGTTTAAATATTAAATTACATTTTAAACTGGGGAGGTTCAGCTCTTTAGCTTCTATGGATGCTACGTTACTGGAACTTATACAAATAATAAAGAATGGGAAAAAAATTAATTAATTATTGAAACTTTGTTTTATTTATGAGTTCAAAATGCAAAAGTGGAGAAAGTTTTCTGCATTGTCACAAGTACTACTTTTTGGTCATTTAGAGGGGTTGTGGAGTTTCAAATCCACTCAGAAAAAAAAAATGGTCACTAAAAGGAGTGGTCATTAAGATAGATTTCCTATATTCCAATTTAAAATCTACTTCATAGATAGAAAAGAAATCAAAGAAAAATAGAAGTCCTTGTTATTGAACTTAAACTATTCAAAACAGCATTCCTGATCTCTTGATTGTTTGAAAAAATAGCTACCACTTCAGATTCGATTTCAAAAATTAAACCAGCCTCCCTGTTTTACAGAATTGGCTTCTAATTATTATTCAGGGTTCTTGTACATATTTTCATTAAACAAATTAAGAACTTTTTAAGCACCTTTTAAGGACTATAGAAAAAAAAATATATAAAGATACATTTGACAGAACTTTTGACAATATTTTATGTGAATGATCACAAGTAAGAAAAGGTGAGTTTTTCACAATTATAGAGACTTTTACAAATTAATCATAAAACCAGAAGAAAGTTTTTCTGATAGGAAGATTAGGTCGTTATGGATATAATTGAACATTACAATGAAATAAATGTTACAAGAAAAGGCCCTGAGATTTTTCAGGTACACCCTAATTATGGGTGTTAAAGTAATTTATTAATTAGACTTAGAGAATCAGGGTTGAGTTTCTACCAGGACAGTAGAAGAAACAGGAACCGGAAAATATGAAACACCTTGACTCTTTGACCATATGGCGATGGAGAAAATTCCACAGTTTACAATCTGATTATTATTTTCAGATGGCAGATAATTTTCCCTACTTTTATTGTAATATTTGAACTGTGATACCTGTAAGGAAATTAAGCACTTTTAAGCACTTTAGTATACATTTAAGTAGTTTTAAGGTCCTTAAAAATCTAAATAAGGAATTAAGGAGTTTTTAAGGATTACAAGCACCCTGTTATTGTCTCTTCCGAAAGAGGTAGACACAAATGCAGGAACGCCATTTTTCAAGTAACAAATATGATGTCATTTTCGAATAGTCTGTAGTCAATAACAAATACTCTATTTTCTGGGATTTTTTCTCTATCCATAAGCACATGTATCATGCTAACCTTAAAAAATAATATATTAAAGAAGTTAAATAAAAGTCTTTCAATTCCCTTATCTCTAGGGAAAATGTTCTAATACCTCTTCTGTAACCAGTTCTTTAATTTCTTTATATTTTATAGATTGATAGCAAGACATAATAAAATGTAATTTTAATCATAATTAACTATGAAACATTAAAACAATTTATTGTACTGTTGAGTAAATATTTTTATGTGCACATAAGATGCTAAAATCTGATTGAAATATTTATAATGCATTAAGTATGAGAGTTACACTTAAGTCTTTTAATAGTAATGACAATTACTATTAAAAGACTTAAGTGTACACAATAGTAGTAGACATACAAAATAATAGTAGAATACAAAAAATATCAAATTTTTGTAAAAAATAAAAAGCACAGTATCCATTTTGACAATTAAAAAGTTTTACATTTCTTTAAAAAAACTATTTAAATTTTTATAATATAGTGTAGATATATAATACTCGTAGATTAAGTTCATGCCCCCCCCTCCCCCCCGACAATTTCAAATTCCTGCCTCTTCTCCCATATGATTTTTATAAAAGATTCAAATTCCATTTTTTTTAGACCCCCACATTGCAAGCTCAGTAGACTTGGGTGTTATACCACTAAGATCATGTCATGATTTTAACATTTAATGTTTTGATTTATACATTTTATGAAAGGAAAAAATCATTCTACAACTTACTTGAGGTAAAGAAAAAATTAACACAATATATCATATTTTATTGGTAGTATTCTGTCTACCAAATTTATGCTTTTGTGTCCAACATCTTTTGAAATTCTGTATGAATATATATGTGTATGTATGTATTGTTTCTAATCTCATAGATTTTAATATTTTAATGTGTGTATGTGTAAGTATATATGAGGACACCTGTTTAACAAATACAGTGACTATCACAGAATGCAAGAAAGTTTTTAAAAATGTTGAAACCCAGAATGCAGTCATCAGAGTCCTCAAACTAACATGCTTTCTGACAACTGATTTCATTTATAATAGGGAAATGCAGAATTAAGGGCCAAGCATGCAACAAATTACAAAACAAAAGAGAAAATGTTTATGCTAGTGGAACTTTTTTAGAATGTAGTAAGTATTTACTACATAGCTATCTATTGTATTGTAGTATTAGTGTCAATTTGCACTGGGTAATTCATTTTTATATTTTTCATTTGGATATGATATTGCTAACCCATGAGGTTATTGGAAACTTCCATTAATTTCCAATTCTTGGTAATTACACTATTATTACACATTACACACAGACATATATATTATCATTACTACTAAAATACAATATATGTATTGATTTTATATGAATAAAAAATTATTGCACCAGATCCCTTTACAAAATATAAGAGTGTTTGGTAAAGACAGAATTAAAAAATATTTGTATTACATTCAAGTGATGTAATTTAAAAGTATTAATAAGAAATAAATACTTTAGTTAATATAACACAAAAATATACAGATATGAAGGTTCAGTCACTACAAAAATCCTAACATATAAACTACATACTAAAGATACCCTCACATACAGAAAAGAGTTCACATTTAAACAATTAAAATAAGCATACTTCTCTTCACAATATAACACTAAGTCAGTGGTGCACCCAGAGGTTTTTTTTTTAAGGTTACCCCCCCCCCCCCCAGAGCCAATAGAAAGGTAATTTAGAGAAAAACTACTGTGGAAGTATAAACAAATAGCATGGGGTCAGTGTGCCCGTCGTCCTTTTCTTTTGTTATTGTGCAGTGATGTAGTCGAGACCTGGTGCACCCTTGGGGCCCCAAGAAACTTCGTTTTGGCTCAATGTCGATCTGGGCAGCTGGGCTGAGGAAGTATCAAGAAAATACTTAATGTCTGCCATATGTTTAGTTTTTCGGCACCTTTTGTGATGGCCGCCTTTAACTTTTAGCGTCTGTACACCACCTGCACACAGCGATTGCTTTTGGGAACCCATTTAGCCAGATATCGGGAGGACTAAGCCTCACTCTTCTTCGGCACCTGGGAGAAAATGGTAGTACTGTCAAACGGGTGTCGCTCATAGTCTCCAACCTGGTTTGGTCAGTGTCCACCAGCATCTCGCCCTTCCCATGCCACTTTGTTTCGAGATTTCGAAGACAGGTGAGCCTATAGCTTTGTGCAGTATGATCCATTGTAAAGGATTTATTTGCTTCCTGCTGAATATTGCAGTCCAATTTTTGTTCGAATTTGTAAAATGTCAACGACAACTTCAAGCAAGAAGAGCTTACAAAAATATTTATTAAAATTTGTATCCGTTAGTAAAAAACAAAAAGTGAATGATGGGCTGATAGCAGAAGACATGGTTAACAATGGAAGTCATAACTTCACTAAATCGCACTGTGATAACTCTATCATGTTTCAGGCTGATAACTCCATCAAGTCTCAGAGTGATAACTCCATCAGGACTCGGGATGATAACACCTAAAAATATGAAAGTTTGCAAATTTCTGCTGGAGAGAAAAATCCCATTTTCTTCCATCTAGACATTGGCTCATTTACTGAATCGTAATATCAGGTATGTGAATTAAATCAACTTCTGCTTATATATGAGGCGATGAGCTCACAAGTAGTCTAACACACAAGTAATTCTTAGATAATCGAGGTTGAACTCTTTACAAAAAGTTAAATATATTTTTTGTACCTTTGCATATTATTACATTGTGCTCAAATTTTTAATAATTATCTATAAATGAGTTATCATTCCAAAATATTTCATTAGTTTTTGAAAAATATGAGATTAAAAGAAAGAAAGAAAAAGAGAAACATTTTATTAATCTCAGTTAGTCATAAAATTCCTTTCTTTCTGCCTTTCCTGTATTTTTTCTTCTGTTTAAGTATATTTTTTTCTCCTTTCATTACTTTAAGTTATTGATTTAATATAATTACACATATTTCAGAAGAATAAAGTAAGTTTAAGTTTGAGCCACCTATGCACACGGTGGAATTAAAAAAGTAGTAAATTTTATAAATTAACTAATATTTGATTAATGAAACAATTCATTAAATATTTAACCAAACATGGCAATTAACGTCTATAGGCATATTAAAAAAAGGTAAAAAATGCAGAAATGATGCGAAATGTGTAGCTGTCCCATGCATGTTGAGTGAGATATAAGAGAAGGAACCTGTAAAATCGGCAATAGTCGAGGCGCTCTGTCTGCCAATGAAATCGCTTTGCAATTTTTTTGTTTCAGAGGAAACGTGTAGCAGCAGAGAATGCCAGGCCGCCACCAACCGAGGCAGTTCCCGCAGACAGACGATTTTATGAGAGGTATGGTGATCGGACTCAGAAGAGCAGGTTGGTCCATACGTCAAATCTCAGCAGATAGTCACCTACAAGTGTCCATGATGTACCGGCTGTGGCGAAGTTAGTTAGAACAAGTGAATGTGGCACATTTGAGGAGTACCGGTACGGCCAGAGCGAAGTCAGCAAGCGTGGATTGACACATCTGCTGGCCACTTCCGTCGTCCTTTTGCAGCATGTGCAGGACACCCTTGATGTTCCCATATTGACCAGGACTATTATCCGCCGATTGGTCGCCGGCGACCTGCACTCATGGCGCTCATTAAGACTGCCATTGACCCAACAGCACAGACGTCTCCATTTGCAATGCTATAGGAATTGAACCAAGTGGATGGCACAATGGCACAGGGTTGTGTGCTGAGACGAATCATGCTTCTGTTTTACCAATGACAGTCACTGTGTACAGTCTGGTACCAAAGTAGTGACAGGTCCAATCTGGCTATGTCTGTGGAATGCTATACCGCGCGACATCATGTTATGGGGCACCATCGCCCATGACAGTAGGTCATCTCTGGTCCGTATTGAGGGCACTATGATGGCCCAATGAAACGTGGATGACGTGCTGCGGCCGGTGACACTACCCTTCCTTTAGGGGATGCCCAATGCCTTTTACCAGCAGGATAATGCTGGACAATACATGGCATGCATCAGCCAACATGCCCTGAAAGGTACCCAGGTGCTTCCTTGGCACACCAGTCTCGCCTGATCTCTCACCAATCGAACACGTCTGGGACATGATTGGACATCGCTTGTATGCGCTTCCACAGCCATGTTTAGAAAACGAATTCTGGCAAATGGTTGACACAGAATGGACACCCACCATTTACACGCTCATTGTCTCTGTACCTAGACGTATTTCTGCTTATATCGCCACCCGCGTGGTCCTACAACCTACTGATTAGAAGATGTTATCACTCAGTGTATAGGTGTACCATGTTGCAATAAACATCACTTATTGCTCGTTGCTGTCTCTTTTTGTTTGCCGATTTTCATCACTTTCTGCCCACTCCTTCTCGGTGTCTCATTTTCACTGTCACATAGTGTGTATATATACAGTGACCGCCGCTTATAAGAAACACGTTCGTTTCGCTCGTTTTGTTTCTTATAAGCAGTTGTTTCTTAAATCCGGAAATTTTTTAAATATCGTTCTTCCATTGTAAATACTAACTATTGAACACAGTTTTACAGAATTTAAAAGATAAATGTATATAAGTAAAATATTAGTACGTACATAATACATTTGTAAATTAAGTTTTGCATTCAAAAATATTTCTCATTTTACAAATTAAGCCTTACAACTTAAATTATTATCTATATGCATATAGTATGCAGTTAAATAAGAATAAAAAGTAAAACTCATAGGTCGTTCATTTATGTATAAGAGCATAGTACATTTTCATACATACCGTAATCTATTACTGAAGAATAGCAAAAAACTTATCCAGTATTGTTTGTGCTAACGAGTCTGTGATTAGTTTACGTACATCCATTTCTAAATCATAAAACAGTCCATAAACTTTTTCTGATGCCCCTCTGTGTTCAAGAGTTTTTCTAATTATAGTTAGGGCTTCTCGCGACTGTTTGGCTGTAGGAAAATTTTCTTCTTGTGGAACGTCGTCTTCATTTTCTTCTTCATTGCAAACATTCTGAATTTCCGCACTATGTCATCATCATTGTTTTCTTCAGATGTTTGTAAATTTTCGTCGATGTGAATCCATTCTTCGAAAGGTGCTTTAAATTCTTCTTCATCTTCTGCTGGTATGGCAACATTATTTTTCAAAAATCCTGCTTTACGGAAGCAATTAAAAATGCATATGTCAGAAACTTTTTTCCATGCACCTGCGATCATATGGATAGCATCAAGCAAGGTTGTTTTCTTGCTTATTGACTACACGGAGGTGGAGAATCATACTTTTTAAGTAAACTTTGCTTTTCAAGCAAAGTAAGGGTTTGCGACATGCTTCACTAGCAAAACATAAAATGACTAACTAAAGCTGTACGAATCTTATTTGAGTGCATAAGCAAAGATGCCTTTCCTTATCAGTACGTTTCCTTAACTGCCAAAAGATTAAAGCTCGTTTCTTACTGGTTTGGGGTTGTACTCCCCAAGTCTTTCTGTGGAGAAATCCTCTGTCATCCTTTGTTACATAGCAAACTCCCACCCCCTCCCCGTACGCCCAGAGACAAGAGATAACAACTCGTCCTTCAGTTAACCTTAAACAAATCGATTTTTTTTTTACACCAGCGTCGCAAGGAAATCAACAAATTTTCTGTAGAAAACTGTTTCTTATAAGCGGAATCGTGTTTCTTATAAGCGACACAATTTTAATGTTAAAACGAAGTTTGTATTTGTTTCTGTCGTTTTGAGTCTTATAAACGGCTGTTTCTTATAACCACTGAATCTTATAACCGGTGGTCACTGTATATATATATATATATATATATTTGTATATATATATATATATATATATATATATATATATTTGTATATATATATATATATATATATATATATTTGTATATATATATATATATATATATATATATTTGTATATATATATATATATATATATATATATATATATCACATCCTTCCCAAAATATGGTGATGTTGGTCATGATGAGTCCCCCCACCCCCCAAGACCTAATCCTAGGTGCGCCACTGCACTAAGCTAAACCGCTTGTTTCATTTTCTAAATACAAACCTATGAAAAATAGTCCCTAACATCTAATTCATTTAGTTTTTAGGATTTTTTCTTGATGATTTTTGCCAAACATAATTTCTGAATAGAGGAAGGTATATTCCTTTTTAAAAAAATCAGTAAAATAGTTCTGAATAGATTTCGAAGACAGGTGACCCTATATATAATTATTTTAGATATATAGAAGTATTTTTAGAAGTATTGGAAGCCTATATAGAAGTATTTTTTATATGTATCAAAAAGTAATTTATTCATTTTACAAAAATATTAGAAATACTCCTAATTTTATTTATAACTTTTATTTAAAATAAAGTACAAACATTCCAATTTTCAGCATTTATGCTTAGCAAAAAATGCCAGGAATAAATTCTAAAAACTAAATGAACTAGAGGTTAGGGATTATTTTCCATAGGTTGGGGAAAAGAAACAAAAGGCTGGAGGAAAAATATTTTCTTAGGTTTCAAGCATAATATACTGAGGTATCAAAATCTGCTTGTAGACATAAAAAAATACACAATGATAGTAAAACCTGGTTACGCAACCACTTTGGTGTATTACAAGAATAGATTTAGAACTTTTAGTTTGGAGATGCGGGAGTTTCTTTAGGGTTAATAAATCCCCTTTAGGCCAATATCATTTCCCCTAAAACCCTTTTAGCCCCCTATAGTTTAAAATGTATAATTCCAATATAAACTTAAAAAATCACTGGTGGTAAAATTAAAACTTCTGTTGTGCATAAAATCCCTAAGCTCTCCCTTTGCTTATGGTGTACTGACCACTCGAATGCAATGACTCCTGATATAAAAACCACTAGTTTCCATATCCTACTAATTTTGTTAACATTTACCCTAAAGTGACCATTAGTGCATTGTATATTGTGACCTTCTATCTCCCAAAATTCAATAAAATCTCTTCTGTTGAAGTGACCAATTCTGAATTTAAAAGAAATGAATTATTTTTGTAGCAATTCATTAGATCCAGAAAATTAAAAAAGTGACATTATAAATGAAATATTTAGAAATGAAAGTGAAACCGAGTTTCTTTTTAGTATATGCAAGGATTCTATATTATAAGGATAATGCTATTGATCTTCCTTCAGCTGCTGAGATTTTGCAAATGTTATGCAAAAAAAAAAAAATTGTATGTTTTTTTAAAGACTCTTCAGCTAAGCTGTATTCATAAAGAGAACTTTGAAATGAATAGAAGGTGTGATTATAAAAATTAAAAATCAAAAAGTATGCAATCAAAGATTATTTTTAGTAAAAAAGGGCACCCTAGTGTAATTTAATGTTATAACCAATAATGCAACTGAATGCATCTTAATGCAAATTTTTACAAAGCATAAATTGCAATATTACTAAATATGAACTTTAGATATACATTGTCACAAAATCATAAATGTATTTAATTCATCCTTTTTATGCATATTTATTTAAATTCCTAAAGCTTTATGTATTTATGATGATAATTAAAAAAGATTATTATATTTTATCTGATATAGCGATCACCTTCAGACAATGATCATTTTTTTTGGTATATTGGTGGTTATTTTAACAAGGTTTTACTTCATTAAAAAAGAACTAATTTTAAATCTATCAAAACTGAGACACATTTTCTTAAAAATACAATATATATATAATATATAAACATAATGTGAATTCTATATTTTCTTACCTGTTTTTTCTTAATATGAAGAAAACAAAAAAATACGGACTAACTAACATGCATTGTACTGAAAGTGTCTAAATATTTCAAGTTCGTTTAGAGAGTACTCGTACTCTATAATTTTACTGTAACATAGTTTTATGATAGATATTTTAACCCATTAAACTACATAAACAAAATATCTTTATAAGATATATTCAGTACTAGATAGTTTCATTTTTTAAATACTTACAAGCTATTCACTTTTTCTATTTTTTTATATGCAGATTATTCTTAGAATAGAAAATTCATTATAGCTGTGAAGCGTTAGTTCATTTGATGCTTTTTCATTTCTTTTAAAACATGAACAATGATTTGTCCAAGATAACAATTAAAACCACTATAGACTTCCATGCTTCACCTAAATATCAAATCTGGTACTGTTTCATTTGAAAATCAAATTGTTTTGCAAACCAATCATTCTGATTTCTTATGTAGTAATTAAAGACAAATTATATAATAAAGTAAATAAAATGATCACCAAACAATAAATTTTTTTGTACTGACATGAAATTTAACATATTTTGTGATGTACAGTCTCATTTCTGAAACAATGTCACCTTTTCTTAAAATAATCAAACAACTTATAAAGAGTATATGCACTCTGATAAGAGAGAAAAGTTAGCAAGCAAACAAGTCACAGTTGACCACTGGACATAATGATGATGGTATGTGCTATTGCAAAAGAGAAAATATATTCCTGAGAACATAAAGCTATATATTTCTAACATTATAAATATAAATTATATTTGTGCTTTTCTTTGTGGATTATTTTAATAAGACATTCCATTGCTTTTATAAATACAAAACTTGTCATCAAACTATAAAAGAAGTCCAAATTAAACATATACATAAAAGTGTTAATTTTATAA
This sequence comes from Amaurobius ferox, assembly GCA_951213105.1. Lineage (NCBI taxonomy): Eukaryota > Metazoa > Arthropoda > Arachnida > Araneae > Amaurobiidae > Amaurobius > Amaurobius ferox. The sequence continues at coordinate 131,542,019 of OX578145.1, forward strand.
TAAAATAAGAGAGAAAAAATATTGAACTTATTTTAATTAAATTTAGCTAAATAAAAGTGTTAATTTTATAATAAAATAAGAGAGAAAAAATATTGAACTTATTTTAATTAAATTTAGCTAAACTGGTACATGTAACAGAAGCTGAAGAAGTTCAAGAGCTTAAACTAACCTATTAAAAATAATTTAAGAAATCGTTAATTATAAGTATCTATTCTTGACATATTTTATAAGAAAACTATAATTAAATTTATGTTAAAAAAACAATACAAAATTTCAGATATGGTTGTGTTAATGATACTATTTTTTATTTATTAAAACAAATCAAGCAACGAAGTTGTTAAATGCTTCATTTGAGCTTTAAAAGTTAGATAATTCTGAAATGAGCTATTTAGAGAAATATTTTATGAATATACTAAATTTACTCTATTAATTCTATTTAAAAAAGGTAATAATAAAATAGGTTATGAATGAGAAAAGTAAAGAAGTTACTATGAAAAAATTCCTGTCAACATTCATATTTAGGCAATTTCTTAATAATATTTCTAAATAAAGCCATCACAGTTATTTGAGGTCATTATTATTGCATTTAGCTGTAGAAAGTTGTGAATCATCAGTTCTGCTTGTTCTACTACTAACATTTGAAAACATATGAACCGTTTGCATATGAGTTTTTAAGTTACCAGGCCAGTTAAATAACTTTTGACAAACATCGCACTGAAATCGCTGATGAAATGGTTTGTGCATGAGTAAATGTCTTTTCATGCTGTGTTTTGTAGAGTAAGTTTTCAAGCAGATGGGGCAGACATTTTCCATTGCTGACACCATAGAAACAGCTGATGGGTGATGCATCTGTTGTAGGTAGCTTGTGTATTTTTGCATAAATTCTTCAACATTCGCCACTTGATTTCCAACTGTTAAAATATAAAAAAAAGTACATAATATAAAATTGTAAGGAATATAAATGTATACATAAAATTTTTTCAAAAACTCTCAATAAACATCAGTGGTGTGTGAAATTTTTTTGTTGAATATTCCTAACGAAAAAGTTTACATTGCTAAAATTCAATAGAGATGCTATCCCTAATTAACATAAGTACAAAATGTGCATAAACAATAAATAATGTATACATAAAAATAATTGTTGCCTAAGTAAAATAATAACATCAAATGATTGTTTTGTAAATACTTGGATTTCCTTCTTAAATAAATCTAGAGCTGAACATCATGATGGGCATGGTTAAACTCTTATTTGGCATTTAGTTTCAGATTTGTTCACACTGAAAAAGAAAATCCAAATATTTCAAAAATGCTCAACTGCCGTCATTATTTTATTTGCACAGCAATTTCTACTGTGCTTGCCTTTTATCTTATATGCATGTTTAAAATTCATAATAGATAGAAACAGTTAAAAAAGAGACAATTAAAAAAATCACTTAAATGTATTTGTAGCAAAAATAAGGTTTGTATTGAAAATATTGGAATCATATGCATAATTTTTTAATAACAGCTTGTGTTTCAAATTTCACACACCTCTGCCAAACTTTCAAATTAATCAGGGGTGGCCAAATAAATAAAATAAGATACGGACTTTACTTGCTTTCTTATTTTTAACAAATCTATCCACAGATAAATAGTGAACAAATTAAAGGTGAAAAGTCAGATAAAAGTGAAAGGAACTAAATTTATTTTAAAGGTAGTAAGTAATTAAAGACTTTAATCATGGGCTTTCTTTTGAAAATTTTATATGGAGCACCTTGTTACTCCATATCCAAATTAACAACATTAACATCATTATGCAACAGTATTAAAACAAGTTACATTTAAAGCACCTTGTTGCTCCAAATCCAAACTGAACTTGTTTGGTTATTCAATTATGGATTCAAAAGTGTTAACTTCAAAAATCCTTTTTAATTTATCAGCAAAATTTATTCAAAGAAAGAAAAGCTGTGGTAAAAATTTGTGATTATTTAAATATCTCAGAAACATATCTATATATAAGATATCATTTTCAACATAAGAAGAAACATGGAACAAAGGATGATTGATAAAAATTGTAACAATTTTATCAAAAGCTTTTTATGCAAATTTTAAAAATACATTCAAAATTTAGTAAACTTTCAACAGTGCTATACAAAAATTATGACATAACTCATTTTTAATCGATATAAATTTGACTACCCCTGGGAATTATTAATAAATAATAAACCACCTATTTTATTTCTGAAAAAAAAAAAGAAAAAAACCACAATATTATTAATATGTATCAAACAGAAGGATGAGTAATGCAATAATGTCTTAAAGTATTTGAGAAAATATTGAATGAAATTAAAAAAAAATAAAAGTAATAAAGCAATTATAGTAACATTTAAATATTTCTAAGGGCTATGAAAAAATGCATAAAATAACTGTTTGTATGCTAAGTAAAACATTCTAACTATAGTATATACAATAATAAAAAAAAAAATGCTTTAATACATATTTTTTTCCAAATGTAGCTTGCTGACATAGAAATAGCTAATTTTTTAAATAAAAAAAAAATAAAATAAACTATCAAATTAGGGAAATTGAAAGAATTCATAGCTACAGAAAACAGTGGAACATAATTGCTAGAAATTAGCAGCATGGTTCTATAAATATATATATGTACTTTAAAATCAAACATCTTAATTAAATTTTTCATGCAGATATATTTAAATTTCACCACATTATTTCTACCACAAAATAATTTATTTGGATTAAAACAATGAATAATAAAGAGCACAACTTTATATAAAAAAAAATATAACAATTACATGAATCTGAGCATTCAATAAAACATATTTATTTGCAGAAAATCATGGACCATATAATTTCAAGCAAGTACTTATTCTCCTTTTACCAGAAAAAAATATGGTGAATTCTTAAGGGGGCATGACCAATATCTGATGACGGTCTGTAGCAAGGGTTGAAGGAGGAGGGAAGGTACTTAATCGAAAGAGGTAACAAGTAAACAAAAACATACTATAGATAGAACATAGCAAGGGTCCTTGCTTGGAAGTTTATGGTAGTTTATCATACATAACACATTTACAAATCATTCCTTTTGATACAGAAAATTATTACAAAAAGTAATACTAGATGGGAAATTAATAAGATTTAAATGAATCAAAATATACAAGGTGAATATTATTTGTTTAAAGAATATTTTCAAAGGAAAGGCCATGCATTTATGACTATGGAATTTAAAAATAAATCTATAATCTGTCCTAACATTTAATTGTCTAAACATAGATGTGTCTCATTGACATGCCAGCTAAATTACTAATTTTGGATAATTGCAAGTCATGGCTAGAATTGGGTTTAATCATAAAATGTGTCACTAAAAAAGACTAAATATTTAAAACAGTTATATTTGACAAAAATAAAAGAAAAACAAATAAATGGAAATAAAACTTGCTAAATGAAAAAGGAATTAACCTTTTTTTGAGATTGCTAAATGATTTCACAAAATACAATCCAGATACTGCTCAAGTATTTGTTGAAACATAATTATATTACTATCATTAAGTTCAAAATTCCAAACATAAAAAAGTATTTTTATGAAATACAATAGGACTATAAAATGAAGATCCTTTCATCAGAAGCATTACACAGTATCATAATTAATATTATTACTTTTACTAAAAAGTGGCTATAGCTTAAAATTTCTGTTAATAGCTAATGTTTTTAAATAATCAAAATATTGAACACTTTAAAGAAAATAAAGACTACAAGGATTTAAATAAAAATATTAATGGTATGTCTGAAAGTTTACTTACTATTTAAAATTAATAAAAATAAGTATTATTTACTGCTTCTATTTATTATTTTGAGATAATGGTTTTGCTATAGGTGAGTAACATAAAAATTCTCACAAAGAAAAAGCAATAATTATATCAATATACAAAGTAGGACAATTGAAAAATGCTGCAGTTTTACATATACCTTACCTGCAAATGCCAGAACACTAAAATTATGGACATTGTGTGTTGCAAATATTTATACAGTAATCATTAATTTTTTAGAAAAGTTTAGGAATTTTTACTGTATTTCAAGTTTAAATTTTTTTTTTTTTTTTAATTTACAAAAACATATTTACTTATCATTTTCAATTATTTATTTTCTTGCATTCATGAAAGAGTGTCAAAACATTAATTTGCTACAAAAACAGTATTCAAGCTGTTTGGTTTGTTTCAATTTTAATTTTACTAAATTATGTATCAAAGTTACACAAACCAAATGATTAATATAAATATGAAAAATTATGTTTAATACTTGATGAGTTTATTAAAATTCCTGTTCATGCAGCATTAGGGGATAATATAAAATGTTTTATATTTATTAAGAGGTTATAGTTAAATATGCATGCTAGCAGAGTGGATTAACTGATAGGAGAAAAAAAAACTGAATGTGAAAATATAAAAAAAAAAGAAGAAAATAAGACAAAAGTTTTAAAAATGCGGATTCATATTCCCGATTCATATATTATTTTTATTGAGATCCAAAAGTCATATTAAATTCACAATTCGAAGCTCAAGTGAAATATAGCTTAATCACATTTGCAGACATGGGGAAGTTCCAATAATAACTAAATTAAAGTAAAAGTTACTCCCCAGAAAAGTAATTAATTAAGTTAAAATTATAGAACATAAAAAGTAACTAAATTATATTAAAGCATTATTTTAAAAATTACATTTTAAATTGAAGTTTTACAGCCCAATAATGTGTTTGATCAATTATGACACAAAATGAATCAACATTGAATAAAATTTCACACGATTTTATTAAATGTTAGCAACAGCTGCATTTCAAAATGTTCATCTATGATTCGTCCTCATTTTCAGTTCACAAGGTTTTCTTCAGCGGGAAAGCATGGAAAAATATGTTTTTTAATTTAACAGAATTATTGTTACTTTTTAGAAAGAGGTAGTGAATTAAATTAAAAGTTAACAAAGATAAAAATAACAAAATAAGTTAAAAATTAAAGTAAAAAGTAACATTTTAACTTTAACTTTTTAATGATGTTATTCCCAAATCTGCACATTATATATTAACTATTTAAAATTCATTCATATGATGGCCATTACTCAGAAACAGGGTTGGTTATCAATGTCTAATAATATTATTTTTCCCAAAATTGACCTAATGACATTCTATGGTGTTGCGTCAAAATCATCATAAATCAACACAAGAATCGTTTATGAACATGAAATCAAAATACAAAAGAAAATCATCCTATTTGAACATAGAAGAGCTAGCTATTTGATTCAAATTTCATAGAAGAGTAACACTAAAGACAAATTGTTGCTTGTAAGACAAAAACTTACTTAAATTTCTTGTAAAAAGCAGTGATATGTCAGTTAGATGACTACAATTAACAGTTCACTCTCAGCTTTTGTTAAGGGTGCATACTGTTCTAACTGTGGGGTTTTGGAGAAAGGGCTTATAATACCCCTGAAACAGCTGTAGTCACCTAACTCAAGGATCTCAAGGAAACCATAACCATAGTCACCTAACTGACATATGGCTGCTTCTTACCTAGAAGTAAGTTCTTGTCCATAGAAGAGGTTCATTTTAAAACTAGCACTATACATCACATATTGAAGTTAAATTACTTAAACTGCTGCTGCAAGTAAAAAGTAAAAACTTTGTTAAAAACACAGTATCACATATTTATATAGATTTTTCTGTGGGGAAAATCATGAATTGACTACTATAAATCTAAAAATGCATTTTAAATGCATTTTAAATGCATTGTATATTTAGTAAATATATTGCAACTTTTGAAATTACAGTAATAATTTAATATATCAGCATTATAAACAAAAAGTTATTATATGAATGTAAAATACTTAAGTCTACAGCTTACTTATATATAAACATATATTCCACTGACTGTTTTAAGAGGAAAATCTACACATTAAGGGGGATCTAGTATATATACCCACATATACATGTAAAATTAAATTTTTTGACTGTTATAGCTTTCTGTAATAATCATCTTCTATGATTACAGTCCAAATATGTCAATTTTTACTTTTCCTACAATAGCAAAAATAAAGTAAGTGTATTACATTATATTATATGCAAAAGTAAACTATCATAATGACATCTAAATTTATTGAAGAATTTTGATAAATTTGCACTATTTGCACCCCAGAATAAATATCAAGCTTTCTTTCTTTTTTTTTTTTCAATGATATCCGTGTGCTTCTCTGTGGATAGATCTGTTGAATAAATACTAATATTTGAAAGAAATTTGGTACAATGATTTGATTTGAGAAAAACAAGCAGCCCATCGGATTTTAGAGAGATCAAACTAGAGAAAATACCATTTATTTTCTAAAATTGAAAACAATAATAAAAAAATATCAAACAATGTTAAATAAATAGTCATTTTAAATACAATTCTTTATTTAAAAATGGATGACATTTACAAGATGTTACCATGCACTGGTTTTGAGAAACTTCATATTTTTCAGCTGAAACATAAAAAAGTAATAAAATATTAAATATTCTTACTATAATCAACTGAGTAGAGGTTCATGTTTACTTTCTATCAGAAATTGATACAATTCATAGGCGTTGCCACACCATTCTTGAAATATTACAATTTTTACTTTTCATACAATATTTCTAAAAAGAGTGATTGGTGTGAAATTGGGTGTGATAAGGTTAATTGGCAATAACAAAAATCCTATTAATATTTGTTAAATTGAATCATAAAGCTTTAATTTTTATAACTGTTTTCCCACAAAATTAAAATATTTAGTTTGGAGGGAGAATCATATGGTGGATGATACATCAGATTTTTTTTTATAACCTACAATAAATATTTTACACACATCTTTTACCTTTCTTCAAACGTTCAATCTGTCTAAATGTTATAAAAGGGCTAAATATGAAAAATCAATTTTTTTTTAACTCACAGCATATGAGGTAGTATTCAACTCAATTCAGTTTGCACTTTTTGTGGCTACATAAAAAAATTCTGATAGATAGTAATATGTTTCTATAGTTTAAATAATTTTCATAATGTTACAGATAATGTTCATAGATTTACAGACTACAGTGATAAATTATTGAAATAAAGATCAATTAAAAAAATATTTAAAAAATACACCAAAAAATTCATTTATTTGTTTATTAAATATTTACAAAAGTTTTTGAAATAACGGAAAATTTAATTTTTGATAGAGTTACTAGTTAACACCATATTTCAACAAGGATACACAATAAGACATTTATATTTTTCTTAAAATACCTTTACTTTTAAAATGCATCACAGTTCAAAACAAAATTTCAATAAATTTCAACATATAAATATTTATTCACACAATAAATCAATAAAATTTTTAATCTTTGGAATCTGGTATATATATATATATGTATGTATGTATGTATATATATATATATATATATATAGTCAAATAATAATAAAACATAAAAATATCATATAACATTTTTAGAAGAATATGCATTAGTTGACAAGGCAAACACAAGAATCTGAAGTAATATTTTACTGCTATACATAAAAAGTAAATATTGCACAAATTAGATAAAAATAATCATATGTATATATAAGATATGAATATTAGAGCATACACATACTCATGTGGGTTAGCAATGCATAAAAGATAAAATATAATTATCTTAAAAACAAAACATCTTTAGTAAATAAAATAAATAACATCTACCACTTTTTAAAACATAATATTTTAAAATAAAAAAGAACAAAAAATTTCAATGTTGAAATAATAACTTAAAAGCAGATATTTAAACATTTTAAATACACTTAACAGAAATGCACAAATAAATTAATTTATCAATTCTTTTATATTTATCAATTTTTAGAGAGAAAAAAACATATTTAGGAAATATGTTTCTTATTTAAAAAACATGCGCTATATATTTATGTTATGACTGATTCTGTTCAAAAATATTCAAAAGGAATCTAAGATTGAAAGACTAGCATGAATTTTTCTTAAAAACAGATCCAATTTCATGATCTTATTAAATAATGCAGTTTTAGCCAGTATTTAAAATAATTAGGAACACTTCACATTTGTGTGTAACAGCATTGAAAATACTTTACTCAATTCAGTCTTTTTTCACCGGATTCATATTCAGCATTGATCTAATGCAAAAAAAATCTAATGTGGGCAACACATGACTTTCCTTATATAATGTAATGAATTTACTACTTTTACAGTAAAAAAAATAGGTTTTTCTTATAGTGGATACTAATATTCTTTCCAAAATATTGAATTTTCGACAATTAGCAGTCATTTTCATTGATTCAGCGTCATTTTTATCCATTTGGCGAGATTTTCGTTAATTTCCCAACATTTCAAAAAGTCGCCAAGTTGGCGACATTCCGCCAAATTCGTCGCCAAAATCTCGCCAAGCGTTATGGATGAAGAAATAAGTTGGTGTTACAGCAGATAAATGACTATTGGCGTTCAAATACAAAAGTATTACTCAAAGTATCTTTTTTCATGAATGGAACTAGCTAGATCCACGAGAATGATGTCACCAAATTTATCGCATGGTATTACATATGAAAAGTGAACATGTTTCTCAATAGGAAATATGTTTTTTTTTTTTCATTTTATATGACTTTTTGATAATTTTTTTGAAAAATGTGCAATATCTCGAGAACGGTTCATGTTAGCATTCTAAAATTTATGTCAATCGTTTTCTAATAAAAAATTACATAAGAAATGTCTATTTGCGTAACTTTATTAATGGTTTTGCTTTTTTGACGATTTTTTCAAAATTTTATTCGAAAATTTAGGGGGAGTTCTAAACACTCGATTACGTATAAAAACAATAGGCTTCCAGTGTTTACGGATTGTGATTTTTGTACCAAATTTGGTTCGAATCGGTCCATTAGTTCGTCAGTTATCGTCTCCACAGACTCACTGACACACACACACACACACACACACACACACAGACATCACTTCAAAAATGTTTAATTTGTGATCAGGGATGCTTGAAATGTGCTCTCCCGTCGAAAACTCGAATTCGAATTTTCGACCCCATCACAATACTTTCCTTATACATTATGTATATAAGGAAAGTAGCAATGAACTTTTCAATCAGAATATCATTGTAGTCCACTGGCCCTCCCAATTACAATTCTTACTTAGTGGTGACCTGCCAAAATCTTTATAATTGGCATGCTACAAATCTTTAAATTCCAGTAGCTTTTAAAAACACCATATCATTCATATACAGTTCATATTATGTTATGTTACATATTTGGTAAATATACATTGAGTGCTATAACAGAATAAGCTCAAGATTACCCTTAAGATTCAATTTTGAGCACTCTCCTCTTTTTCCACAATTTAAATAAAAATTTAAAGATCCATTTTAAAACCCCACCCTGTATTGCGTGAAGACTCCGCATTATGATATTATGCATAATACTAATTTATTGCGGCTTTAAGGTTTTTCTGTGTTTAAGTGAAATTTTTGGCATATTTCCCCAAAATTTTTTTGTTAATGATTTAAACTAATTTAGCTACCAAAACATGACCACATGTTGATTATTTAATATCTTTGGTTTTTCTGAGGCAGGAATTCCTAACGGATGTGCTATAATTTTTCAAGTGTTCCACAGAATACATAATGATCAAGTAATTCATTTTACTCATGTTTGCATTCTATATAAAATATGCTCACTATTATTTAATAAAAGTAAGGAATACTTTATATAAGTACATTTAACCTCAGATTTATTGACACTATTGATTAGGTGTTATCATTAGTCATTCTTGAGATATTAGAAATTTTACTTTTCTCCCAGTGAGTGAGTTTATAACAGCTTCACGGAAATTATCATATTAGTTAACATTGCAATAAATTTCTGAATTATTATGAACCATAACATAAGGCTTCAAAAAAGCTAATTAGAAAATGACATACAATAACTATTAAGTGTGCAACAAAAAGAATTGTCTCCATATAAATGTGCTATGTAAAATATTATCTTCAAAGATATGTAGAGAGAAATGAAAAGGTTTAGGAACCTCTATTTTAATAAAATGTGTGTTGGATTTTACCTAAATATCAGATTAAATAACATGAAATATAATATGCTAACCTATCAACATGTACTGAAACGCCTGCACAGACTCACAATATCATTGACTTTGAAAATTTCAAAAGTGAGTATATTAACCATCTTTATGGTTTTCAGGATAAAAACTGAGAAGTATCCCACTGAAAAAATTCTATAATAATTATAATTGTTTATATTGACTTTCTCATACTATTGAATATTGCATAGAGAAAGTATTGTTTTCACGAAAATTTTTGATTTTGAGGTCAATCTCTTTTAGAACCTTCTGAACATATTCTGACTATTTTTAGAGTGATGTTTGTCGGTCTGTGGTCGATATCTTGTGTACACGATAGCTGTTGCAAATATTAATGGATTTTCATCAAACTTTATATCCGGCTTTGTTAACAAAATTTCTAGAACTAGATAGAATTTTTTTTAATTTATTCAAAATTTTATATTTTCTTAGCTTGGAAGCATGGTCAAAATTTCACATAATTATGCATAAAAGGTGTAATTTATGGCTTAAAGATCATGGAACTTCATAGTTTCAATCATTGTCATGAAAAATAGCTGCGATACAATTTTATGTTCTTAAGGTCATCAGCCCTTTTTTTTAGGAAGGAGGGGGGGGGGGAAGCAATTACCCCCAAGGGTATATATTGTAAAAATTAGTATCAATTGAAAGATTTTATCAAGCCCTTTAAAATGAAGGGTAACATGCTATAATTGTGATCATTTGGACCAACAATACAGATTTTTCAAATTATTTTTGCAAAATTCACTAAATTTGTAAAAAAAAAAAAATCACAAGCTACTTACAATTATGCATAAAAAGGGGTTATTTATGAACAAATGATCATATGAAACTTAATAGTTTTCAATAACTGTATGTGAAGATAAAAATTCACAATACAAATGTGTTTGTGATGTCATTAGTCCCCACTCGGGGAGGGGGGGGGGGGTGTACATTGACAAACTTGATATCAATCAAAAAACATTTTTCAAGCCCTTTAAAATAAAAGACAACAAGATATAATTGTGACCATTTTGATGAATAATACAAATCCCCCCCCCCCCCACCACCACCACCACCACACACTTTTTTTTTTTTTTTTTTTTTGCAAAATTTGCAAACCAAAGTAATTGAGTAATTTGGGGGGAGGGGGCTAGGAGATTGTCTAAGGTAAAGGGGTAGTATAGTAATAATGTGTCATTAGAGGTATAATAATTTTGATTAGGAGAGGTCTATGGACTGCATGTGTCCTGAAATATTAGAAGTGCATGTGCTACAAGCAGGTAGATAGGAGGAGTTCTTTTTTATAACCCAATCATAATGATGGGCTCAACATCTAGTTTTACATAATTTTAAATACAAAGAAAACTTAGAATGTGGAATACACACTTATAAGGGAAATTAAACACATTTATAAGTGTATATTCCATATATTCAAAGCTTCTTTTTATGAAATAAAATTTAGATAATGATGGCATACCACATTGAAGCTTCAAGTAATAAAATTCCTGATAATAATTAAATTCATTATCGTTCATTATAAATTATAATCAAAATGACCCGAATCATTTGAGAAATGTCAAAAGTTTATATCTTATGTCAAAGTTGAAAGGCTTGGAAAATTGTAATATCTATAGTAAGTTCATTTATAAGATGTGCTTATATTTCTTAAGCTCAACCAAGCAACATGCTTGGTATCCTATTACAAAGCACAACAATTGTATGTCAAAATAATATTTTTGATTTGATAATTTACAGTGCTTGGACCCACATTTGTGTAAAGATGTATAATCACACAATGCCAGGTTGATACAAAATATAAAGCTCTAATTTTTGACAAGCATATATAACACATAATTTGATTGCACAACAGTAGAATTTAATTTAAAAAATAACATAAATATAAATTTAATTTAATATAATAAATCTAAAAATAAAAGTAAATATTTTAAATATAATATTTGACCCAAGAGAAGTGACATCATATTCTTTAGAACAATCTTTTGTACCAATGGATAACTTTAATAGGGGTGTTTAGATTACTTCAAAGTACATTTAAAGAAGTTCAAAATGAAAATATTTAGTACTCATTCAAGACGTCCATAGAATTAAATGATTGTTAATTTCATGAGATATAAAACTAAATTTACCACCATTTTGCTATATATCAGATAAAATTCATCATGTCACTTATCCAGGGCTAAATCTACATAGAATAACTAAAGATTTTAATAACTGTTAACTAAAGATCTTCTGAAGAAGGGTTCAAAGCATTCCAATGACACAGGTTCTCATGCTGTTTTAAATTATCTTTTCTATTATAACTTCTAGGACACAATTTACATGAAAATACTTTAGGTGAGGCTGCATGTATAACTTGGTAATGGCGGCGTAAGCTTTTAAGTCTGGAAAATTGTTTGTTGCAAATAAAACAAAATGCTTCTCTAGGTGCAAGGCGGTAAGACATTTTGCGTTTTGTTTGGAGGTGGTTGTTATTTCTTACAGACTCATCATAGTAGAATTCTGAAATGTGAAAAGGTTTCCATATATTAAGGTACATCCCTTTTATAGTAAGATATCAAACAGGCAGTTCAGAGAAAGGTAATAAATAGCAAGAGGTGAGGAACATCTAAAATGTCAAATACTGTTCAAAATGTCAAATCCAGAATTCAAAAACTTTGGAATGTACATTTGTATAAATTCAAATTTAATAAAATTGGAAATTGTCATTTAAAGACAAATCATGATTTTATTTTGCACTTGGTGCACTACTTTTATCTTTAGTAAAAGGAAATCATTGTCTGGGGGGACGGGGAGGGGGGGGGGGGGGGGGGTCAAAAATTCAAATTGATGTTTTTGATAGAATTGCATGTTTTGAGCATTTTTTGAATTAATGATTCAGCAATTAATGTCCATTTAGGAAGGCAAGCACTACAGGTGATAAATCTGAAAAAAATATTTTACATAACTTGATGCACTTCATCATATAATAGGCTTAACATTAATTGTAGAATATTGAAGAAAAATAATGTTTTGCAGTATACAGCAGTATATAGAGAATGCTCATATGTGTTTTGTTTTTCTTTTAATTTTACTGTGATCTTTCAACGTGTTATTTTCAAAGGCAGAATATTGTATTTATACAGAAAGAAGGGTTTTATACATGTAAGAGTGTGTGTGGGCAGTTTGACATATACAGGGTGTCCCAAAAAGATTGAAACATACTTTAATTCTTTACCTGTTGGAGATAAGTGAGCAATGTAAATTGCAAAAATGTTAAAAGTAAGGTTGGAAATACGACTACGTTAATGAAATAGTCCTCCCATTAATTTTCAAAAAGTTACACTTTTTTCATTTTTATACGACCCCCTTAGACAAATTTGGTCAATCAAAAAATCTTTATTTTTAATGCAACAAGATCATTAAAAAAACTGTATATCTGTATCTTTAAAATTGAGCGAGTTATATTTAATTAAAAATTGAACATTGCGAATGGCGACCATATATCAAATTAGAAATGGAAATTTGTGACATAACACAAAAAAGATAAAACTGGATGATAATACATAGATTTACCCAACCGCGTAGTGAGTACCACTGCTTTATATGATCTTTGTCTGTGTAATGCTTTATTTAGATGCATTTGTGATAAAAAATTTTGACACATATTAAAGTATTTTTGATCTAAACAATTTCCATCATCAATTTGTTTATGATCCCTATTTTCACTGATGAAACAGCCTTTCACATGGTACGGAAAAGTGGCATAAATCAGATTTTTTCCTCTATCATAATTCAGTTGATTTTAAAGATACAGATATGCAGTTTTTTTTTAATGATCTTGTTGCATTAAAAATTAAAATTTTCTGATTCACCAAATTTGTCTAAGAGGGTCATATAAAAATTTAAAAAGTGTAACTTATTGAAAATTAATGGGAGGACTATTTCATTAACGTAGTCTTACCGTAGTCTACCTTTCTTAACGTGGTCTACCTTACTTTCAACATTTTTGCAATTTACATTGCCCACTTATCTCCAACAGGTAAAGAATTAAAACGTGTTTCAATCTTTTTAGGACACCCTGTATATCTCTAATCTATCATTGGAATTTCATATAATATTTTTATTATATATATATATATATATATATATATATATATATATATATATATATACCATTAACTTTTAGAGAATATCTAATCAACACTCTCACTATGCTTCCACTCAATAATACTAAATAGTTGAATACTGTGTTAAAAATGGAATTTATTTTCCATTATATCAATATATGGCAGCACTGCCCAACTTTTAATATTTATTGGTATCTCAGTTTCTATATGACACTGGATTGGTTTACTGTAACTATCAATATTTTTTTTTCTCAAATTGAGTTTTTCAAATAATGCAAATGTTATTTTATCATAAAACAACATATGCAGAAATGATTGTTAGCAATATGCTGTTAAAATGTTGCTATTCAGAAATTAAAAATCTGCAAATATTCACAAAAAACAGAAAAAAAAAAAATGCAGAGTCCAATTAGAAAATGTGTATTCTATGTACACTTACTGAGAATGCCCACGAATATACACTACCCGACATAGAAAGTGGAACACAATGAAGCTTTGGCTATATAATTATGCAAATTGTGAGACAAATGCAGCTGGCCGATGTATGCAAATGATCTACAATGCAGTAGGTCATGTGATTAGAGCATGGGGGATGGAAATGGCAGATGAGCCAACGGTTGTTTCTGTCTGTCGCCTACAAAAACCTGTTTTCCTAGCTGTTTTTTGTTTTAGAAGACAAATGTTGTTGAAGAGATGCCTGGACGATGCCAACAAAGTCATTTCAGCATTTGGACGATCGTGCGAGGGGATTCAGTTTAGGCCTAGATACAGCTGGGTGGTCGAATCAACATATCGCTGCTGAAACATGTGTAGATGCGTCCACTGTGCAAAGGATACTTTTTCTATGATTTTCCAAACCTTATATTACGATCGAAGATTAAAGAAAACTCTTTGGATTTGCTAGGCACTCCGAAAAGCATCTCCTTGAGACTGCAAAGGATATGGAAAGGATGGATTAAAGAAGGGCATGTGAATCGTCCCAGTGGTACAGGTCGTACATCCAGACGCATTGATCAATGCATTCGAAGGCATGCGGTGGCGACCCCACAAAAGACGACTGTCGACATTCTGCAGAATTTGTAGGGTACATTGGATGTTCCAATACCATTGAGAACAGTTTCTTGACGATTGGTCGAAAGTGGTTTGCACTCAAACCAGATTTTATGAAGACTACCATTGGCAACAAGACACCGACGTGTGAGATTGTAATGGTGTCAGGCTTGAGCTTCTTGGATGACTGAATGGGACAGGGTAGTGCTCAGCAATAAGTCTTGGTTCTGGTTGTCAAATGACAGTCACCATTTGAGAGTCTGGAGGCGACATGGAAACAGATCCAATCCTACTGCAACTGTTGAACACCATATTGTTTGACAATGCAGCATCATGGTTTGGGGTGCCACTGACTTTAATAGCAGGTCAACTCTAGTTCTTATCTGAGGTACAATGATGGCGCGACGATATATGGATGAGGTACTACGGCCAATTGCAAAATGCTGTTTTCCAGCAAAATAATGCACGACTGCACATGGCAACCATCAGCAGACAAGTCTTGCAAGGTATCCAGGTGCTTCCTTGGCTTCTGCTGTCTCCAGATCTATCACCCATCCAGAAGGAATAGATAGAGAGCATGACATCACACCCGACAGAGGTTCCAGTTCTACAGAGAATGTCCACAAGATCGCTGCTAGGTAAACCATGTGACTGGAATCTTCCTGAGTTGCGTCGTCTGCTAGTTAATGTATATTTGAATAGGAAAAGCATATATCTGCATTTTAAAGAGCAAGTTTTGCTGCATTTTCATTGCTACAAAGTAAAGCCTTTTTAGATATTTTAAAACGAAAACAAACGAGTTTTATATACCACAACTAATTTATTTGAAATGTAGGAACAAATGTTAATTTAACAAATACAAAGTTGCATAATACTTCAATATTTGTAATTTGAACTGGTATTACAGCTACGTTTTGATTGCTGCAAAGTGCAATTTTCGAGATTTTTTTTTAATTTAATTTTTTACGTTTTATACCACAATTAGTATACTTGCTGTTAATGAAGAAACAATTATTTAATATATTTAAATCTATAAACATGTACACATATCTATTACATACGTAGTATATATTCATTATAACACACAAAGTGCCATTTCTTTAAAAATGCTGCAAGAACCCATTTTTGTTAGATACTAATTCTTGATTATTATAGGCTTGTAGCTTAATTAGTTACCAATCTTTAAAATCTGAAAATCAACCATTTACAATTAATAAAATTTTGTGTCAATTATCATCATATTTTATAACTAATAGGTGCAGTAATCAATAAGTAAACAGACTTTGTGCAAAGGATTAGAAAAAACTTTAACGTAATTAAGCACAAATTCCTAAAAAATAATTACAATAAATAAAACTGCTGCTTGTGAGAATATAAACTACTAATACTTCCTTGAAGAAAGCAGGCAAATTAGCAAATAATAATTGTTTACTAACTTGTGCTGAAATATTGTTCCAAGTACAAAATTTAATTTTTAAAGTTTTTTCTTATAGGTGTAGTAACTTATGTATATTAATTTTGTTTGCGATAGAAAAAAAATCTAAAATTAATGTACTTACCTACAAAAATATACTATGTATATATATATATATATATATATATATATATATATAAATAGATTATAGCAATTAATGAATATATAGTTATTCATATGGTGCTGAATACACATCTGCATAAAAATTGTACATATTTATCTTAAAAAACTAACCTTTGTTGAGGGTCCCCGTTTTCTGGTTTCAATTCTCAGTAATTTTTAAGAGTTTGAGTCGAGTTGAAATTCATTACATTAAGTTCTCTAGAACTCTGCATTGATGTGCAATAAATAGCAAGTGCAAGCGTACATTTGGAAAACACTCATTGCAGATAATAGCATCCATGGACTAGTTTTGCACTTATGCACTCATCAGCCAGCCAATATCTGCAATGGTAGCAAGAAAACTTGCTATATACCATAATTTTGCAAACCTCAATGGGAAGTGACAAATTCAGTTCTATCATGCAACCAGCTTCTTTAACTCAGGTTGCAATGGCCAAGTTCATAGTCACAGAACCACATATAGGGGCCATTTCTAAAAATTAGGATACCACTCCTATTGCAGATAACAACATGAATATTGACAACAGATCATATACAATTTCATAGTCACATATTCAACTATATAGCTTTTTTTGAATAGTCACAAACAGTATTATTAAACCTCAATGGTATTCTTTCAGCAGGAATGGTTTAAGGCATAGGTAGAAAATAATTAGTTCCAGACTGAAAATTATTTCTAGTAAAATGTAGTTTTACGAGTAAAATTCTCTATCCCAAAGAAGAAAAAAAAAATCACAATAAACTAACACTAAAATATAAAATCATCTTCATTAGGTATTTTTCATAAATATGGAATTTTAACTTTCAAATATTTTAATTAATCTTGTTGATAAAATATGGGAAAAGAAATGTCCTTGTTGAAGTAAAAATAATGTTTGAGATCTTGTAATTCATATCAGTGTGTAAAAAATATAATAACAACATAAAAGATTTTCCAATAGAAATTAGTATTTCTATTACGAACTCTACTGTACGTATAAAGAGCGCCGTGGATATTAGTCACATGTTTTCCGATGTTCTGATGTTACGGTTAACTTTGTGACGTTATGCCACCTCTATCTATTCTTTCTCGATGCTCTCATCAAGTATGTATGGGATGTGATTGACTGTCCTTTGAATGTCCTGCTCCCGCCTTAAACAGGGGACAACCTGTGGAGGATGGTTGAAGGCATATGGTCATCCATCCCTCAGAAAACTATCTGTATGCTCATTGCATCTGTTCCTCGAAGGGTTGCTGCTTGTATGGCCACAAGAGGTGATCCTACTGCCTACTGATCACCCTGTCTATGCCATTACTGTATTGTATTATCCTTCTGGAATTAACATCACTTATTTATGTATGCCATCTCTGTCTGTGTGTCCTTTATCATCACACTCTATTCACTCTTTCATGGTGTTGCATTTCTATGTCGGGTAGTGTAATATGCAGTTTGTATTTTTACATGCAGTATTAACCAAGATATCAGATCAGATAGATAGAAAAAAAACCTCAATAATATATAGTTGATATTAAAGGTCAGGTGTGTCAATGGGAATACTGAAAAATGCATGGATTATTAAATCTGTGTAAATTGTTCCTCACCTCTTATCTAAATAAAAGTCAAAGATAGAAAAATCATTTTTCAAATAAATAATAATAGTAATAATAATAATAATAATAATAATAAATAAATACCAGTTTGAATTGAGTGCTCACATACAATTAATTGAACTAAAATGTTACTATAATACAAGAAGCTCTTTAACACACACGCAATATATATTAAAATATGCTAAATATATATTTTTTAAAAATGACATAGAAATTTCAATAGTCGTAACTTGATCACAGGATATCATATACAGTAATTAACAAAATGAGACATTTATAGCAAATGAAATGTGAGTTGTAATTGGAAAACATGATCAAATACTAAAACAAAAGGTTTTATTAAACAATTCAAATCAAAATATTTCCTAAAATTATAAAACATATTTTGTTAAAACAAGTAGAAATCAATTAAATTGAATTTTGTTTGTTCTCATTTAATTATTCATAATAAAAGAAGTGCAACAAATAGCTAAATGAATTACATGAATAAAGCTAGTAACCCCACATTCAATCAATATTAAGTATTAGAAGATAATCAACTACAAAAACTAACCTGAATATTAAAATCTTAAAGATAGCTAAAATTCAAAATAAAGAACATTTTAAAAAAGAAAATGTGTTAACATTTTTACTTGTGCACCTAATATGTAAATAAGAACACAAGTTTTATTATTAAATTTATTAAAATATACAGATATAACAATTTCTAATTTTGACAGTTCATTTCCAAATAAGTGGACTGTTAATTTTTCACAGTTTAAATTTTCTTTTCAAGAGCTCATTAATTAAATTAAAAGCAAAGAAACCCAAAGTGCTAATTATTTAAAAACAATTTTTGAAATTTTTTTAATTATTTCTCAAAGCATTAATGCATTTCTCACAAATTAAGACCTAACTAGGTATGTCATAAGTTTAATAAAGCAGAAATTCGTTTTTTGAATTTGATGTTTTCTGTCAGCATTTAAGAATATTTTAAAACAATAAACCAAGTAGACACACACACACAAAAAAAAGAAAGGAGTTTATAGTTTGAATAAAAATTCAAGATAGACATATAAGCAAATAAACACTAACTTCATGATATTCAGAAAGATTTGGATAAATGAATGAGAATAGCATCACTTGGTTAGGGAAAATAAAAACTAAATTTTATTAGAGGATGAATTTGTGCTAGTAGACTGTACAGTCACTTGGTTTGCAAGGATTTTTTCTAAAGGCTTTGATTACTGATTTTAGAATACTTTTGTATATATAAATTTTTTTTAGAATAATATTGCATAAAGAAATATTAAAGTTAGAAAGAAAAATTATGCCAGATTTCTCAATACTGAACTTGAGAGTTTTATTAAACAAATATAATTCAAAGTGCCCTTTAAGGTGGGAGAGCTAATATATATGCAAAGGATTGATTTCATTATGATATTTAAGAAAAAGGAAACAAATATTTGATCTCTTATAAAATAAGGATTTTGAAGGTTATAACATTGTTCATGGGGATAGTTTGATTGCTAGAATGAACTAGCAGAAAAAGGGGGTTGGGTGAGGGTGGGACGAAGGAATAAAGTAAAAAGTGCATATAATCAATACTAACTAAATGTTTAAACCTTTAATGCTTCAAATTGACTAAAATTTATGAAAGAGCAACCATAATATTTCTGATCATAAAAGAGTAAAACAATAATATTCAATAAAAGTTTCAACAAAGTTAATTTTATCAAGAGCAGTAAAATTACTGTATATAAATACACCTTAACAAGTTACATCATAGTTATAATAATGCTATAATAACAATATATAAAAAGTATCTAATTATTGATAGATTAAGACAAAAATGTATACTAAAACTGTGTACAATGTATTACAATAATCCTTTGTTATATACACGTGCCTGGATTTAAAATGTGATATATTCGAGTGAGTAATATATAAGTAACTTCATAAACTAAGTTTATTATTTAAAAACTCTTAGAAATTAATAAAATTTATAAGAATGAATAACATAAGATCCAAATGTTCTTATTATCACTAAATTAATCTACATGTTAAAAAAATTACATAATTATGGGGTTTTTTTTTAGCAAAAATCAAATACTTGTGTATTGAAATCATAAACTTATTAATGAAGACAATTAAATTAAGAATTTTCAAAAATTTCAAAAACTTATCTTTTTTTCTGTACATAAAAATAACAAGTATAGTAGGCAAAGAAAAGATCCTCAATTACCATTTTACTTTTTCTATAATCCATAGTAAATGTATGAGAAAGGAAGACAGTGATGAGAGTTAAAAATGCAACTCGTAGATTTTGATGGAACTACACATTTTAAGCATCTTTTAATATGAATAAACTACATATTTTTAGAATGCCTGTTTAAGAGTTTGAAAAAAAATTCTGAGAAATAATGCTGTTCGCATAATTTGAATTATTTGCATAAAATTTGGTATCATGACTGGAATAAAAGAATATATTATAATACTTATTGAATTTAAAGTGTTATTAAACTAGAAGGAAAATCCCATATTTTTTTTAAACAATTTCTTCCAAAAATAAACAACAAATTCATAAAAATAATAAATAAAACTTTATAAATACATTATATAAATTTTTTTATTTAAAAGTAAATGACACCATTTATAAGGTGGTAGAATTTATGAAAAATCATTTGTCACTTTTGCTTTGGACTTATTACCAGATATTCTTGAGATACTGCAACTTCTTTTCTACAATGAACACAATATCTTTTGCAAGATTTGAGCAATTGAGACAAAATTTGATGCATTTAACTCAATTGGCAATTAGAAGAAATTTATAAATTTTCAATGAGATGAAATCCTTCGAAGTCGATTCCAATTTTTGTTATAGTTTTTACCACAAAATCAAAATGTATTTTTATATAGGAAACATCATGTGTTGGAAACATTACTTAATTTTAAACCACATAATAAAATTAGATAAACCTGAAAATTTAATTTTCTTCAAAAATGTTGTTTTATTTAGGAGAGAGATTTTTCTAGGCAAAGATCAGTTTTAACCACAGAAATTGTGGATAATTTTATAAAGGAAGCAGCACCATATTTGAGAGTTAGGAAAACCACACAGGCTTAGCACATTGAGCCATCAAAACTGTCTAAGCTGAAGTTCAGATTTTCAGATTTAAAGAAAGTGTAATATTGGGGTGCAAAAAATTATAATTGTGCAAGATGCACAGAATTATTACCATAGTATAATTATTTAAATTTAGCTAGTCTCTAAGCAAAAATCTGAGATTTGGCATAGCAGAATCAAAATAAAATTATGAAAGTGGAGTTTAAAATAATCATACAGTTTACAAGTTGAGGGTTAGGTAATTGTTACTAAATGCGATAACCTAAATTTGACACCCTGTTACTAAATTTGATTTCATAACCAATAGGAATGAGAAATATTTTTAATAGCTATTGGAGTTTCTAAGTATAAAAAGAAAAAATACGAATTTGAAATTATTTTTTAAAAACATAACAGCACTTGGTGCTGTTTTTGATAACATAAAACCATACAGCGAAAACATATCAGCATTATGCAATATATAAACGCTGATATTAAAATATATTCCTTTTTTAAGAAGAATTGAAAAGCTATATCTAAATGGATATTTAACTCAATTTCTTTTTAATATTTCACTCTTAAAAATGAATTATTACCACACACTGCCACTGCACTATAGTCAAAACCACATAATGAAACTTGGAATCAAATATTGCATAATATTGAAATATTATATTTCCATTCTTTAATCCAATGGTCAGTAATACTGAGCTAAGGAAAAATTAAAATGAACAATTAACAAAAACATGCATCAATATAAATCTATACACAAATACATATAATGTATGGGATTAAAATTAATTGGCTGAAAACATATAACAACCATAGCATTTAACCCCAAATTTACTTTCATAGATATTAATTAAGTGTCCAAGTTCATTACTTTCATATCATTGATTTTAACTATGCAATTACTGGATAAGACTGAAATTCATTTGTAAGAAATGTTGACATTTGACGTTCACAACATATACAAATTCCTGCTTTTATTCAGGGTTTCATTAATGTAGTTTTACAATTAGATCAATGATAGAGTTAGAGGAAGGTTGGGAGTTCTAAGCACTTTCATCAAAATTCCAAATATATATGATACGGATATTTTACATTATAACTTCAGTGATTCAAGTTAAAGAGAACTTTTGTACCCTAGTGGGATTACAGGACCTGGAAACTAATAATCTTAACTTTGCCTATCAATGAGATTCTGCAACTACTCAAGAATGTTATTTTTATTTCATACTGAAGAATAATTTAAATTATCTTAGTTCTAAAGAATATTTAATGTTTTGAGTAAAGACCTATTTATTTTTTATTCATTTTTTCCAAAAAATTACATAATTCTTTAATATGCAAATTTTTTTTAATTCTGGATTATAAAACAGAAAATAAAACATAATTGAAATACAGTAAAACTCTATTTTAATTAGCTTCTATTTAATAAATTTGTTTATTTTATTAATTATTTTTCATTTCCAAACCAAACTTGTTAAATAAACCTAGACATAATGAAAATAGTCTTGATTTAATAAAAAGTTAAAGAAATCAAGCAAAAAATTAAAAAAAAAATTAAGTAGACACTAATCTTGAATTTCTTGTTAAGTCATTACAATATACTACTATAAAAATGATCATGAAAGATCATTTAAATATTTATAACAGGGTTATCCCTATTTTCTTATATATAATAAAAATCCAGTTTCCAGATTTCTTGATCCAATCAAACACTTATACACAAAAAGAATATCTTTTCTATCCAATCAGAATGACATGTACCACAAGTGCACAGAGCAAGCATATTGAATGCATTCTTTCCAATCAGAAGAGCATGAAGCTGTGCTGAGCATTCAAGGAGTATGCACAGTAGTAAGATTCCTTATGTGTTTAATCCTTTGCAGATGGCAGATGCGCCTGTGCATCGACTGTGAAACTAAGTTCAAAGACGATACTCATGCATTCGCATTGAGAAAATATTTACCCTAAAGGACAATCAACATAAATGCACGTTTTCATAAGAAACATTTTAATTTAAATTTATTTGAATACTAGATGGTATTAAATGTCCATTCTAACATTTCCAACATATTTTGCCAATTCTTGACCTTGGTATGGGGGGGGGGGGGGGTCCCAATGAATCATCACTTCATCTAGAGCAGTGAAATGCAGTTTTGTAATATAAACAAACAGATCCTTTCTTGCAGACTCTGCCATGTTATAATTGAGTATGGGTTCTCATTTTGATTTTAGCTTAATGATTGCATGGATAAATTATTGGAATGTAAGAGAATATTATCAGGTTTGGGTTTCAGAGGGATGTGGTGGTAGTGAATTTATTAGGTCATTTCAGTTAAAAGAATGACTGAGTCAAGATGTTTTCTTTCAGTGGAATATACTTGCGTGGTAATAGAACTGGACAGTAATGAAAGTAATGCAGAAGTAATGAAAGTAGTGAAGATTCATGGAACTTTGGTATTTCTGATGAGAGCACGGAAAGTCCTTTGAATGCACTTGGTCTGTGAATGTATCTATGTTTTGAAATATATCATATGTAAAAGTTGTATTAATTAGTTAAAATAGCAATGATATTTTTTTGTAAAAAATTGTGCATAATCCCTATTAGCTATTAAAGTTTTGATTGCAATCATTCAGATATTTTTCCTGTATAACGGATAACTATTTTAATCAAGTTTAGTAATCATTTTTAACCACTTAAATATTTAATATTTTGATAAAAGATAATTTGTGCGGAACACATACATCAAATGGAAAATAAATATTTACTTTGTTTCTGAAAACAGCAGAATGCTATGTTGAATGGATGATTTTCAGTCAATTTTTTTCAAGAGTTTGGCTTAGTACAAAAAATGCACCATACTGCACTAGTTCGCAAGTGAAATGCTCTGTTCTTTGAGCCATAGCAGTTTCGGAATGCTACTGTCCACAAAAGATTAAGTGCTTCATACAATGAGTGGTTTGTTTTGATAAAACAAAGTGATAAAGTTGGTGATACAAATTTTATTTGATGGATTTTAATATAGATAGTTCACCAGAAGATCATAATAATAGATGCCAACAATACTAACATTAATTGGTTTATTGTTAAGATATACATGGCCAATGAACATGTTTTTTCTCAACATGCACTGTCATTGTTATAGGATGCAATCTTCGATCAAAATGTTTTAAAGCAATTGCTGTTGACTACGATCAAGGAGCACAGCCCCATGCTGCCATGGCCGAGTGAAGTGAAATGCTCAGCATGTGTTGGTAAGCGACAGCAAGCAAAGGCTGGTAGCCCCTTAGTACTTAAACAAGTATTAAAATATTTTTCTAGACCACAAAAATTTTTAAATACCATTGAAGTAGTTTTAAAGAATTTTTTTGTTTTGACAGAGACAAATCACACACAATATTTTGTTTTCATACAGCAAATAGTACAATAAGTAAAAATTGAATATGCACATGATACAAAGAAAAAAGGTACCAAACACCCATTCTGCATAAGAATTTTGGTTTTGTTTCACATTACCAAACACTTTCTTTTTTAAATGGAGATTTGCTAAAAATTTAAAAATTCACTAAGAGTTAAACAATTATTTTAGGGGGCGGGGGGGGGAATTATGGGTTTGATTCCATGATAAAAACTTTTTTTAAAGTAGGGAGAGGTGCCCTAAGTTAACAAAATTCAATTTATCTGCACTTTTCTAGTTACTTCTAAATGTTGGAATTATCAAAATAGAGAATATCAAAATATATTTGCTCATAAAAAAGATTTGCTAGTTTCAAGACATTAATCAAACAAAACTGAATGCTTCAATATATAGCTACATGAATCAAAAACCATTGGAAAAGTACAATTTTGGCAAACAGTAATTAAATGAACAATTTCCTTGAGTGATTCAATAGTTTTTAATGTTTT
Source organism: Amaurobius ferox (assembly GCA_951213105.1). NCBI lineage: Eukaryota > Metazoa > Arthropoda > Arachnida > Araneae > Amaurobiidae > Amaurobius > Amaurobius ferox. The sequence continues at coordinate 131,567,494 of OX578145.1, forward strand.
TTTAATAAAAAATTAATACAAGAAACCATCAATTACTAAAATAGGCTATCAAATATTTTTAATTTTGAAACAGTTCAAAATAAACATTCAATTTAACCTACTTTGAGACTTATATATAACTATTATTGTGTATTCCAAGGAGCTTTGGAGCACCTAGTTCTGATATGAACCTTTATATACTTTTTCCACTTGAATTGATCTAAACAATATGGACACTGGTAAAGTTGTGATGCATGACAATGCATATGTTGCCTCAATAAGTCTCTTGATTTAAACACCTTTGAACATTCTTCACATGGAAAATCTGAACTCTTGATCCTCTTTCCATACAAGGTTTTCAATGGCTTGTTTGCTAAAATGGGTATTGTACCTTTATTTTAGACTATATCAGTATATCAATAATTTATATATATATATATATATATATATATATATATATATATATAATTACAAACAAAATGTGAAATATTTTATATAAAAAAATGTCTTACACAGATGGCATATATGGCTATCAACCTCTAATAAAAATTCAAAGTTTCAGGCATAAAAATTATTAAATTAATAGAAGACATAAAATGTAACAATGTTTCAAAATAAAATCTTTCAAATATACATTTCAAATTCAATTTAAACATTCTCATAGTGAAAAAAGCATAATACAATATTCTATTTTTATTTAATCTTCTGAGCAAACGTTTAAATATCTATAAGTATAATGGATATTACTACACTATACCAATAGGTTCCAGCTTTGAGCAACAGATCCACATGCTATCCTGCGACGGGCGCGGTAGCCCATTGGTTAGCGCGCTGGAGTTGCACTCGGTAGGCCCGAGTTCGATTCCAGCCACTGCCAAAAACTGCCGCCGTGTTCATGCGGAGTACAATCACGTTAAACATGTGGCTCCGAAAGTCCTTCCGAGAGGTTGGTGGTAGGGGAAGGAGGGTACGGTCCCTGTGGATGCCTCCCCCACTGGGTTTCGGTGTAAATTGGATGGCACTTCCCGACCGTCCAAACAGTTACCTTACACCTTTCTGGTAGGTCGGACGATCTGGGTTTCAACAACAACATGCTATCCTGCAGATACATTGATGTCAAGCTTGATTCCCAGGTATGAAGGAGGAATTTAGAGTATCTACGAATGCCTGTAGTATGGCTGTCAACAGTTACATTGACCATGGTTGACCATTGACCCAAAGACTTCAGCTCTTGGGTTTTCAAACTTTGGATTCATTAAATATGTTGAATTAAAAATAAACCTTTATTCAATGATAATTGATACTACCCACATTTACAGGCAAGTCCATCGGAAAACAGAGAAATTTGGAAATTAGTGATTTTCATAATGATCCCATATCAATCATTAGCTAGGTAATGTAACTACCAGAGCATTTGAATAGTTTAGTATAAAACTGAAGGTGGGCTATAGCCATATTTGAGTTCATAGTCACAATACCCACTGATGAAGTGCATTTTGAAAGTTCAGAATTACACTCTTAATTCCATCAACCAGCATTGGTAAACAGGTATTGCATTATTTAGTCTGCTACTTAAGCCAAATCCTAAACCATTTGCTACAGTACATTGTTAAAATGCCACACTTTTTGATTCTCCTGTTATTTAATACAATTTGCAACTAATAATTGCACACAAAATAAATATAGTTATTTAGATGAACTTAAAAATTTGAATTCCTGACAATTGAAGCGAGGTAGTTAGAATAGTTAATAAAACACAATATTTAAAATATTGCTATATAATAACAGAAAGACTATAATAAATAAATTAATATTAAACATGTTTATGTACATTTTTTATTTAAATTTAAAGAAAAAGGAGAGTCCAAAATAAAATAAAAAAAATTCTGAAATTCCAAATTTTATTTTATCTATGTTCACATGATGCATAAAATGTAAATGCAACTGACCAGTCAAGGGCCACATATGATCTGCAGGTTGCCAACCCCTGAGTTAAAAGATTGTTGTGATTTTAATTCATATATCAAAATTTATTTCATTTATTTGTGCATAAGTGGATAAGGTTAAACTTAGATTACACTGGATTCCTATGAAATATGGCTGTTATCTCTGTGGTTACATGTAAAATTATTTCCTGCTTCGTATTATGATTATAAATTGGGATGAAAATTACATGTTTAGACAACAGCTGGTATAAATTTCTTATTAGTAACATGACTCGCTCTATAACTGAACTTCAACTTTTAGTTTTGAAGGAAGATATTTTATGCAAATAATGATTAAGTTATGAAGGATTTTTAATTTTTATGCTGCAGGCTTATAAATACATTGTTACGGTGCAGAATTTGTTATTTCAAGACTAAAGTTACGACCTCTAGATCCTGATAAACAGGCTTCGGCAAATACATATTCTAAAGAAAACTAAGCTTCACTCCACCTCAATAAAACCATTTATTTAATTATACAAGATAAGTAACTAACCGCATGTAAAGAAAAACATTTCAAGAAAATACCGTAAATGAAATATAGCTTTATATTCTATTTTTATTCTTAAGGAGTTAAAATAGCCCATTATTAAAATTTCATAAAATGTGCTTGCTTTCAAGTAAAATATTAAATTCTATAATAATAATAATAATAATAATAATAATAATAATAATAATAATAAACAAAAAACACAGTCTTGAGATAACGAATAGTCTTTTAATGTAAATCGACTTTACCACCTTTACCCTCAATTCTGTACCTAGCCTTGAAAAAAAAAAAAAAAAAATATATATATATATATATATATATATATATATATATATATATATATTCCTCCTATTTATGATCTTATTTATATTATTAATGATCCCAAATTTGAATTATTTTATTAATGATTCCATTTACCAACCCTAAACTTTTGCGACTCTATGTCCAGGTTGAAAAAGCTTAGTGACATCTACTACTAATAATAATTTCCAAAAATATGTAGTAATTAAGTTGGAAAATTTCTGATAAACTTGTTTTAAAAATCAAGGCATGAATATTTCATCAAATTACACAAACATATGGATATCCTAGCATAAACACATACATATGTGTGAGCTTTTATAACGAATGCAAATTCTATTTCAACTTTAGATAGAATTAAGAGAACACCGCTTTTATATACTTAAAATTCTGAAATAAAAATTTTCTGTTACAAGTATAGAAATAAAATGCAGTAAAACTTTTGATTTATTTGAATCCAATATTATTCTCTTAGATAATTCATAATGTATTTATAGATTAGATAATTCAAATTTTTATTAATTAAATTTTTTGAATTCTTGGAGTTCAAATTTTCCCAGTTTTACTGTATATCAAATTTAAGAAATAGCAAAGAACAAAATTAGTAAACTACAAAGTAATCAATAACAAACTATAAAAATGTATTATTATATATGTAGAAATTAATATAATGTACGGGATTAAAGTTAATTGGCTGAAAATATATAACAACCACAGAAATTAATCCCAAATTTAATTTCTTAACATTACCTTTAAAGAAATATAATGTTAAATCCTATCTTTTATAAAAGAAAAAATAACAAATATTATTTTTAAAAGTTTATTGTAAGTGAACAAAAGCTTACACATATCATACCGACAAAACTCAGCATCTCATCTTAGTTACCATATAAAAGTAATAAATATTACACTGTCAGATAAAAATAAAGACAATAGTTTAGTAGCAAACATAACATAACAAAATTATTCAAAATCACACTAGAAAAAATGTATAGAATTTTAATTAATATATTTTCTGCATAAAACAGTTATTATTTAACCATGTGCGAGAAGAACAATGGCAGCCTTATACAGAGTTGTTCAACTCATGGATAGATGGCTACATATTGACTGCAGGATAATTTTTGTGGCCTGTACATCAGGCATGCTTTGAACAAAATATTTTAAACATAAATCAAATTTTATTTATGATTACTTCAAAAATGAACATGCTCCATAATTCTAAACAAACACTTAACATTAGTAAAATATGATACATAACACTAATGAAACACAATATGTTATTATAATGGACTGAATTTTGTTGATCTAAAAATGTGTAAAATATGTCTTTAATAATATGAAAAATGCCCTTAAAATATGAAAATATGCCTATAAAAATTGTGAAAAATGAAGAACTTTGCTAGAGATCTACAGATGTAAGAGCATTTGAGGAAAAAAAAAAACATATTCACTAATGAATTTCAAACATCTCTAGCATAGATTGGTTAACTTTTCACAAATTGAGCTACTATTGCAGCTCTTTTGTTTCAGAATATTTGGCAACTATGGTTAATAGGACAATACTTATTTTAAGAGAATTTTCTAATCCTGGTGTCAGAAATAAAAAAGATGTCTTAATCTTTGAAAGCATATTCTTATGCAAATTTGATTGCTCTAAAAATGTCAAAATTTCTTAAAAAGAGAAATCCTACAAAATAAAAAAAAAATCCTTAAAAGAAAAAAATCCCCAAAATACAAAAAATGTAAGCCTTAGCAACGCATAGAATTTAGTAATTATTAATCATATTATTTTAAATAACCCGAAGAATTCCGACTAAAATTTGGCCATGGGGTTTAGTGAAGCTGGACAGCACTGACTTAACACAGGGATCATGTTCCAAATGCAGCAAGCAACACTGCTGGATAGGTTTCAATCTCAGGAAGAACAAAACTGATGCTGCTTACTATGCTGGAAGCAATAGTGTAACACTCAGGTCTGCAACACAAGAGAGATGTATTAAGAGATATACCAAATGGATCCTTAAATTTTTTATGAAGATCTAAAAACGAAGCCTCAGAATTAAGTCATATGGGTGGGTGAGCTTAATTTGCATGTCACTGTCTTGAAGCATGATTTTAAGCTTTGAATGCCTCCTATTGGAGGATTTTGTGAGTATGTAACAAATTTAGTCTGCCATTGGAAATTAGAATATCAGACAGTGATTTAAATAGTAATATTTTATAACAGAAATGTTTCTCTTTTGCTAATTTTATCTAAAAAAACTAAATTAATATATATTTAAACGTTTTTTAAAATTCATAATTTATATTCAAGCAAATTTGGATGAAATCAATGTGTCAAAAATTTATCCAAAATTCTAATAGTCAATAGGTTCCAGCCTATGATTATGATTAGTTTAATTTGCCCTCATGTGTGAATTATAAATAAAATGAATGCTTATTTGGCAGTTAAAATTAATTATTTTAACTAATTTCAGTTTCACACATACAGAAGACATTCTCCTACTTCTGTTTTTGGGATTTGTACCAAAATCCAAACCATTGTAATGTATAAAAAACCTAATTATCAAATTTCATTAATGTCCACTAGAGAATTATGTGAATGCATGCATGCAGTACACACACATAGTTGAAAAGGATTGATTTGTGATGCAGGAGTGCAAAGTACATATTTTCATAAATTTTTAATTTAAAATTTTAAAACATGTCACAATACTTCTTTTATATAGACTATTTATTGATCCCTAAATAAAATTAAAACCATAAAAAGTTAATAAAACAGTATAAATAGGAAAAAAATAGTATTAAATGTATTTATGTTTTTGTTTTTTTTAAATAAATGAAATCACTATTAGTTACTTTAGTTTATTGCAGTTTCCATATTTTAGCTTTTACTGATCACCTTTTATGAAGTTAAAGTCCCAATAAACAGGTATCAATAGTATATGATTCTTCCAAATTCATCAACTTTGAAATACAATAATTATTACTTGGAAGATTGTTTATTCCATGGAACTTTGGAACACCTAGTTCTGATATGAACCTTTATATACTTTTTCCACTTGAATTTGTCAAAACAATATGGACATTCATGAAGTTGTGTCTTGTGGGAGAGCATATGCTGTCGCAAAGAGTCTTTAGTTTTGAATGCTTTTGAGCATTCTTTACAGGGGAAGTATAAACTTCTAGAATCTTTTTCATGTAAGTATTCCAATGTCTTGATCTCTAAAAAGGGTATTGCACCTTTATTTTAATATATAGCAATAACATAAATAAGAGAATGCAAACAGTAAAAAGCATAATATACACTAAATATTTTTATACATAAAATCAAAAACTTTCACAGAAATGGGGGCTTTGTCATCAAATAACACATTAATAGAAAACAAATAACTTTTATAATAACGTAGCAACATATTTCAAAATAATTATTTCAACTATTTCTTTTCTCATAGAATATCAAACCTTCATAAATACATATGAAATCATAATACAAATAGAAAATAATGACAGTGCACAAGCAAAAACTCAAATGTAATGTATGTCAAGTAAAATATAAAATCTCAATACACCTTTTACAAATATATATACAAAACAGTATAATTCATCAACTATATATTCTCACAACTATACATGATGAATTTATAAAATTTGAAATTTCCTATCACCTAATATAAGAGTATAAATAGCTCTGCAAAAGATAAACACAGATAAAATACAATAGTTGTTTTGAGGATATGATGGATAGCCACTGCTGAAGCATGGGGATCTATAGTCTCCTCAAAATAGCTATATCATTATTAAACTTTGCATTAATATTGAGGGTTATATTTTTATCTAATAGAATATAAGAAAAAAAATATATGAATTCATAGTAGCTATTTGGCCTCAAATTAAGTAGAGAAGAATGTGATTATCTTAGACAACATGAATGTATCAAGTCGGTAAAGCACTTGTTTCAAGGCCAGAAAATCAGAAAATTTAGTTCCTTTTGCTGAATAAAACATCACAATAGCTGTTAGAATATATATTTGAAGATATGCAAAATATATAGTTATGAATCACCCTGAAAATTAAATTATGAAAACTAAACAGACAAAAAAAGACATGCTCATTTAAATTGTTTGATGGCATATTTCTGAAATATTAAATATATATTTCAGAAATATGCCAGTTTATAACATTTAATTAAACACTAATCTCTAAAATAAACTTATTGCACTGAAAACTTCACAAAAATAATCCTTTGTAAATCACTCTTACTTATGCATAAAAAAGTATTATGTATTAGATTTTTAAGTCAAAACAATATATATTAGAAATAAGTAGTTTACTTTGCTTGAAGGACAGTCTACATGTTTAGTTGCTTAAATTTACAATGATAAAGCATAAATTTTCTATTTCATTATGATTCACTTCATACTGAACATGGATTAGAATTTGACATTTCATTTTCAAACTTGTGTACTGAATACATAAATTTGAAAATAAAAACTTTTTCTTGAGATTATTTGGTAACACAAGATTATTTAGTATCCCTTGTCTATACAATAACTCTTATATAAAAGTGTTTAACCTATTGAACTTCACCTCAAAATGAAGGAACTGACTTATCATTGGATTAGGAAATATGATTAAAATGGTTAGAATTGGAAGCCTAATGAGTTGTATTCTGCTAAGTTACTGTTGTTTAAATGAACCATTTTGAAATAAGACAAATTGAATATGGCAGTAGTCATAAATGCAAATTAAGAAGTTACCAAATTATTCAAAATTATAATATGTCTTGAAACATTTATATATTTAATAACAAATATAAAGTTCCACTGAAACAGAAAACAAGCAATAAAGGCACATTTTGACATGATTTAAATGTGGTTATCTCTAACTTTATTACATATGTATTAATTTACCATTCAGAAAATGTTGCATAAATTTTGAATATATAAAATGTCACATTATTAACAACATCCATGTTATTTTTTATTCTGAATGCTATTTGGAGCATTTTTTTCAATAGGTTATTTTATGTTTGAAGGAATACATTTCAAGTTATGATATGCAATTAAATTCTCACATTTTATATGCAATTATTGCAACTGATAAATTAGATATATTCTTCCACTGGAAATAATTTCATGATATTGCCCAAGTCCTAAATAAGTGTGTGCTACATAAATAATACAGATACAGATGACATCATTCAATTTAAAATATCTTGGTTTTGAACAAAAATCATTCCTATACTCATTTATTCCATGCACAACCATGCCAATTTTATAAACAATTTAACAACAGCTATATAAATACATCACTGCTCCCTGTAACAATGGAAACATCCCCATTTATGACATCATCAACATGGAAGAACTTCTTTCTGAACAAGCATTCGAATAAAACACGTTAACTTTTACAGATCATTTAATATGAATTTTTAAAATCATAAAAAATTTTGAAATAGAGAAATAATTATTTTTTTAAAATTAGAACGTAGAGATCTCATTCCATATTCACACCAAAGATTAGAATTATATGCATCTTCAATTCGCCGGAGCAAGGAAATAAAATTGAATATGAATAAAATAAGTATATTTCAAAGTATTTAAAAAGATTAAATATGAAGAAATTGTTCTATGAATCCTGTGCAAAGGTCATTAGAGAGAGTGCTTTTTAATCTTTTCAGTGATGTTAAGATGGAAACTCTGTACTAACATTTTTGGTTGCTAAAGAACAGATTTGTGTGAAATTCGATCAAAATTACACTTCAACATAATAAAAGCTAAAAACCTAACATATTTAAAAAATTGCTCTAAGGTGTCTCAGGACATGACCTAAATTACCCCAGTGCTGAATTCACTGGGCTATTTAGGCCAGCCCCCTTGTATTTTTTATACCAAGGCCATCCAGCTTACTCAAAGGGTGTAGAACCGATGACCAGTTTTATTTGTCATCCATTAAAAATATATTCATAAGTAAAGACCTCGTGAATACATTTCGAACACTTTTGCAAAGATGCCCATTTGTGAGTTGAAAATATCATGATAAGTTTTATTGAACTAATTGCCTTAATTAGGCATGCAAAATTAAACTGTAAGAAATTCATGAACCCTGGTAATAAATCCATAAAGTATTTTCTAGATGAATAAGACTCTGATTTATGGTCAGTCATGTACAGCTTCAACTTAAAATTTTAAACATATATTTTTTAACTTAATGCATTTCAAAAATAAAAACATGAGAAATAAGAAATGTTTAACAAAGGAAAAGTTTGTATGGAAACTTTCTCTAAATAAAATAGAAATACGGAGGAAACTTGTAGGTTTGGTAGATCAGAGGTGAAACAATCTGCAGGAGACTCATAATCAGCTCTCAATCAATGAAAATTTACTAAATTATTCATGAATCATATGGCATAATTGAACTATAATAATTACTTTTAATTATAATTATTACTTCTCTCGTTAAATGTTTATTTTCATGTTGAAAACACTTTTTTTTGTCAAATTGAAAACCAACATGCTTCTCAGGGTGGGGATTACGAAAACACATGTTATTGCATTCTGTCCATCTATACAAAATTGATTTAAATACATCTTGGAAAGAACTCAACAAGTTGAAACTGAATTCAGTACAAATATAGCATGTTACACAAGAACATCAAAATATTTTTGCTTGTGCTGTATGTAGTATGCACAAGTATACTAGATTGCAACATTATGGAAACAACTGAGCTGATTGACACCAAATTTGATGCAATTTCAGGCAGTTATATGAATATGGAAAAAAATTTAAACTGTTTCTAAATTTGTTAATGCCTTGTGCTTATTAGCGTGTCTTATAGACATTTTGTAATAACTCTGAAACAACTCAACTGATAGTAACAAAATTTGGTACAAAAGCAAAATGCCACATGCATATGAAACAAAGTCAGTTTTCTAAACACTAGTTCATGCTGTATGCAGTCGGTACAAGCTAATTTTGCACTATCCCAATGTTTATTCTAGTAACTCAAAATTTAGAATGCTAAAGTAACTTGATGTAACCAGTTCAAAAGTTAAACTAATATGTCTCCAAATGTTAAAATTATGCAAACACATTTTGAAAATTTAAATTTTGATCCAATTTGCATATTATGTCAATTTGAGATGAGAAATTAGTAAATGAAGATGTATTTTGTCTGATGTGACATTTTGTGAAATTGTGCATGCTCAGTTAACAAAATTTAGAATATTTATCACAAAAATTAGAATATGTATTGGATTAAAAAAAAAAGCTTATTTATATGCTACATAAGGAAACAAAGTGTAGAAGATGTCAAATGTGAAGAAAGTTATAGAAACAATATACAACTAACTAACCACACGTTTATTTTTTCAAACATTATAATGCAAATACCATAACATCAGATTTGCGAAACTAGGGAGAAGTTTGATTTTTAACTAAAGTTTTTAACTAGGGAAGACATTTGTTTGGACTGTAAAATACTATTCATTTGTGTCAAAATGAGTTCACATGTTGATAGGAATAACAGAGTTAATATAAAATGTTCTACATTGACTTTCTTCTTTGAAGCAGACTTCAAAGAACAAGTCAGAGATGCATTTTTAGTTGCAGTAAAACCTCTAAAATCTAATATCATTAGGATAAACTATGTCATATTATACAGAATTTTAGCTTTTTCCTGAAATATTAATATTGTCTCTATATGTACAAATTATAAATGTCCAAAAATTCACATTTATATGAGGTATTGGGTAATTCTAATTCAGAATTGGGTGTTATTTGCAAAGATTTTAAATAATTTAAAAGTTAAAAAAAATTCGGAACTAAATTGTGAAAATGTTCTATGTAAATTACAATTTCTTTGTATCTACAATAGCATTGTAAATTTTATTTAAAAAATAAAATTTAAGTCACATATTAAAAGTCAATATAAATCGCAAAAAATATATATGTAAGAAATTAGTGTATGTGAAATATAGATATATTCAAAGAATTAAAAGCAATGTAATGATCCACATAGATGTTAAATTGTAAAAGTGTCTCTGACTCACCACTACTTGACTCTTTGACTGGTGGTCTGTCTCTATTCTGATGAAAGTGGTTCATAGAATTTCTGAAACAACTGTATGTTTTTAAGAATTTTTAACATTTGCATAGATTATTTCACTGTTTTTATTTTTGCACACAAATAGCTACGTTAGACAAAAAATTAGTTTAGAAAATATGTGTTGATACAAAAACATTGTAATAGCATGGAAGTCATCAATCACCTTCTTAATGATTTATAAAAGCAGTGGCACAACCTGAAACTTTTTAATGATAGTACAAATTATTTTATGAAAAATTATTAATTGGTCATCATCAATAATAATTGATAATAAGTAAATAATTTAATACTTTCAAAATTGTGATTAAATATTTAGTGATTACTGTATACTTTGAAGTAAGAAACCCACTCCTTTTTCTGAGAGAAAATACCACAAATTCTTTGTGAGAGGTGCCTTGGAGGATATGTGGGTAGATTTTGGTGATCATCAATAGTGATGGTTGAAAGAGGATTGAGGGGGTGTTTAATCAGAAGAGGAAACAAGAAAAGATAATATGCAGTAACATAAGGGAGGACACTTTCTTAGGATTTTACAATAATCAAAGATATCCATTATAACATGGTGCATAAAAGCACCTTTCAACAAATACAAAGCAAGTCTATCAAACTACTAAAAAACAATTTAGACATTTTTAAATAAGAATTTACTTGTATTTTGAATGCTTAATTAATGCACAAACTAAAACCATTCATTCTATCCTACTGTCACCTACATTACACCCCTTTGAGTATAGCACTGTATAAAAGTGCAGTAAAACATCACTCTGGATCCCAAATCTTTAATTGTGCCAAACTGTAAATGGTAGCCTATATTTATAAATAATCTCTCTTAAAAGGAATTCCTTTGTACACTACAGCAATCATCTTAGTTTTGCACATGTTGAGAAATCCAGGAACAAATTATTCAAATACTCTCACTTATTTACTGAATTTGAAGAACTATTTCCAGGTCATAGAAATCACTAGATTGACATGGCAGAAAAGAATGTAATAATATTTAACAAAGCAAACTTGTTTTATTAGAAAACAAACAGCTTAATAAAAATGTACATTGATATTTAGATTCTAAGTCTAATTAACGTAACCAACATAAATTATAATTCCACAATTAAAAAGTTAAAAATCTAAATATTTCACAAAATAAAAATTATTTATCAAAATGTAATATATACAGACAATAGATTGCATATTAAAACAATTAGATTCATGCATATTACCTTTATATGTAAAATGTTCAATTTTTAGGTAATATTGCAGAAGAAACGTGTAAAAAAGGAATTTGATAAAATCTAAAATGTAAAATATCTCTTCTACCTATAAAAATAAGTTAAATGCAATCACTAAGTTAAGAAAACTTTTCATAAAAACACCCCATTAAATGCTCCACATATTTCAAAATATTGCAAAGCTGTTTTGTTATACATTAACACTTTGTCCTATGTTTTCTTTATCCCACTTTGATTTGGATGATATCGCTTCATATGACTCCATTTTGAGGATCTCCATTTAAAAGTTGCATCACAAAAGTGACAATCTATTAACTTTGATGAATGAAGATTAAGATGCTGCTTCAGTAACTGGTTGGATTTAAATGACTTTGGGCAAAAACCACATGGAAAGTTCTCATCAGATTTTGAGTAATGTGAAAGTGCATCAAGTACAGAAGATGTAAGAAGCATGGGAAGCAATGGTCCATCTGAAAATAAAAACACAACTTGTTAAAACAATGTTTATTCACATGTAAATGTTACATTTTTTACATACAAAACTGATAAATACAATGTCCAAACAGAATATAAAAAATCATATCAAAGCAATTTATATATATCAGACATACAGTAAAACCTGTATTAGCAACTACTGCATTCCGAGATTATCTCATCTGAATAATCAATAATTTTAAAATACAATTTACACCTTATATATATAAATTCATGTATTTGATGACTATATATTCTAGGAACCTTAAATGGTTACTTTAAACAGGTTTTACTGTACAGATAACATTTAGATAAATATTTCTTAATGTATTCCATTAAACATAAATTGTTAATCAAAAAATGTCAACTTCTAAGATGCAGCAATAAAGAAAAATCATACCATTTTACCAAAAAACTTTTAAACATAAAAGTAGTCACAAGAGACATTTAGATATTTATTTCAAATACCTGAATGTTTTTTAACATTGTATGCATGACACTTTTGGACCTTATTTAAAACCTTTTAACAATATTCTTCAGCGATGCTCGAAAATAAATAAATAAAAAGAAAAAAAAAAAATTGTGATACTAAATTCTAGTGTTTTTCTTAAAATTCTAAATAAGGAAAAGAAAATTATGTATCCCAACACATGACTCTCTCTATAAAAACATAAATTTTTAGTTTGTGAGGAAACAGTAACATTTAAAATCTTTCTGTGATTCAATCTCTGTGAAAATCGATACATTTCTTGAAATTTTAAATATAAAAAAAAATTGCATAAATTTTTATCCCAATCATTTAAATATTTTAGAGGTATTGCATCCACTGTAGAGAAAGTAAAAATTATAATATATAGAGTGCAGCTATAGACAATTCCTAGGCTTCAATAAATTTCAAGTAGTAAGCATTCATAAAATGTTTATTTAATTAAAGCATGATTAGTAAAATTTTTAAAATTATTAACAATTTAGCTTTAAAGTAAAAATACAATACTCAAGAAGAGTGTATATTAGCAACTTATGATATTATTCACTTAAAAAAATCTAGATATAATGTTTATCCATTTAGCAGTATTGGTCATAACATTTATGATTGTTTTTACTTTTCAATATTTGAAAAAATAAGTTTGACAAAAGTGGGGGATTTCCTCCACATTAAATCACGTTGAAAATCAATAAACTTGTTAACTGAATGAAATAACAGTAAAAATTTCATTCAAATCCCTGAGTTTATATAAGAGATATGGTGCTTCAGCGTCAAATGAACACATGCATCACTGATAAAATGGTTCGTTTATAACCAGAAATGCTCATAACAGGTAGATGTGTGAAAAGTTTATGTTCCCACTGCAATACATTCCTTTTACATTTCTTACATACTATATAATGTAGTAAAATATCATTCAACAATTTTTATCTAACAACATGGTGATGATGAAAACTGGAAGACATTTTTGAATGAAAAAAAAAATAATAATAATAATAAAAATGAAGAACTATGTCAATGAATACACATAAATTCCTGCTCTTTTATAATAGTGAATAAATAAAAGAAAATTTTAAATACCTAAAGCACAGAAAAACATATATATACTACAGATACTGAAGCAGTGAGATTTTAAAAGCTAATCCCAAAATGATAATATTTTTCTCTAAGCTGCATGCATATCATTATAATTTCAATTAAATAATACAACTACATTCAGCATGTTAGACAACAATATTTTACTACAATAAAACAACAGTAATTTTAACATTAAAACTATTTTTATTTAATCTACGAATATAACAGTTTCTAATAATTTTACTCTTTATGCATCAATAAATTATTTCAAGTTAGCTTTTCAGCAATTTCATACTAAAATTTAACTGTTTCAAATTTATTTTCCAGATAAATATAAATTTAATACATTATACTAATTTATCTCTTTGAATTAAAAAAAACTAATATAAGAAATAAAATTTAAATTAATAACATTTGAAAAAAAATTCAAAAATATTTTTAAAAATTTAATATATTTAAATTAATTTAAATACTAAGTTTCAAATGAAAAAAATTATAGAATTCAGTAACAGCAAAACTAATATTCTGTCACAAAAGTGTTGCATATAATAACATGAAAGAAATATTAAAAATTATAGATAAAAGCATCAATTTTTGAAGTACTTTAAATTCACTATTTCCAAATAAATAAATAATTAGTTACAAACAAATTAAGGAAATTAATATATAAATAACTTTAATAATTTTTACTGTTAATCTTTAAAGCTAAAATTCAATATATATTATATTATTTAACATGAAATAAATAAGAAAAGTGTGCACTATTTTGAATCTAACTTGGGCACTAAATGACATAATACAAAATAAATAAGAAAAGTATGCACTATTTTTAATCTAACTTGGACACTAAATGACATAATACAATAAAAGTGAAACATTTAATTGAATGACTAATGCTTATGTTCTTTTATTTTTCTGTATATCTAATATGAAAGCAACTAATTGTATTTGACAAGTGAATTTTTAATTTAGTAATTTTTACACTTACAGGATATAAAAAGTAACTTAAACAAAACCTGATGAGTGAAAATTTGTATTCTGTTTCTTACTAAATAAATCCTTGTATAATAAATAATAGCAATAATTCATTTGTTCTAAAACTTTTCATGTGAAGAAAAAGTCAAAATTTGTTAGTGTAAGAAAGGTATATTTGTTTTATAATCATTATAGGAATTAATTGTCTATATAAGTTTATAAAATGGCATATATTTATACTTTTAAATAATAACAATTTACAAATATCAAATTAATTTGATTTTTATGAATTATAATATTAATTTTATAAACAAATAATAAGCATTTATAATTACAACATTAAAAAAAGGGGGGGGGGAGGGCTTTGGAATATGCAAAAAATTTCAATTATATGAATTTAGATAAAATCAATTTACAGGTATCAAATACTTAACTTTCATGAATCGTAATTTTCATTTATCAAGCTGATACAAAGTATATTTATATTTATTATTATTATTTTTTTAAATAATATTATTTTGAAGTAGACTTTACTTATAAAATAACAATCCAAAAAAATCATATTGTACAAGTTAAAAAAATTAGCAAAAAATTAAATATATTATTTATTTGATTTTAATAGTAAACTATTTGAAACTAAGAATTTTAATATGGAATTTTGATCATTATATGGATAATTTGACATTATGATACAAATTATCAAATGTTATCTTACAAAAATGAAATTTGTATACTAGAAAATAATCATAATAAAAATGATAAAAGTTCTATTGAAATTTGCTTATATTCTTATATACCGCATTAAACTTGGTAATATATTGCAGATAAGGTACAAAATACTTGAGTTTGAATATACTAATATTTTGATAAATAAGAACTACTCTGACAAATGTGAACAATTTTAGTATTTCATTTCTAGCAGAGAACATCAATATGATTTCATCATTCAATGTGTTTATTAGGTATTTTTAATAAAAGTATTATAGTGTTACAAAAATAAAATTCACTTTTTATAAAATGCAAAAATGTATTGCCTACAAACAAAATAGGAATTAATAAAATTTGCTATAAGAAAAAAATATTGGAAAATTTACATGGGTTATTACAAGCTATAATATATTTTAAACAAATTCATTGCTAAAAATATAACAAAAAATTAAAAAAAGTGGAGAATTACAAAATATAACAAAATGAAATAACATTTTTCAACACCCTATAGAAAATTTAAACAATCTATTAAAAATTGCCACAAAACGGTGAAAATGAGATTACCTCATAATAGGAAATTTTAAATATTTACAAAATAGAATTTTGAAATAAAGCGATTTCAAAATAAATAATATATTTAGAAAATATAAATCTTGAACAGAGATGCAAAATATATCAATTTAATTTTTTTTAATCGTAAAATAAAGCACATTTTTGTAATTTAGCAAAATGCTAATTGAAGAAAACTTTGATCTTTCTTATTGAAACTGTTAAGGAAGTGCTTTTAATCAAGTTCTTACATTCAAACATTTTATAATTTTTAATGGAATGAATATTCCTTCAAAATAATTTCAGGGTTGCTACCCAAATAACAAGAGTACAATTTCCTGACATTTAAAGATAGCCACAATAAAACTGATGCTTGTGAGAATATAATTTTCAATACTTCCTTGAAGAAAACAGGCACAGGTTAATTAGGTAACTACAATTGTTTTGAGGATATTAAAGTCCTCTTCTTTAGGTCAAAAGAACAACCACTAAGAACAAACTGTATAGGCAGGCAAGAGAAATTAGAACAGAGCAAGAGCACCCAAGGTGAACAGCCCTAGGTGAATAATACAATGGTTTCATTTAAGTAATAAATACCAGTATCCCTTTCATCCCCTCTCTCTCCTTTAACACAGAATGGAGGAAAACTGGCTGATGCATGGAAAACACAGAATGGAGGAAAACTATATGATGAGCTAATTTATCAACTAAATGAAAGTATCAATTGATTAAACTACTAAAAAATATGAGTGAATGAGACAAGAATTAAGAAGGATATAACCAAACTGAAAGTAAATCAACTAGCTTTGGAAGCTATATGAGCTAACCTTTAAATCTTGATTTGAACTGGTCTTCTTGATGAGAATTGAAGACAAAAAGCTACATCATTCATTATGAAATATGCATTTAGTTTTGTATAAATCAAATTTTAATTTTAATATGAAGTTTTAATAAAAGAAATCAATCCGAGTTTAATAAAATATAAATTTGTGCATGTCTTCCATTGCTGAAAATTATCTCCAATGATTAATTTGCTCAACCCATGGTTGGAAAATGCTGTTCAAACTAATATTAAGTATTGTTCCACTTAATTTATATATTTAAATATAAAGGTATATTTGCTGTTAAATTTCAGCCCAAAACAATCATGCACAGATTAAATTAGCTGTTAAATATTAAAATTATTTTGTATGAAATTATCTTGTAATAATTGATTTTCACTGTACAACTTTATTACTATCAAATTATCGTCTGCTATTTCATTTAGTAGTTTAATATTATGATGATTTTAACAATTTTTGAGGGGCATTTTTTTAATATTGAAAATAATCAAAATAAAAAAATATAAACATATTTGGAGATAGATATAAAATTATCATAATATTTGAAGGATGAAGCAAATAAAAAATAAGTCAAATTATTCAATATTTATAGAAGAAAGCAATAAAATAAATGTATAACTTTATACATTATACACAAGTTATGTAAAATCACACAATAAAATTTAGAATTGCACTTTCAAAATAATTTAGTAGAGAATGAAAATAGGACTGCAGTCATAAAAATAATAAAGTTTCAAACATATATAAAAAACAAATTAATATTTAATTCTATTAACAATAAATAAATTTGGTGCATTATATATACTCTGCTTGTGTGTGACTTTTCTTTATGCAAAATAAATAGTCCAATATTTGACTTTTTGAGTTTATTTTAAATCTTTAATTTGCACTTGACCCGGTTTTCAGGAAATATATAAATATTGGCACTTATCCTGTTGTATTACTGTAATATTTGCTATATAAAATATATGAGTTACACAAAAGCAGAAATCACACCATGTTTTAAATTTCATTCCTTGAACGAATTATGCTAAAAAAAATATAATAAAATACTATTCAAATTCATAAAAAAAATGCATGAACATGTGTGATTAAGAAAACTATCGTACATGAATTACTGATAAAATTTTACATAAGAAATTGACATAATATAGATTTTTAAAAAACACAATTTAATGCAATATCAACTGTTTCAAAATTTTAACAAAACAGAACACATTTTTAAGCATTATAATTTTGAAACAGTTGATAAAATTCAAATATACCAATTCAAAAAGTAATTTCATAAATAAAAAATAGTGTCACAATTTTCCCTAAAATTTTCATACATTGTGCAATTTAGATAATCTAATTTAATGCAATTAAAGCACTTATTTGAAAAAAAAAACAGAACAAAACTTATCATATATCCACATCATGATCTTTACGCAAATGAGCATTAAGAGCATTCTTCCAAGAGAAACGTTTGCTACACATATCACATTTGTAATTTTTTCTTTCCACATAATGGATTTCAACATGCCGATTAAGAGTGCCTGAGTTGTAAAAGAATTTGCCACAGACTGGACAGCATGGTCGAGGAGATGATGCATCTGGAAATGATGGTATCTTTGCTGGTCCATCATATCCAAAGTTCACTTTCCAAGCTGAGGTAAGAAGTTGCTTCACTAATAAGCAAAACAACTACTTTAATCATAAAAATAATTACAGAATAAGAATGGGAATTACAAGCATAAAAAAATATACCTATCCATCATATATAGCAGCACAGTATTAGTATACAGATGGTCAGTTCAAAAGAAATCTAAGCAATTTCATGAGGATTATTTGTTAACTCTTCACAGAAATCCACATTTCAAAACCAGACACTTAACAAAAATTCAAAACTTCAATGCACCCTCCATAAAGTTCTTAGATTCCAGAATTTGGCACGTTACAACATTTTGACCACTGTATGCAAAAAAACGGATTAAATTAATATTACTAAAATAATTATTGTAAAAATTTTAAATTTTAATATATATCTTTTGTCCTACACTGATTAGCATATGTAATAATTAAAGAAAAAACATTATATTAGTGTGATATTAGATTATTTTAAATGTATCTTGCATTAAATTTATTATCGTCCCAATTTTAGGTAGTAAATATCCTAACATTGCAAAAAATTTTAAAAAATGCTAAGTTTTCTTACTGCACAAATAAAACAAATTAGTTAAATATTACAACAAATTTTGCGAATATTCACATGCTTATCATAGCCATAGTTTTACAAACAAGCAAGATGAAGTTATATCGATAACTGCTAGATACAAAATGATTTTAAAACGCTTTACTTTCAAATATGTCTTTTACTGGGTAAAACAGTTTGTTAAATCACAGATTAAAACATATTTTACCACTCTTGTTTTTGCTAAAATGAGATAATCAATAACAAGTTCTGGTAAGTTTACAGAGGGGTCCTAGGGGTACACCTCAAGACACTGAATCTTAAAGGGATATTGCTTCTTATGCCAAAAAAGGGAATTGAGAAAGTTCCAGTGTTAAAGCATGCATAAATGACCAGTAAATGAGCAATAGCACTTGAAGGCCCTATCTTCAATTAATTATATAGAAGAGCCTTGCATATGGCATAAAACTCAGCAATTTTTGAACATTTCACAAATAAATAAATCTTAAAGTAGATTTAATTTTATTGTATGATCTAAAAACACGATTGATCCACAGTGATATGCGATAATAAAAGCAGATGGATTTCTTTCATACATTATGTAGGATTACAAATGTTAAATGACTTAACCCTTTTAGCCTCCCACAGTTAACTTTCTAAAACAAATTGAGTACTTTTGATGGCACATATGCATATGTTTAGTCTGACTATAAAATTAATAAAATAAATTATCTATGCTTTTGAAAATGGCAGCAAAATCATGCTTTAGGTTTTATGGTTGACTTTACCCTTCTTATAACTGGAAAAGAAGACTCAATAAAGTGAAAATTTTTACTAGTGAAAGTTGAATTTATGTATGGTCATTTAATTTGATTTTTCTATTAGCAACTGAATTTTATAATCAGTTAACACCGAAAGTGGCAGTCACTGTACTAATAATTTATGGGTGCTAACACCACCTTTTCATCAATTTTATCTGCATAGCTGATGCTGTTGATGTCAGGAATAAAACCCAAAGCCCTAGACCACAGAGAGCAGCTTAATTATTAAATCAAATCTAGAGTGCTCTATAAAATAGAAAGCTCCAGGACCTATGGCAATCTGATTTATCTGCACTACAACTGAATCTTATTTTAAGAAACAACACGTGACTTTATTTCACATGTGTTGTTTTCTGAAATAACTGATTCAATTTAGAACCACTTTCATGAAGTTGAATAATGGATATTGTTTTAAAGCACATCAATCTGAGGGAGGGAGTTAGGTGAACTGCTAACATTGAGAGAGAAAATAAACCTATTTTAAGAATATTATATGCATATGAAAGGGAAGGTTTTATGTTTTATTAGTGAAAATTAATCCTACTTTCACCAGATAATAAAAAGCTGCGGATGCAAAAATTATGTAAAAATAATGGATCTTGACAAATATGTAGATTAGTAATAATTATGGTTGACAGAAAATAATTACCAAGTAAAATATTTTAAATATAAAAAGGGTCATTAAAAAGTATATGTAGCATACTAAAATAGCCTTTTTATTACTTAAAACACATTTTTTCTCAAATAACAATAAACAAAGTTTTTAGTTATAAAGTGACTAATTTTAATCTTGAGCATAGGCAGTTAAAACTGATGCTTAAATCTACATATTTAAAATCTAATATTTCATAAATGATGGATAGATATATTTTGGAAAATAGCAAGCATATTTTATTAAAATAAATGTTGAATTCCAACCTTCTACAATGAAAGCTTTGATAAACAAGTAAAACTGATAATACAGCATTATGATTTTTTAAAGAGCTAACCAAAAAATCAAGAGCCCAAGATGTGATTTAAGGTAAGCTAAAAATAATAATCTACAAAATTTTCAAATAAAATTTGAGATAAACAATGTAGTGTATTATTTTTCCCATTCTATATGAATATCTTAAAACTCCATGACACAGAATCAACTAAAGCAATCAATCCAAAAAATTAAAAATATAACCATAAATATATTTTTCTTTATATTACAGAAAAATATATTTTCAAAATATACTTTACTATGTGTATGTGTGTGTTCTATGTAAGATAAAACATGAAAGATAAAACTAATTCATCAGTATCTTCTGATTTCCTTGTTCTTTCTATGTAATATATTATTAATGTAGACAACAAATTTTCTTAACATATTTTATACTACAATATGGCAACATATAAATGAATTACAATGAAAGTAACTTCTTGTGAGAAGGCAATTTTTTGTACCTTCTTGATAGAATCAAACAAATGAAAACTAAATAACTACAATTGTTTTAAGAGTATTGTGAGTAGTGATGGGCATATTCATGCACAAACCTATGATATATTGATATTTTGTATCGCTATACATCAGAGAGACCTGCATTTGTTAGTGGATTGCCTGCTGGGAAAGATTACTTTATAACTCCAAACCAGTGACTCACCCTGCCTCCACCAAAAAAAAAAAAGATTTTATGAGAAAAAACAGCAAATTTTTTGTAGTAAACTCTGGGGCTGCACATGAGTGACCTTCGATGCCAGTCCATGGCAAGAGTTGAAGAAAGAAGAGGAGTACTTAATCTGAAGAGGTAACAAGAAAAGATAATATAGCAGAAATATAGGTAGGACACTTGCTTTGGATTTTATGTTATGATAATTCATATTAGAAGAAGTAACACTTCTTCAAACATTTTAATATAGATTTTGGATCAAAAATGCATAAGTAAGAAATATTCTGCTTTATGATGAAGTCCAAAGATTGAATGCATCCAAATCAGTTAAGTTTTGCCTAAAGAGTTGAAAAAACATTGCGAGGTAAGAGAACTCTTATTTTTTTTTTAAAAGGAGGAAAAAACAATTATATTTTTAATTAAAGGGCTTTAAAAGAAAGATGTAAAAGTAGCCAAGACTAGGATTACCAGAAAACCAGGGGTTACAGTGCTGAAATATTTATGTACTATCAAGAAGAATATAAATTTTTTGAATACAGAAAAAAGATTTCATTGAAGAGAGGCTGGAAAACATTTGCATCATATAAATACACAAATAAAAAGAAAAAATAATAATATTATATTCAAATTGTTTTATGTTAAGATAGTCAATTACAAATGATTACAGGCAGTAATTAAAGAAAATTTAAAACAATACCTTGTACAAAACACTTTTCTTTTTAAAGTTATGATTAGTAAGGTCTAAAAGTACAGATGAAAATAAAAATACTATTTATTTACTAGTCACATAAGAATGAGTAAATATTAAACCAATAGATGAAAAAACTCACATTGCAATCAGATTTGTTTTTATTTCAGACCTATTAATTAACTCTTTGTTATACTATTAATTCTATTTCTATTTTAACATTTGATTTCAATAAAAATGTTATTATTAAAATCATATAACATTCAGGAACATTTTCGAACATTTAATATCTAGTAAAAATTTAATTAGTTTAGAGAATTTAACACAAGTAAAAATTTAGTTCGAAAATATAACAAAAGGAACACTAACTTTGCGTGGTGTAAAAAAAAAATTCTTTCATTTTCAACAATTATTGTGATATTAATATAATATTTATCATCAAAATACAAGTAATGAACAAGCAAGGCATAACAAGAGTGTTGCAAAGTTACCTAAATCAAGTTAAACATTGTTGTACATATAATAGTTATTTAAACATAATTATAAGCTATTTATTTAATTTATTACATACTAATAAAACACAGGCTCTGTTCCAACTTAAAAAATATTTATCAAGAAATTCTAGAAAAAAAATGTTATTTACTTATTTGAATAATCTTAGTAAATTTATATTTAAAACTATATGACATATAAAATTTAAAAAATAAAGGAAACTTTTTCAGAGTTGCCACCCAAATAACATAAAATTTCCTGACACTTACAGGGTCTTGAGATAGGATTTTGAAATTTTCTAGGTTAAAATCTAACATATAGTAGCATCTCAATATACCGCGTTTGTCCAAGATTGAGTAAAACTGACATATTTAACAATGCAATTTATGCAAGGAACATCATAAAATAAATGCTTAGTAAAACTATAAATTTGCTCAACTTTTCCAGGTCTTCTACAAAAATTATCTGACAGCACAGCGATATTTTGGTCAATTTTTAAAATTCCCTAATAATTCTAGTTGTTCCTTGTTTTATAGGTAGGCTGGCAAACCTGTATTTATTAAATTTCAAAGACAAAACTAAAAATATCACTGTCAAATTATTTAAAAATGCTTATTTAAAAGTCAGAAATAATATTTAGAAACAAGAGTTAAGGAAATACTACAATAAAATTATAAAAAATAAATAAATAAATAAATAAATAAATAAACTTTTAAAATTATGACTAAAGTATATAAAAATAGATTGAAACAATTAAAGAATATACAATTAAAGCAAAATAAATAAAACTTTAGAGTTTAAATGCAAATAGAATATTTTTGTAGAATCTACGAGAACTAATAAGAAAAACGATGCCTAAGTAAAATGAATATTTTAAAATTTAAATATATAAATTAATATTAGGATATATAATGAGATAATATTATAACATAATATAATATAAAATGCACATTATACTCACCACAAATATAGACTTATACTTATGCTCCTTGTCGCTCTACTAATAGTTAAAATACAGAAGTATATTTAAACAATTACCACATAAAAAGAAGCATGAATAATTTTCAATCAATTATTAGGAAAAAATATATATATATATTTAATAAAAAAATAGGTTATAATCTTGGTTATATTTATTAAGTGTAAAAAATAAATTGTAATTACACTAACTGAATAAATTTTTTTTTTTTAAATGTCCAACTAATCACTTTACAAATTTAAAATAAATGAAAATTTTGATAAACTTTACCATAATTTTTGGGTATTATATGATCATAATAATGTCCAGAATATATCAATAACAAGCTATGAGTTAAATGTTAATCAAAAAGATTTAAACAATACATACACAGATTTATTTCACTTAAGGCTAAAATAATTAAATTTTTTGACCTTCAGCTAACATATTCTTTTCACTTTTGCCATGATATTAAATATTTTAAAAGCTGGTATGTACTTAATATAAAAGAATGTATATATCTTTAGAAATGTATAATAAGAGCTATTCCTTTTCATTACTATTATAATTTTATATGCAAGATCTTTTGTCTACTGACATTTCAAAAGTCATAAAAATATAAATTCGAAAATTCAAAAAACTACGGACAAGGGATACAAGTACCATGACACAGATGCAAAAATGATTATGATATGTCCATTTGGTTTTTGGCCATAACATAAGTGGATTCCTGGCTATGCAATTACATGGTTGTGAAGAAGTTCCACACTTATAAAACAAAGCCTTTTAATTTATTGCAATTTATAAACAAAAATTATTTGATGAGACAACTTGTATCCATAGGTATAGCCTCACTGCTAGATAATTGGCATAAACCCCCAGGTCATCCCTGTCAGTGGAAATTAATAAATAGGTATAGCCAAGATTTCAAAAAGGAAAAGTATGATTAAATGGGAGATTTGCAGTTGTAAGTTTTGTTTACCAATGTGGATCCAATGAAATTCTTCCAGCAAATAAGCCCTGAAACTACTGTTAGCTATGCCACTACTTATATTCACCCAGATAGAATGCATTCTGCTATCACCGGTTGTCTCATCTAAATGGATATTATACGTTCTTGCTGGGTAAAGCATGCAAAACACTTATTGCTGTTTCCTTTACAATAAACTATATATATATATATTTACGTTCACAGCCTTTGTTTGAATTTTTAAGCCTTGGACATTCTGCCCATTTAACTATTTGAACTATGCTTTGTTACTAAAAAAAAATATCCCATTGCACATATACTCTCAGCACAAACTGTAAATAAACATACATAATATTTTTAAATAAATTTATAAAATATCAATAATTTATAAGATACCCTGTACATTGGTCTTTGAAGTGAAAAAAGGGATTTTTTTTTTTTTACGTTCATAAAGATTCAAATTTTCAAAAGTTTATTATTTAAATTCTTCTAGAGCAAATTGAAATTGAATTAATAAGAATCAAGAAACTTATAATTTACATAAGTGAAACGACTTTACAAGCTAAGCATAAAAGTATATTTTCTCATAATAATTAAGCATTATAATAATTTTTCACACACACACACATACACACATTTTAAATTAAATTTTTATATTACAGTTTAGATGATTTTGTTTGACTTATTCTGAGGCATATAATATGAAATCCACATGTTGTTTCATAAAATGTTTGGCTTATTTGTTGTTCCACAAACATTTTAAAACCATTTTAAACTAAAATAAATGGTGGAAACACTGTTTAAAATATACATCTAGGAATATTTATTTCATGGGACAGAAAAATATGTAACTTGACAGGTTTTGGTTCATTGGTAGATTGAAATTCAAGAAATGTAAGGGACACAATATAGTAAAATTTTGTAAGTCTTGCTTACCACAAATTAAAAAAAGAAAGATAAAAATAAACTTCTAAAAAGCTACATAAAAAGAAAGGCAATATTTGTGTGAATTTCTATGCTTAAACACTGTTGAATCTCAAATCTGGTAAAAGTAAACTTAATTTTAATTTCTATTTATTTAAATCTATACTTTAGCTATGATAAATTTTTAAGAGAGCATTTCAGAAAGGATGGCTCAATTTAGACGAACAAATATCAAAATCCAGTGATCATTTAGTAATGTAAACTAGTTCTGGAAAGGTGAATGGTATCGTCTGATATAAGACCTCAAATTATTTACTGACTAACCTTATAGCAAAGAACTTGTATGCACATAATTCAAAATCTGACCAGTCTCTCAGCAAATTATGTGAATGCCTAGTTTCCTATTGTTAAGAGCAATAAAAATTAAGAAAAGAGATTAATTTTTAATTTAATTCTGATAAGGCTTTTATGGAATGTTTAATAGTCTATTATATGAAATATATATAATAATCAATATGCAAAAAAGTACAATCATAGGCAGGGTTAGGATAATAAGTTTGAATGTGCTGACGTCCTGAGAAGTGTTAAAGTCCTTTTTTGGCTTAAATCATTTCAGTTATAATGCAATATGTCAGTATACATCTAAAATTCACTGGGGATTAAAACAAATTATGGAAGGTGCTTAGTGCTCCCAAACTCCTCTTTAGCTCTCTGTCAATGGGTACAATCAACATAAAATCACTAACAATTTTACAGTTAGCATTTAAAATATATACACTAAATAGATGCAGAAAATAGATTTAAGATTTGATAATTTTATCAATTATAGTATAGATATTTAACAATGATTTTCAATGCAATATTTTAAGAAATCAATGGGTTTACATATAAAAATAAATAAATTCAAATATATGCATTCACACAGATTATGCCTCTAAAAATTATAATCTGAATATTACAAGAACAGACAAATACTTCATTATAGGTAATTGTAAATTACAAATTACCTATAATGAACGTTGTCCAAAAAAACCATTTAACTTCCTTTAAGGTTCACTTAAATCAAGTTTCACTGTAAATTCATAGCAGTCCTACATTTACTGCTAATGTAGAAGAACTATTTTCTCTATGACAGTCCTTTTGCTATATGCAGACATTAAAAACAACGGAAACAAGAAAAAATCCTAAATATCATAAATATAAGAAAATTAAAGAAAATATATTTTTATATTTAACACAACATTTTATTTTGCTTTATTTAGTAATAACCTTTTCAACAGCGAAAAGAAAAGTAGTTTTCAAATTCTTGAAATATCGAATGACTAGTTTTCAGATGAGTGAACATATGAGTTTTCCAAGAGAACTGTTTGTTACATATAGAGCAAGTAAAGTTTTTTCTACCCACATAATGAATCTCCATGTGTCTGCGTAAATTACTTGCATCAAAGAATGTCTTTTTGCAGACTGAACAATGTGGACGCTTTTTTCCAGATTTAGATCTGTCAGAGCCATGTGACAGTAGTGTATGACTGGGAATAAGTGAAAACACACTTGTCAACTGCAAGCAGTCTGCACCATCTAAAAAAGTGTAATTAAGTTAAAAATCGATTTTTATTCAATTACTATGCATTCACTGGTAAATTTAATAAAGTTGAGTAAAAAACAGAAAACTTAATTTTCTTCTAGTGTGTAAAAAACTGTATACCAGATATGTCTACCTTTAGTTAATGTACTAGTATTTAAACATGTCAAAGACAAGAAAAATAACACTCTAAATATTAAGCTTCAATTTTTTTAATAAGATTTATTTTGTTTAACAAAGTATAAGTTTTATTTTGTTTTGTATAGTGTTTAGCTAAGGATGACACTGGGGAGAGGGGGAGGTAAAAGGGGCACATGCCCCAAGTGCCAATGATAGGAGGCACCAAGTCAGGCAACTGTGAAAAACAGGTTCTAACATTCATTAAACACCTTAAATGTTTTTGTGAATTACTTTTCAAATTTCAATAAAATGTATAAAATTTCTTCAAGCAAAAGGGAGAGGAAGAAAAGAAGGATGATTGATGAGAGTTGTTAAAAAAAAATACTATGATCTCAAAGAGGAAGATGAATTCATGCTTCAAGTAATGGACAGTGTTATTTCGGAGACTGTCAGCAGATTTCATGACATTGACAAACTACACACACACACACACACACACAAGAAATGTTTGATTTACTCTAAGGAGCACAGATAAGTAGCATGAATATACATAAGATGAAGAAACAGGCAATGAACTTAGAAAGCTGCTATAACACTGAGAAGATGAGCTCAAGCAAAGATGAGCTCAAGCTGCAGCTTGAAAGTTTTAAATATCATGCTCTAAAGTTAGATTAAAATAAATATCAGGTTACAGGCTTTATCAGGTTAAATAAATTTAACACACACACACAAAAAAAAAAAAAAAAAAAATGTTAATCAAATGAGGCTCCTCCATTTCAGCAGTAAGATAGGACCTAAGGATGAATCTCCCAATTAATGGCAGCCATCAAAATTGTTCTTACACTGCCAGTGACAGCCGTTTTCAGTGAAAATTTTTTAGTAAGTTGAAGCTTATCAAAACACATCTACAGTTGGTGAACAGAGATTAACAAATTGAAGTGTGATCTCCATACAACACGATGATAATATACTTATGCTGCAGAAAAGCTCAAAAATGTCATATCATGTGTGTTCAGATAAATAGTACAAATAGCATGAATACACATGCGCTGAAAAACCAGACAATGAACTGTGGAAGCCTCTACAACACCAACTTAGACAAAGATGAGATCATGTTGAAGCTTGAAAGTTGTAAATATCATGCTCTAAATTTAGATCAGGGTATAAAGACTGGTAGCCCCATGAGTGATGAGGCTCCTTTTTTTAATGAATGAGAAAGGATTTGAAGATGCATACCACAATTTGATGACAGCTCTCAAAATCTTAATCACACTGCAAGTGGCAATTGCTCCCAATGAAAGAGGTTTTAGTAAGATTAAGTAAATTTATCAAAACATCACATTCGGCTAACAGAGATTAACAAATTTAAATGTGATCTCCATAGAACAGGAGTTTGCCTTAAAACTTTCTTTTGATAATAACATACAATTATTGATGTAAGAAACATCTGAAAAGTTAAGCTGTAGGCATGCTTAGACCTGGAAATATTTTCTGAAGTTTAAAAACTGGGCTTCATTTTAAATTTCAATGAACAGTTGTTTATGTTTAAATGTTTATATCATACAAATGTTTAAAATCCAAAACTCAAAGGTCTGACTAAAATTTCTATGTTGTGATTGGCACAATAAACAACAATAGCTTACAGAAATCTAGAAAATTGAAATAAATAAAATAAGAGAATAGAGATACTCAACAATGAAAATCAAACACTATTAAAACACAATAATAAATTTAAATAAAATAAAACAATTCTGATAAAAGTATAGATGCTGTATCATGAATACCATGACAGGTAGTACATGAAAAAGTAAAAGCACAATACAAAGAATGGAATGGAGGTGCAAGTCGGGTACAAACAAAATTTAAACAAAATGTAATCTAAAAAATTTCAAAATCAAATTTAGTTAATATGCTGTTAATGAAATAAAATTATGTGTCCAAAATCCACCTCTGGTTTAATGTCAAAAATAGAAGTCTCAATTAAAAACTGGCCCAGTTAGGTTCTGCCCAGTAGTTGAATTTCAGCCTTTTATGTTCCCAATAGAGCTTTGGAAGGGTTCTGATAGACTTTACCCCTCTCATTTTGTCTACTTCAAGAGAAAAATAAACAATCAGGCTCCATTAGATTCGGCCCAATGGTCCATACTATAAATGTGCAAAGATTCAACCTTCTAAGCCAGTGGAGAGCTACTTGAAGGACTGGAAAGAAATTTTAAAAAACATAATCTTTGCCTCAGTGGGAAAGGAGTACAAAGATTCACTCTTTTGGGTCATCAGGGGGGCTTATGGAGGTCTGACAAGACTACAAAAAATTTCTCCACTCCGGGGGAGGGAGTAAATAGAAAATCTGGCTACATAAAGTTTTATCAGATAGTCAATACTATAAGTGTGCAAGGATTCAGCCTTCTATTTCACTATAAGAGCTTCTTGAGGGTCTAAAAAGTATTTTTGAGACTCCTATTTTCTCTGCTACCTGGAGTTAAATCGAAAATTCAGTTTCATTAGGTTGTATACCATAATTGATACTATAAGCATTCCAAGATTATTCTGCCTTTTACGTGAAAGAAAGGGCTTCTGAAGGGTCTGAAAAGACTTTTCAAAATCTCCCATTTTTCCTGATACTTAAGTATGCAAAGATTCAGCCTTCTATGTCCCACGTAGGCTTTTGGAGGGTCTAGAAAGGCAAAATCACGTTAAATAATTATATATAGTAATATTTGAAATATAACAGAGCACAGCCTAATGGAAAATAGCAGATGCACTTCAAATTATTGATTTGAAAATATTCCCTAATTCTAATTGAAAACAATTTTTTGTTTTGCATTTTATTAAAAAGGTGTTCACTTTATGGTAGAGTAAAGCAACTTACTTAATTGTAGAGTACTGCAAAATAAAATCTTAAATGCATCACCACCCCAATTAATCATAACTTTTTAAATGATAAAATATGCTTTAAGCAATTTTGAAAAGTACATAAAACAGCCTTGAAATACGTTGATGATAGGACAAAGTGTCATGGTATAGTGAAGACATTCTTTATGACATACACCTACACACAGACTTACTGCAAAATCTAAAAATTAGAAAAATAATTTTTACACATAAGAATTGTGTTATCAATAATCAGCATTTTGTAGAATCGTGGTACTATTATGCATAACAGTTTTGTTGAAAAAACTATTCTAAATTTAATTTCATGCATACCTGAAAATATCTTATATTAAGATCAAAATTAAGAGAATTATTATTTTACTAGACTAAAAATTCTATAATACTTTGCATTGCTATGTTAAATTACATAAATAGAAAATATGAAATTTGATAACATATTATAAATTTCCTACTTTTCCCTTGAAGGAAAAAGTAGGAAATTTATAGCATTTAAAAACGTCATTTGAAATATACTCATGAAAAATTGAAAAGTCATAACCAGAGCCCAGATTTGATGACATTTGTACTTTTTTACCCTTTTCTCTTTTAAGGTATTTTATAGAGTTTGGACATTTTCGATGTTTGGGGGAATTTTATATATATACATATTAGCATTTTTCTTGTTTTAGGTCATTTTTTTAACAAAACACTAAATTTTTATAATGATTATGTTTTCAAGTTGCAACACTCAAAATTAAGATTGAAAGACAAATAAAGCAAAACCTTTCAAATGTTTCTATTTTGATAACTCAGTTAAAAACACTGTATCCAGTTTGGAGCTAAAAGAATTCCTATTATCTACTTTTGAAAGGGACTGTGGAGAGGGTAGTGAACAAAAGAATTCCAATTCAGAGCTTCTTACCTTGTGGTTCTTACTATTGTGGTGGGCATTCCAAACCTTTTATGTACTTAAGGAAAACTTGAGCAATGTATATAAGCACAAAGTAACACAATAATGCAGCACATTGCTCAAGTTTTACTTATCTTTTGCACAAAGTGTATTTTACTTATTGACTTTATGTACTTACTACCTGACAAAACAAGTTATCTGGTTCATGTATCCTGTACTGCTGCTAACATTCCACACCCTTTAAGTACTTACTACCTGACAGAACAGGTTACAACTGGTTCTAACTTTTAGGGTGCAATCTTCCTTCCTGATAGGGACACCTTGAGACTTCTGGGAAAATATTTTCAGTTTGAAAAAGGAAGCAGTAGTTACTCATTTTAAAAAGGTGGGGGGGGGGGGGGTGTCCCTTCATATTTTAAAAGCATTTTTTTCATCTGTTTCAAGGGCATTTCAAGGCGTATTTTCATCTTTTAAAGGCATATTTTAGGAAATTTTAAGTCATCAACATTCAGGTCCAAGTCATAACAAATAGTACAAAATCCACAATTCCTGTATCAAATCATCAAAAAATACTCTTCAATAAGAACTTTTGAAATTCATCTCATATATTCCTTTCAATAACATTTTATGTCAGAAATAAACACAAACTCACTGATTACAGAAACACATATAATTTAAGGAAATAAATAAAATCACATTCATCATAATGTTGCTAGAAAAGCATTAAAAATTCTAAAATGACTAAGCTAAAATCAGGGAAAATAAGGCATTAATCAGAAGAATATAAAATCAGGTCTTTTGCCTAAATCAGGAGAGTTGGCAGGTCTGCATACACATTACATGCATATACACAACAATGAAACTAAAACTGTATAATGTGGGTGACAAATAACTGGATCCAGCATTCTATAGATGCTGTGCTATTTGTATTGTAGAGAAGCAATTAACCAATTAATGAATTTTTCAATACAATATGTTACAATATCAGTGATATATATATATTACTTAGTCTTGTGTCAATATAAGATATATTGATAGAGGCAGGTAAAGTAGGTATAGTAGTGTCTTGTATCAATATTTGGGGTTTAGAATGTATTCAGTAAAATGCAAGTGTTGAGATTATGTGCACGTATAACATACATGCTCATTAAACAATGGCTTCAACTTGCATTTTTTTTTCTCATTTACAATAAGTAGTTAATTGGATAGTGTTACAAAAAATTATTTAAAAGAAGATTTTAAAATTTTTGCTTCTGTGCATAGAGCAATATTTATTAAAACTTAACTTTGATAAATAAATAGTAGAAACACTAAATAATATTCATAGAGAAAAAAAAAAGATGCATAACTCAATTATTTTGATATTACCTTTGAAAACTAACTGACTGGAAGTATGCAAATGGAATTTAGCTGAGTATTTACTGAGTTGAATAAATAAAAATCACCACCACTAACATAATTTTTTTTTATTTTTAAACTAAGGTATAATCATAACAAAAGTAATTGCTTTTAACTTGCATACAACTTTCACAGCATTATACTGTTCTGCAGACATAATATACATACCATAGAATTCTGACAATACCCAAATCCGAATAGATATTTTTTGAAAATTTCAAGACTTTTGATATTCTATAAAAGTTTCATTTATGCTTATCTCAATTTTCAAATTGTCATTGGATTTGTCTGGGCTTATCTTTTTCCACCTTTTCTTTGTTCTTGGACTTCTAGTCATCACTTTTTATTCAAAAAACATGAAAAAACATACAAAAAGTTATGCGCTTTCATGTCTTATTTATACCTTATTCACCACACACTCCTTCTCTATTTCTCAAGTCAATATTGGAATACAAAAAGTTAAGTTAGTTTCTTAAGTTATTTTTTAATTTCATTTAACAGTTTATAGAATGTAATTGTATACAAAAATTAGAATAGGTATGAAAATCAATCATTTATTCAAAATTTATTTGCAGTAACCCCTTTTTATAAACATTCAATAATTCCTATTACAATTCTCCCAAGTCTTGCTGGCTTTATTTTCCTTTTTATCCAATTATAGCCTTCTACAATTTTGCTGATTTTATCTTGGAGGAAAGGGGGGAGGTATTATCGGAATTCTATAGTAATTTAATTTTTATGCACAATAAATAACAGAATCAGTTTAAATAGTTAAAATAAAAAATTTATACCAAATAATACATTTATTTAAATGGTTAATCATAATTTTAAGATACAGGTCTAAAATATAATTTTACCACAAATGTATATGTATATATAGAGGAATACGGGGTAGAATAGGTTAAAAATCAATTTGTAACTGATTTTTAAACAATACATTATAAAAAAAATTTGAAAAAAATAATAATAATACATAAATAAATAAAATAAAATAATAAATGAATGCTTATTTGAATATATTGTAACTGAAATTACTATAAGTTAACAAAATAACAAAAAGTAAATTTATTCAAAAGTAAATGTAAGGAAGCCTATTTAATTCTGTTCTAGCCCACATACAGGGCAGAATGAAGTACTCTCTTATTGTTATGGCTTAAAACGTTCAAAAATAACTATAGAATCATCACTATCGCAGTCAGTCCATTTTAAGCCTAGAATTGAATTTCCTTGGAAAATAGAGGTGGTGAATGGTCATACAATGCTTCTAGCAGTATCAACTTTAATAGATGCCCTAAAACAGGATGTTCCATATATGAAAGAGCTCACCTGGTCATACATTCAATGCCATTAGACCTTGGTTTCTGTCGTCCATCAGGAAGGAAGACAATGAAATAAGAAAAAGACATAAAGCACCATTCAAGCAGCAAGAATTCTAGAATTTTTCTGATATAAGTATTAAAATATTTATTTCAAACCAATGACAAGCCAGGACATTATTTTAGTCTTGCCATCAAAACTCTAGGCATAACAACAAAGTGACTTCTGATCTAAAACAGATCATTGCATAAAACTAGGAAAGTGGTCACCTAATATTTCTTTCAATAAGTGGGTTTTTACCAATGGTGCTTGGGAGTAAAATAATGCCATAGACTGTTTCAACTCCATTCAACAAAAGTACTCAGAGGTTAAAATTTTGTTATGAAAATTTTTGTAGGCACCAAACTTCGAACATGCCCAATAGAATAAGTAAAATTTAAAAAAATGTATTCTTTCAAAGTACCTTCTTTAATTATTTGTACGTAACTTAAATGCATTTATTAAAATTTATGTACATAAAAGACAAAACCCGCCTATAAGGAGTGTCCCCCAAAATATGGAAGGCACTCCCATTACATATACTAGTATCTATGGACCGGTTCCATGCATATTATGCATGCATCATCATGGGATAGCCAATATCTGCAGTGGAAGCAAAAAACTTAATATAAGCCGCAATGAAATAAAAAAGATGAGACAATAAAAAGAATGGCATGAATGAGGAAAAAAATGACATGATGAGACAATGAAATGAGAAAGATGAGACAAGGAAATGAAAAACCGTGGCTTATAGCAAGTTTCTGCTGTCACTGCAGAGCGGCAGTTAGTCCATGCTGACGTGTGCATAATTAGTGTGAAAACACTTCATGAATGCTGGTATCTACAATGAGAGTGTCTTCTATAAGACGTATGTAACTTAAATATAGAAAAACAACAACATACCAAATTTAGACTTTCTAGCTGTTCTAGTTCTCGAGTTATTCCTGCCACCCCCAACCCCACAAGAGAAAAAACGAAAAAACTAGTAAATTATTATGGTGAGCTCAAGATGGGCTGAGTCAGAGAGATTCAAAATCCAAAAAATTAAAATATACCACAAAAGACAGCAATATGCGAAATATGAGATTTCTAACTAATCATGGGTTATTCTTGAAAAAGAGTACATTCCTATGGTCGACATGGGATGGGTTAGTCCAATAAGATTCAAAATTCAAAGAATTAAAATAAAAAACAATGACATACGAAATTCACACTTTCAGGCTATTCCGGTTCTCGAGGTATTAAAAAAAAAAGTATGTTCTTACAGCAGGCCCAGGATGGGATAGCTTCATAAGGTTTGAAATCTAAAGAATTAAAATAAATAACAAAAGACAACAATATGCCACATTTGGACTTTCTCATTGCTTCAGTTCTCAAGTTATTCTCAATAAATGGTATTCCTATAGCCAGGCCCAGGATGGGATAGTTCAATAAAGTCCAAAATCCAAAGGATAAATATGCACCACAAAAGATAACAACATACCAAATTTCATGTTACTATGATGAATGGAACCTGACTAGTTAGGGTCTCAAAGGTCACACTGATAAACAAACACTAGATCAAGTTAAATAAAAGGTTGTAAAAATTAAATTGCCAATGTGTAGCCATCAACTCTAAATTTCAAATTTTATAAGTACCTATTCCACCCCTAATTTCCTCTTTATACACAAAACTAGTGTTCATTTTAAAACATAACCGAGGCTTCATTTATATTTTTTATTAAATCATTTAAAAGTGTATTAGTGATAAATAATATATATCAGCCACAAACACTGATTATCAGTAATAAACAAAATTTCACATATTAACATGAATTAGATTTGAAACACACACAGAAACAAGTACCTTGAACTACACGGTAATGGTAAATAGCTGTTTAGTTTGGCAATTTATCATTTAGAAGTACTTATTAAAAAGCTTTTTGGCACACTAGTTTTGATTCACCAAGAAAATATTATTTCCGAATGAAAATGATTTGTTTAGATGAAATATCTTATAAATTCAGTTGATCACCTCAGATAAAAATTATGCTTTGTTTTTTGCATAAAGCCACAATATATCCACTTTTAACAAATAACCGAGTATTAAACTGTACAAGGTACTATCTTACTGGTCTAGACCATTAAAAAACTAATAAATGTAAAATTATAAGTAGAAAAAAGGCAATCACACACACATATTTTAGCCTTTAAACAATATTTGACTGTTGAAATCTGTATATGATTCAAAATGTCATTTTAAATGTGAAGATGATTTTCTAATAGCATGCTATTTATCTTTTGACATTATAGCCAAATTGATATGAAGAACGATTTTCACACCAGGGATATTAATATAAAACGAAAAGTGGGTGTTGCCATTAAAAACATCAAAAAAACAATTCTTAATACAAATTAAATAAATATGAATTTATGGTAGGCATTATTATTAGTCAAGTAAAATATTGTTTCACAAATTTTTTTTTAATTAAAAGATTTTGATGGGAAAATCCCATTTTAAGACCTCGTGAACACATTTCGAGCACTTTTGGAAAGATGTGTGTATGAGGGTCTGTGAATCACAGGCACGATAGCTGAAAAACAAATACACACATAGCTATGAACTCTATATATAGTAACATTGTATAAGAAATTAAAACTAGCTACATTTGTTTGTAATTTGATACTAAATTTACGCATTTGTAGCTGAATGATATAAATGGCCAAACTAATTTTTATGAAATTGAATATGTTTATCTAATATTTTGAGAGTAAGTACAGACTATCATTCCATTACCTCAAAACATGTAATTAATTAAAATTAGAAATTGGACATGCTGCTCATTTTATATGAATAATGTAGTAAAAATTTGCAGATAAAAAGTAAAGATTAATACTTGAAGATTAAAGGTGACACAAACTTATACATACGTTAACAAAATATAATAAAAG
The DNA here is from genome assembly GCA_951213105.1 of Amaurobius ferox. NCBI lineage: Eukaryota > Metazoa > Arthropoda > Arachnida > Araneae > Amaurobiidae > Amaurobius > Amaurobius ferox. The sequence continues at coordinate 131,604,524 of OX578145.1, forward strand.
TTCCTAAACTTTTTGGCCATGGCTCGTTGGAATACAACAATTAAAAAATTCCAAAATAAACTGTAAATACTTTACATATATACAAAAATCAAATGAAAATGCTAATATGATAATAAACTTTTCTGCTGATATTAAATTCACATATTTACAATCAATAAATAACATAAATGTCCAAACAGACTTTGAAAACTTATATATTTAACTAATATTTCGAATTAAGTACAAAACACTCCATTGCACAAAAAAAACTCTGTAGTAATTGATAAAAATTAGAAATTGCCCATACTGCTCTTTTTATTTCAATAATACATATTGCACAGAAATACATTTTCAAGATTATTACTTGAAGATAAAAAGTTATGATGACTTGGACTTTTAATAGCATGTTAAGCTAAATGAAAAAGGTTTATATATATATTTTATGATATTCAGATATTCAATAATTATATGGATGTTGTGTAAGAGCTGTTGACATTTCTGCTAATAGATGGATATTAAACACACTGTTATGTACAATTTATTTTTTAGTGCGAGCTGATAATGACCAGTTGGACCTAAATAGATTGGATTTACTATTGGATAAATAATATATAAGGTCATACCTTTCACTTACAAGATCTGGACACACTTATGGTTAAAATTAGCTCAACTGATGAATATACAACTCTTATTTTAATTATTAAGAATTTGGAAACATTTTAATTTGAACTTTATAAAATTGTTATAAAACTATTTTTAATTCAGATTTGAGTACATGTTTATAAAAAAAAATGGATAATCTTTATAGATAGTAAAACAAAGCTATAACTAGCAGTCTGAGACCCATTAATTTCCTCATTAAATCCAGATTTAGATGGTTGGCAAACTTGTTTTACACAGGAAAATTATATATAATTTGAAGAAACATTGCTCAGAGTAATACAAGAATTATAAAGTATTTGAGTGATACAAGAACTATAAAGTACTTTGAAACAATGTGGTAGACACTATTTGCTAATCTTATAAATAATCTAGAGGCTCATTTACATAGCTTCCCCTTAGAGGAAATTTTGGTTCATGTTAATGGTTCAAGTACCCCATTCTAGGAACTTTTCTCATCTTCCACTTTGGATATATTCCTTTCCTTAGGAATATGGCGCCCATTTTTTTCCACAAAGATAAATTGCAAGAACTCATATATTTATGTTTTCAACTCTGTTGTAGTAAGTTCTACTATACAGGGTGTCCCAAAAAGATTGAAACACACTTTAGTTCTTTACCTGTTGGAGATAAGTGGGCAATGTAAATTGCAAAAATGCTGAAAGTAAGGTAGGAAATAAGACTACGTCAATGAAATAGTCCTCCCATTGATCTTCAAAAAGTTACACTTTTTAAATTTTATATGACCCCCTTAGACAAATTTAGTCAATCAGAATTTTTTTATATTTAATGCAACAAGATCATTAAAAAAACCCACATATCTGTATCTTTAAAATTGAGCGAGTTATATTTAATTGAAAATAGAACATTGTGAATGGGGACCCTATATCAAATTAGAAATGTAAATTTGTGACATATCGCAAAAAAGATAAAACTAAACAATTTCCATTATCCATTTGTTTATGATCCCTATTTCACTGATGAAACAGTCTTTCACATGGTACGGAAAAGTGGCATAAGTCAGATTTTTTCCTTTATCATAATTCAGCTGATTTTAAAGATACAGATATGTGGGTTTTTTTAATGACCTTGTTGCATTAAAAATAAAAATTTTCTGATTGACCAAATTTGTGTAAGGAGGTCGTATAAAAATTTAAAAAGTGCAACTTTTTAAAAATGAATGGGAGGACTATTTCATTAATGTAGTCTTATTTCCTACCTTACTTTCAACATTCTTGCAATTTACATTGCCCACTTATCTCCAACAGGTAAAGAATTAAAGTGTGTTTCAATCCTTTTGGGATTCCCTGTATATATTCTATAAGCAAGATCTATTGTATAAATAGAGTCTTGAAAATATAGTTTAAATAGTTTTGAACTTGGGAAAAGCATTCTTTTTGGGGGAGGAAGGAGGGGGATAACCAAACATGTTGTTTTCCATTTTATCACATATAATTTCTCCAAACTTTAATAGATTCCAATGGGTTCCTGAGGGATATGACACTGTCCACTTGGTGACACCACTGATCAAATAAATATATTAAAATATTAATAAAGAATTACTTACCACACATGCAAAAATGGGAGAAAACAAAGGATTCAGTAAGCTAAAGACAAGGATACATTAAATTGGTAAATTAGTACACAAAACAATATATCTGTGTTCATGCGAGTACGATCACATTAAACATGTGGGTCCGTAAGTCCTTCTGAGAGGTTGGTGGTAGGGGAAGGAGAGTACGGTCCATGTGGATGCCTTCCCCACTGAGTTCTGGTCTAAATTGGGTGGTACTTCCCGTCCAACCAAACGGCTACCTTACACCTTTCTGGTAGGTCGGACGGTCTGGGTCTCAACAACAACAAAACAATACATAAATAAATATAATTGCACTTCATATAAGTAAAAGCTAATTACTGACAGCAGCAGTTTCTAAATATTTTTGGCGATGGAATACTTTAAATTAGCGAATAATATCTGTGGAAAACTTAGTACTTATGCTTATTTGCATATAACATTTAACAAAAATAACTATAAATATTTTTTAAGCAAAAATGAATAATTATTAAATAGGACATATATATATAAAATGTTAATTTAAAAAAAAATTTCACTTCAAATGTTTGCAGCACATTTTGTTTTATGGGCTATGTATGAAGGTATATACAATATTTTGAGAACTCAGTGCAGAATAACAAATATTAAAAATAAATACAAATTGATGAGCACAGAGTTGATGTGAAGTGGTGGTTAGCAAGTGTAGCAAGAAGGGGGGGGGGGGGGGGAGCTCCTTCTGGAGTGGTAAATTATTCTAAATTTTGAATAAAATCTCTAAATTTTTTTCCAACAAAAAATGTTACACTAGGGTAAGAAATACTCAAAATTACATTTTGCTAAAAAGTTTTAGATACAGTAAAGTCCAGATATCTGGATTAAAATTTTGTAGCTTTTTACTTTCTTTTAGTAAGAATTTTGAATTTTAAAAACAATTTATGAAGTAAAAAATAATTTTTGTTATAACAATTAAAATCTATCAAATTGTCAGAATTCAGTCTTAAAATGTGAAACGATTATTTTACTTACAAGATTGTAAGAAATTAATTTTTTTTTTTTTTAATTAAAGCTTTTTCAATTTGTGGTTATATAACTAAGTAATTATATTATATATTAGCGAACTAAAAAGGTATGCATACAACAGTTATCTTTTACTTCTTAATCTTAACAATAATGAAATTGCATTTTATAAATTATTGTTTAACAAGATCTTGCCTGCTCCTATTTAATTTAGAGTTACAGAAAATTTTAAGATAAGCTTTGATTGTTCTATTTGAGGTGTAAAAATTTGGAATAAAATTTTTATATCATAAATCAATCATTATAAATAAAATAACTAACATTGATATTACAAGCATAAGTAGTACTGCCAAAAGTCTATTTTAAAAACTTAATTAAAATGTGAAATACAGTCTAACCTCCATCTAATGAGTGTCTATTTAATGAATTTCTCTATTCAGCAAATTTATTAAAGGCCATTGAACGACTTATAGGAATTAGTTATCTATGAAATTATTCTTCAAATAGTGAGGGCCATTTTATATTTAATGAAGTGTTTCTTTTAATCAAAATATTTTTACATGACTTTATTCACATAAAATTTTCATCATATCATACTTTCTTTTGGGGAAATAAATTTTCAATTTAAATGTTAGGTAAGGTGATTGTGAAGACACCTGAATGGACCACGTCTTACCTGTGATAACTAATCAATGTCAGCAGTGGAGAAGCATGAAAAGAATTTGGGGCGACAACACCTACCCAAACAACCTGCTACCAAGCAAATTCTGTGTTAATTGTATATTATTCTAAGTGCATAAGATATTTCGAATAATGAACAATTAATGTGGGAGTTGTCCTATAGCGAGTTGTTTGGCTAGACACTGGCTCCCCAAATTCACTTCTTGCTTCACCACTGAATATCAGTAAATTTATATTTTATGAAATTGTCTAGCTACTGGTGAATTAACATGAATTCCTGAGTACATTGTCACAGGAGACAGTGAGGTGTTTATGTCTTACTAAAGTTGGAAGCTAGAAATATCCAGGCCAAGGTGTTTAACAATTAAAAAAGATTTATTTTTTATTTTTTTATTTTTGAGGAAGTGAATATAAGTTTGAAAAAAAATAATATTGCATCAGAAGTTGGTATCCCAACAGTTTACCAATCCTATTATGAAAACAATCAAGAAAATATTTTGATTAACAATGATTCTATGAATGATAGACAGATATACAATTTAATAATCACTATAATTTCAATAATTTTTCAAAATTATAATATCCTATATGACTGATTATTTAAAAAATTCCTTGGGATAGTAATCTAATAAAAATAATTAGACTGTATCTTGCAACCTGAAGTTGAAGTAAAGCAGAGTATCTAACTATATGTTTAATAACTAAGACATTTATTTCATGAAAGTAGTAAAAAATTAAATAATTAATATACAAGACAGTCTATTAACTTGTACAGTTGTACAAATTATAACAAACAAATATAAATTCTGTTTGGCAAGTAAATTTTTTTTAATTATTTTTTCTCCACAGATTCAACATTATCTGACCTCTGACATCACAGCACATAAATTGAAATTTAAAATTTGAACCTAAAACATGATTAATTCAAGCTATGTACAAAATTTTATTCGAATTGGTTTAGTTTTACAGCACAACTTACACACACAATCAGATTTGAGTCGGTGTTAAGGAAGCTACAATCGGAACTTGCGTCACTTCAATAATAAAAATGAAATGGCATCTCTATTTAACAAATTTTTTAATAACAAAGCTTTCACATGGAATTCTGCGACTTCGTTATATAGAGGTATGACTGTATCTATAAAATAGAATAATAAATACAGGCATCTTCAATTAAGTTCACAAATAAAGAAATTCTGGGTTTCCTCATTATGGCTGATGAAATTTCATATGGGATACCAAATGAGTTTTCCAAGAGAATACTTTATTACATACTAAACAAGGAAAGTTTTTTCTTTTAAAATAATGGATTTCCATATGTCGATTTCTATTACTTGAGTGAGCAAACCTTTTCTTGCATATTGGACAGCTAGTCTTTTCTATCCATGTTGATTCTTCAGTTAAAGTTTTATCAGAAATATGTTCATTTATTTCTAAAATATAAAAGTAGAAATGTTAAAATAGAATTCAACATTGGAAGAGAGACATCATAATTTTAAATTAAGATACATGAATAAATTTAATCTCAATGACTAATTAAATCTCTTTCGTAACCACTAATAGTTTCTCTAATAATTTTGTCAGAGTATTCAACTAACATTATATTTTCTTAATATATACTCCTACTTACAACCACAATGTCCACAATCAAATAGATATGTGGATAAAAATTAACTATGTATAACTCAAAATTCAAAAGTATAACACAAAATATAAAATACACATAATAACTTTTCGTGTACATTTTAAAATGAAAAGGGGAAAATGATAAGCCATTTAATGCATGAAATATATATTAACAGAATAAAACTTTTAAATTAGAATATCAATAATTGGCCAAAACTAATTAGATATCTTAAGATTGCGAATTTTGTTGCAGATACACACGTTATTCAATATATTTCAAGCACTTTCTATGCCTATAAATACAATTTTGTATAAAATATCAGTAAAAGAATGTTATGATATACATAATACCATTTTGCAATAACTAAATATTATTTTTACTCTTTGCATAAGAAATTACTATCAATTTCATTTCAATTTTATTATTGATATTTTCAATTTTATTGCAACTCCTTTTTCTACTTCTTTAATTTTCACTCTCAGCAGAGCAAACAAACAGCAATATATTCAAACAGTTGATGAAATAAGTAGAAGTATGTATTTCAGATAGTTAAAAAAATATATACTTTTTAATATTTCCATAACTGATTTTAAAAATTACATAACTAAAGAATACTATTTTATAAAACATGCAATTGAAGGCTTTATTTTATTATATGAAACAAATTAAAATATAAAACTTTTTACTGACTTCAATACACAAATTAATTGTTAATAGACCACTTTGACAAATTAGACAAAATAGTTTAATTTTCAATGTACCACAGATAATACAAAATTGATTTGAAGATAGTAATTTTCAATTATTTCAACATCAAATAGCTTTTAAATGTAAAAAAGATTGAGATTAAAAATATGAAATTAATAACACTATTTTTTAAACTGAAAATAAACTTTGTTAAGCACAGCACTAAAATAATAAAACAGCTAGTTTCACATGTAAAAACCTCCTTCTTCAGGATGATAAAACAGAAAAATCACCTAAAAAAAAATAGATTTCTGTCCCCTCCTTCTTTGACTAGAGTAGTTCAGGGAGGTTTTTACCTCTAAAACTGGTTAATACATTTTATCAATTAAGTGCTGTACTTAGCAAAGTTTTAGATTTAGTTTATCTTGCAAAAGTTTGAGCATATTTTTTATATTTTTATTACACTATATTTTATTTGAAGTATTATGGATACAAAAATCAAATAATGGAATTTAATTTGTTTCTAATAGAAATAAATACAGTGTGATATTTAAAGATGTTGAGAATTCAATTATTTATTTTCTTTTCAAAATTGCATGCTTAACACTCAGATAATGATAATCAAAAAAAGAAACTACAATGTACTTTGAAATTGTTTTAGACAAAAAGAAAAAGGAAAGTTTTTCAAATAAGTAAATAAGAAAATAAATCACCTTAGGATATTAATGCATCAAAATAAAAGAACATACCTTGACTGAAGTTAAATATGTAATATCAAATAGATTCTGGTAAAGAAATTCTAAAATAACAAAAACAAAACAAAACGGATTCAGAAAATTAAAAAAAAAAAAAAAAAAAAAAAAAAAACTGGAATCAAAGTAACAAATAATTGACAATAAATTTATTTATATCAGTAAAATATTTCAGCATTACAAACAGCTTTATTTATTTAAAATCTATCAAAAACATAAAAACACATAATATGAATAATGCACATAGAATATGGTATATATACAAATGTTTATTTTCAGATGTTTCAAATCAGACAAAAATTAAAATGGCATATTTTATTTTATATTTTAATAATAAAAAATTTATCAAAATAATGCACAAATGCAAACCAAAGATACAAAGTGCAAAGAACATACTAATTAAATTTTTGATTACACTTTTTGTTAAAAAGAGGTGGTGAGTAACATTTATATATCTGTAAGTGCACCTGACATTCTTATGAATATATGGAATTTTAAACCTATCACACTAGATTCTATTATATGTTACATATGATATACTATAAGAAACAAATTTAAACATGACTGTATGAAATAAATGTGCAATGCATGTATCTAATAATTTTCTTTAAATTTATAACTATAAATGAAAAAAATCATTACTGTTTAATAGTTAGTTCTTAAAAAAAGCTCTGGATTAGAAAAGAGGACTAATTCTGACTGACAGGGAAGGGAGATAAAAAATATGCATGCATGAAAAGCAGTTGTTACATCTTTGATTTTGCTAAGAAAAACTAGTTCAAATGGAAGTTTAATTTAGAATTTTAGTTCAGAAAGCTTAGTTAAGAACTTTTATATTAATAGTTTGATAATAAGTTCAAAACAAAGTTTTTCAGATTTTAAAATGTACTTTTTAAATAGATATGTTTGCAACATGCAAATATTTAAATAATTAAAATTTGCATCTCAAAATGATTACACTTAAATATTACTTAAAATGGTTCAAAACGAATAAATGTGATAAAGTTTCAATCCTAAACATACCACCTTCAAATACAGTAAGACCCGGTTATAATGAGCAACTTGGAACTCATTAATTTGCTCGTTAAATCCAGACACTTGCTAAATATATTTTGCATAGCAAAACTGTGTAATTTGAGAAATGATTAGTAAAGGATTACCCAGTGGGATATGACTGACGTTCATATGCTCATAAGGCTTTTTAAAATATTGTGAAACAACAATGTGGTCACCAATCCATATATTTGCTAACCCCTTCTAAGTAAACTAGAGCCCATTTACACAGTATTAACAAAGTTTAGTTCTATTGAATGGCTCAGTACTCTATCATCTCATTATTTCCTTAGAAACATTGTCTCCATTTCCTTTTACAAAGACCATCCACTGGAACTCACCTAATATCACTGTTTTCAACTCTGCAGCTACCATAGCCAAAAAAGCTATTCATATACTTTCTAGGTTGTGGATAGAAGTTATTTTTCTAATGTATCTAATGATTAGATCTTCTGATGCGCCCTCCATCTCCCAAACAAACCCATATTTACTTTTACATGCATTTATGAACAAAATAAAAATATTTTATTTGCCTAAACTTTAATCATCTTTTATTATATTTTATTCAGTATTAATATCTTGTATGCTTGTTAAATTGGAGGAACTACATTTTACTTGAGAATAAATCAGGTTTACCTTAATATTGTGATATAATTTTGTTGCTTTATTTGGAATGTCACAAAATGTGAGTTTTACAGTACTGAATTCAATTTAAAAATCTTTCAAAATTCATGTTTTAACAAATAGCATTTTTTCCCATAATACTATTCGATAAAAGCAAGATCTATAGACAGAGAGAGAAGACATTATTTTAATAGACTATATCAGTGGCTCCAACAGTGGGGTCTACAGACCCCTTGGGGTAATTGACAAACTTTAAAGGGATAACATAAAAAGTATATGTTATAGCTAATGAATTTTTGTCATATCCTTTTTAGTTAATTGAAAAGTCATTCAAATTAATAAGAAATCAATTAGTTAAGCTGCAACCATGTTTGAAAATTATTTTTGGCACACACAATCTGAGAAAAGCCAATGGGCACGTGTGACACAAATCTGAAGGTCCAAAAATATTTTAGGGGTCAGTAGTTTTCCTGAAATTACTAAATTGTCAGAGTTTAAAAGTTTTTGAAATCACTGGACTATATCATTGGTTTCCCATCCTGGGTAACTAGGAATGTTTTATAGGCTGTTTATTGTATAAAACTCATTAATATTAATGAGTTGTCAAATAACTGGTTACTGAAAGTAATTGGTGAATGAGAAAAGTTGGAAACTTATGGATAATATTACTAATTTTCTATATTCAAAGTTGTACCACTTGGGTGTAAAGATAGAGAAAATAATTATAAAATAATATTTTTCTTTCAGAAAACTTTAAATCACAATTAAAAAGTGTCCATTATGACAATATGCCAAAATCTTAGTAATACATAATTTTTTTAAATCCAAGATTATTTCAAGCAATTTATAGCAATTATAAAAAAATGTTAAAAAAATATTGCACAAAGAAAAATGATACATATCACCAAATACAAGGTGATCAGTCAAGTTGTAAATATGCCAAATAAGTTTTGAAAGATAGTAGCTAGAGCTATGGAAGTGAGGCATTGATATAACAAAATGGCCATGTGCTACCAAATGAGACTGATAGCAGTGCCCATAGCAACAAATTTGATAGCACTCCTATATCAGAAACTATGAGAAATAGAGATAAAAAGTCAATTAGAAACTTGCAAATCATTGTCAAATTAGTAAAAAATGATATTTTTTAGAAATGAATGGTGCATAATGTCTATGTGATACTGTGAGTGTTGCATGCAAATGATGATTGTGACATGCAACACTGCTCAAGCAAGTAAAATATGCGAGACAATTTGCAAATAACTGTTGATCATCAGATGAGTATCATGTTTTCTTTTGTTTGTCTGTGTGTACTTTGATTAGTATCCTGTCAGAAAAGATCACGACAGGCTATTCGAATAAAGATTATTGCTAGATGGAGATGGTATTATTATAAGGTAAATTCAGACAAAACTCTGTGGAAGTTGCATGCAGTATTCTTTAAAACTTCCTACTGCTCTACATCTATCAGTAATGCTTTAAAACATGCAACAGGAAGTTCTTTCATGTATATAAACATGTATAGTGGCAAACAATGGACATATTGAACATACCCTGCATTAAACTGTAAGTCATATAAATATCACTTTTGTATTAAATGAAATTATGTTTTCCCTAATTTGGTGATGTTCTTCAACTTTTTTTCTGTGTCTCTCATACTTTTAATAATAAGAATGCTAACTGCATTAGAGATCCTTAGCCTCTGGGGCATTGCCATCAGTCTTATTTGGTAATGTATGGTCCCTTTACTAACCAATACCTCACTTCCGTAGCTAAAGCTAATATTGTTCAAATTTATAAATTTATTTGCCCTACTTCTAACTTTACTGGTAACCCTGTATAAATATAAAGTATGAATATGAATGCATTCATATATTAAGTTTTCAAATAAATGAAGAAATGTGAGATAATAAAAAAAAATCTGCAGTGGCTCCAGTCCAATGCAGCTAAAATGGTTTTGCATGAATAAATTTTGTAAAATAAAACTCAACTTTTGTAATATCAAGGAAAAAAAAAGAACTGAATCCAACATCTGATTATATAGACTTTTAAAGAGCTACAAATTATTGCTTATTGTTTATAGATATCCCTTTTAGTTTTTAACCCCTTGTCTGTGGAGTATATTTCAGGAAGATGGGTCAAAAATGGAAAAAAATTTTTATGCTTCAGTTTTGTCTATTATAACATTTAAAATGGTTAGAAAAATTTTATTTCGTAAAAATATAAATTTTTATATGAAATAACTACTATATTTAATATTTTGACATACATGTGGAAAATTAATGGATTATATTCATATTTTACTCAAAATTGTTTAATTATAGCAAAATAAATCAAATAATCTTCTGAATTTCACAAATCATTTCACAGAATCATTTTTCAGAATTTCACAAATCTTTTATAGTATGATATATACGAAAAATATGACACGGCACACAAGCTGACATCACACTCTTTACAATAAACTCGGTTTATATCCCGCCTAATCAAGCTAGCTGATCCCGCCTACTTCCAAAACAAATGTCGACAAGTATCGCCATCTATTGGAAAAACAATGAATTATATTGTAAAGCATTTACAATATAATTCCGGTAAGGCAAAACCGACTCAATTCGGGATCAACGGAATAGAAACACTAATTTTTCGCTTGCCCGAAGTCAGTTCGGGCATTCCAAATTTGGCGCAGAGGGGTTGCCCGAACTGGATTCGGGTGGCACAGGCAAGGGGTTAAGCATTACAAACTTGAAAACATAAAATTTTCATACTATTTCAACTTGGTAAGACGATTAATCGAAAACTACAAAAGATTTTTTAAAAATAAATATAGATTTAGAAACTAAATTTCCTCATATATATATTTGTGTCACTTACTATTTATATCTATCTTTTATAGTTTTAAAGATATTTTGTATAAAAAAAACTTTACCAAAATTTAGTTATATACATTTATAGGGCTTCCAAAGAGCTACAAATTCTTGTTTATTGTTCAAAACTAGCTTTCTCAGTTTTGAGACATAAGCATTACAAACTTGAAAAATGGGAAATTTTCAATCACCTTTAACTTGACAAGACAATTACTCAAAAACTATAACAAATTCTTTTAATAATAAATATAGATTTTAATACTAAATTTTCTAGCACACATTTTTGTTTTCATTATTTATATCTATCTTTTATAGTTTACTATATATTTTGAGTGAAAATTAGAGAAAGAAAAAGAAAAAAAAAACCTCGTTCAAAGAGCTAATTTTTTAAGCTAGTTCAAAATATTACAATTATTTTTATATATGGATAATTTGGACCCAATTTCCGACAAAACAAGAAAAATTATTCACATTTTTATCTATTACGTTTTGGGATATAAGTGTCCAAGTGTTTACATTTTTGTAACACTCTGTTTTCTGCCAGAGAAACCCCAACTAAAAAGAGTTATTCACATCAAAACAGAAATCTTAAAGAGCACATACTAAGTACAATTTCATAATAGAGGTCTATGCTATGACATACTATACCCATAATTCTCAAAGGAATCTTTTCATAGACATGAGTCACAAAAGGAATACGTTACTCAAAATACATAAAAAGCAATTCTTACAAATATTTAATTTATAGCTTTCTATAGTGTATTAAAATTTTAAACTAATGAATAATGAAACCACTGCAGGATCAATTTCGATAGCAGCAAACCTTTTCCATTTTGTGGACAACAGAAAAATTTAAAACATAGGATTAAATACATACAAAATAAAGAACAATTAAAGTAAGTTTAAAACAACAAAACCCTCAGAAGAAAAAACAAAAGAGTGCACAAGAATTTCCCCACTTGGGGAAAATCTTGTGCACCCTTTTGTTTTCCCTACTGAGCATCCTTTCCCCTTCCCCACTAACAGAAATTAATTGGGACTGTATAATTCATTTTAGCATGATGAAAGACAGATTTGGTCAGAAGATTGCTCAATGAAAATAGTAATTAAAATAGCAATATTTAGCAAAAAAAAAAAAAAGACTAACTTTTACTCTCTCTCTCTATATATATATATATATATATATACAGTGAATCCTAAAAACATTGAACTCGGCTTTTATTCCTTAAATATTGAGCTTAGACATATATAATAAATTACAAAGTTGTGTAAAAAAAGCTACAGAATTTCATAAAATCGATAAAAATTTTCAGGGGATTAAATTTTAAGAAATATAAAATTTAAATTTTTATACGGCCCCCATACAAAAACATTTCCAATGAGTAAAATGTGCCCCATACACTAATAAGGTGATGTACAAAATTTCAGCATTTTATCATAAAAAGTCTCAGAGATATGTTTAAACAAAGTTGGTGAGGGATTGATTAATCACAAATTAAAATGTAAATGTTTACAGCAAAAGTGCAAATGACTCAACGCAGAAATGCATCATAGGCAAATAATATCTGCCTCTTATCTTTAATGGATCTTTGGCATGGATGGAAAACATTTTGAATAAGTTTTGTAATATTTGTGTAAAGTTATTATTCCCACACAGTGTAAATACTTTTGTACCAATATACAGCAAAATTATTATTTATTTATGTAATCATTATTTATTTAATCATTGTTTTTAATTTGTGTATGATCCCTGAAATGTGATCTGCCGACATGATTTTTCCCCTCTGAGAACCCATGTTGATGCATCGAAAAGTGGTTTAAGTCAGCATTTTTGTCTTCTCCTATCTCTGGAATTTTTTATGATAAAATGCTGAAATTTTGTACATTTGGGAATAAAAAAAGTTGAATGTCTTATATTTTGATGATAAATACTATTCAACTTGCATTATTTTTAGCTTAAGATACTTGATTGGCTACAGCTCACTTATCCCATCATCTTTGTTTGGACAAAAAAAATGAGATAAGCTGTGATTAAATATATTGTATTTTTTGTACATCAATTGTTTTGCCACACCAAAAAGCCTGTAAAATAAGAGGTAATCATGCTTTTTTAACAGATACTTTCTTTTAACAATTGGCAACAAAAGTTTTTATCTTCAAATGTTAATTTGTCTCAGAAGACTTTCAGCTATATTTCAGTGGCAATTGTACTCACTGATATCGTTTTTGCTTTTAAATGTATAGTTTGATAATCCCCAAAAATGCTGTAATGTATTTAAATGATGTGATTTATCTTATTTTTTTTTAAATTTAGAAATTTTTTAAAAAGCAAATAATAAAAAAGGGCTCTTAAACTAAACATTTTAAAGCAAGACTGATTTCAAAAGGCAAATTTTTAATGAAATATAACAAGAAATACCTGTAAAAATTAAAAATAAAAGTATTTAAACAACTTTGTAACACTAACGTTTTTCATGAAGAATTTGGGGTTGAATTTGAAGTTGAATTTGGGTATCTGGTCCCCCCCCCCCCCCCCTCTGAAATCCTAAAAAAGAAAAGGATCTTTTATACATATGGGTTCTTTTGCATACAAAAAAAGAGTGATGTGAACCCCTCCCAAAAAATGTATGCAGATTACACCCGAAAAAAAAATTCTTGCTATGCCATTGAGTGCCACAAACACACATTACTCTCATAATTTTAGATCATGCAAAAAACAAGCATTTCATTTATCTATTGTAAGTGTTTGTTTAGCATACAATCTGAATTACAAAAATCGCTTTTTATCTGATAAAAACTGATTTTTCAGTACAAGTTTTCAATACTCAACATCAAACAATCTGCTAGTATCTAGTGAAATGCAAGAATAATTTTTGTTTACTAAATTTAGCAAACAAAACTTCAGAAGAATATCAAATGCTATGAAATTTAGATAGGATTACACCATTTTCTAAAAGAAGGAGTTCAAATTTAAACTCAAATTGAGAAATTCTGACCAAAGTAATATGCCAAACCACCTCATTTAAATGTTATATTATATCTGATTAACAGTACAAGGTAAAAATTAACATTTCATTAAAATTTAAAAAATGTGAAATAAAATGTGACATTCAAGCTGGCTATCATCTAATTAATTATATAAGATGTTTAAAAAATATAAAAAAAGAGGGGGGGGGGGGAATGCTCAGCTACTACAACAGAACTACTACTGCAACAAAAAAGTCCAAATTCTGCATACTGATAAAAATCATATTTATCATAAAGAACCATTGAACTTTTAAACCACAAAACAATACAAAATTACACTACAGATAATGAATTAAAGCATAATAAAACTAAGAAAATACATAATTTAAATTTAAAAAATACAGTTTCAAAAACATTGCAATAAATGAATTAATAAAAAAAATTCAAACATACACACACAAAGCAATAAAGTAAACAAAGCGCAAATTAACAAGCATCAGATTGCACACACTTTAAAAAGATATTTTTTATATTTTTAAATAAGCAAAATATGTGTATAAAAAAAATCTCAGCACAAAACAAATAACATAAAATAAACATTAAAAAAAAAACTATAGATATATGCCCAACATTTAGAAAAAAAAAATTGCATATATTTTTAACAATTGAAAAATCTATATTCAATATAAATATTAATCAAAATGTTACTGCATTATCCCATACTTTACAACGATAATTAAGTAGAAGTATCAATTATAAGAATTTTGACAGGAAATTGGGACCAGTGGCTTATAGAATTTGGACAGCACTAGACAAACAATGATAGTGGAGTAAGAGATATTACTTAGCATGGAAGAGAAAATCAACAGGATTGCCATTTTGAATGTCCTCCAGTTTTAACAACACTAACAATTATGCTTGTTTAGTGATTGATATATGTACATACACATTAGCTGACAGGATTCATACAAATTAGAAATGACATTTCCTGAATTTTCCAGGATTTTTAAAGGACTTCGTAAAATTCCAATGTCTGAATCAATTTTTTGTTGAACATAATCATTTTATATAATGAAATAAATTCATATCCAATAACCAGTAAAAAAATTTAACATGTAAAATTAAACAATTAGACATCAAAACTACCAAGACATCAAATTTTAAAGAACAAAATTTTGATTTCAACAGGGAGAAAAAGAATCTTTATATATATATTTTTTTTTTTATTTTTTAAGATAGTAAAACAAAAGTTGTTTCAGAAGTTATTGTTTGGAATTGGTTAGTGGTGTTATTTTGAGGATTTAAATTTGAAGGAGATGGTACACCAACAGATGTTTTCTACCGCGGGTGTACGGCACAGAAAAACTTTATAAGGATATTGTAAGTATAAAGGATATTGTTCAAGACAAAAGAAACAGGTTTTGCTTTTCTTGGCATAAATTATTTATCTCTTCATGCTGAAAGAGAAGTTATAAACAATCTATGTAAATGCACATATATGTAATGCATCACATATTATACAAGTTGTGTTTATTTGAAAATTATAACATCCTTTTCGATACACATTAATAAAGTACATTTTTTTATATAATATAATTCTACAATAACTATAATTTTACCAATTTAATTGAATTATAATACCTTATATAACCAATATTACCATAGTGTACTGCAACATCAGACTAATAAAAAATTATAAACAAAATCTATCTCTATTCAGTTAATTTATAATTAGCAAAGTTTCTTCTCCAAATTTTGCAACTTTGTTAAATAGTCTGGCTGTATAGCAATTCTTATCACTCATGATCCATGCATTTTGAGCTCCCAATAGTTTGGAAGGAACTTTGGAATACATGAAAGGAACCATGCATATGTGTTTACACTAGCTTAAAATTCCTTTGCAACTGTAGATATTCATTAAATTAATCCTTATAAGTACAAAACAATAATCCTTATAAGTACAAAACATAACAACAACCAAATAATCCAACTTAATCATGCAATTTTAAAGTGGACAAGATCTTAGCTTAAACTTTAGCAGGTTAGATATGCTTCTTTTCAATTAAAAATTTAGAGTGGCTCATGGCATTTATTATTCCATATAATAATTAAAAAATGTAAACCCAGTTTTAAAATAATTAAACATCCAGAAAAATTTTGAAGTGAACCTGACTAAAATTGCAATCTTAAACTTATTGCTACTGTTATTTAATATTGCACTTTTAATTTTTATAATGCAACTAAAGGGCTCAACTTAACAAGCTGCCAATCAGCAATAGTGAATAATTTAAATTGGAAAGAGATAGTCTTACATTAAATAGTAAGCACATTATCAAAGTTAATATAAATAAATACATCATTTTACAATATAATTTATATAAAATATTTTAAAAATATCTATTAATAAAAATATAGTGGTAATACAAAATGTTAAAAATGTATACCTTATGACATTCATAAGGTTGTATATCAAAGAGTAAGTTGCAAAAATGTGGTATATTATATAAAACATGGAAGATGCTGAAATGTAAAAAAAACAAAAATGGTAGATGGCGTCTTTCTGTAGATGATGTACAAAATGATATTTGATAGTAAAAAAATTGAATATTTTGAATTGGGCATTTTAGCAATGTGGTTATTGTGGTTTTATTGTGGTTAAAATCAAAATTTTAATAGTTGGTTAGATTACATTTGAAAATATTACAGAATATTTTGTGATAGCATTACACAAGGTATGATAAAACTGATTTTTGACTGACAACAAATTTTTGACTGACTGAAAACTGACAACCTGCGATCTGATACCATAGATTGCCATTTTCCCCCAACTTTACTTGACATAAAGTTGGAGATGAACCATAGCCATAGCCAGAAACAAAATCAATGAGGTGCTGGAGTTAAAATTCAAGGGAGCTCAGCAGAGCTGGATAAAAACTTTTTGAGGCTCTAAATACTAACATTTTTGTGCCTATATCAATAAATCATTCAATGTTTAGACAAATATTAATATAAAAGTATTACAAGCTAGTTACTTTAGTCCTGAGTAATTATTTCACAGAAATAAAAATGTAGCACAATGCAGAGCAATGTGTTATTATTTCAAAAAGTTTTGTGTTTTGCAAATTCAAAATATGTGCATTTTTTCTTAAAAATTTGTCCTTTTAATAAAAAACTTTAACATCTCAACCAGAATTTATCTTTTCTCTTCATTTGGATTGTATTTCCTTAGAATTTATAAAAAAAAAAATTTCTTTTCATCTAGAATTTATGTTTTCTGTTCAATTCTGAATGTATCTCCTTCAGAATTTGTGCTTTTGTCAAGAATTTTTGTTTTGCATCCAGAATTTATATTTCCTGCCTATTCAAAATATATTCAATTACAATTTACACTATTTATCTAGAATTTAATTTTCTGTTTTGTTTGTTCAGAATATATTCCATCAAAATTTGCCCGATTTGTCAAAATTTTCGGCTTTTCATCTAGAACTTGCACTTTCTGTCCATTCAAAATATTTCCCTCAGAATTTGTAATTCTTATCAAAAATTTTCACTTATCACCCAGAATTTGTATTTTGTGACTGAATTTATTTTTGTATCCATTCTTCATTTGGGTTTTAAGAATTTGTGATGTCCACAAGTCTTGAACAACAGTTCTAAATGATATGTTTTATTAATGCTACCAAGGACCATTGGGTAAAATCACAAGGGAACTACATATTGAAAGATTGTAATTTAAAATGAGCATTTTATTTTCTCAATACATGATTACAAACATTAACTACTTTTCAATTAAAAGATGATGAAATAAATAAAAAAGCAGTGTTTAGATATGTTGAAATATGTCAACATTATAAAACTGTTGAGTTGTAATAATTCTTAACAATATCAAACATATTTAAAATACAGATAAAATTATAATTTCATGCATAATGTAGATATAATTTCTGAACAATTTTTGTAATTAACTTTTGCATTGATTTTCCCTTAAGATTTAAAAATTCTAAAATAAAGAGAATATTGTTAAGACTTTGGAATTATACCAGGTGTTTTATGAAGAGTTTCTGAAAGGAATATAAAATCAATGGTTGATCATAGGAGTTACGTGAAATGTGAAAAAAAAATCAACAAACAGAGAAGAATTTAGCCATGATAGTTGCACACCTTGGAACTGATAATTTCATAAAAATACAAAATTTAATTTTTTATACAGCTCCCCCTCCCGTAATTAGAACGAAAAACATGTAATTAGAGCAAAAGAAATTTACCAAGCACATTTTAATGAAAAATTCATTAAGATATTCCAATTATTGTTATTTGGTAATTTTCATTTCATTCAAAATCATGATAGCAAATTTCAATTGGTGGTGTTTCAATTTTAAACAAATTTGTTGATGTCTACCATATTTAAACTAACTATTAAAATTAACAAAGTAAACTAACTATTCTTACTTTTAGTTTAAGTAAAATAGATTAAGTCAAGAATTTTACTTATTGGTATCTCAACAAATTTTTCATCAAAAGGTACCGAATAAATTTCTTACTTCTTAATTGAGGATGGCAAAAATTTTACTAATGGCCATTATTTTGATTAGGGGACCATATAACAAATTAAATTTTATATTTTTATGAAATTATCAGTTCTGAGTGTGCAACTATTATACCTAAATTCAACCAACCATTTATTTTATATTCCTTTCAGACATTTTGTAAAACACTAGGTATATGTATGATTGCATTTAATTTATCATACCTTCTTTACCTTTCCTTCCGAAAGATGAGGTGTTTGCGTAAAACTAAAACGTTTTACAATAAAGAATTAAATTAAATTAGAAAGCACACTAACACACATTCAATCTGATAAAATGTAAACAACACAAAGTTTTAACGTTGCATGTTACCATAACAGATCATACTATGTCCAAATTGAAGCACTGCCTCTATCCTAACTTATGGTTTTGGACTATGAAACTTTCGAACATGAGACTGTAGATGATTTTTCCAACAGAAAGATTTTAAACAAAAGTTGCAGATATATTTTTGCCTTTGTGGTTCATGAATTTCCATATGACGTCTAAGGGTAGTAACATCATAAAAATATTTCATACAAACAGGACAAAGAGGGCGTCTTGATACATCTTTGTCGGAAGGGGTTATATCAGGTAAAACATACTGACTGTTTTTCGATGTTCGATATTCTGCAAAAGAAAACATTGTATATAAGATTGAAGATAAAAAAATCACTAGAATATGAAACATTTACAGTTATAATATTATGATTAAGTGACTATCTTGTCAATTTTTTGATACACTAATGATTTCTTAGACCCCTGTAAGCAATAATTACCATTATTTATCAAAGTAAAAATAAATAGTTTATACACTACAACTAAAAAGTTAACTAAAGTAATATTTTAAACATAGTTAAAATAACTGTTTTTTTAATTCAAAATACAAAAAACTAAGAATTAATTTAAAATAAATATAACAATCTTTTCCAAAAATTTACTGCAATCCAGTGCCTTTTTTTAATACTAGCTATCTTTGATATATGAACAGAATCGCTTTGCCTAATGCATGTTTTATCAAATGGTTTACAGTATAAAAGAAAAAGTAATTTACAAAAAATATCAGTAAATATATATGTACATTAACATAAGTACTTAATCCAAAGTAGCCTCTGAGTTTGTGTGTCCAGTGCTTAACATTTTTTGAAGCCCTCCTCAATGTTAACATCATTACACTTATAATTACGATTTAAAATGCCAGTTTGGAGACTCCTAAATTTCAGGGATCCTGGCCCTACATGCCTTTCATTACGAGTTGCATTGAGAGTACACAGAAACTGAGAAGTAATACTTGAAACAAACAAAATAAAGTTGTTTTAAAGTTCGCAAATATCAGTTAACAGAATGGCTTTTTATACAAAAACAATCACAAATTTATCAATTAACTTTGCAACACATATAAATGCCAATGCATCTTTTAACAAATAACTAGTAACTACAACTAATAAGACGTTCCTTGTCATTCTGCTGCATTTTATTTAAACATAAAATAAACTCTTGATATACCAAAATAAAAAGGTCTGAGAAAAGTTTAACATAGCTGAAGTTCCGAGATTTCGAAAAAGCATTTGTATGAGCTCATTTCACAGGTAAAGATTCTTAATAAACACTCATATTAAACAGTGTAAACACACAGGTAAATAAATTATGAATGCTGCTTAAGAAGGAACTGCTATTTCAATTTCAGATATCAAAATGAAAATAAAAGAAGAAAATATGTTTCACAATCATATTTAATGAGATATAGCTACAGAAACTTATTAATGTAAAAATTACAATCTTTCATTACATAAATTCTTTTACTGATTGAAATAATCTTTAATGTTGCTTTTCTTATATTTTAAATGATCTTTTATAATGAAATTCCTTACAGTTGTTAATGATTTAAATACCACTAATTTAAAACATTTTGCGAGAATCAATGTAAATCTGAATCATGGATGTTAACTCTGCCATCATAGACATTTTTTTCTTACTTTTAATTTAAAAATAATCTTTCATCTGAATAATCTTCAATACAGAGGCCTAAAATGTCTGCAACAATTTCAGTTGACATTATAACACATATATTTGACAGTTATAACCGACAGTTATTTATATTTGACAGTTGATAAGATTTCAGGCCTTGGTACAAAGTACAGAACTAAGGCTTACACTTTTCCATATGGGATCCTAGTCAATTGGCTGCCAAAAGGTTTGAAAATGGGAAAAGCATTCACGACAGCAAGTTTTAATTGGCAAAACCTCAGAACTTTGAAAATCTTTGAGATAATTGAAAATTCAACATGTCTGAAGTTGACATATCAAGAGCTTATTGTATATATTAATATTTTGTTCTTTGCTCTAACTTCATGTGTCACTGTGTGACGCATGGAAGTTAATAAATGTACTTGTCTGGGTGCCTTTTCAATAATAATAATAATAAAATGAATAAATATATATATATATATATATATATATATTTATTTAGTGTTTGATTTAGAATTTTAATTTGTGTTTGGTAATTTGTGTTTATTTCTAGACATAACAGATACTACATATCATTAGATAACATAGTAAATTCCTTTACCGTGGGTAGCTTAATTAAAAATATGAAAACTTTATTTGGAATTCGAATAGAAAAGAAAATATAATGTTTTACTGTTGTCAAAATAATAAAATTGAAAGCATAAAAATAAAACTTATTTCATTAAACTATAATTTATTATTTTTTTATTGATATTATATCTTTCAGTTAAAAATATAATGCTTATTTTAGCTGATTTTAAAAAAATATAAAATTAATGAAAAAGAGCAAAATAAAATAAATTACACAAATCCCTCAGTCTTTAAGCTTTAGCTCCACAGTTATAAACATTTACATAAATTATATATGAATACAAATCATAATTTCTACTTAAAGCCAATTTCTGAAACTAGGGCTTATAATTTGAACAGTTGCAACTATAATTATTTTCAATTTGCTTTGAAAGAAACTTTAAAGTATATTTAATCCATATGTTTTTATTTCAATATAAATTATTTTTTTTAACAAAGCTCTTTTACTGAGGGATAAATTATAAAACTAAAAATAAAAGAAAAATTAAACTGTTGCATAACCATAAACCAATTTAAAAATAGTAGTGGATTGAATTATTTTCTTCACCTTATCTGTAAAACACCAATAAAAAATAAATATATAACTGTCTAATAGTTAATATTTTATGATTTGCATATTTTTTTTAAAAAGTAAAAGAATACCATGCAATTTTCTAAATCTGGAAAGTAGTTTCAGAGGTTAAAGGAACTCTTTCTGCAAATAAATAAGTTACACAAAAATATTTTAAACATTTAAAAAATATATATATATAAACATTGTATACTTTTCACTGGAACAGAAAAGGACATTTAACATTTCGCCAAAGGGATACAATGAAAATTAATAAGAATTCATTATATTTAATTCTCAAATTCACCACTTTCCAAATCAACAGAATGCATAATTGAAGCAATCATAACATATTTCAATTACATTTTGTCTGTTGATTGGTAAAGGTACATCGAACTTGATGTTTGGGAATTGTTAAAAATTTAGAACTTTATTGAAAAATGATATTAGAACTTTATTGATAGATGATATTAGAACATTATTGAGAGATGATATTAGAACATTATTGATTGATAATATTAGAACATTATTTATAGAGAATAAAGTAAGAAAAAAAAAATTACTGTATTCAACAAATGACAGTTTACAAATATACTTCAAATAGAATAGAAACAGACATTGCATAATATATATTATAAGAACACCGCTCCAGCAGGATAATACATATTATTTCCACATGTCACAACATAATCTACTCATCACCGATTCTTGCCTTCTTTATAACTTCAATGAAGAATACATATTACTGATAGACAACAAGTAGTTATTAAACCTTAAAACATAAAAAAATTACAATTTTTTTCTAATGTTTACAAACCAAATGAAAATCAAATATAAAGATTTATTTCAAATGATACATTATAGATTTGGTTTTCATGCAAATTGCTTGACTATAATTGAAAAAAAAAAAAAAAAATCAGATTTCAGATTAGGAACCTGGAGCCAGAAGAGTATAAACAACATAGGCATAGCAAGAATCTCACAAAGGAAAAAGGGTTGATGATTGAAAAGGAGGGGATACAGTACTAGATTTTATTTTGCCAATGTGGACCCTGTGGAGAACTAATATAACAGTTTAGCCAATGAGGAGAGGGGGTTACGACTCCTTTCATCATTATGTAAGCAGAGAGAGGAGTCATACCCCCCCCCCCTCTCTCTCATTGGCTAAATATATACATAGCATATATCATGATTTTGAGAAGAATGTTGCTTTATAATTTGTGAGTTCAATAATGTATACTGAGCTTATGGACTTTATAAAAAATTTTTTCAAGGTACTAATTTTGTAAAACTTCCTAATTTGGTTTAATTTTGGAAAAAAATTCTAATTTTATGATAGAAAAAAATTTGATACTAATTTTAGAAAAATAAAATTTTTAGATTAAATTTCTAAAAAATTTAAATTAAAAATATCTATTTTGAGGTCTAAGAAAAATTTTACAAAACAATTTTTAAAACTATATTTTTTATTTTTATTCATTTTTATACTAATTCAAAAATGTAACTACAAATAAAGAATCAAGAGACTAGCTTACAAAAATTGAATATTTTTAAACAATACAATTTATAATGATTTTCCTTTTTTCAAATGTTGACTTTTACAAAGAATTCTGAAACTAAAATGAACCTAAATTTTGTGTGATCAGTCTCTGTTAATATATCATAGAATTTTGATTACTCTTATTTCAAGAAAAAATAGGAATAAAAAACATAAGATTTATAAAAAGACTAAAAAAAAAACTCAGTGGAACTCGGGGAAGGGTTGCAATAGGAATTGTCAGACATAAGCAGAAGGGCGGAGGGATTACAGCTTCAAACTTTCAGATAAATATTAATTTTCAGCATCATATTCAAATTTTCCTTTTATCACAACATAAAATGCCTCACAAATAAAGTTTGTTTAATAAACCTTATATGTACAGCATTTCATGTTGTGACCTAGTTTATTATTGATTGTGTGCAAAATCCTGTTCTATATTTAATACAGCCTGTATTCCTGTATAGTGATGCATCCATTTTTGTGATGTGTCCATTCAGTGACTTCACTGTATCAAATCAAAAAGGTTAAAAGAACTCCAAGCAAGCACAGATTTTTTCACAGATTATATGTATTAATTTTCATATCTGTTAAAGGTTTATTTCAGATAGTTGCTTGAAATTTTCTGAATACACTATATGAATTGGAATTTTGTGATTTTCCTTTTTTCAAATGTTGATTTTTACGAAGAAGTCTGCAACTAAAATGAACCTAAATTTTGTCTGATCAGTCTCTGTTAATATATCATAGAATTTTGATTACTCTTATTTCAAGAAAAATTAGGAAAAAATACATGGATTTATAATGAGACTAAAAAAAAAAAAAGTGGAACTGGGGGAAGGATTACAATAGGAATTGTCAGACATAAGTAAAAGGGAGGGGGATTATAGCTTCAAACTTTTAGATAAATATTGATTTTCAGCATCATATTTTCCTTTTATTACAATTCACATTCTGAAAACTTCTACCATATAACAGTAATTTAAAAACCTGATAGTGTAATTAGTAGTAAATAAAATAATTAAATGGAAAATAATATACTAAACTTCACTTAATACTTTCTAACTCAATGCAGCACACTTAAAAGAAGAGTTGATTCATAAAGCATATTTGAAATCACATGCTCTTCTGATACAAAACATTCAAAACATCAAAAAGGAATAATGAATAATAAACAAGAAAAATTAATGAAGTAATATTATTTCATCACAAAGGAAGAACATTAAACCATGCGTTTGTGAGCCAAATCATTATTCTGATTTAAAGATATAGTATAACTGACTATCAATTCACTTAAATTTCTGCAAAATTGTACTGATGTATCACCTCAAATTTCTATTCTGAAATAAATCCATAACCTGTCCCTTCTATGTTTTACCTCTTTTATTTATTTTTCTTTTTGTCATATTTGTATACCTTTTATTTTCAAATGCACTACAATCTGAAATAGCATTTATTATTTTCTGTGATTTAAATTCTTAAATAATGTCAACCATTTTGATGTGAAATGATATCTTAGCATCTACAAGAGTATTAAAAACCTAAAATTTTAAACAAAATATATTACAATATTAAAAATCTATAAATCAGAACTTCTTTAATATGCTTTCGCCAATCTTCTATTAACCAAAAATTCCTCTTACAACACTTTCTATGGTTCCTTCCCAATTTTTCATTGGAAAAAAAAGGTGCTATCTTCACAATTCTATAAAAATTTGTTTTAGCAACTTTTAGTCCTTCTTCATTCACATTCTTATCAACAACTTCCCATGACTAATGCCATGCCAACTGCCCTACCGTTCTGAAAACACCGGTTCTCGTTAGATCACCGAAGTCAAGCAGCATCGGGCGTGGTTAGTACTTGGGTGGGTGACCACCTGGGAACACCGCGTGCTGTTGCCACTTTTCGGGTGCGGTAGCCTGGTGTTTTGCATGCTGGATTTGCATGTTGCCACAACTGTCGCCGTGTTCATGTGGAGTACGATCACGGTAAACATGTGGGTCCATAAGTCCTTCCGAGAAGTTGGTGATAGGGGAAGGAGAGCACAGTCCCTGTGGATGCCTCCCCCACTGGATTCCAGTCTAAATTGGGTGGCACTTCCCAGCCGTCCACAAGGTTACCTTACACCTTTCTGGTAGGTCGGACGGTCTGGGTCTCAACAACAACAACATGACTAATGCCTTTAAGAGAACAAAACATGGACCTGAGGAAAAAAGATATAGAACTGGAATATCCTACTATCAAATGGATAGTAGGATATACTAGGATATCCTACTGGAATATCCTATAATTTGTGTTTTGATTGATAATGCCATTTAGGTTGAACTAAACTTATCATATATCCTACTTTCGATAGGACAGTCCTACAATCATTAAAATGTATCCTTCATCCCACATTAATGCATAAATGTCTTTCTTTTACACATTGGAATCATAAAATGTGATTAGCATTAATGTGTCAATCCATTTATGAATCTAATGCATATATTTTATAATTAACAGCAAAGTGACTGAAGATGAAAACAGATTTATTTTCTACAGAACTTATTAACCTGTTAACAACTGGCGAGTAAAGGAAGAAGTGTTTCCAAGAGACTGTGCATGAGAGAATAGCCTGCTAATCCAAATCATGGCCTATTTTATGCTAAGCCTAATGTGGCAATAAAATCACATTAAATAAACTTTGCTTTAAAGTACATCTACCATTATCACTAAAATACTTCAGTATTATTGCATTTGAGGAACCTGACTCCCATGTTTTACAAATGTGAGTCTTAAAAATGTGTGTATTTTGTTGACTATTACATGCATAATATCATCACTAAACTGCAGATTAAAAAAATTCATTTCCTTTAAAAGAGGCTCTAAAATGTCCAAAATTCAGAAAACTGAAGAGATGCCAGATCTTCGATATTTCAACTCTAATTATCTGTACCAGAAATATCAACGACATCATTGCACAAACACATCAGTGTCTTTCAAAACAAGTTCCTCATAAAACTACATATCACCTACCTCACTACCTTCATTTATATCACCATGAAGTTCACTCATCAATTGTAAAAACTCACTTTCAGAAAGATATTTCACTCTTTTCAAAATGATTATTACAATTCATTTGACTAAATTCACACTAGCTAATACACAATTCCTCTGAGAATCAGCAATAAGAATTCCCAGTCCTAACTACTTCTAAAAGTTCTAAGTATGACTTGCTTTGTGAAAATAAACACAGAATAAATACCATGAAAAAAAACCATCCCTTTAAATATTTCAGTCGACATGCCATTTAAATTGCTAAACCAACACAACAGCTAGTATATGTGTTTGTTTATACAATCAACTTAGTCAGCATTCACATAAAAAACAAAAACCGAAACATAAATGTGAAGGTTAATGAGCCAAGTAACTAGCTTTGAAAAAATTATGGGATTCTATCCCCATCTAGTGTTATTTAAAAATAATAAAACATCCCAATCTTATGTTGTGCATAGGCATTAGTGGGTTCCAGCGGTCATCCACATCGCATAGCAAATATGCAGTAGTGGACTGGAAAAAGCAGAATATCTCCACTGCATATGCACTATGATGGTCCTGAATGGGTAAAATCAGAATTATTTATAAATTCACTGCAAAACTGTATAGATATTTTTTTTAATGAAAAATCCAATAAAATCTGGTTAATATGAGCAAAGAATGATTAAAAATAAAAATTTAAGCATTAAGAATTGTTTAGTAGGGATTTATAATTGTATATGGTTATAATTTAATGTAAGGAAAATATTAAAATAAATATATAAATTTAAGTAAATATATTGTTTTATGTACATACATTGACAGTTTTTTAGTTTATAAATGGTCCTCTCTATACTTAAAATGTGTCAACCCTAAGAACCACACATTTTACCAACTACAAGAGTAACATTATAGCATCTGGGTAAAAAACTGATAAATAAATTTACAATACTCCAATGGAGTCTGATGCCAGAATAAATAGAATATTTGCCACAAATTTAAATTTCATTCACGAAGCTTTGTTATGATATAAGAAAATATATTAAAAGTACTTTCAATGGTAAGAAACCTTTGGACTATTCAAGAAAAATTTCACAACATACCTGCCTAGAACTTGGAACACATCAAAATGCTGTGAAATGATGTTTGGTAAACACTAGTTTAAGGAATGAAAAATGAAATTTACACTGAATACAAAAAATAAATGCCATAAAAAAGCCTTGTTTATGTAAAATCATTGTAAAAAAAGACAGTATATTGAAACAACAGTAGCTTCTCAATTACAATCACTTCTTATTATGCAGCTGCTATTGGTGCCCAATGGCTATTTCCTCAACTGTTAGTCATACAGATATACTTCCAATTGCAAAAATGTTTTAAATTTTAAAATCTATTATCTTAGAAACAGTTTAAATCAGTAAATGCATTTTTGAAAGAAATACGAAGTATAAATTTTTATACGGTCCCCCAGTGCTACCAGTTATATTTAGGAAAATCATCCTCATACAATTTCATGCAAAATAAAAAAAAAAATCATCCTTTTACAACCAAAATTCACAGAGTTATTAAGCATTAAACTTTATGACTTAAGTAGCTTTTCCCGTTTCAGGCAACCTTTAAGGGACCATATAAATATTGAAATTCCATATTCAAAGTATTATGGTTCAATTGTATTTGCTGACATAATGTCAAGAATGAAGCAAAGCTTTTTATTGAATAGTAATTCGTTTAGAAGAGTATTATAGTCAGAGCTCGACTAAGATCTTCTAGGGGTCTTTCTAAGATCTTTATTGTAAATGAGGTAACACATTATTGTTTAAGTCAAGTAGTTTAAATCAATAAATGCATTTCTGTAAAAATTATGAAATTTAAATTTTTGTATGGTATGAGACCAGTTGCAGAGTACCTGCAGAAAAAAATAAAAAATTACGCACATTAAATCTAAAATAATAAAGGCATATAACACCTAAAAAGTAACAGATTTGTGTATATAACTATTTTGTGTATAACCCCCATTTCTCCACAAAAAGTGCTCTAACTTTAAGCAGCTATAAGTCGGTCAATTTTGGTTGTAAAAGGATGATTTTTTTTTTTATTTTGCATGAAATTGTATGATGATGATTTTCCTAAATATAACTGATAGGACCGGGGTACTGTATAAAAATTTATATTTCGTATTCCTTAAATGCATCTATTGATTTAGACTGTTTCTAAGATAATAGATTTCAAAATTGAAAACATTTTTGCAATTGGAAGTATATCTCTGTGACTAATAGTTGAGGAAATAGCCATTGGGCACCGATAGCACTGGACACTCTGTATATATATGTGTGTGTGTGTGTGTGTGTGTGTGTTAATTAAAAGATTTAAAGTAGAACTAGAAGAGACATATTATAGCACCCAAAACCAAACAAAATAATTTAATTGATTACTAGATAAAAATCTAGGAAATGCATGTCAGCAAAATGAAAATTTCATTCTAGTTCTACTTTAAATCTTTTCGTTAACTCATTAATTTCATCTTATTTATATACTGCAATTAGACCAATAAATGGATGTAATTTTAATGTAGTTCTTTTTTACTATTGTATTGTTAAACTAACTCATGTACATGCTTAGTATATAATATTCAAATTATTTTAACTCTTTGATTATTTTTAAATGTTTTATATATATATATATATATATATATATAAAACAATTTCTTAGATAATAGTACAGAATGATTATTTCCATTATGCTTTTAAAGATAATATTTATTTTTGTAGCATTATAAATACAAATTTGCACATGTAGATAGTATTTTTTTGTTTATTTTATAAAAAGTTGGAATTTTTATGCTTTTAGCATATGCTTTCTATGGATGACAGCTTGTTCAACAAGATTTCAATAATCATTTCCATGGGTGTTTATCAAATAAAAAAAGTATATTATTGAATAGGATTATTATTAATAATGGTCAAATTATTAAAATATAATTATGTATAATTATTAATATAAGTTGAGTAAGAAGGTTCTTTTAAAATAATAACACACACTTCATTCGAATAAAGAATAGAGATTGGAGATACATATTTATAATTCATTAACCAGAAAATATAAATCCATTGAAAATGAAATAGCATGTTTATTTATTTCTTCTGGAAAACGGCAGTGGTGTATGTTGTGAGCAAGAGAAAAGCATTCACTATTGCTTTAAGTGACTGGGTCAGATCAGAAAGATTTCCTCAGCTCTATTGCAAAGTCCTCAGTAATTAAAATCATCAAATAATTTGAAATGCTAGAATTGTTCTGATATTGAATTCAATTAACATCCAACAATAGTCTAGATTATCAGTCCTTTGGTTATCTGGTATTCTATTTTATTTAAAACATGTACATGCATGGAAAGTTTCACTCACTAAATGTGATGTTGGGTTAGATTTAGTCAGTTTTACCCAAACTGCTGAGTAGATAAAATCAGTATTTATATCTGCTAGTAAATATTGTATGTTTATCTTGCATAAATACAGTTCTGTTATTTGGTTGCACAAAGCATCACAAGTTTTTTTTTTTTTTTTTTTTTTTTCATTTGAAAGGGGAGAGGGGTGGGAGTACACCTCCTTGAGAAATTGACAATAAGGAATCCATGCAAAAATTACATCTGAATTACACATGAGGTGAATTAAGGTTTGTGATTGGGAAGAAGTAGTTAGAATCAAAGGTGGGGGAGGAGCTAGCTGATGGAAATATTTATCTCCGGGTATCAGACAATGAATGGTGTTGGAATAGGGTATGATATTAAGGCTAAAGAATCATTCTCTAAAAAAAAAAGCATACTTATTTTGAAAATTAAACATATAAACAGTAAAGTTGATAATATGTAATTCTGGGGACAGAAGATTGTGCCAATTGGCAAGATTAGGCAAATTATTGGGCAGTCATTCAAATTTTAACAAAAGAACATGCATATGACAGAGAATATAGTATAAAAAACAAATGAATCTATATTACAAGTATAAAATATACATTTTCAAATACAAGTTCTAATTATATGAGTGTATTTTTTTATAATCATAGATATTTTTTTCATAATTTAAATTGATAGTTAATGTTTCATAATTGTAGTTTCTTTAGTCAAATTTTAGACTTTCTATATGCATATGTATGGGTAGAGTGCTAAGTTCATGCTTTGACTCCATTTACTGTAACTATGCATCTGGTTAGAAAAGGAGATAACTGTTACTGATGTCCTATTAATGAGATACTGGAGTAACATAGTTACAAATGAGAAGCAAATTAAGGTAATAATTGTTAACAACTAATATTTTCAAACAAGTATAGACAATTATTTATTTTAAAAAATTTAATACATACGGGTATGCAGATTATACACATGTATTTATAATGCATTTAATATGTATGTATGTATTTATAAGAACTCATTTTAAAGGGCATTATAATTACATACATATATGTATGTAATTATAATGCCCTTTAAAATGAATTTCTCTCTCTCTCTCTTCCTGTGCTTTATGTTCCATATTATCCGACTTTTTGATAACCTAACACCTGAATAGCCTCATATGGGTCAAATAACTAATACTCAACTTATTAACTGATATATTTGTTTATCTAATTTACAAAAAGTGAAAATCCCAGGCACAAAGATACAAATAAACCCCAAAATATTTTGAACATAAAATTGCATAAATTTTACAGTATATTGAGTAATAATGATGCAATATTGATGGCATTGTCAAATTAAGAATAAAATAAAAATCTATAAAACACTGTTTGTTTTTCATGGTTGTCCACATAAACAAATCATTATTTTGAAAACACACATTAAACAAGGAATAAAAAACTAATTTAGATCATAAAACATGACTATTATTTTAATTATGCTATGTAAAACACCAGAATATAAAGTACAGTTGGCTGCTATAGAATCCTTTGGGAAATAAAGAATAATAAGTCATTTTACAACTTAAACTGAGAGAAAAAAACATCCAGAAAATGTTATATATTCTTTGTGAGACAAAACAGGGAAATTTTCTGAATATAATATACATACAGGCACCTAAGTGACAAATTCCTTTACCTGTGCTGTGTGTATCAAGTTAGTAACCCCAGCCTCCCAAGATCACTTTAACTATATATATATATATATATATATATATATATATATATATATATACAGAGTGTCCCAAAAACATTGACCTCAGCTTTTATTCCTTAAATATTGATTTTAGACATATATAATAAATTACAAAGTTGCGTAAAAAAAGTTACAGAATTTTATGAAATCGATTAAAATTTTCAACGGAATTAAATTTTAAGAAATACAAAATTTAAAATTTTATACGGCCCCGTAGAAAAACATTTTCGATGAGTAAAATGTGCCCCATACACTAAAAAGGTGATGTACAAAACTTCAGCATTTTATCATAAAAAGTCCCAAAGATATGAAAACACAAAAATGCTGACTTAAACCACTCTACGATACATCAACATGGATTCCCAGAGGGGAAAAATCATGTTGGCAGATCGAGTTTAATGGATCATACACAAATTACGAAAGAAAACAATGATTACATAAATAAATAACAATTTTGCTATTTATTAGTACAAAAGTATCTACACAGTGTAGAAATAATAACTTTACACAAAGATTACAAAGCTTGTTCAAAATGTTTTCCATCCATGCCAAAGATCCATTAAAAATAAGAGGCAGATATTATTTGCCTATGATGCATTTTTGAGTGCATCATTTGCACTCTTGTTGTAAACATTTACATTTTAATTTTTGATTATTCCCTCACCAACTTTGTTTAAACATATCACAGCGACTTTTATGATAAAATACTGAAATTTTGTACATCACCTTTTTAGTGTATGGGGCACATTTTACTCAATGTAAATGTTTTTGCATGGGGGCCATATAAAAATTGAAATTTTATATTTCTTCAAATGTAATCCCTTGAAAATTTTTATCAATTTCATAAAATTCTGTACCTTTTTTTATGCAACTTTGTAATTTATTATATATGTCTAAGATCAATATTTAAGGAATAAAAGCAAAGGTCAATGTTTTTGAGACACCTTGTATATATACACACACAGTGGGCAATGTAAATTACAAAAATGTTGAAAGTAAGGTAGGAAATAAGACTACGTCAATGAAATAGTCCTCCCATTAATCTTCAAAAAGTTACACTTTTTAAATTTTATACGACCCTCTTAGACAAATTTGGTCAATCAGAAAATTTTTATTTTTAATGCAACAAGATCATTAAAGAAACCTGCATATCTGTATCTTTAAAATTGAACAAGTTATATTTAACTGAAAATTGAACATTGTGAATAGGGACCATATATCTAATTAGAAATGTAAATTTGTGACATATCACAAAAAGATAAAACTGGATGATAATACATAGGATACCCAGTCGCGTAGTGAGTACCACTGCTTTATATGATCTCTGTTTATGTAATGCTTTATTTAGATGCATTTGTGATAAAAAATTTTGACACATATTAAAGTATTTTTGATTTAAACAATTTCCATTATCAATTTGTTTATGATCCCTATTTTCACTGATGAAACAACCTTTCACATGGTGCGGAAAAGTGGCATAAGTCAGATTTTTTCCTTTATCATAATTCAGTTGATTTTAAAGATACAGATATGCGACTTTTTTTAATGATCTTGTTGCATCAAAAATAAAAATTTTCTGATTGATCAAATTTGTCTAAGGGGATCATATAAAAATTTATAAAGTGTAACTTCTTAAAAATTAATGGGAGGACTATGTCATTAACGTAGTCTTATTTTCTACCTTACTTTCAACATTTTTGCAATTTACATTGCCCACTTATCTCCAACAGGTAAAGAATTAAAGCATGACACAATCTTTTTGGGAAACACTATATATATATATATATATATATATATATATATATTAAACAATAACTAATACCAAGCAATCAAAGAAGAAACACTAAAATAACTAATTGTTTTAAGTATAACTTATTATTTTAGATGAAGCGAAAATGCAAAATGCAAGAATATCAACTAGTTTCAGAGGCAAATTAAAATTGGCTCTCTTTCAAGATGAATGAGATGTTTTTCTACTTTGCTGGACTGACTGTGCTTCTTGTCCCAATGAAAAAGATTTATTAGCCTCCGAAACTAGTTGATACCCTTGTATTTTATTTTATGCTATTTTACAATGATTTTTATTGCTGAGTATGAGTGCTTTTATAGTTTAAACTCATAATCCATGTGGACATAGTAACTTATGTTTCAATAGTTAGCTTGTTAATCACTTAGACATTAAATGAACTAAAACGTTAAAACAGAAATTAGCACCTGGTCAGACATTTATACACCTTCCTTAGCTTATATTATTAGAAACATAAGTTTCTTACACAAAAGTTAAAAATTATATAGGATGTACAACTATTTTCACTTAAATAGAGAATGAATGCATAAGTTTACAAGGTGCATTTTATACTTATTCAGCAATTTGTTAATATTTTTGTTAATATTTGTTATTATTTTTTTCTATATTAATTTTTGTTTTGAATTATAACAGTCAAAATGCTGAAGTAACTAATTACACGTAGAACTGAAGAATTAATTTCTACAATTCTGTGATACAAATTCTGTTAACAAATTTAATTTATAAATATAGTTAAGAATTGACCTTTTATAAGACAATGTAATCTGACTACAGTAAACATAGCTAAAGAGATTGATGATTAATGATTAATTTTTTCTTTTATTAAAGACCATTTGGGGTTTCTAAAAAAAACTGATTTTACAATTTTTTCTTTTACTTTATGACTGTTATGTAATAATTTTACTTAGATAACAGAAAATAAATATTTTATATGCATGTTCAAGAAATTAATTTATCCATAATTAGGAAAGTTCAAGGAATTATTTCCTGAGACCACATACAAAGTCTTTACATCAACATGTAAAAATATGAGTATTGTAAATAAGAAAATGAAAGAAAAACAATAAATAAAAAAACTAACAAAAATTGAGTGAAAAAAGAAAGATTAAAAATTCGAAGCAAAATATGAAGTGTAACTAAAGTATAATTTTCAACATTATAGATAGAATAACATCTATAAAACCAATGAAAACAAATGAGTAAGCCATAAGTAATATAAAATAAGTAAAAAAGGAATTTTAATTTAGCACAGTAACATCAATTTTATTTTATGTATTTATTTGTGTATTCTGTGGCTCCTTTTCTTAATAATGGGAAGAAATTTTGCATAGCACAAAAACAACAAAATAAGTAAATAAAATTGTAACACTAAAAACAAACCTGGCCTAAAGAAGTTTTGACCTGAAGAAGGGAGCTTATAATGCTCTCAAAACAATTGTAGTCACCTAACTGACATATTACTGTTTTTTACAAGGAAGGAAATAAAACTACTTATAGGATTTTTTTTTTTTTTTTTTTTTTTTTTGTTCAATGAGACACTTTATGAATCATAAATGCATTTTTATAGCACATTCTTAATCAATATTTTGGCTATTAAAATCCTAGCACCATTGATCGCTTTTGTGTGTTGACTCCCTGTCTTGGAAATCATGCACAGGAAAACAAAATATATAAAAATAGGCTTTTAATTGATTATATGTTACCCATCTATCTACACTGACCAGAAAAGGAACGGAATATCTTAAAGGTTTACTTAGTAGTGTTTACTGTACATTTCAACTTTTGCCTGCAGGCTAAATATGATCAATTGGGAGTTGTTTTTCTAGGTTATACATTCTATTTAGAATTCTATTAATCTTTTACAGTTCAATGTTTCCATTTAGAAACATGACATTTTAAAATTTTCCCAAACTAATACTGTGAATATTTATTAACAATTATAGTTTTTATATTAAATATAAGGTATGTATTACTTCTAAAATTATTTTCTTTCTGCATTATTTAATATTTAATTATTTAAAAATATCAGATTTCATATTTTGTTTTTGTTTTACACGTTTCATATGTTTTCGAAGAATTATGATATTTGCTATAAAACATTAAAAAATACTAATATTCACATGTCAAAAATAGTTTTATGTATATAGTTTTGGGTAATTTTTCTGAATACTGAATACTTTTATAAGTTTCTGTGTAGCAAAGAGATATTTTAGGTTGTTACCAAAAAAAGAAACATTGGCCACAAGACATTATACAATGGTTGTTTATATATATATATACTGTAATAATTTTATTTTGCTTGTAATGTTACCAAATACTTATGACTCATCCCCTAGCAAATTTAAAATTAGTTTTTGTTTTAACTGTTAAATTGCTGATTGATCAATTAACTCTAAATGGCAAAGATCACATATTTTAATGCACTGTCAGGACATTTCAGACCAATATACTAAACATGATACAATAAGGTGGTGTAACTCAGTCAAGTTAAATAGAAAAAGTTTGTGATAAGCCAATATATATATTTATATCAAAAGTAAGTATGGCCTATTTTATATAACAATGATTCTTCAATTTGACAATTCTATACACACCACCTTCTAATTAGCTTATATTTTATGCATGTGTGTTATTTGTAGAAATGTGTGTTAGTAAGAATAAATAAATATCCATCAAATATTTATTCAATATTTTTATAATGCATGCTTTATGTGTACTAGCGAGACCCTCGGGCATTCTGCTCTAAGTAAAAAATAAAAAACATGCATGAAATTTTTCTACTTTTGTTGGAAGAAGCTTGAAATATTTTGAATATTAAACATGTTAACAAAATGAGCGTGGCACTCCGAGTAGCGTCGTATCTCAAATAAAAATTGATAAAATGATAAAAAATAAAATAGCATTCTGGTCTCAATGTCTCTACCTGATGTCATACACTACATAAAGCTCCATGGCTACATCATAATTTCACTATAAAAGAGGTATAGTTAGGGAATGGGATTATGTAGGGAGCAGGTTGCCCACATCAGGGCTTCACTTTCAGTACCTGAAGTCATACACTATATAAAGCTCCAAAGTTCTGCTCTTTATAATATAAATACACAATAAAAAATATGAACCTTATATGAAACAGCCCAAAATTCCTAAATAAAAATATGCAAAAAAAAAAAAAAAATTACCAATTTTTTTGTTCTTTATTTATTTTTTGGGAGTGGGTGGGGAGGAAGAAGGGTAAAATAATGCTAAAATATTATTTAGGTGGTCAAATAGTGCTAATAAATACTATAAAAGGTACCCTTTTTAGTGTAAAACCAGTTTTAGATTGAAAACGGTTAAACAACTATAGCAATCTGATTACAGTGGTGCAGTGTCAAGAGAATTTGAGTTGACAGTGTCTACCCAAACAACCTGCTACCAAGCAACTCTTGTTTTAATTGTACATTATTTAAAGTAAATGCATAAAATATTTTGAATAATGTACAATTAAAGTGAAAGTTGCCAAGAAGCAGGCTGTTTAAGCAGGAACTGTCTTCATGTTTTACCACTGTAAGACAAAATAAGATATTACGAAGGCCACGCTGAAATTTTTGAGATACGGCTAAGTGGTACAAGTTAAACTTACCAACTCTTAGGAGTGTTCAAAGTATTCCCCTCCAACATCAATGCACTTTTGTAGGCGAATTTTCCACAGATTAAATGCTTCAAGCCATCCATTTCTTGGAATCGATGAAAAATATGCTTTTATAGCCTCATCAATTTCATCTTCGGAATGAAAACGACGCCCACGTAAATTTTATTTTAGATTAAAAAATAGCCAAAAGTCACACAGAGCAAGATCAGGAGAATAGGGTGGATGTTCTATCACTTTGACGTGTTTTTGTACAAGAAATTCTACTGTCATTCTTGCTGAATGAGAAGATGCATTGTCATGGTGAAGCATGAGTCCCCTAACATTCACTTCCTGAAGAATTTCTGGAAGACACTTAGTGGTATACCAGTTAGCTGTAACTGTCTTCTGTCCCTCTAGCTTTATAGCTTTGACCAGACTTGTACTTCTGAAGAACACGGCATACATTACCTTTTCCATTGCTAGTCGTCTTTTCACCATTGTTGGTTTGGAGTCATCTTCCAAGATCCATACTTTACTTTCTTGACATATTGGAACATCAAAAAATGGTATGTACATTATCACCAGATATGATTTTAGAAATAATACAGTATCCACCATCATTAAGTAATTTCAGGGTTTCTTTACTGATTCTGACACGTTCAACTTTTTGGCATTCTGTTCAATTATGGAGGACCCAACGATTTTTTCATATGTACCAATTTTTTCATACATACCAATTTTTTCATATGTAGTTCTTCATGAATAATTTTATATATAGCTGCAGATTCAATGTTAAGTTCCTTCTGTATCACTTGGTAGATACAGCAATTATCATCAATTAACATTTTTCGAATGGCCAGCACATTTTCTGAGACTACAGCTGACAAAGGTCTTCCTGTGTGTTCTTCATCCAGGAGAGAATTTCGACCTCGTCTAAACTCTGTAAACCATCTGAATACAGTGGCATGAGATGGAGCATCATTTCCATATGCTAACTGTAGACAAAGCCATTCTTCTTGATTTAGCCCCACTTTAAAATCATAGAAAATCATAACTCGATAATACTCTTGCATCAACTCCATTTTCTTTTCTTTCAAAATTTATTCTATGATAGCTAAATTGTAATTGATGCCACAAATTATAGTCTGCGGACATAAAAGCATTGAAATTTAAATATCCGACCAATAATTTTTTTTCTTGTGCATATCGTCTGCCCCTGTCTCAAAAATTTCAGTGTGACACTCGTATAAAAACTTAAGGCTTAAGGTGAAACTATTCTTCACCCTGTTCATAAATAGAAATATAATGACAAAATGAAGTTCTGATATCCATATCATCCCAGATTGAAAAAACTCAATTCATGAAGTTATAGAACATTCTCTAATTAGTATCAAATGGCATAATGTCAAGAAAAAAAAGCTCACAGAATATATAAATGCTATTAAACTTAAATGAGCATTAGGATATTTTGAGTTCAATTGATTTAACATTCCATAGTCATCCAGTAAACATGAAGGTTAAATTGGATCCAGATTTATATGCAAGCTTCCAAATGAAAGAAAAGGCTTTGTACATTATACAAAAGCGTTTACATCTAAATTTTGTTATTCTAGTACTTTTAGTTCTGAAAATTTTTTAACTAGGGAATTTCCTATGCACCAAATATATATTAAGCCAAGAAAACTTTCCTTGAAGAAGAGTTCTATATTTTACAAGTGCCAATTACATGATTTACAAGTGGAGGTCAAAAGGCCTTTCTTGGTAAAAATGCTTCATAAACACAGTTTAAAAAAATATAACTTCAATTTTCAGATATAAATAAGTCAATATTTATTTGCCTGTCGAAAAATGAAATTTAAATAATAACTGGAAAGCAATATGTCAAAAATCTATAAAAATAATTAACGAAAATTATGACAACTTTTCATGTGAGTGTCCAAAGTTGTTTTCCAAGAAAAGCTGTTTCCACATAGAGTACATGTGAAACTTTTACGTTTTAAAAAATGCAATTCTGTGTGACGCTGAAGATTATGTTTTCTGTTAAACTCTTTCTTACATATATGGCATGGCAATATTCTGCCCTCTTTCCGAATGTTTGGCAACTTTGTAGAAATAAAACCGCTAGTAGCAAAATCTGAAAATAACAAAGACATTATGATACACATTATGTTGAATAAAAATTATTTATTAGTATCACAAGAGAAATATAAAAATACAGCAAAAATAAGAAATGTTTAAAATGAATTTTCTTAAAACTGTATAAAAAGAAATTGCAGAACTTGCACTCTCAATCTAGGAAATAGCATCACTGAATTGATTTTGTTCTTACAGCTTATTATCATTGGTTGTTAAGTGTATTGGAAGCAAGACTTGTATTGAAATTTTAGTGATTTCTGTGGTGTCAGACAAAGGCAACTTCTACACAGTTGGCTTAAAAAAAAAAAGTGTATATGTATATATATATATATATATATATATATATATATATATCAAACTGCACAAGACTACAAGATCGGGTTCAAAGTTTAAAACTCACCAGTTTCAAAGTTTAAGCAGGTTTAAACAAGTTTAAACAGGTGAGATAAGGTTCAAACTTTGATCTCAAACTGCATAAGCTTTATAAATTTGAAATTTTAGAAGTTTCTGTGCTGTCTGACAAATGCAGTTTCTATACAGTTAGCTTTAAATATATATATATTAATCTTAAACTGCCCAAGACTGCAAGAAGAGGTTCAAAGTTTGAAACACATTAGCTTCAAAATTAAAACAACACGAGATTAGGTTCAAACTTGGATCTCAAACTGCATAATCTTTATAAATTCATAACTAATTAATTTTTTTTTTTTTTTTAATGATTCAACTTTGATTCTAGTTTCAAACTTTGAACTTGGCCTTGTTAATACTGGGAACCTGTCCTTGCCTTGTTCAAACATTGAAACTGGTTGTCTGGAAATTAACCCCTCTCAACAGACGAACTTGGTTAGAGCACTAAAAATTATCAGGCCTTTTGTTCACCAGAATAAAGTACTTATTTAGTAACATATGCATAATAAGGATAAACACATATATACAGCACAAGGTGCTCTGAGTTTACACTCAATACAATATATCACCGAAATCATAAATGGTGTATCTAAATGTTAGTGCCTTATTGGTAAAAAGGGGTAGAGGTATAGCAATAACTTGCACTAGTTATACTACAAATATATAACATGGTCATGGAGAGACTTGAACGTTCTGGAGATAGAGAGAAAAAAATGTTTTGAAAGCTCACCCCATTCATAAGGAGTTGCCTATGGGTGGACTTTGTACATGGGTCAATGGCACATTTTGGTTCCTAAAAGGACCTCCGTTTACTTCAGCTTTAAAAACCTTGTTTCCCTCTCTTTGCAAAATTCTTGTGTCTCTATAAAAACTTATGAACTGCCTACAATATTCTCTTTCATTCATGAGCTTGTCTCCTAGTTCAATGATTATTGATGAATTTAACCCTTTATAACTTAGGGGTATACAAAGGCCCCTGCAACATCTGATATTTTGGGGGTAAATTGAAAGGTCCACTCACCTACCTTGTTGCCATTCATGCTACAATTTGCAATGATATTCAATGTCAAAAAGCTTCTCTTTCCCATACATCTAATACATCTGCACAATGATGTGTAAGTAAAAATCACATTATCGTTGTATGAAAACTAACTGCTATACTTCCAGACTTCAATTTAAAAATATTGTTTTACTGCAATTACAATACAACACTAGTCTTGTGTAATTTGAGATCAAAATTTGAACCTGGCTTGCATATGATATATCACGCTTTGAAATATTTGAGGAAGCATTTCACAGAATAAGATCAAACAGAAAATCCAAAAGCTGCATAACAAAATCAAAGCTAATTTATATTGCTAATAAACTGCGAAATTGCAGTACACAGCAAGTTTTCTTACATTCAGTGCAGTTAACTGCTAAAAAATCTTAACTCTTGTTATAATCTGTAAAAAAAAAAAAAAAAAAAAAAAAAAAAAAAAAAAAAATCAATAAATATTTTCAAAATATGATATTATGAATGTAAATGTTATTTATTTAAACAATTAAATAATATATTACAAATTAAATGATACTGATTAAAAATCCTTTCACAATAATGTAAAATATGCAAGTATAACATAAAAGAAATTTTTGCTAAGAACATGTTTTATAACTCAGTACACATGTTCATAATTCATTCTTACTTATATTATCACAGATAAAATAATAAAAAAAATTAGATTCTTTTTCTAGAAATCTAATTTTAAATCTTGAAGCAAATACAAAATAAATTAATGAGTAAAAAAAAATTACTACTAATCTCAAAAGCGAAATGAAGCAGCTTTATAAATATGAATACAAAAAACAAGACTAGGTCTCCAGATTAAATAAAATAATCCCATAGCCTATGACCTAAAATTAAAAAGTGGATTATGCTGCTAAAAAGAAGATATAAATAAAAAAGAATATTGTGTCAAAATATAGCTGCACACTGATGTGCCGTTTCATACATATTAAAATGATATTTTAAATATTTTAGTATTTTTTCTTAAAAAATTAATAAAAATATGCAAAAACAAGTAAATCTTGATATTATATAAAATAAATAAAACAAGCAGAATGGGAAAATTTTAATATTTCAATTCAGAACATAATTCTTGAGAATACATAGAAAAAAACTGCATTAAAGGACATTATAATGAACTCTTGTCAGTTGCAATTATTATAAAATAAACATATAAACAAACAATTCTTAAAATTTTAATGCCATGTGTTTAGAATTCTATGCACACATGAAACAGACTTAAAATATTTTTACTTTTTGCTCTCTACAAAGTTTTAATGTAAAATATTCAATTTTTTTTTTTTTTTAAACAATACAATGATCACCGAATTTTGTAAAGGAAATGATTATGGGGCCATCAACATTTTCCTCTTTACTTGTTCAGCTCAGTCATACATATTACATAAGAACATTATATCACTGAAAAACTAGAAGGTAACAAATGCTTGTTATTATTAGCAACAATTTGTCACAATTACATGTAATAGCTGTTTCTAGATTTTACTTTTTC
Organism: Amaurobius ferox; assembly: GCA_951213105.1. Taxonomy (NCBI): domain Eukaryota; kingdom Metazoa; phylum Arthropoda; class Arachnida; order Araneae; family Amaurobiidae; genus Amaurobius; species Amaurobius ferox. Next base: position 131,646,912 of record OX578145.1, read on the forward strand.
CATTCAGTTGATATAATTGAACAGGCTTGTCCTATAGTAAAACTGAAATGCCAAATAGCACGGATAATAGTTACAGTAGAGCAATCAACCACAAATAATTTCATACATATAATATGGGGGAAATAACTGTATGGCCTCTAAAATATACTTCTGTCATTGTTTATATAAACCAGAGGTCTACAATCCTTTGTGATTCAAGAGCACTTGAATACAAGAAATTCTTTCAGATATAGAGTGTCGAATACTACTACAAATGAAAATTTCCTCGAATTTCCAGGTTTTTGAAAGGAAAAGGTGCTAAATTTCTACGTTGAGAGTTTTAGCTATTTTTGTGTGCAATAAATGCTAAATACTAAAAAAGTGGTAAATAAGTATAAAAGTGCATTTGCATTTCATTCACATATAGGTATGTAATTTTTTTAATTAAAACTAATTATTAGATTACACAAAAGTAAGGGAAAAAAACATTTGTTTAATATTTAGATGAAGCACACATGTAAAAGAATGAAAAAAAATAAAGCAATTTTTATGATAAAGATGCTTAGCAGAGTAGCTTTATTCAAAACAAAAAATAAATGTTCAAGATTCTACAGGATCACAATTAGCTATTTTTTATCTTAATTTTTTTTTTTTTAATCTTTAAAAGTCGGCAATTTATTAATGTCAACTGTGAATGTTAGAATTTCATTAAAAATATGTTCTAACAATAATTTCAATGTATAGAAAAATCATAGTCAATGCAAGATTGCGAAAACATAAAAAAAAAAGTGGCAACCCCTTAATAAACCACTGTGACCCCAAATGGGATTGTGACCTAAGTGTTGTGCACAACTGCTATAAACAATGCTTTTGAGATAGAAGAATCCATTATATTATTCTGATTTGTATGTCAAAAGGAAATATGTTTATATAAATCTACATTTAGATCCTGTTCAATAAATGTATAGAAAAACCAGCCTATGAATAACCCGTGAATATATTATAATTTATCCAGCCTTACATAAAAAACTTGCTTCGAAAGAGACACAAGTAAAAAAATTCAATTTGCCAGAAAATGAAAAAACTATTTTCAGAAGAGCAATTTTTTAAATATCAAAATTCTTTGTACTAATTAAACCATATTAATACATAGAAGTGAAAAGATAACGCTTTTAGGCATATACACAGGCATGGCGAAGGGCAACTAGGGCGAAGGCAAGTTAGGTCCAACTGTACCCTTATGGAACTGGCTTTAACTTTTGTCAGATATTTTTAAAACCCACTTTTATTTTAATTTATCTTGTAAAACAAATAAAAAATGTTTTCTGACATAATATTTCAACATACTATGCGTAATTATATTATTATGATTATGAGAATAAAGAAAAATTACAAAGTTACAAATAAAATACATGGCTCCCCACTCCCCTTCAAATGAAAATATTTCCACTGGGTACACATCAATTGTGATAATTTTGGCCAACTTATTTCTACAATCATAATGTTAATTTATTTTATTTTTGTCAACCCTATTTTTTTATTTTTGAAATACCAATTATAAAGCTAAATGAACACACTTTTTTTGGTTGATAGATTGGTTACTCAACAAAATCATAGCAACAACTAAAATATTACAAATTTTGAGTTATATCACTTTTAATGCAAGGATGCAATATAGGCACTATAGTAGGCCCAGTTCTATGAATGCATCATTCTAACATGAGTTTGTAAATCTGTTTTCCATGAGAAAGATTTTGAACAGAAATGACAAGCATAAATTTTTCTTCTAATGAAATGAATTTCCATGTGCCTCTTTAAATTTTGCTTATTAAAAAACGACTTGTTACATATATTGCAAGTAGGACGCATTTCTTCGTGCATGAAGGAGGATGCATCGAATTCTGTTTCAATTATATTTCTACGGCCTAAAAGAAACATTTGAAAAACAAAGGTTATTAAATTCTATTATCCTGAAATACAAGAAAATATAAAATTAGTAAACAACACTATTAAAACTGTATGAGACAAAATACACTCATGCATCTTTATTATCAAAATTTTATTAAAAATAACAGGAGCATTTAAATGTTGTAAAACACATTCTGATTTTTTTTTTTAAACCTGCAGTACACAATAAAGAGTTTTGAAAATTGCATTCACAATATTCTTTAAACATCTTTAACAATTTTAATAGTATCAATATACAATAATTTTGTAACATCTTTCTCAATTTAAAGAACTCAGATGATTCCTTTTAAAAGTCTGAAGTACACAGAAATAATATATAATGTAATATGCTTATATAAATACCAAATGTAATATGCTTATATATCCACATTAAAATTTTACACAACTTTAAACAAACATTTCAACACAATTTTAAACAAACATAAAAGAAACAAAAACATTAGAATTGTGATTTCTACTTTCCAAAAATAATAACAAAAATGAGCTAAACATTCAAGCTATAAAATTGTCAAATTTATCTGTTTTAATTTAAATATCCAAAAGATTATATCACCGAACATATCTTGCTGCAAGTATAATTAATCACAATCCCTGTCTGAACATAAAAACTTCTCAGGCAAAACTTGATAAAAATCAGATTTTTTGAACTTACACATTTATACTGTGTTGATATGATTGATGATATTTTTTTCATAATCACATTTTGGAGTGTTTTAATCAAAAATATTAATAGAAAACAAAATGTGCTTCAAAAACAACAATTTTTTGTCCTTCCACACTCACCATAAGATATAGGAAGCCAATTTTATAAATATAAATCAACTTTATATACTGACCCTTTATTTTGGAACCGAGTGATGTGTTTTTGTTGTTGTTGTTGTTGTTGTTGTTGTGTTGTTGTTGTTGTTGTTCTTGTTTTTTTTTTAATTATAAATACAAATTACCTTGACTTTGGAACAATGAACTTTGGCCAAGTTAGCAACATATCTAAAAGACAAAACTAATAAAATACAACATGATTTTCAATACAGCAGTATGGTAGTAAGGCATTGCATAACACCTAGAATTGTTTGAATGCAGTTTGCTGAATAGATATGTAAGTTCTCTTTATAAGATAAAGAGTAAATATATTTCTTGTACACTTGGTAGTTTATTATGAAATCTTTTAAAAATTTCAGAATTCAAGAAACAAAATTAATTTTCAACTGGAAAAAATAATTGAAATTCAGTGATTGATGATTTCATTTGGAAAAATAATTACATTTCTCCATGATGTTGGCCCAAAAAGAAAAAAAAATACAAAGTTATTCTTTATAAAGTATTAAATAGATGGAATCACATAAGAGATAATCAACTAGTGTACTTCTTGCACTGTCAAATTTAGTAACGCCATACCCCTTGCCTTAAAACATGAAAATATAAGTATGCAACATATGTTTAAGGTCACACTTGTTACAATTATAATAAGAAATATTCTACATGATTAAGTATTAATTTTTATCTTTAAAAACTAATAATATAATTTCCAACAGTATATATTTTGTATGGAGCATTTCTGTCTCTATATCAATTCCGATATTTTTTTTTCTTGTGTGAGCAATAAACTTCAGCATTACCTTTTTAACAAGATTTGTATAAGTAAAATGTATTTAATAGCAAACTAAGAGAAAGCAGCACATTTTTCTATAGTTCATAAGTTAGGCTAAAAAACCAAATTTAAAACACAGCAATGATTGAAAATAAAACAAATTAAATAACTGGCTGAAAATGTCAGTCACTCACTAATATACCAAACATGTAACAAATAACAAAATGAAAATGGTTTTTAAAAACTTCCTGAAATTAATTAATTTTCATTATACAAATAAGTTTTAATAAAAATACAAAATGTTCATGGCATAAGCAAAGAGGTAGTTTACAGTCAATATTCAAAATGTATGTTAACAAATGAATTTTGACGTTTCAATATTTTTTTTCATAAATATATCATACAAAATCATGCTTAGATTTCATGTGATTACGTAAATCAGTTTTCCAAGAAAATCGTTTTCCACATATATTGCAATGAAAATTTTTTCGTTGAAAGAAATGTAACTCCATATGCCGTCTCAAACTTCCAGAAGTTGATAACGTCTTTTTGCAAATGCTGCAACGATTATCATTGTCAATAACAGCATCATTTCCTATAACTGTAGCATTATTAGAAGACAGCACAACATGATCTTTCTCTACGAAAGAACTTAAAATTGCACTGCGAAAGTGAGAAACATCTGTAACAAAAAAAATTGAATTAAAATTTTCTTATGGAAAATTTTATAAATAATATATTTTATAAATAATGTATTTCATAAATAATATATTTACAAATCATATAATTCTGGCTGGCATGAATTAAAAGTATTCAAACATTAGACGAATATACAAAACTTGAACAGGAACCAAAAATATTATAAACCTGAGAAAATTCTTGTAACACCTAATTATAAGAAAAATGCAACTATAGACATTTGCATTTTAGAGTGAAGGGACTATATTTTAGTCAAAGGCTAACAGTGTGTTAGCTGTAGGGGAAAATGCATTCCCAAATTACCTCCTCTACTGTCTCAATCATGACAAGGATGGTAATAATGAAAGTACACCTCAACTAGTCAGAAAATTTCATCTTTTATATCAAAATTTTGCCAAATAGCACTTACTCAGCAAAGGTTGGATGTGGTTATGCTACAAAATTATCCAGTAATAACTTTCTAAAGAAAAATACACCATATTGAGCTTAAATGCTGCAACAACTATAAAATCATAACAGATGCAGCCCAATCAATATTGTCACAACTGAGCACTTTGACAGCATATAGTATCATACCTTTGCATATAGTGCTTGCACTTTAGCACATCCTCCCCTTATTTTCAGAAATTTAAAAGTATATTTATATAATTGAACTTTGTTTAACTCTTTTACAGAGTTCTGTCACTAAAGAAAGGTTTTAAGTTATAATATTCCAATGTTTAAGGAACCCCAATAGCAATACTTTGTCTACTACCTAAGATGGACTTGTCTACCATACTCCATCCCCACCTATATTAAGATCCTGGCCATGCTTATAATTATGTGAACAAAATATGAAGATAATGTGCACAATTCCACAAAGATTCTAAACTAAAGATGTGCCTATAAACAATGTAAAAATAATTAAAACAATCATGAACTTTTCTCCTTTTAAAATTTAAATTTAGTGTATGATATACAAGCTCTACACAATGCAAATTTTAATGAAATTAATACATAAATCTTGGATAAAAGCCTAAAACAAACAATAGTATTGTTACTGTACATATGTTCTTTAGATTATTGTTGAAAAAGAAAATCACTGTCCACCTTGCAACTGTTTTTTGTTTGACATTTCAACATATCTCATCTTTTGCTGCCTATCTTAAAGTTTTTAAAACTTTAATATTTTTCTTTATGTCTCACATAATCTATTACTCAGTTGCTATTTCAGCTTGGCTATTTTTCAAGTTTTGAGTATAATATCACTATAAAATGCTTCTAATTTGAAATGCCAGATATGAAGGAATTTTATATTTGTCCTATTTTACAGCGGAACCTTTACAGCAACATTACTAAAACTAACAATAGTATTGCTACTGTACATATGTTCTTTAGATTTTTGTTGAAAAAGAAAATCACTGTCCACCTTGCCATGCAACATTTAGAACACAATAGCAGCTACAACACACTAGCGGCTACTACACATTAGTGGCTACTACACACTAGTGGCTTAGAATATATTTACCTTACTAACACACTAGCAGCTGACATTGATTTGTTGCAGACATGAATTTACCAATTCATAGACAAAACAATCATTTAAAGCACCAGCTGCTTAAAGGGGCTCCAGAATCCTTTAACCTATGAAAAATGCATACCCTGAAACTCATCACTACTTAAGGCATAGATAGAAAATCTGCTATGATTAATTTGAGGAGATAACTAAAATCTGAAATTCAGTGGTCATTGTTAGCATTTGTTTATTTAGTGCTTGTCTGTTTGCTGTTATATACAATAAAGGACCATATACTAAATGATTAAAGCTTTAATCATTTATATGCTTTTACTTTGTCCCCAGATATTCTTATCCAATTTTGATTATACATCTTTGCTGTTACTGGCTTTTATTGTTTCACTAGTCCCTTGAGAAGCTTTTAAAAGTTGCTTTGTTGTGCTAAATTAATTAGGATAACTAAAAATGCCACCTAGAGCAGCAATTCATCCTATACTGAAAACCTCAGAAAATTTTGATAAATCTGTTTTGACTATTTTGATAAACCTTTTTTTGAATATATGTATATCATGTAGATATGATTATAAAATTAAAAGTATAAATAAAAGAATATCGAAAAGAATTTGTCATTTATAAATGAAATGTTTTTCATATACTTGCACATAAATGTACAAATATTTTCTAAAATCTTTTAATTTTAGTACCTATTAGTATACATTAGTTAATGTACAATTGGCTAAGCATGACCACAGATAGAAAATATAGAGGATAATGTGTTAAATTCCACACAACTTTCACTATGGTTATTATTTTCTTGAAAGATAGCTTCCTATCTTAAAGAGGCACTCTGCACCATCTGAGCTAGCTACCATAATTAAAAGTTTTCATCACTATATTGAAGAAAAGAAACTAATATTACATCAGATTAAAACATTACAATTTAAGTAGAACAAAGAAAACTGTTAGACATATTTGTAAATCAGAGATAAATGTGTTGCTAATTATAGATTAATTAGCAGCTTCTATCATAATTTAAGAAGAAAAAATGAGATTTCATGAAGATATAAACTACAGAACTACACTGCTTCCTTTATCATTCACCTCTTCTAGTTTGACTTCTTTTGGACAGATAGCTGAAAATAAATCAATTATCAGAAATAAGCTTTAATAGGATTTAATACTAAATAAGTTTGTGAATCTTTTAAATACAAAAATCAATTAAATCTAGTTACACTAGTCACTAGTTACAAAACTGCCAAGAAAGTAGTAAACATTTCAAGAAAACAAATTTATTAGTCAAAAATATTTTTATAATTTCCAACGTAACAAAAAGTTCAATATATTTCATAAACACTTTAACTGAAAAATATATAATATAATACATTATAAATAAGGAATTTTTGATTATACATTAAACAAGAGCAGCTTGTCTTTATAACCCATGATATATTTTACATAAACCATCTGATCCACTTCACCAAATAAAAAGATTTAATATTGAAAGACTACACATATTCAATATATTTCAAGCAATACACAATATATTATATATACAATATTTTCAACGTATAAATATAAAACGCTTTGAATTATTATACAATAAAACCTTGATAACTTGACACCTTGGATGACTCGACACAAATTTTAATTCCTATTTCTCTTAATACTTTTGTAATGGAGGAAAAAATCAGTGACTCAACAAGCTGACAAGAGAGATCACTTAACTAGTCATACTCGACCTTGCCACAAAGGCTTTTTTATCTTTAGTGCTAAACTATTAATATTTTTGACTATAAACTTTAAAGAAACTGGACTGAAAGTGGAGCCGAAATTCTTCTCTCTTTGTTCAACATTCCTGTGTGGGGATCATTGAGAACAAAATTCTTTATGGGACTTACTAAGCCTATTTTGATCTTATGGAACCATTGTTATTTCCCCCCAAAAAAATTCTTCTAGAGCCAGATATCACAGTCACATGCACTGGCAGCAATAAGGTCATTTTGATTTGGATAACAGCATTCTCATTCTGAGTCTCTGTATTTTATGTTACTGAATGCTCCTAAAAGACTATAACCATTATCATCCAAAGCTAAAATTTTATGTAAAATCCAAAATGGTAAAAAAGCAAATTGAAATTACAAAGAGCACGGAACTCCACGGACAACCATCACTACATTTGTAAAAAAAAAAAAGATTTTATGCATTTGAATCCTCTATCAAACAATCAAGAAAAAGAATTTATAACATCTGATTTAAAAAAAAGAGTATGCTATGTTTTTGTGGTTAAAATTAACCAGGGAGTATTTGATACCCATTTAGAATACAGATTGTAAGAAAAAGCTCTGGAATTCACCAAAGGACTTGAAAGAAAAAAAATGAATTTCAAACAAACATAGGATAGCTTGCACATTTCAAACAGAGACATCTGATCACTTACAAGTCAATGTGTGGGGAAAGAGATAATGCTCTTTGAAAGAAAGCTATTAATAATCAGAGACAAAATGTCTTGAAAGATGTGATGATGGGCTAAAAAGCCAATGATATTTTCAATAATGTGTTAGAAATGAATGATCTCTTATCACTGCGAAAAACGTATCCAAAAAAAATACCACTTTCATGCACTTTTGACATTTTATTTCATCCCCCACTCTCTCGTTTCCTCTCTCGTTTGTTTATATCATGTGATCTGCGCACGCTTCATGAAAACATACACAGGTACACTTGCGTGAACTCTAAGTTCCTTTTTTTTGTGTGTTCTTCTGCTTTTGTATTACTACAGAGCAAAATGCTCGTTTCTTTTAAGTGTAACTTTTAATGCAGAATTTAATAAAATAATCTCTTTTTTTTCAATCAAGTGCAATTATTATGTGTCACAAAGATGCCTGACTTCAATAAAAAAAAACATAATAAAACGATATTTTTTAAGACTTTAAGGGAATTGGATCGAAATAGTAAACTACGCCCTTTGTACAGAAAAGGTAAGCTTCTTTACCTTATTGTTATTATTATGCTGTTATGAAAGAAAATATAAATAATGAAATACTTCTTATTGGTGAGGCAGTGCGCAATTACCTCTGCACAACCTATGTTCTAATTTTTCTATTATAATGGTGATGAAACTCATGGAGATTTTTTATCAGGCCCTCTTGGAAAAGACTTTAGTAGTGGAAAGCACAATCAAAAATGGCTAATTATTATGCTTTGTGCCAATATGGATGGCACAGAAAAAAATAAAACTGATAGTAGATCATAGGCAAGTAAAAAGATTTCTGATCCTTTCAAGGTTCTTCTGATCTTTTAAGTTACTGTCTGTAGACTATAAAAATAATTCAAAAGCTTGGATGACCAGCTTACTATTTGAATGTTGATTGTATAAATTTGGCTGGCAATTTAATGAGTAAAATCAAAAGGTCTGAATGATGTTGAATAACAGTGTGGCACAGAAGATTAGTATAGAAAATTTCTCTGCTATTAAATTTTGCTTCTTTCCTGCCAATGGTACTGCAATATTGCAACCCCCTTCATCAAGATGCAATTCAGAATCTAAATGTGTTTAATCAGAAATGCATCACTCGAAAATGTATTAAAATCTAGAACAAATTACCGGCATTGCTCTGGACCTAAATAAGCACCCAGTACTTAAAATATTACCACTTAGTTTCCAAATCGCCAAATCAGTTTCAATCCAAATCTGCAGAAAATGTTGTTAAAGATTTATATGATGAATTGGTTGACTTTTCGGATCCTGACCTAAAAAATATAGCATGGGAGAAATTCCGGCACTAATGATGATAATGTTGTAACATCCAGATACATAAAAGATGAGGAAATTTTATAAACAGTCAGTGCAAAAGTGATGATACTGAAGAATTAGTAACTGAAATTAAGGGCAGTATGTCAGTTAACAAAATTGATGTTCTAGCATAATCACCTTCTGACTCTGTTTTAGCAATCGAAGCAACATATTGGTATTCACAGTGTCAAAACAAGACTAAAAGTGCTGTATCCAATTTAAATTGCATTGAAAAATGTTTATTTTCTGTAAAAAAAACTCAGACAACAAACAATGGAAGAATTTTTGATAAAGTCATAAGGTTTGTTATTTTTGTTTCATTTGATTTTGATTTATTACTAGATAAGGAATTTAATAAATTATAGAACAATTTAAATATTTAATTTGTAATTGAGACTTAACTTGGTGAATAGGCATGTCTTTGGCAACCAGTGAGGTGTCAAATAACAAGATTTTACTGTAATTCTTTTATGCATAATATATTAACAAAAAAGGTGATTAGTTAGGAATACCATTTTTTCTTAATTTCATGCATCATTTTAAATTATAAAGTTTAACTTATCTAAATAAGATGCAAAGATAAAAAGTTAAAGTTTCTTATATTAAAATTCCTATGAAAGAAACTGTAAAAGGATTAAAGTAAATGTAACATAAGCATGCATAAAAATAAACTATAAAATAGAATTTATGGAAAACTTCCAATATTAGTCGAAACTTATAAAATTCAACAACTTTCATTGCAATATTTTTCTTTTTTAAAGTTAGTTAAAAAATTGCAAAGTAAATATATATCACATTGTTAAATTAACATTGCCTGAATTTCTTTCTTTATTTTGATTTCTTTTCTTTTCTTTCCGATAAAAACCATTTGGATCAGGGAATGAATGAAGTCTACGGTGTAAAGTACTTTTAGGAATGTTATAAATAGTTTGAGCTTGTCTCAAAGTCAACATTCCAATTCGAATTGCTTGTAGTGCCTGATTCAGACGAGTTGAAGCTGGATACATACTACAATCATCTGTAAAAATAAGATTACAAATGGTAAAACAGGATAACAATGGTTACTTGTGCATCTATTTTAAGAAGTGTATACAAAAACACAAGAAATTAAGAATCTGTTTAACATTTTGGCAATTTATCCTGTTTTATTAAATCCTAAAAAAATCTGATGTATCCAACACATGACTTTCCTTACCTAAAAAAAATTCTGATATTCTGTAAAAAGAAAATTTAGAGCTTTCTTATGACTCAATTTTACCAAAAATAATAGGTATATAATTGCTACCAATTAAAATCAGTATACTAAATTTAGTTTGAAATCACCAAATTCTTTCAAGAGATATGCCTATGGAGAAAGTAAAATTTCTAATATCTAAAAAATGGCTGGTGTTAACTCTTAAAAAAATTCCAATTCATTTCTGGTTAAAAGTATTTATAAAGTCTAAACTTTGATAATAATATATATATATATATATATATTTTCTTTTCATTTTAAATCAAAATTCTGCAACATCTTGCGAATGAAGTATTCTAGCATCTATATAAAGGAATTTTGTTTAAGAATTAGTAGTATAACTCCATTTAATGTTTTTTCAATTAAAAAATAATGTATTAAAAAAAAACATCCCCTTGCCCAACCTCTTTAGAAATCAATAGGTCTCATACATTAACAAATTGAAATAATCATACCAAATTTAGTTAGCTAGCTAGCCCAGCTTATTCGAAATATACTGTGCTCACATACAAACACACAGACATCCAGTGATGAAGCATGAAGGGAATTTGGGAAGACAGTGTCCAGTTAAACAGCCCACTACAAAGCAACTCTCACTTTAATTATACATTGTTCAAAATATTTTATGCACTTAAGTTTGGTGGAGGATTGGAAAGAAAGTCACTTAGTAGCAGGTAGTTTTGATCTTCATATACTTTCCTTTTACATATTGTGTAGTCAGGGGCGAAGCTTCAGAGAAGACAAGGGAGACAGTATCTATCCAAATAATTTACGATAAAGTAACTTTTATTTTAATTATATATATTATCCGAAATAAATGCATAAAATATTTTCTATATAAATAAACAAAGTATTTTTGTTCCATCTGGTGCAGAACTAAATACCAGAGCCTTTCTTGTTTATAGATGTCAGTCGGGATTTTCAGGGGAGACGAATCTCTCTCAGTCTACCCACATCTGGAGAAATTCCATTGAAAATGGAACTGAAAGAAAATGCACATGATTTTTACCCAGCCTATGTACAGTTCTTTAATATAGCTTTTTAACCTTCTAAGCTACAAGGAAGGAGTTGGGTTGTCATATTGTCATTTTTTATGCCAAATTCTACAAATCTGGCATTTTTTCAAACCCTCTGTCATCAATTTCGGTTTGATATTTGCACATTTTTCTTATATTTGAAAATAGTAACTATTTCCCCATTTTAAAGGCATTTCAGTGTTTAATCTGCAAAAAATGTCGCATAATAATAGAAATCCCCCTCCACCTTCCTAAATTTTTACAAAAATGGAAATTATAAATATTTAAGCTGTAATCATTGTTTGGTTGTAAAAATGCAGAATTTTTTTCCGAAATCTGAAGTGTTTAGGTGTGATTTTTATTCACACAAATCTATAAATACTCGTACATTCAGATGAGACAATGTTTATATTTAGCACTTTCCCTATATACATAGTATAATGTATGAGGAAAGTATTGTGACGAGGTCAAAAATTCGAATTCAAGTTTTTGACAGAAGAGCATGTTTTAATATTTTAAGCATTCCTGAACTCAAATCGAACATTTTTGAGGTGATGCGTTTGTACGTGTATGTGTCCATGAATCTTTGAATGTGATATCTTACAAACGAATGGAGCATTTCGAACAAAATTTAATACAAATATTAGAATCAATGAATACTGGAAGGCAATTGATTTTAAACACAATCAAATTTTGAACAGCAAATCAAATCTTTGAATGAAGTTTTGGAAACATCATTAAAAAATCACAACATTTAATAATGTTGCATAAATGATCTTTTCTTATGTAATTTTTCATTAGAAAATGAATGACATAAACTTAACGCTAGCATGAACTTGTTCTCAAGATCTTGCACATTTTTCTCATAAATTTATCAAAAATATTATAAAAAATTTAAAAAATTAACTATTACAAAATATGTGATCTTTTCATGCAGTATCATGGGACAAATTTGTTAACGTCAATCTTGTGGATTTAGCTCATTCAATTCACGAGAAAAGATACTTGTGTAATAGTTTATCATTTTTATGACTAACAATTTGCTAGTAGTTATTTATATATGTGAAAAGTTCTTCTTTCTTTGTGTAGTGCTAGGCAATAAATTTGGAATACTTGGCAAGTAATTTAGCAAAATATTGCCAATTTGGCGACATGTTGCTCCAGATTAAAGATAAAATATAGGTACAGACATATGCAAAATTGGGGTACCACTATAATAAAATTGCAAAGTGTCATTAATTAATTTATTTTCCTTCTAATTCAGTTACTACAGTAAACTTTGGTCTATCCAGCATCCAATATTCTGGAACACTCAATAGCCCAGCATGCCTCTCGAACTGACTTTACATTAGGCTGTACTGAAATAAATTTACTGTAGATTAAATGCTTTTATATGCAGATTTATGTTTAAAGAATGTTGAAAGAATTATGAAGTTTAAATGTTTTTCCATGTACTGTACAGTGTAATTTAGTCTAGTAAAACAATATCACATTTATTACCCATTATTTTATTTTTAATTAATTTTTTCCATTTTGCACCCCATTTTAGTTCGACATCCGATAATCTGGCAAATTTGATAATCAGGTACTTCTGAAATCTCGAATGTGCCGCATTATCAGAAATTTACTATATATTTTATTTTATTTGTAACAGTGTTAAAATATATAGCATGAAACTTTATTTGCTAATTTTAGGCTCCAGTTTTCTGTCTCCCCAAATTATTTTATCTGTTTTGCTACTGGGGTGTAATATGAAGAAAATAAAAAAGGTGGGATAAAAGATAAAACTTGAGAAAATGTTTTACATATCTTATGTTTTTGAGCACCCTAGAATAGATATACAAGGCTAACACTGATATAAAATTTAACATTGTGTAATAATAATTTAAGTAAAATAGCATAGTGCCATGGCTAATGACATTTAAACTGTAAATACCCAAACCATTGAGGACTGAACCTATAAAATACTATACATTTTTACAAATATATAAATTTTAGTTGTATCCTAAAATAGCACAAAACATATAATATATATGCTAATTTCGTGTTTTTATATAACTCAGTACTTCGGCAGTTAATTTCATAAATTTTACTTAAAAGGAAATCCACCCTTCCCCTGCCTGTTGTAGTTTGTCATTGTTAATCTATAGGGGAAAACAGCAAAGTCTTAGCTCTTTCAGTTTCAGGAACAGTGCTTCTTTCAAGGCTTTTTGGTCGGGGGGGGGGTGAAATTTTAGGGGGGGGAGGATTTTCTATTTGCTCTATATAAATATATCTAAATGCTGTGTCACATGACTAGAACCTAGGTTAACATAAAATGTCTCTGGGGGGGATACTCACCACCGGGGAGGGGGCTTCATCCCCCTGGAGGCATGACTGAAAGAAATCCTGTTCGGGAATATGTTCTCGCTGTTTTGATAAGCATAGATGCTAAAAAGAGAAAGTTTGTGATTTTGTTTTTAAATTAGATAAAAGAATTAAAAGTATTTCTAATACTTACTGAAAAGAAATGGATTCATTTAACAAAAATATTAAAACTACTTCTTTTATCAAATTTTTGAAAAGTACAAACCTCCATCTTTTTAGCATCTCTTCTTGGTAAAAAATTGCAGGGAAAAATCCTAAAAATTAAACTTTTTCTCACATAATAATGTGGAAAAACTTAAAAAAGTGGCTAGAGGAAAAATATCCTCTCAAGTAGACATTTTAATTAAGTTATCAATTTTATGGGTACAGTTTCCTGCTTGAACCTTAATTTAAAATTTTCTTAAACTACTCTAATTTTACTTATGCTTTTATTTACAGTAATAATCACATAAAGAGAAATTTCAAAATAAAAGCAATTAAAATTAAAAATAATAGAAAAATAATTTTATCATGGTAACAAATATCATATAAAGTTATGGTAAACAAATATCAAGGCTTAACTAAATTTAAAAACTATAACACTTTCAATGATTAAAATGCAATTAACTGGATTGTGACTCCTCCTCTTGACTATCTCATACAACAAACCATTTTTAAGTATTGTGTGATTTTTTTTCTTGCAAATTTTACAAGAAAATTTTTGAAAAATCTTTATTATTGGTTCAAATGATCACATTACATTGTTACTCTTCATTTTAAAAGATGTAAAATAATTATTTTGATTGATACCAAGTTTTACAATATGCCCCCCCCCCCCGGGGGGGGGAGGTAACTTACCCACATCCCAAAGGGAAGTTAATGACATCACAAACCCAAAAAATTGCTGCAGCAATTTTTTACTACAAAAATTGAAAATTAGGTTTCCTGGTTGATTCTTGATTGAGCTGATAAATAATCCCTTTTTTGCATAATTAGGTCAATTTTTTTCCTATGTTGCCATGTTAAAAAATATAAAATTCGAATTTAAAAAAATTCTATATAGTTCTAGACTTTTCATTAAGCTGAATATAAAGTTCATGGAAAGTAATTAATAGTTATGGCAGCTATCATATATACAAGAAATCAACCCCACGCAGACAGAAGGACATCACACTAAAAATAGTCAGCACATGTTCAGTAGGTCCTAAAACATATGTTAGCATCAAAATCTCATAATCGAAAATTTTAGTGAAAACAATAGTTTTTCTATACTATATTCTATAGAATGAGAGCAATAATCAGCTATTAAATATTTAGTATGATCTATATGTATATTTTGTTTAGGTGTATGATACAAAAAAAAGCCTTACTGTCATTTTCCAAATGGCAACAAGTTTAGTCTAAATTACATTGTTTAAAACATGAAGGTAAACTCTTACTCCATGCTGTAAAAACTTTATCAAAATTATCCATGAAGTTACAGAGTTTCTTTACAGCCATGATCTTAAATACTTATATTTTCATCAAGCTTTTGCTAAATAATGAAATTATATAATATTTAATCTGAAATTTATTCAATTTAAATAAGTGTGTGGTTTATGTTTGATTACAGGATTATATAATAATCCACATGTACCTGTAAATAAATTATTTATCTATTTAATACACACAGACAGACACACACATACGTCACGCTGAAAATAGTTTTATCGTATTCTAGAGGTCTCGAAACGTGTAGATCCGTCGAAAACTCGAGTTGCGATTTTCGGCATGATTCCAATATTTTCCCTATACATTACCATGTTTTGCAGGGAAAGTAATAAAAAGCCCTTGAATCTGGAAATGGCCTGCAGTAACTGAAAGATCGTTTTACTCTATTTTAGCCATTTAAAATATTTCCTAACTGCAGTTTTCTTGGGTGTATACTAGCAAAAACATCAATTTCTCTGTCAATTGATATATTTTTGTTGTAATGAATATGGATTGAAGCAAGGGAACTCTTTCTTTCTTCAGTCATCGTAGCTCTAGTGTACGAGTCATCGTAGCTCTAGTGTACGATTCAGTCTCCTCAAACTGTTCACATTCACAAGATGTCACAGGAAGGGTTTCTGCAATACGAAGAAGAACGCTAATACTTGAAAAGAAATTTTCGTGTATATATTTTAAAGCTGTAGCTGGTGTGTTTGGAAGATCTGATTGAGAATTGGATTTGAAATGTGCACACCAGCGCTTCATTTCTTGAGCTAAGAGTTCTGGGATTGGCAATTCATCATTATAAATCTCCCTCAATTGTTCCAAAGCATTTTCTTTAGTTTCGTTCAATGAAATTGAAGGTAAAATGGATAGTAAGGATGAAGCTTTTTTTTTCTAGTCCAGTGAATCACGATTTCAAATTTGATATTATGTTGTAAAGTAACGGTATGGCTAAATTTACTTTATAAAAATTAAACGATGAATTGCACTTCACATAACTTCGATAAACTTGTCTTTTTGCAATTCGTGGCACTGAGCGTTTATATTGATTTTTTGACTCATCAAAACTGCTTGCTGATAGATACTTTCATAACATTCATCCACTGCATTTCTTTCTGAAATGTACAAATTTATTATTTCTTCAATCTGATTGTAGGCCTCAACGATGTCGGTCACTCAGCCTTGAAGTTTGATCACTATCCCTTCTAAATGTGACAAATACTGGTAGGTGGTGACAAAAGTTGCTATAAAATCAAACGATGTTATAGAATTGAGTAATGCTAAGGCACTCTTTTTTACACTGAGCAAGCAGTCCAGGTAGTGTCAGAGTCTGATTCTGATTTTGCGTCATATACGATGCGCTCAAATGCTTCAACTATATAAATGAAACTTTCGATAGAAGTGTAAGGAGTTTTATTGTTCTTTTCAATATTTCATTTTTAAGACTTTACAACAAAGTTGAAAAGTGTTTATGACGTTGTTCATTCTGTCTGTCTGTCTGTCCGTTAGCACGATAACTGCCGTAAAAATGACTTAAAATGAAATTTTAGTATGTTGTTCAGACGGTCTGTAGGACATATGGGAATATAAATTAATAATATCACCCAATTAACTTTGGATTGAACCCGGGTTGAAAAAATGAAATACATTGAGCCCTACGGGAGCTAATTTTTCAAACATTTTTTAAGCGGATTTAAAATTCACAAATTGCTTCGAAAATTTTAGGTAATATTCAAATTGTTCCATAAAATGTATAAAAAAAAATTCATCGAAATATATTCAGTAGTTTTTTAAATAAAAATTAAAATAATAATTTCACCTTTTATATGGAGAGATCACGTGACCGTTATATGAAGAGATCCCGTGACCTATTTCAAAATAAAATATGACATCCATCTTGTGTCAAAATCGTGATTTTTAACACTTTACAGAGTTGAACGATCACGTGACCATGAAATGAAAAGATCACATGACTCACTTCAAAATGATATATGGCATCCATCTTGTTTCAAAATCGTGATTTTTTAAGTTCTTTTTAATTCATATTGAGTATTGTATCCGTCCTAAAACTACTTTATTTTTGCTTAAATTCTGTGCATCTACATACTGAAACAACGCAAATACAATATATTTGAGTTTAAATGATTATCCAAATTTGATTATTTCTACAACGAAGCCTATTTTTCACTTATGTAAAATGTAAACAGCAAAATATGTAGAATGAGTTGTATTAGAATTGCTGTATTTCTTTAACACAAAATAATTTAGCCCATGGAGTCTGCATGGCTGATATGAATGAAATATTAATTGATTTTATAAAGAGAAGGACGATTTTTTTCGATGAAATTTTAAGCATAGAGTTTAATTACTTGTAGCTCCATGGTCTTAATTTTTAAATAAAATAAATTATTATAGTATTGTGATGAATGAAATGAATGGGAGAAAGTTATGAATGAAATGCTGTTTTTATAGACAGATCCAGGCGTGTTATTTTTTCTATGACGTCATTTGAATTAATTTCAGTTGTTTTCGATGAAGTTTTCAAATATAATAAATTATCGTAGTATTATGATAATTTTAAAAATATTACCGTGGAATGTATCGCATTTTAGAGATATTTAAACCAGGCAATTTATATTTCAATGCCGTCATTTGAATGACGTTCATTTTTTTTCAATGAAGGTTTAAGTTTTCAAATATAATAAATGAATGTAGTATTGTGATAAGTTTTAAAATATTACAGAGGAATGTATTGCATTTTAGACTTTTTTAAATAAAATTGCATTGAAGTTGGAAAGTGTTTCATAATCAATGCTTTAAGCATGATTGATCTTTCTTGTTTTTTTTTAAATCTGGTGGTCAGAACTTTTGGTGACTGTCTTATTGCAGAAATTTTGTGGTAATCTTCTTTACCAGAGCGGGGAGGGGGGGTTGCACCCAGGGCACCCCCCCCCCCCCCTGGCTACACTCATACTCCAGAAATTGGGTAGTTAATTACAAACAGATGCTGAGCATTAAAAGATACTAGAGTGCACATGCTTTGTGTGGGTACAGCTATGTCTCATGGTAAACTCGTGCTCCAGTTTTTTGGTTTTAAGATCAGGAGTTACGTTATAGTATTTTGTGGTTCAGTCCCAGTTTTCAGGTGCCCAGCAAAACAAGATGTACTGATGGACTTTGAAGATCAGATTTTAACAAAATTATGCCACAATGTCCAAACCGGACGAGATCATAGAGTTTGCAGGCCTTTTGAATTAATCTCCAAAAGATATCAAGTGTTGCAGGGGTTTTTCGAAGGCGGTTGTGTCTGGAAGGTTTGAAAAATCAATGGAGCTGCTCTGTGGCCCATGGCAGATGTCCCTGAGACGAATCAGAATGGTTTCATTAATTTTAGGAACAGATTTTAAAACTTGAGAGAGAGCGTGAATTTTGGAGAGTTTCAGGCAGATGAGCGGGAGACAGCATCGAAAAAGATGGCATATTTTTGGCGTATAAAAATAGATGTCAGAGACGTTCGATAGACAGCTCCTCTATAATATTTTCGGTGAGTCAAATTTTGAACACCTATTTCTTCTCTCTCCTATTCAGCAGATAAGCTTTTAAATCTAGTTTCGAGCTACCATTCCTCAGCCCCATTTTATTTAGTTGTGCAGAATTAGTTTAAGCAATTTTACAACTCAATGAAGGGTATGAAATTTAATGGTTATTACATTACTTGTATGTGTTTTTGTAAATAAATTATTTATCTGTTTAATGTACACACAGCCTTGTTCTTTTGCCCTCTTACCGGGCATGTCCTAAAAGAAGTAGATACCTCAGGACAAAATATTTGGTGCCTACGACCAGGATTCGAATTCCGTTTAGTTCACTAACCAAAAAAAATTTTTTGGAGGATAGTAACATCAAGAAATTTTTCAAAATCGAAATTAGATAGATGCTTTTCTACATACAAAAAAAAAATTTCTTCTTGAGTCTCTATTTTGGAATAATTGAGATAGAATGTTTATTTCAAATTTGGGTATAGATAAAAAGATGTTTCATAATACCATGAGAATATAGTCAATATAACAGTGTTTTGGTAATGGTTTTTTTGCTTATATCGAGGGGAAGTGAATATTAGTTTTAATTTTGTGAGGCAAACATTATTTGTCCACAATATGATATGAAAAATCATGTGTTGGTGTTGATTTGTTTGTATAATTCTCAAATTTTGTGTATGTTATTGATTATTTATATTTACTCAGGAAACTTATTAACAATAAAGTTTCTAATTTATGACAAACACTAGTGTGTCCAAAGATGTCGTACATGTCACAGTTTCTAGTTCTAACTTTCCCATTCAACACAAGTTTATTTCAGAGGGGGCAACGATTTTCTTTTTGACTATAAGGTTGCAATTTGATACGTTGCAATGGGGTTTCCTCCACACCCCAAAAAGAAAATCGTTTTCAGGAAGAAAACTCATGACCCACAAAATGTTTACAAAGAAAGGAAGGATAGTTTTCAGCAGATATATAGAACAAGATCATGGACGAGATAATGGATGGAAGCTTAATTTTCAAACAGGAGTGGACGACATATATAAACATAGAGCGACTCCATTCTTTTTGCAAAGTGAGTAGGCAATAAAAAGGTGTTGCATGGTTTCAGCATGAAAAATTTAGTTAAGATATTGAAAATTAAAATAAATAAAATAATAAGTACATTATTTATTGCTAAATGGTAATAACTAAATAAATAATAAAAGTAAATAGATATTATATTAATTCAATTTATAACCATAGTGGAAACAAAATTTTAATTATAAGGAAACTTTTTACAAGAGAATTCTAATAAATATACAAAGGTAAAACAAAAATAATAAAATTTGTAAATAAATAATAAATAAATAAATATAACAATAAATAAATAAATGGATTTAACAATTTTTGGTAGGGTATGCAGTTTGGCATTAGGCACATATAATTCTGCGGGCAGAATTGTGTGATGTTTGGGATTCAAAGTGTATTTTTTTATACATTGGAGATTGGGTCGGACCATTTGGATGATCAGCAAGGGGTCTCATTCAATTTCTGGTGACACATAATGTTGAAAGGTTTTATCTATAATGAAGAAAAACAGAATTTCCATATTTTTCGTATCTCTTAACTTTTATACTTTTATTCAAATATTTTTATCAACCTATATATATCTAAATATATATATATCTAAACACTGATATATGGAAACAAGATTTAAAATGTTGAATTTTAGAAGTATTATTATGTATATATATATATATATATACATAATAATACTACTATATAATATATATAAGAAAAAAAAGGTTTGAAGATCCAATGAAAGAAAAGTGAGGAGCTGTAACACAAAAATTCAACTATCTAACAGGCTTACGAAATAAAAGTATAAATCAGTAAATTTTCAAACATATGAAAAAAAATTAAAAAATAAATAAATAAAATAAATATCGAATCAACAAGTCAATGAAAAGTATCTAAAGTAGACTCCCTCTAATCTGCACAGCTTGGGATCAGAAGTTGTACAAATTATAGAATTTTGCAGATTATAGGTCATTGCTGCATAAACTAATATGTAAACATGAGACATTGATACATCTTGAGTTTTACAATACATTTGAAGCAAAATTGGAGCTAATTTTATAAATTTCACTGCTTGTTTCAAAAATTTTCAAACACAAATTTAATTTTCGTTTATGGATTAATTTTTATTTTAATATTTTCTCGTTCAGTTTAAAAAGTCATTATTTCCTGCTCTGTAATAAAACTCTATAAAGTCAATGTATTTATATCCTAGAGTTAAGCCCTACCAAAAAGTAACACTTTCTCCTTTATCATCAGAATTAAGTTTTGCAGAATTTAATACACTATTGTAATTTATTGTAAATTCAACTATTTACATCCAAAATGTATTGCAGATTATAGGCATTTGCAGATTAATAAGAGTCGACTATATATATACATGATGTCCCCAAAACACTGACCTCGGCTTTTATTCCTTAAATATTGATCATAGACATATATAATAAATTACAAAGTTGCATAAAAAAAGGGACAGAATTTTATGAAATCGATTAAAATTTTCAAGGGAATTAAATTTTAAGAAATACAAAATTTAAATTTTTTAACAGCCCCCGTACAAAAACATTTCCAATGAGTAAAATGTGCCCCATACACAAATAAGGCGATGCACAAAATTTCAGCATTTTATCATAAAAAGTCCTAAAGATATGAAAAGACAAAAATGCTGACTTAAACCACTTTTTGATGCATCGACATGGGTTCTCAGAGGAGAAAAATCATGTCGGCAGAACACGTTTCAGGGGTCATACACAAATTATGAAAGAAAACAATGATTACATAAATAATAATTTTGCTATTTATTAGTACAAAAGTATCTACACTGTGTAGAAATAATAACTTTACACAAAGATTACAAAGCTTGTTCAAAATGTTTTCCATCTATGCCAAAGATCCATTAAAGATAAGAGGCAGGCATTATTTGCCTATGATGCATTTCTGCATTGAGTCATTTGCACTCTTGCTGTAAACATTTGCATTTTAATTTGTGATTAATCCCTCACCAACTTTGTTTAAACATATCTCTGGGACTTTTTATGATAAAATGCTGAAATTTTGTACATCACCTTATTATTGTATGGGGCACATTTTACTCATTGGAAATGTTTCTGTACAAGGGCTGTATAAAAATTTAAATTTTGTATTTTTCAAATTTAATCCGCTGAAAATTTTTATCGATTTCATAAAATTCTGTACCTTTTTTTACGCAACTTTGTAATTTATTATATATATGTCTAAGATTAATATTTAAGAAATAAAAGCCGAGATCAATGTTTTGGGGACACCCTATATATATATATATATATATATATATATATATATATATATATATATATATATATATATATATATATATATATATATATATATGTATATATATATATATATATATATACATATATATATATATATATATATATACATTAGAGAAACTTTCCTCATTATTAGAGTAGTACCCATTATTTTTAATATTTAATCTTTGTAATTTGAAAATGCTTAAAAGACCGGGACATAAATCCAGACTCTCATAAAGTTCTCCAATATATTTTTGTCAAAAGTTACTCAGACTACCAGTACTAAATTAAAATTAATAAATTGTATTTCAAGTCTATAAGCTTTCCATTTCAGGTCAAAGGGGTCCATAATTTCTACTTGACAATGGCAGAATAACTGAAAATTCCATACCACCATGTAAATATCTTGTTTTTTGGGTGATATAACCTGTTCCTCCTTCTAAAACCCATTTCAAGCAGGGATTGAAATTCTTAATAAGATTGCATAAGCATCTCAACAGGGCAGTAGCGCACCTAGGATTAGGTTCTGGGGGGGGGGGGGGGTGACTCACCATGACCAACATCACATTTTGGGAAGGTTGTGTGTATATATATATATATATATTATTTTAAGTGTGATTTCTGATGATTTTATAATATTATATTTCACGGTATTTTCATATTATATATATATATATATATATATATATAAGATACATAAATTTTAAACCTATCCCAATAAAGAACCCTTTTCTTTCACAATTATATTTCCAAATTCCTGTCTCATGTCCAGCACATGTTGCAACCTCATTAAATTGTATCCCATGCCACTAATCTCACACTACAAGTCTGCAGACACTTCATCTTTTCCTCGATCATACTATATATGGTCACTAATCGTAAATGTTCTCATATGAAACTGCATTCCAATCACATTTTTAAAGTCTAATGAACGCAAAGACAATAGCCACATGCCTCATATTATCCCTCCCCCTCCAATATAAATGTAATTTGTACTTGTAGAGAGCTACACAGATGGCATTGAGATTTCTTGAGAGTTGGATGCCGGTACTCGGCTGTCCGATGTTATTATATCTATTTCAAGTGTGATATAATAAAGTAGATTTTGGTTATGTGAAAATGTTTCTTCCCTGGATTATTTCCACTTATATTATATATATATATATATATATATATACACACACACACACTCTTTTGCAAAACATAAAAGAAAACACCATGAAGAAAGTGACTGTTTTTATTGAAATTAAATATGCATACAGCTCATACGCAGGTAATGAATGATTATAAAATCAAGGCCGCAGGACCCATGGTTAGCAATTGCACATTGAATTTTTAAATCAGTAATTGGTGAAACCCCCTTTGGCAGAAATGTATGTTTGTATATGTCTAGATAAAGAGTGCTAAAGTTTCCTAATGTTATCCTGTGATACATTCTGCCAAGCATTCCTCAATTGTTGCTCCAGATCCGCTACATTTCGGAGTGCCCAAATCTGGTGGCCTAACATGTCCCATACATGCTCGATTGGCGAAAGGTCTGGTGGCGTTGCTGGCCAACGAAAGGTATCAACAGCATGGAGACAGTCTACAAATATGCAAGCCATATGTGGCATGGCATTATCTTGTTGAAAAATGGCCCCAGAATGATGTTCCATGAAGGGTAATGCAAACGGCTGCAGGATTTCATCAACATATCGTTGAGCTGTCAAAGTTGTACACAGGATGACTAGGGATGACCTGCTGTCATAAGAGAGGACTCCACACCATCAAACCAGGGGTAATGGCTGTGTGCCTGTGTAAAACAAAGGCTGATTGAGATAGCTGGCCTTGGCACCTCCACACATGAACCCGACTGCTGAAAGACAAGAGTGATTCATTGCTGAACACTATGCGATGCCAGTCTGCTGGCAGCCATGATGCTCAGCTACGACAGCACTCCAAACAACTCTGTCGATGTTGTGGGGTTACGGGCAAAAGTGAGCCATGAGCGTAACCCCACCTTAGCCAAGCGCCGTGAGATGGTGGAAGGTACCAATACCACGGGTGGTACAGAAGAGGCTTCAGCATGTTAGATGGTGGACAATGATGCCATTGGGTCAGTTCGGGCCTGTCGCACAATCATCCGATCTTGCCTCGCATTTATGCACCTTGGCCTTCCAGAGCCTTCATTCCGCCGATGAATTCCTTGCAGCAACCACTGCTGCCAGCACCTTTGCACAGCAGTGTCTGTTCGGTGCAGGTGGCAGCCTATTGCTCGGTATGACCAGTCAGCTTCATGCATCCCAACTATATGACCACGTTCGAACTCATCTAATTGCTTGAGGGCTTCGGCAACGTCGTAACGGCATTATTGGTGTCTTCACGGAACTATAATGCCAATAACAAGCAAAGATAAACCGTCCACATTTTTAACCTGTTTTATAGGATGCTAGCTATGCAGTAGAAACGTACACTATGACCGAAGTTAACACTCATTGACATTGCAATTTTAATCATTTGCATACTTGGTATAAAGGAATTTGCATGCGAAATTTCGAGATGATCGGATTACTTTTTACGGGTGCTTCGGTTTCTTTGCAAAAGAGTGTGTATATATATATATATATATATATATATATATATATATATATATATTTAAAAAATAATAAGAAAGTAAAAAGTGAAAATGCAAAGCCACCAAACTTAATAAGTAGGCGCCTGGTGCCTCTGCATTTTTTACTTTTTTTTAATGATAGCTTATTTATAGATAACTACTGAAAATTTGAGCCAACGTAACAATATGCGAGAGTACAAAAAAAAATATTGAACTTTTTGTAAAGACTTTAAACTTGATTATCTCAGAATTACTATGTTGTGGGTTAGGCTACATTGCCTCATATATAAACAGAAGTTGATTTGATTCATGTACCTAATGTTGTGATTCAGTAAATGAGCCAATGTCCAGATGGAAGAAAACAGAATATTTTTCTCCTGCAGCCCAAATTTTCAAACTTCCATATTTTTCGAAGTTATCATCCGGAGTCCCGATGGAGTTGTCACTTTGAGATAACATCCTGAGATACAATGGAGTTATCACAGTGAGATTTTGTGAAGTTATGACTTCCATTGTTAACCATGTATTCTTCCATCAGCCCATCATTCCCTTTTTGTTTTTTACTAATGGATATAAATTTTAATAAATTGGTTTGTAAGAACTTCTTGCCTGAAGTTGTCGTTGGCATTTTACAAATTCGAACAAAAATCAGACTATAACATTTGGCAGGAAACAAATAAATCCTTTACTAGATCATACTGCACAAAGTGATAGGCTCACCCCTCTTCGAAATCTCAAAACAAAGCGGCATGGGAAGGACGAGATGCTGGTATACACTTACCGGACCAGGCTGGACACTACAAGTGGCACATGTTTGACAGTACTAACATTTTCTCCCAGGCGCCGAAGAAGGGCGAGGCTTAGTTGTCCCGATATCTGGCTAAATGGGTTCCCAAAAGCAATCGCTGTGTGCAGGTAGTGTGCAGACGCTGAATGTTAAACACAGGCATCTCAAAAGTCACCGAAAACCTAAACATATGGTGGACATTAAGTATTTTCTTGATACTTCCTCAGCCCAGCCGCCCAGATCGACAATGATTCAAAACGAAGTTTCCTGGGGCTCAAAGGGTGCACCAGGTTTCGATTACATCACTGTACAATAGTAAAAGAAAAGGACGACGGCACACTGACCCCAAGCTATTTGTTTATACTTCCACAGTAATTTTTCTCTAAATTACCTTTTTTTTTGCTCCTGAGGGGAAGGTGGGTTAACCCTAAAACCCCCCTCTAGGTGCGCCACTGCAACAGGGACAATATGTGTGCACTCTCCCTGTCCAGAAATAGGGGTGAAAGTACAGATATTTTACCAGAGTCACTTGATGAAGGTAGCTTTCCAGTGGTACAACTGTTATACCACTGTAGTTAAAAGGTTAAAATGAATATGAATTCTAAAATATCTAAAATTACCTGAGAAAAAACAGTAATGCCTATTCCATATGAATTTTATTTGTTTCCACACTAAAAAAAAAAAAACTTCAGATTCGAGTTACATTAAACTTGTACAAAATTATTATATGCATTTCAAATGTAAACAAATATTGCAAAAGCTTATCTCAACATCTATGGATTTGATTGCACTGTAGCAAAAAAGGTCCAAGTGATATAAAAACAGGGCGGCTACAGCATCTCAGATTAAAAAATTTCCTGATATTTTCCCGATTTCCAGTTAATATCTTCAGAAACTCCCTGATATATAATCACGATCTACTTTTACTCAATATCAGTTTAACAAGCATAAAAGGTCAATTAATAAAATTGAAAATGATAATTAAGGATAAATACTTAAAATTAATTACTTTCAACATTGAAAAGTATAATAATTAAGTATAGTATCTATGCAAGAGTTATATAAGAACAGTATTATTATAAGAATATTAATCTTTCAAACATTAAAATTCTAGATATGCTGTGAAACTCAGCTATAAACTCAGCAGTGTTCTGTAAAATCCAGCCAAGAATTTATATAGATAAATATTACTAATTGTAATAACATTATGTATAAGCAGAAATTGTATTTTTTAAATCTGTTTTTCCTGTCACATGAAATATCTTGATAACTTTCAAAACAATTAAGATGAGAGGGATCACTGAGAAAAGTTGAAATTTTAAAATTCTCTCTTTTTATTGAGGTGTCCAATAAGCTGTTTTCCCTCATATGAAATGTGAATAAGGAATTCTACACATGTGTATTGTTGTGAGTCAGAAGAAAGCTGTGATTACCTTAAAAATTCCAATTTCCCTGATTTTAGTTTTTTTTTTAGGAATTCCTTGATATTTCCCTAATTTTTATAGAATGTTAATATTCCCTGATGTTTCCCTGGTTTTCAGATTCTATAGCCACCCTGCAGAATGACTATAGCCACGAGCAGAATCAAAATTGCTCAATTAGGAGGTGAGTTGGGAATTTTGGGGGAACTAACTGAAGTAACAGTTATGCTCAGGGAATTGACACAATAGAGATGCTTATCCAGGTGATACATACAACTGTGCCGAGACCATAGTCACAAGTAGAACCAAAATTGCTCAATTAGCAATTGACCGAAATGTAAAACTATGGGGGCTAGTTAAACAAGTTTCGCTTAGGGGGTTAACACAATATATATATATATATATATCCAGGTGATGGTGCAGAGACTATAGAGCCATCAGCAGAATCAAAGTCACTGAATTAGGTGCCAAGATGTTACATTCAGGGGGCTACATAAAGTAAAAATTGTGTTCAAAGGGTTGATCCAAAACAGGTGGCATGTACAAATGGTGAAGAGACTTTAGTCCCCATCAGAATCAAAATTGCTGAAATAAAGCCCAGATCGAAAATTTGGAGGCTACTTCAAGTAAAATTTACGGTAGAAGCAAAATTGGTCTTCAACAAAAATAGAAGCAAAATGAGGGAGAAGGAGGGGGACGACAGGTGGAGGCAAAATTTAAAGGAAAATGACATCAGATCAATGGATCACGTAGAAATTTAAATTTAAAAATTTTTTTAACAAGTATTTAAAATTTTGTTAATCTTTATGTATTACACTGTTTTATTTACGTTAGTTTCTCTGTTTGTATGTTTGGGTCAAATGTTGAAATCAATTTTTGATCCCCTTCTACTAAGCCAATTTCCTTGAAATTTTACACACGCATATATTTTTTGTGATAACAACATAATATTTCATCAAATTTGAGATTATTCCCTCCCCTCCCCTCCTTTCCCAGAATCATACACAGAATGGGTCGTAAAAATCCCAATGTTATAAAATAAAGTTTTAAAAATTTCTCTTTTATATATAAGGGAAGCCACATATTGCAACAATGGGATTATATATATATATATAGTTACTTATTTGTAACAGATATGCTAGAGATGGGTTTTTTTGTACTTACCGTAGTTTATGCATAGTTTTCGATTAAAAATTTCAATATATATATATATATAGGGTGTCCCAAAAACATTGATCTCGGCTTTAATTCTTTAAATATTGATCTTAGACATATAAATTACAAACATGAGTAAAAAAAGGTACAGAATTTTATGAAATCGATTAAAATTTTTATGGGAATTAAATTTTAGGAAATACAAAATTAAAATTTTTATACGGCCCCCGTACAAAAATATTTCCAATGAGTAAAATGTGCCCCATACACTAATAAAGTGATGTACAAAATTTCAGCATTTTATCATAAAAAGTCCCAGAGATATGAAAAGACAAAAATGCTGACTTAAACCACTTTCAAAACATCATGTCAGCAGATCGCGTTTTAGGAGTCATACACAAATTACAAAGGAAAACAATGATTACATAAATAAATAATAATTTTGCTATTTATCGATACAAAAAAATATCTACACTGTGTAGAAATAATAACTTTACACAAAGATTACAAAGCTTGTTCAAAATGTTTTCCATCCATGCCAAAGATCCATTAAAAATAAGAGGCATATATTATTTGCCTATGATGCATTTCTGCATTGCGCCATTTGCACTCTTGCTGTAAACATTTACATTTTAATTTGTGATTAATCCCTCACCAACTTTGTTTAAACATATCTTTGGGACTTTTTATGATAAGATGCTGAAATTTTGTACATCACCTTATTAGTGTATGGGGCGCATTTTACTCATTTTACTGGTTTCAAAAGCAAGAAACCATAGGAAGACAAACAAGAAGTGCAACCTTCACTCATCAGAGCTGCTGTTAGAACAGTAAATGTGCCAAGAAGCAGAGAAAAGGGATTGCTAATGGAGAGAAGAGAAAAGAAATGTACAAATCCATGGAGGAAGGAACAAGCAGTAGGACACTGAATAATAAAATACCAAAGAGAAAAGTAAACATCCAACTAATCAGTTTCAGAAGTTACATGAGTTGTCCAAGCCAGCAGTAAAAATAATAGTTTCTAAACAAATACGAAAATACAAATAGATATATGCCACGAACAAGGTTTGCAACAATTTCAAGAATGATGTTCCCAAAATTACAGCACAAGTTTTCTTGCTGCCATAGCAGATATCAACTATTTCATCCTAATAAGTACATAAGCACAAAACCAGCCCACGGATGCTGTTACCTGCAATAGGAGTGCTGGTCTTTCAATTAAAGCACACTGTTCCCGACCTGATGAAAAGGGAAGTGGTGTCATTCAGCCAGTTCACACTGGTTCAGCCGAACAGATTGTTAAAAATATATCTAGGATAGCCAAACCAGTTGTTAAAAATATCTAGATTCCCCAAACCAGTTGTTAAAAGTTCCTGTGAATTTTGGTAGCAACATTGACTCATGGGACAATACGCCTCATCAAAATTTTATAAAAATTTGAATCAGTTTAAAAAAACTGAATATTCAAATTAGTTTATATGTGGAAATCCTTAATGAATCACTCCCCTCCCCCCCCCCCCCCCTCTGAAATTTGATAATGAATTTAGACTACTATAAAATATTAAACACATAAATATTATTTTAAAGGAAAACAGCATTTTGCAAAAGTGGGGACATACTATACACTTGGCCAGTGGCAATAACTTGGAAACAACAATGGGACATGCGGCCCCCTTCAGCAAACACCCCAAATTATTTTTTTGTTATATAAGTTTATTACAATTTTTTATAGATAATATCTGAATTTTATTTCAACACAATGGTGAATTTATTGGAAATAAGATATGGAATTGTCACTAGATGGCAGCACTAAAACTCTATCTCGTATGCTTTTCATAGCATTTTCAACCCATAGGGAAAAATACTGTATTACAAGGAAAGACGAAGGATTTTTGATCAGGGTCACGTCCCTCCAACGCCTTTTCAAATAGAATGAATGGTATGTCAATATAACAGCATTAGGAATTTGAATTAAAAGATATAGACATTGCAATGTTGGAATCTAATATCAGGCAATCCTACATTCACGCTTTTGCCAAAGAAGAAAGGAATACATGAAGCAGAACTTCACAAATTGGCCAAGTTGTGCTAATTTGTCTTCTATTTTCTCTCTATAAATATAAGAATGTGTGTGTTCTCTCTCACTTTTTTTTAAATAACAAATCTAGATGCTTAAATAAATATTTAAAAACAAATCACTGAATTTATGAAAAAAATTCTGATTTCTTTTATTAATTCAATTAACCTAGTTCTTTCAGTTTTGGTTTATGACAAAATAGTTTAGCATTATATTCAGAAAAAAGAAATCCAAAAAATCTTCTATACATACTTTTTTTTCCTTAGGTGTGCTGAATAAGTAGGTGATTATTTATGATATTTTGGGGCATTCTGTCTATTAAAAGTAAAATGTGTTGTTTGGGGCACTCAGTTTGAAGGGTCACTTGACCCACCCAGCTGTCTTACTTATTGAAGCTATTTCACAAGCATCCATGGGCCCGGCCACACGTTTAACTGCCGTAAACCCCTGGGTTGGCTGTGTGGTCTGGGCCTTCCACAAGCATCTATGGGGGGGGGGGGGGTGGATTCATTTCATCATTTCTGATGTTGGGTGATTTGATTTGGGAAGGGGATCATTTCTGATTCAGGTAATTCTGTGTTCTGGTGGTAAAGATATTCCAATGCATTTGGATTGCCCTCTTAATTGTTAAAGTAACAGTACTGTATTTATGGCATATCCATAGCATTTTTAGTGACACTTTCAGACGTGCGTTGTTTCGGGCATTCAGTTTGAGGAATCATTCATCTTTCCCAGCTGTCTTACTTTTTCAACTAATTAATATTATAAAATAAAAATTATAAAAATTATAAATATTTGTTAAAAAAACATTAAAATTAAATTTTCAACCTGATCCCTTGTCTGATGTCATTTCCCATGAAATTTTGTCCCCTAATAACTACACGACCCCCCCCCCCCCCTCCCGGGTTTTGCTCTACTTGCTCTGATACCCCTTGGGTGTAAATTTTTCTAGAGATAGTCTCTCATTTTTCCATCTCTGCTTTTAATTCAGTGATTTTGATTCTAATAGTGGCTATAGTCTCTACAAAATCTGTACGTTTCACCTTGTCCATATACATATTTTTTGTCAACTCCTGTGCGTAACTTTTAGTTTAATTTACCCCACCCCACAATTCTACATCTTGGTTCCTAAATGAACAATTTTGATTTTGCTAGTAGCTATAGTTTCGGCACAATTTGTATGTGCTACCTGGATATACATCTTTATTGTGTTAACCTCCTGAGTATAACTTTTACATCAGCTAGACCCCCCAAATTTCCCATCTTGCCTCCTAATTGTACGATTTTTATTCTGCTGGTTTCTATAGTCTTAGCACTATTTGTACGTGTCATATGGGTATACATCTTTGTTGTGTCAACCCCAAGAGTAAATTTTACTTCAGCTAGCTCCCCCCTCCAAATTTCCTATCTAGTCTCGTAATTAAATGATTTTGATTCAGCTGGTGGTTATAGTCTTGCCACCATTTGTATATGTCACTTGAATATACATTTTTATTGTGTCAACCCCCTAAGCATAACTCCCCAAATTTCCTATCTTGCCTCCTAATTGAATAATTTTGATTCTGCTGGTGGCTAGTCTCAGCACAATTTGTGCATGTCACCTAGATTTGCATCTTTATTGCATCAACCCCATGGGCTATTTCAGCTAGCTCCCCAAATTTCCCATATTGCCTCCTAATTGAGCAATTTAGATTCTGTCAGTGGCTATAGTCTAACCACCATTTGTACGTATCACTTGGATATTAATCTTTGTGTCAATCCCATTGGCATAACTTTTACTTCAAGTAGCCTCAATTTCACATTTCGGTCTTACAAAACTCTTGTCGATGTGCATCGTCCTGGGTCATAAGGTACCAACATACAGTAGATAGAATGTGAAAATGTTTGTCTTTTTTTAGTAACAATAATTAATAAATAGAAATTGGCAATAAATACTCTTGTAATAGTTTATTCAAAAGTATGAGATGGTGATTTTTTTTTTCTTTTTGTTATTCTATTGTGTTGCACATTTATTTTGTAATTTACCTCTTTTGAACCTAATATATATCACCAAATTAGGGGTTCTGTGAGATTTTATGAAATATTCCATGTTAAGGTTTCAATTTTCAATATAACTTTTTTACTATTTTAACCAAGTATCAGTACAATTAATCAACATTCTAAAAGTTTGCAAGGGTTGATAATGGTTTTGGTTGAAAACACTCATTGTAAGATGGTTTTTAAATAACACTTGCAAATATTTCATTTTTAAAAATTGCAAACTTGGTTTTGTACAAATGTTAAAAATGATTGAATAACAAATATTTTTAAACATTTAATACTGGCTAATATTCAAACATTAAAAAATTATTCTGAGTAAACATCACATTTGGTGACATATTTGCTGTCATTGGAGTAAATGTTACAGGTAACAGTTATTTCTGGGTAACGCTTAGTAACATAGATTTTTCAGGAAGTAACTGCAACTCTAGCTTAGTTACATTTAGTAGTAATGGCATAATGAAAAATTTTGTTACTTGACATGTGCCTTTATGTTTTTTAATTCTTTTCTTGCAATGTTTTTTTATAGTCAATTTTACCATACAGTAGATTCCCGATTATATGTTATATTTCAGTATCAACTTTGTTGTAATTCAATATTCCATTACAAGGTCAAAACAATATTTTGTTGTGCGAAAAGAATGAATAGATTGAGAATGAATGCATAAATAGCACCTGCAGTTTCAATTTAAGCAAACTATTTAAATTTGCTTTATTTAAATATTAAATTTGTTTATTTCTTCGGAAGCAAACTGCCTTTACATATTTCTTCAGATTTCGAACTATCATGTTTAAACTGCAGATGAATAATTCGCAAAAGAGAAAATGGATAAATCTGCATTTTGTCTAGTCATTGATTTCGTTTCTAGCATGAAGAGTAAAGGAAATTTAGTCTTCATGGTTTCTAGGCGTTAATCTAAACATATTTTTTCAACCTGGCGCTGATAAAGATATTAATTAATTTGATGTTTAGTATCTGTGCACTGTAGTAGCCTTTGAAAAATATAGTTTCTGTTATAAACTTTACTTTCATATTGGATTTATATAATGATGCTGTTTGGTAGATGGCTCTTTTCGGTCTATGTATTTAAAGAAAAGGCACAAGAAGAAAGCTTAAATTTGCATTCTTTGTAAAAGCAGCAACATAGGCATTGCAAGTTCTGCTGTGCTGTTAAGTAAATTATATGTTAAGTAAATTAAAGAGATGCAATGCAGTTAGTTATTGCAAAAACATGAGAAAACATGGAAGATACTGCTGTTCGTTATGTAAATGCATTTAGATAATTAATAGATTATGATATGCACGGTGTGCAGTATTAAATGGGAAATGTTTTAAAGTAATACATACTGATGATAATGGAAAAGTAAGGCAGAATGTCAATTATGGAAGCCAAAATATGTCGTTATAAATGGGACTTTCGAAGCCACAAAAATTTAAAAAAGAATCTAAAGATAAGATTTTAGTTTTATGCAGTAGTACCTCGATTTGACAAGTATGTTAGTCTCTTGGCATTCATTTAATCATTGTGCTATATTATGAGTTTCATTGTTGGCAAAAATTTGCCATACTATTATGTTTTCGGAAAACGTTTCCTTAAAACATCTATTTCTTGGGATCTGCTATAGATAGAGCTCAGATGATAACTGATCTAAAGTTAACATCAAATTTCTGAGAGGTTGGAAGTTCACTATGAATTTCTACTTCAGGTTCATTTTCACGTCTGGTCCAAAAATTGTCACTTTACTTGAAAAATCTATATCTCAAAATTGACTATAGATAGAGCTTAGATGATAACTGATGATATGGATTCCGCAACAAATTCTAGAGAAAGTATGGTATTTCACTAATAATTTTTACTTCCAGTTTCTTTTCCACTTCTCGTTTAAGAATTTTCTTTAAAACATCTATTTTTCAGAATTGGCTGTAGATAGAGATAATGATTGATATGGATTCAGCATAAAATTCCGGAGCGGATTGGAGGTTAACTAAGGTTTTCCACCGCCAGTCCTTTTTCACTTCTGGTTCAAACAGAATTAAAACTTATTTTTTAAGATTGGCTATAGAACTTAGATGATAACTGATACGGATTCAGAGTTAAATTCTAGAGAGTATAGCAGGATTCACTAAGGCAATGTTTTTCAAACTTTTCTGGTAGCGGAATCTTTTTGAAATTTAATTTTATGGCAGAACCCCAAAATAAGAAAAAGTGTTTTGTTGTCTAAATTATGAATTCAAATGTTACTCATTATTTTAATTTTTAAGACAATTTACATGAAACTATCATGTCGCGGAACCCCTATAATACAGTCATGAAAGCCGAAGGGTTCCGTACAACACACTTTGAAAAACACTGCACTAAGGATTTTCATTTAGAGTTTTGAAGATGCTAGTTCCGGTTTTACTGAAAATGTATATGCCTGTACGAAATATGTATGCAAAAGAGAATTAAAATACTTTATAGTTCTGTCAAAAATGAAGAGTTCAAACCATTTGCCACTATATGAAGGTTTCTTTATAAATTCCTTGTTTTTACTTTCCCTACAATACATGGTAATGTATAGGGAAAGTATTGGAATCATTTTGAAAATTGCAACTTAAGTTTTCTACAGATCTATACGTTTTGTGACCTCTAGAACACGAAAATACTATTTTAGCGTAACGTATGTATCACTTTAACTCTAAAACTAATTGTTGACCAAATTTCATAAAATTTTATAGATAAGTTACTTGTAGGTTACACTGGTGCTGACTAAATTTTGATACGATTCAGGATAATAAAAAAGCCTTTTTTTGCAAAATGGACTGCAAAAAATGCTGTATCCACTCTAGCTAAAAAACTAATAGACCAAATTTCACAAAATTTAGTAGATATGTCACTTGCGGATTACTCTAGTGCTGATTACATTTTGGTATGATTTGGAATAAAAAAAACAGCCTTATTTTTCGAAATGGCCTGCAAAAATTGTCAAAATCTAAAATAAAGGACTACATATGCTGAAATGTATCAATTAAATGCTTGTTTTATATGTAATATTTGATGATAAAAAGAATAAGATCAACCTCATTACTCTAGGATTAGCCGTTATTGAGATATTTTAGTTTTTCGCAATTTTGCTACGCCACCTTTGAAAATACGTCCAGTTACCCAATGAAAATGAAAATTGAATTAAAAGTGCAAATTCAGTGTAATTTCAAATAAGCATGAGTGTTATTTTCTGCAAGGAAACTGAATTTAATGGATTATTAAAGAAATAAAGAGAAATTGAGTCCGTAGAGAAAGTTATATGCAGCCGACATATTTTTTTTTACTGTAAGTTTCAAAGAGTGGTATTTGGAAAAAGACTGAAGTAATAAAACAAAATATTTGAAGGTTTTAATAAACAAACATCGAAAAATCAAATCTGAAATTAAACATGAAAAGAATAGGACTAATCTAAAATAATCGTCAAAATCTAAAATAAAAAACTATGTATGCTCAAGTATATTAATTAAATGCTTGTTTTAGACGTAACTTTTGACGATGAAAAGAATAAGACCAACCCCATTATTCTATGACTAGCCATTCTCGAGATATTGTAGTTTTTTTGCATTTTTGTTACAGTTTTGAAAATACATCTAATTACCAAATGAAAACAAAAATTGATATAAAAGTGCAAATTCCAGTGTAATTTCAAATAATTACGCATGTTATTTTATGCAATTAAACTCAATTATTAAAGAAATAAAAAGTAAATGAATTTGAGTCCGTAGAGAAAGTCATGTGCTGCCCACATCAGATTTTTTATTATATCTGTGTCTGTTATATAAAATGTGTTCTCCAATCAGATTCATTTATTTTTACTTTATTAATTTGAAGATTTAAATTTCAGAGTTCAGTCTTTTAAGTCATATTTTTACAATTTATTCTACTCTTTTTAAAATGCAATATTAATAGCAAATATGAGGTTTGTTTATTTCCAATAAAATGTATAGACAAATGTTGCTTTGCATCGAAAATTCAATTCAGTCCGAATACAGGGCAACGTTTAATCTTTTAAAAATTTTTTGTATTTTGAATGTATTTGAAAATACATGTAATTTGTATTTGGAATTTTTTTAATTTGAAAAGTATTTTGTATTTTGTATTTTATGCCTTAAAAGCTATGTATTCTGTATCGAAAATACAATTTCAATGTATTTTGCCTAACTCTGATCACAGCATATATAATTGATGTTTTCAAAAATTTATTATTTTGGGGGATAGCACAGACAAAAATGTTCAAATTGTCGAGTGAACATGAAACTTCAGGTTTACTGAGCCAGACTTGAAATTTGGTATAAAGATAGATCATATGATAAAATTAACTAGGATAATTGCTGCTTTCAAATATTTATTACTTTAGGAAGTGACATAGACAAAAGTGTTGATGTCGAATAAGAGTGAAACTCCATATTTGTGGAGTTAGGGACTTCAAATTTAGTACAAAGATTGATCATATAAAAATTCAACATGGATAATTGTTGTTTTCAACTATTTATTATCTTTAGGGGGGGGGGGGGGGGGGGGGGGGGGGTTATAAGCAGAACTATAAGAATTGTCGAGTGATCATGAAACTTCAACTTTACTGAACTAGGGACTGGAAATTTGGTACAAAGGTAGATCTTATAATAAAATTAACCTGAATAATTGCCATTTTCTAATATTTATTTTAGGGAGTATCATATGTAAAAATGTTCGAATTGTCGAATGAACCTGAAACACTTGAAATTTAGTACAAAGGTAGACTGAAATTTAGTACAAAGGTAGATCTGAAATTTAGTACAAAGGTAGATCTGAAATTTAGTACAAAGGTAGATCTTACGATAACATTAATTTGGATAATTTTTATATTCTGATATTTATTCTAGGAGACATCATAAGTAAAAATGTTCAAATTGTAGAATGAGCGTGAAACTCCAGATTTATTGAACTAGGGACTGTAAATTAATACAAAGGTGGACCATATGATAAGATCAATTTTGGTAATTGAAGTTTTCAAATATTATATTTAATTATTTTAGAGAGCGTGTTCAACTTGTATTATAAGCCCTTTACTAATTAGTATGTAAGCAATACATTATTGAAAGTCTACACATGCTTTATAACACTTCCTTTCCCCATCTGTTACCTTGGCAACATATATCACAAACAAAGCAAAAGCATTGTATGATGTCTACCTGAGGTAAGTGTGATGTTGTTTCCTAAATGTGTGTGTAGAATAAAAATGGCTTCTATACCTTATATTAAAAGTACAATTTAAGCATCTAAATCATAGTCCTTCGATACAGGAATAAGAATTCACAAAGTTGAATTAACTTCAAAATTTCAATTGCAAAGATTCCCAGCAGGAATTAGAAGTCACTAGATCTACGGTCAGTGTGAGGAACCCGTCATTTTTTCGAGCCTATTTTCAGCCATTTTCAGAGTTCATATACACCTTAAGACCGCCTGCATTGCAGTTTTGGAAAACAAGGCTACAAAGCTCTGTCATCACAATCTGATTTCGGAGAAATGCACCCATTTTGAGTCATCATCAGAGAAGGGAGAACTAATTCCAAAGGGGAGCGTCAGGTGGTCTCTGATATGAAGAGCTTGGAAAACATTCCAAAGAGCGTGGTCCGGGTGGTCCTCAAATTTTGGACCAGAATATATACACGAAAGAGACGCGCATCTGAGAGACGCGAGACGATTTTTTGGAGGAGCAGTTCGCACTTCTTTTAGCGCTGCTAACTCACATGCCCTCGCCCCATAGAATGTTATTCTGTACTTATATATATCTCACGAGTCTACTATAAAAGTTTGTTATATCTTTTCAAATGATGCCTCATCTATTCCATGCTTGAGAAACTGTTTATTTTCATCTTCATCTTTTGATATGAAACTCCCACAACTTTGGAAAGACACGCTATTCCTTCAATGACAGCACATTTCAATACAATCTACTTCGCCGAAGCGAACGGTGCTATGGTAACATCAACACAGATGTCCAAAGTATCCCTATCCAGTAAATGAATACATGACAGTCAGTATAGTTCAATGCTGTTTGATAAGGCATAGCATTGAACTACACTGACAAGTACTTTACGAAACATATATTCTATGTATTTAAATTTAAAAAAGTTTTTAAATATATCAGAATTAATTTTCAGCAATACATAATATGGAGTGATATCCTCATATTCTAATAAAAAATATTTTTTTAATCTATTTTCAAATTTTAAAGTGGATTTATAATAGTTGCAATCTTGAATTTGATAACGCTAGCAGGAAAGTTCTTGGATCTTCATGTCAAAATTAGGGCCATGTCCATTACTATGCAGTGACATACTTCTATAATCATTTAATTGCACTGTACAATCGACATTGTGAATGGAAGAAATGAAGTGTGGGGATAAGATTTTTCAAAACAGGCTTTTTGCAAATTGAGGGATATTATCTATATCATGTACATATCAGGTGCTTATTTAGGACCCAGGTGACGCCAGGTAATTTATTTTAATCTATATAAATAAAAATGAAAATCTGTCTGTCTGTCTGTCTGTCTGTCTGTCTGTCTGTCTGTCTGTTTGTCACACCATCACGGGAGAACGGCTGAACCGAATTTGATGAAATTTTGTGGGTAGCCCAGAAATAGCCCCACTTAAAATTATATCCGTGTTTTGAGTTTCTACGACCAGTGGTTCTCGAGATATTAGTAAAAAACGAAATTTTCGTTTGTCTCATCGTCACGGAAAAACGGCTGAACCGAATTTAATGAAATTTGGTGAATAGCCTTGAAATATCCCCCCATAAATTTTGTCCAAGTTTCGAGTTTCTAAGACCTGGGGTTGTCGAGATATTAATGAAAAACGGAACTTTTTCCTAGGAGTTCTACTCCCTAACTCCGTGGTTTATCCAAACGAAAAGCTTGAAAATCGTTTGAAAGTGAATTAAAATTTAATATCTGAGTTTGATGGGAGATTTTTTGCGTTAATTAGTCACTTTCTGAAAACATGAATTGTTTGAAACATGATTTAAAAAGGAAATCTATCTCCATGGTTCATGGTTTATTTAAAACAAGCTTTTACGGAACAATGAGAAGTATAGAGAAATCAAAATCGTTATTTAATTTCGCAGTTTATGTTATAAGACATGACATATTTAACATGTTATAAGATTCTATCTTATATCATGTTACACAGAAACGCAATTAAATTAAATCTGTCTGTTAATTTTAATAATTATTTTTTCGATTTGAATAATAAATAAATGGATATAAAAATATATTTTAGAAAAGAACGATTTGATTTTTCTTATAGCATTTTTGACTGGATAATATCAATTACGGTCTTCAGGTTTAAAAATTATTATTATTTATATTTTCGGGGATTATTGATTCAAGGATTATTGATATTTTCAAGTTATTATGCAATTATTTCATTATGACAAAAATTGTTTAAACTCATATATTGTATGTTGTACGAATCTTCTACAAATACACGTGTATATATTTTAATCTACGAGAATATAAGTAGTACAGGTATATTGACATATGTTTTGATATATATTGGCATATATTGGAATCAATTACGACC
Source organism: Amaurobius ferox (assembly GCA_951213105.1). NCBI lineage: Eukaryota > Metazoa > Arthropoda > Arachnida > Araneae > Amaurobiidae > Amaurobius > Amaurobius ferox. Next base: position 131,687,062 of record OX578145.1, read on the forward strand.
TTCTGGTATAAAGAGTACGGATATTATTGATGTTTTCAATTTATTACGTCATCTCTTTTATTTTGGCAAATATTTTTGAGACGCATATTGTAATACGGGTAATCTTCTACTAACACATTGGCATATTTTCTGATCTGCGACAATATAATTAGTACGGGGTTGCATATATTCATTCAATTCCTATTTTTTCTTCTGTAAATTTGCTTACAAAAGGGGGCAGGATGTTTTATTCTTCAGATCTGATCGTGAAGATAATTTTGCATAGTGAGAACATATATTCTTAAACTTATCTTTAGGAGCAATAAATGTAATATTTTAACAGAATTTGCACATGATTGCGAACTTTAAGTTTCTTTAAATTATACACTCCGTACGAATAACGGGTGTGCTGTTAGTGGTTAATAAATTTTAACATTTTAGGAGGATATATCATGTTGCTCGGCATCGCAATTAAATTAAATGTGTTTGTTAATGTTTTTATTATTTTTTTTCGATTTAAATAATAAATAAATGGATAAATGGATATAAAAGTATATCTTATGAATGGACGGTTTGATTTTTCTTTTAATTATATTAATTGCTGACTGCGTACATCAATTTCATTTATTTTGGCAAAGAGTTTTCAAGCTTATATCGTATTTAGCTACTAAACTCATATATTGTGTTTAGCCAATAAATTCATATAGCCGATTGTTGAAACAGAAAAGGAGTAGAGCGGGTATATCTTCTAATACAATTGTAGTGTTTTCATTTAGTATATTGAAACGGGATAAGAATGTTTCATTCAGATCTGCAAATTCAAAACTACGAATTTGGAAGGATATCGCTAATTTGACAACTTTTCTTAAACTTTGCCAAATTGACGGAAATGTCGCCAAATTGATATAAACGACACACAAACATCTGCCATAAACCTTCGGGTTGGTCGTGTGGCTTGGGTCTTCTACATATCAATGAAATTTTTTTTTGTTTTGTTAGAAGAGAGTACTGAAATGATGTTTGGTTAGCATTTATCTGTCAGACCAACCATCCTACTTAGTAATACATTTAGCGAATTTTTAAAATGTCACCAAATTGATAAAAATGTTTTCAAATCTATAAAAATATCTTGAAATTGATAAAATTGCGCTACATAAATGATATTAATTGTTTTTTGTTAGGGGATAGTATTGTGATGATATTTCGTCAATTTGTCGCAAAGTGGAACTGTCAGTTCTACAGTCCCACTTGGCGATAAATTTGGCGATTTTTCAAAATGTCGCTAATTTGACGAAACTGTCGCCAAATGTTCCATAGAAATATAACTATTTAGACGATATTTTTTCTACCAATTTATTTGAAGCAAATGATATCATGTCGCTTAGCAACGGATTTAAATCCAATGTGTTTATGCGGCAGACGATTTTTATTAAATCCTTTCCGATTTGAATAATGAAGATATGTATATAAAATAAATTTCATTGCCATTTCATTTTGGACTGGATATTATTAATTATACTCTTCAGGTTTAAACATTATTATTATTGATATTTTCCGGAATTATTGATTCAGGGATTATTGATATTTTTAAGTTATTACGCCATTGTTTTATTGCGGCAAAAATTGCTGACACACGCATATTGTACGTTGTACGAGTAATCTTCTGGGAATGCACGGGTATATCTTCTAACCTACGAGAATATAAGTAGTACAGGTATATTGGCATATATTTTGACATATATGGGCATATATATTGGAATCAAGTACAGTCTTCTGGTATGAAGATTAAGGGGATTAATTATATATTCAATTTATTACGTCGTCTGTTGTATTTTACCAAAAAACATTTGTGACTCATATTGCAAAACGGGTAATCTTCTACTAATAATCGGACATTATAAGTAGTACGTGTATATCTTCCCATATAATTTTAGCACTTTAATTTTGACATATATTGGAATAAATGACTGTCTTCAGATTTAAAGATTACGGGTTTATTGGTATTTTCAATTTATACATGTAATCTACTAATACAGGTTATATTTTCTAATATTCGCGTATATAATTAGTACGGGTCCCATACAATTTTAACGCTTTTATTTTGCATATATTGATTCAATTCCATATTTTTTTTTTATATTTGCTTACATAAGGGGTCCAAGATGTTTTATTCTTCAGATATGTCCATGAAGATAATTTTATATAGCGAGAACAGAGATTCTTAAACTTCTTTTTAGGAGCATTATATTAAATATTTTAACAGAATATTTTGATTAAACATGTCATTTAGTATACTATAAGAATTTGGGCATGATTATGAATTTCAAGTTTCTTTATATTATATACTCCGTACGAAGAACGGGTATGCTGCTAGTCTATATAAATAAAATTGAAAATCTGTCTGTCTGTCTGTTTGTCCCGTCATCACGGGAGAACGGCTAAACCGAATTTGATGAAATTTTGTGGGTAGCCTGGAAATAGTCCCACTTAAAATTTAGTCCATGTTTGGAGTTTCTACGATCAGTGGTTCTCGAAATATTAGTAAAAAACAAAATTTTCATTTACCTCATCATTACGGGAGAACTGCTGAACCGAATTTGATGAAATTTTGTGGATAGCCTTGAAATAGCCCCCCATAAATTTAGCCCAAGAGTTTCAAGTATCTAAGTCCAGGGGTTATCGAGATATTAATGAAAAACGAAACTTTTTCCTAGGAGTTCTACTCTCTAACTACGTGGTTTATCCAAACGAAAAGCTTGAAAATCGTTTGGAAGTGGAATTAAAACTTCATCTCAGAGTTTGGTGGGAGATTTTTTGCGCTAATTAGTCACTTTCTGAAAACATGAATTAAATGGGAAATCTATCCCCATGGTTTATTTCTCACAAGCTTTTACTGAACAATGAAAAATATAAAGAAATCAAAATGGTTATTTAATTTCGCAGTTTATGAGGAAGATTCTATCTCATATCATGTTGCTTAGAAACGCAATTAAATTAAATCTGTCTCTTAATTTTAATTATTATTTTTTCGATTTGAATAATAAATAAATGGATATAAAAAAATATTTTAGAAAAGAACGATTTGATTTTTCTTATAGCATTTTTGACTGGATAATATCAATTACGGTCTTCAGGTTTAAACATTATTATTATTATTGATATTTTCGGGGATTATTGATTCAGGGATTATTGATATTTTGAAGTTATTATGCAATTGTTTTATTATGACAAAAAATGTTTAAATTCATATATTGTACGTTGTACGAGTAATCTTCTGCAAATACATGGGTATATCTTCTAATCTACGAGAATATAAGTAGTACAGGTATATTGGCATATGTTTTGATATATATTGGGATATATTGGAATCAATTATGACTTTCTGGTATAAAGAGTACGGGGATTATTGATATTTTCAATTTATTATGTCATCTCTTTTATTTTGGCAAAGATTTTTGAGACTCATATTGTAATACGGGTAATCTTCTACTAACACACTGGCATATTTTCTAATCTGCGACAATATAAGTAGTGCGGGGTTGCATATATTGATTAAATTCCTTTTTTTTTTTGTAAATTTGCTTAAAAAAAGGGGCCAGGATGTTTTATTCTTCAGATCTGCCCGTGAAGATAATTTTGCATAGTGAGAACAGATATTCTTAAACTTCTCATTAGGAGCAATAAATTTAATATTTTAACAGAATTTGCACATGATTGCGAATTATAAGTTTCTTTATATTATGTACTCCGTAAGAAGAACGGGTATGCTGCTAGTGTAATATAAATTCAACACAGTGCCCTTAGAAAATACCTCTTTTTTTCTGAATGAAAATTATATTTTTATCTTTATATGAACCGGTTGACCTATTATTGCTAAGTTATGATGTAGAAAACTAAAAAATGAAGAATCCAGACATCACTGTCAGAAGGATGTCATTTTCTTGTTGTTGACTACCTAGCTGTTGGGGAGTGTTTGATCCTCAGCTTATATAGTTCTGCAAAATGCTACTTTTTTATCAAGTTACACTAATATGGTAGTTTATCTCCAGAAAGTCTTTCATTAAAAGAAATATTGAGGATTTATTTCTGTACATTGATTAGTCTTATACAAGTATCCGATCAGCAGATAGTTGATTCAATTAACTGGATGCTAAAATTTATACGGCTAAGTCCATATCAATTCAGGCAGGCAAAGAAAAAATCTTACCTTCATAGTCTCAGATGTTTTTGAATTTAACATATGTTAAAATTCAGGAAAAAGTAAGAAACTTGTATTTTTTTTATTTTGTTCAAAAAAAAAAATTCCTGGCCCGAGATACAGACCGCCAAAGATGGCACCTCGGGTGCCATTTCTCACTTGCGATTTTCGGCAAAATTTTAAAAAGCTCTATCTCTAGAGCAGTTCCAAGATATTTTGTTATGGTTTTTTTTTATTTGAAAGATAATATTTTTCTGATTAAAATGATATCCTCCGTTTGGAGATAAGGGTCAAAGTTCTCTTGCTGGAGCCTTCTCAATATTTTTTTAGAAAAATCAAAAATATTTTTTTTTTCAAACATGCCAATCCCAAAAATTTTGATTTTTTGGCTGTTGATCAGTACCATAGAATACGACATTCCCAGAAAAAGAGAACTTCCACTTTTGAGTTTAACAGGTTTTATAAACAATGTTCATGTTTTAGCTTCCGTGGCTAATTTCTTTAAATTTATTTTTCTCAAAATCACCTTTCTGAAAAGGAGAACACGCCACTTTGGTTCTAATTTTTTTTTTTTTTTAAGTAATCCATTTTCGGACCAATGTTGCTCAATGTGATGGAATAAAAATGATAAATTAAACAAAGTTGGAACTGGTGAAATGTTTTTATTCTTCTGGATTTTCTTTACATAGAACCTTCCAAATCATTAAAGGTCTTCTGGAACAATGTAGAAGCTTCCAGATAATTCCAGAATGTAACAGAACCTTCTAAAACCATCCAGATAATTCCAGGATGTAACAGAACCTTCTAGAACAATTTGGAAGCTTCCAGATAATTGTGGAATGTAACAGAACCTTCTAGAACAATGTGGAACCATCCAGATAATTCCAGAATGTAACAGAACCTTCTAGAACAATCTGGAACCATCCAGATAATTCTGTGTTTGACCTAGCATATAAAAGGGAGGACACATAAATTCACAGTTTAGTTGTCAACAGACAAACAAAGAGAGCAGTTCATCAAATTTGTGGTCCAACAGCACTTAAGTAAGCTTTTGTGAGGATTCTACAGATTGAGTTGTATGGTGTTTTGTGGAAAGGACAGAGTTTAAAATGTCTTCTGACTGGGGCCACAGAAAAGTGAAGTGTGCTGACTATTTGCATATCCATAAAAGTTATATACAGAGTAGGATTCAAAAGTTCCCGGACTGAGTGTATAACTTTATTATCAATTAAAATTCTGAAACACATCCTCCTTCAAAATAAGATCCTTGCACAACAACACAATTTTGCCATCGCTTGTAATGGTCATCGAAACACTTCTGGAATCCATTTTTAGCCATGTTCTTTAATTCAGCCTGCAATGCACTTTTAAGTTCATCTGCGGATTGAAATCGATTAGCGACTTGCCAGTTCAGGAAATGGCTGAAGTCGTAGGGGGGCAAGATTAGGGGAGTAAGGAGGATGTGGCAAAACAGTTGTTTGAGTTTTCGCAAGAAAGTCAGCAACGAGAGGGATCAGTGTGCAGGAGCGTTGTCATGCAAAAGCACCCATGACTGTTCAGTCCAGTTTTTGGTCTTTTCTTCCAGATTGACTCGTGCAAACGACGCAGGATGTCTACATAGAATTCCTTGCTCACAGTGCGTCTTTCAGGAATAAATTCCAGATGCACAATGCCCTGGATATCGAAGAACACCTCTAGCATGACCTTCCCTTTAGAGCGATCTTGGTGGAATTTCTGGTTGCGTGGAGATTGTGATTTCCACGTTGCCGATGCTCTCTTGGATTGCGGGTCGTATAAAAAACACCATTTCTCATCTCCAGTAACAATTCTGCCAAGTAGGGAAGGATCTTTGTCAACTACCGAAATTAAGTCTCCCATTTCCATTCGAATTGCCTTTTGATCTTCGTTTGGTTAACATGCAGGAAACGATGTGTTAACACACCCTATGCATGTTAAGATCCTTAGTCAGTATCCGTTGACATGTGGCCTCAGATATCCCAACTGATTCTGCTATTTCCACTATTGTTTGCTGCCTGTTCCCATGTACCATTGCAGAAACCTTTTTGATGTTTCCAGCTGTACGGGAAGTCTGCAGGCGGTCAACACGTTCGTCATCTTCTGCACTTTCCCCGCCTTCTCTGAAGCATCGATGTCACTCAAAAGCTTGCGTTCGCGATAATGTATCACTGCCGTACACATGCTTCAACATTTCATAAATCACCGTAGCACTCTTTCCCAAGCGAACACAAAATTTGATATCAATTTTCTGCTCAACAAACGCCATTTTTTTCAATCGCCGGTTACCAAGTGCACCAGTCTACAAATACGACACCATGATTTGGGTCAAAGCACTTTTAGAAAAGTGGGAGAACATAGTAACACAGAAACGTTATCGTAGTCCACTCTACTGCAAATATTTTTAAAGTTATAGACTCAGTCTGGGAACTTTTGAATCCTACCTCGCATAAAACTAGCAAAAAAACAGGTTTTCTTCAGGTTAGGAATAAAGAGTGCTCATTTCAAGACTGTTTCAGAGTCAAGATGTTTTCAGTGATGACGTTCTGTGTTCTAAATGCTTTGACAGAACTTTAAAGAGCAAGAAAGAAGAAATTTCATTTGTCCAATTAAGATCTCAGAAATGACAGGAGAATATTCAGATTCACAGCCTACAAAGTGGGATGTGTATGACTGCGACTGGCAGATTTCAGAGGTTATAGATATGAGTTGAGTTAAATGAAATCGTCATGAACTTTATGCTACCACATGGGCCGGCTGCTGGATATAGATTTCCAGCTGCAAGACAGCAACACCACCACCAGTGCTCACTTCCAATTCGCGATGTTTTAAAGATTGTGGGTGCCCCAGTTCCTATTGGTTCAACAGAAAGGCATCACTCAATATCAAAGGAAGATACTGATGCAGTTGAACAAATTTTTAGTTCATTGAATTGCTAATTTCAGTTTTAAGCAGAGTGCACAGAAGTGGTATGCTGTGGAACCTGTAATATGTTTCGGAACTTGCACATATATTTTGAAGCTTTAATATACTTTGAAAGCTGTGTCTGTTACTTATCTTTATAAAGAATTAAAATGCCATGTCAAATAAGACTAAATTTTGATTTCATGAGACAAATATGTGACGAGTATTTGGTAACGGAAACTGGTTTAACATATGACAAAATTTTCATTGTTTATAAAGCCTGTTAAACTCAAAAGTGGAAGTTCTCCTTTTCAGGGAATGTAGTATTCTATGGATCTGATCAACAGTCAAAAAATCAAAATTTTTGAAAAAATTATTTTTGATTTTTCAAAAAAAAATTCAGAAGGCTACAGCTAGAGAACTTGGACACATATTTCCAAATGGGGGATATCATTTTAAACAGAAAATTTTCTCTCAAATAAAAAAAACCACAACAAAATATCTTGAACCGTTCCTGAGATAAAAGAGTTTTAAAATTTTGCCAAAAATCACAAGTGAGAAATGGTGCCATCTTTGGAAGGACAGGAAATTTTTTCGAACAAAACAAAAAAAAATACAGGTTTCTTACTTTTTCCTGAATTTTAACATATGTTAAATTCAAAAACATCTGAGACTATGAAGGTAATCCCCATGTCTGAATTGATATGGATTATACCATACCTTGTTAACCAAAAAGGGATATATAATCCAAAATTTTAAGCATTTGTTCATAATCATTTGAATAAATAGTACAATAGCTAGCTTTTGAGTGCCTATAAAAAAAACATTCTGAATCTAACTCTCCACAAATGTTATGAAAATAAAATTGTGTTGATTCAAACATCGTATTTGTTGTTAACCCCTAACTGACAGAAAATGCTCAGTCAAACAAATTTTTCAGTCTGAAATATTCAAATTTTTGGAAATTATGTTTCTAATATCTCAGTGAGTAGGGGTTGGTTTTATTTTACTAATGAGCTAAAGGTTCAACTTCTTCTAATTGAACATTTTCACTAGGGATTGTGTACAAATTAAAAATCACTCATTTATTATTTCTAATATCACACCTTATAACAAAACAAAATCTCATGACATAATGCAAATATATTTTCCTGTTGGGTTTCTCATTGGAAATGTGGGTCTGAAAGCAGTCACTAACACAGTCAAAGCTTAAAATTATGAAAAAGTAAAAAGTAAAGCCTTTTTTAATTGTTTGTAGAGACACAGTTCGAATTGCAAAAACGCCTTATAAGGCAGGAACTTATGAAGTAGTTATTTAAATGATGCGCAATATATCGTTAAAAAATTAACTTTTTACACAGCATCGCTACAATAAAAAGTCAAATGGTAAAACTGATAAAAATTTGGCTTACTACAATCTTATTTGGCATTATCATTAAAATTTTCATTGAAAAATAAAGGGGCATGGACAAATCAATTTCAGCTGCAAATACTTACAACTTTTACTACATATTCAAAAATTTATTATGAAATGAAAATATTTCAGTAAAACTATTACCTCACTATTATATCGATTCACAATTTATATTTAAACACTCAAGTAACTCTTCTAGTTAACTGAAGTTTAAATTATGGCGCTGTTCAGTAATGCTGAACTCCGAGGTGATTATGATTTATGACAAATGCAATTGATCTTGTTTCAAATGCAGACAATTTAAAAAAATTATAAAAAATGCTTATTTTTTTTCCCACAGCTTTTGTTAGGAAATCATCTAACAGACCAACATTTTACTTCTTCCGATATACATCTATCTCTTAAGACAATTTTTCATTTTTGTCATTCGCTCTCGTCAACATACAATATGCACTTTAATAGAAGAGCTAAAATTTACGAGCTTCAATATTTGCAATTTTCAGAAACTCTTAAACTTGTAAACAGTACTAAAATTCATAATTTTAATAAAGCACAAAATGTGACTTGATTTGTATCAAAAATAATTTTAACAAAAAGAACGTACTCAAATAAATGATTAAATTTCACTTGATAGATAAATATTGCAAATTTAAGCTCCTGAATATTCTAAAAGTGCCAAAATTCATAGATTTTTATGAGAAAAGTGGATAAATTCATAATTTTATTAAAAGTGCAAAAATTCACAATTTCTACGAAAATGCATGAAGTTTACAATTTGATTTCAATGCCTTTAAATTTGAGTTTTCTTTTTAAAATGCCAAAATTAAAAATGGCATTTAAAAACACTGAACTACGAGATGTTTAAAAGTGCTAAATGAGGAAATTTAAAAATGCTAGAATTAACGGAGAGCATGAAGTCCAATAGAACTGTGTGAGAGGAGAGAGACCTGTGATGCACCCATCACATGTAAAAAATTCACAAATTTCAGGTCAAATATTTTTTCAGAAATTTTAGGATAAGTACTATGATTGTGTAAAAATGAAATCTTATTTATGATATGAGTTAAATTTAATTTTTTAAACATCATTTTTTTTTATTTTCATTAAAATAATCTACCATAAATATTTTACAGAAATATATTTTATATAAAATAAATGCTCAAATAACAAAATAAAAATTGCATACATGAAAATAAAAACTGGTCTACCAGTTACTTAAAAAAAAATTGTTTTGAGCCTTTGAAATCAGTAGATCTGTTTATATTTGTATGGTATGTTATATTCACGAATTTATTTTAATGTTATTTTATATAATTGCATTTATGAGAACATGTTTAAAAATTGATGTAAATTCAGAATTTTATACATTCAATTACAAAGTAAATAATTTTGTTTTAAATATTCTTTTTTAAATCAACAGTTTGAATGTTAAAGTACAGGAAACCATCATATAAAATTTTTTACTTTCCCTGCAATACATGGTTAAGTATAGGAAAGTATTGGAATTGTGCCGAAAATAAGAGTTTTCAATGGATCTACATTTTGGGACCTTTAGAACATGAAAAACTATAAAAGCGACATCCGTGCAGATTTTGTATCCACTCCAACTGAAAAACTAACTGAATTTCATAAAATTTGAGAGGGTAAATCCCTTGCTGGCAACACTCGATTTTGATACGATTTGGGATAAAAGAACCTGCTTTTTTTGCAAAATGACCCACAAAAATTACCTGTATCAACTCAAAAATAAATGTATCAAATTTCATAAAATTTAATAGATATCACTTGTAGATTAGCCTAGTGCTGATCAGATTTTGGTATGTTTGGGGAAAAAAAGAATTTTTTCTTCTTGTAAATAGAAAACAAAAATTGTTAAATAAAAAAAAGACTGCAAATGCTTAAATATATCAAATGCTTATTTTATACGTAATTTTTGACAACAAAAATAAGTCCAACCCCATTACTCTAGGACTAGCAGATATTTTGTTTACTTCGTATTTTCACTACACCACCTTCGAAAATAAGTTATTACAAAAAGAAAACCAAAATTGAATTAAAAGTGCACATTCAATGCAATTAATAATTATGGCTGTTAATTTGTGCAATTAAATTATTTAATAAATTATTAAAGAAATAAATAGAACATAAATACAAGTCTACAGGTAAAGTCTGTGGTCCACACATCAGGTTTCTCTTTCTATAAATGAATCTTGTCTGTCATATGTCAATGAAGTAACACGTTTACTGGTATGTAAATTCACTGCCATATTGCATCCATAAAATTTCAGCTAATCACTTAAAAGTTGAAAAATGGACAGGTTGTTAGTTTTGTATAAAACTTCACAATTTCATACGATTTTGTTTTCATGTGAAATGTTAAAATATTTCATAAATGCCTTAAAAGTTTGTAGTAAGAGAACCCCCATTGCTGAAAAGACTCATTTAAATGAGCTTTTAGAGAAAGATATATAGTGCTAATTTTAGACTGGAAAACTTATTACACAGTCAAAATTTATTCTGTAGTTATCAGTCGGGTATTTTCACTCCTGTTAAATGAGCATTAAAGGCATTTTGAATTTGCTACATTCCTTTACACTAAACCCTTTGTTCGCAGCTAACTTATCAGCTTTAAGCATGTAATCTCATTCAAGTCTTTAATATAGTTTTTTCTTCAATAGGTCTAATAGTTTTTTCAAGTAGGTCTTAATTTTATCTGGGGTTTTTTTTTTCTTCAGAAAAAAGCAAATTTACATGTTTATCATTTCACAAACAAGTTAAAAAAATATTTTCTTTATGCAATACACAGAAAAGTTTCTAGAATCTGACTATATATAACTATTAGTTAAAAGGAGCTAAATATGAAACTATACACAAAAAATTTCATTCCCACTTACATTACAAGCACAATTGGTGTATTGGAACTCAATGTAAACAGTCAATATTTGATCATTTTTTACCTTAATTAAAATCATAGCAATTAACTTAATATTTTTCTGTTTTTAGCTAACCATTTAAGCTGAAATTCAAACCTGACAGAGCAATTTCAATTTTACTAAACATATATATTAAATATTTTCCAATGTGAATGACATGTTAAGATATAGTTACTAAGGCAGGGGGGAATTTAAATTAGAATAAAGTAAAACAAAAGCCATACAAGCAACATTTATCACAAATTTTTCCAAATGGACATTTCCCAGAGTACGTATCATTCTCCCAATGAGCTTAAGTGTTATGATTTACAAAAAATAAAAGTTTTCAAAATTTTTAATAAGCCACTTGAAAAATATGTTAAATGTTCATGCAAATTATTTTTCTATTAAATATGGTAACAATTAACTCAAGCAAAAACCCTGCCTTTTTTAATCTATGATCAGGGGGGGGGGGGGATGACTCTTAAAAATTGAGAAAAGTCTTAACACTTCCTTGTAAGTGAACATGGGGGAGGGGGGAATGAACAGTTGCCAGGGAAATGTCCTTGCTCTCGTAACTAGTTGTTTTTGACCTGCAATAAGAAATGCACATGTTTAACTTAAGTGAAACCACATAAAAGATCAAGTAAATTAAAAATTATTTTATTCACATATTACACTATATACATAAAGCTGATGGAGCTACCTACCACTAAAGTTATAGCCACCATTTCAAGTTAAAATTATTAAAATCTGCCATTAGGCAAAAACAGCAGCAATAACACAAAATAGACTATACTAATCATAAACTAAAGAAAAACATAACTTTATCATTCAAGACTAGACATTGAAAATAATCATAAAGCATAAATATCACAATTTTTAAACTTTAACTTTTGTCAGGTTACTGGGACTATAAAAACACTTATCAGTAGCTCCATCTTACAAATCAAAAAATGAACGCAACTGGCCTCTGCACAATATTTGTAATTTACTCAGTAACAATTATTCAGTTTCATCGCCCTTTTGAACTAATGCCATAGGACATCCATAAAAATCTAGATGCTTTCTCACACCCCTCTCGCCTTTCATAAGTTTCTTGCAATATGGACATGGTATCTTATTGGATTTACTGGAGCTATCTTGAGAAGAGAATTTCCCACTTTCATCTGAAATGTTCATCTCGGGAGATAACGAAGTAATGTTTGATAATGGTGTACTTGGACGAACTGGACTTTCAACTGGTGGCAAAGACAGACCCTCAGACATCTCTGTTTCCTCTATGAAGTCAGGTGTGTGAAACTGTAGACCCAAACAAACTCTCTTGGACACATGCCTATTCATAGTACTTTTATCATAGAAAACTTTGAAGCAAAAAGGACAAATGGCTTGCTTAGGACTTCCTTTCATCATTCCACTGTGAAACCTAGATCCTTTATACCGCATCTGCCTTAGTGCTGCGGACTGCAACTTCTGTAGCCTTGCCCGCTGATTCCACCACAAAGTTTTACGACCTGCGAAAGCAAAAAAACTAATAAAGAAAATGCTACAATATCTTAATAACTTTTCCATCATTCACTAATGACACCACACACTTAAGAACAGTCTTACAGCAATCCTCACATTTTAAAAACCCAGATGGGTTACACGAGGCTACCATTTAAACTGTTGCATTGCAAAATTAAACCGATCGCTATCAGTAAAAACAAGCACTAATACTAACCAGTAAAGAGCTTCATTATATTCATGATATCCAACCTAATGAATAAAAAGTAAAACAATGAGCCCTCATTACAAATAAATTACTGGTATTTACTTAAGTTTTGTGGTGCCATACATGAATTAACAGAAAAGTAATATACACCCATCTTTTGGTTCCTTTAAAATATTGATTATGCAGTCTGCATATAGCAGATCAACCTAATGATTAATTTTTTTTTACCAATATAAGCACCATAGCAAGCACAAGGCACTAACCTCCAATGCATAAATTGCTGGATGCAGAAACTTTTGATGACATTAAATAATTTTTTTTTTCACTCTTTCATATGCAATTGCTAAATTCAGCATTTAACAAAATCCAAAGATGGGTATACCGATATTCTATATTTTACTAAAGTATTATGCTAACCACATCTTCTAGAAAAAGCATTAAGCACCAAGTGTGGTTAGCATAACCAAGTGTGGTTAGCATAAAAGTTTAATGCATCATAAGCAAACAAAATATCAAATTAGCTTACCTGAAAAAATGCTTCTCTGCACTGCTCACTTTTTCACCTGTAAGTAAACTAAAAAAACAACAACTAAAAGCATATACAGTGTTCCCTGACTTTATTGTACTATATTAAAGTAAGGTTAAGTTTAACTGGTTTAAAATAAAATTAAACTATCTAATCACAGGGAATGCAAAAATTTAACAATATTAATACACAGACAGGACTTGTTACATAATAGCTGAATGTGTCATCAAAGATTACTTAAAATACCTTCAATCTTCTTGAGCCATCATATACTTACCGAGGCTCACACTAACTTACCATATCCTGTAAAACAATGCAGTATTAATGAATTAAAAAAAATTTTTAACTTACCATATATTCTATGAATCCAATCTTGTCTTTTTCAAAAGGCAGCAAATCACCTGGTCAGGAAGCTCCAATCTTTTGATGTCACTTGGGTACACATTCTTCAAATCTTGTGACTAAGTTATTCTTAGGCAAATCAGCCACAGCAAATTTGGCTAACACATGTAGCTTTAATTCATTAATTTACATAATACTGTCAGGGACTACAGTTTTTAATACCTGACAGTTACTGAACAAAACACTGCAACAGTTTAAATGGTCCCAATAACATGACAATAGTTAATGTTTAATACTATACCAAATAAATTGGTATTAACCATTTGATGCATAAATATTAATTAAACCAAACATTAGCTAATACTAATTTTAACTTACATACTAAACTAAATCTAAAAACCTCTAAAGTAAACTAACTTAAAGCTAACTTACAAACTAAAGTTAAACTAAGCTTATAACTAATAATGCAATACACCATGCTCCTGTAAATTAAGATTTAGAGGAGCTTGATTACTTGCATCAAAATTCATAACCAACTCTTGCAGAAATCAAGGCAAGAAACTAATTTAAATGAAGTATAAATTAAGACTTTGCTAAACATGCCTTGAGCTTAGACAAGAGCCGATTAGCTATAAGACAATCATAAGGAAAATAAGACAACAAACACTGCATGAATTTAAATCAATGACAAATGCAAAAATTTCTAGTTTAATGCAAAGTGTGTCATCTACATTTCCTCAGACAAAATTCAAGAGAGAATAAAAAAGACAAACCACAGCTTGTAAAAGGAGGAAATGTTACCTTGAGGCTGAGAATCGTGAGGTACCAGGGCACTATTGTCCTGGAAATTACTTGGTCCAGGCATGGATGCCACACCTGACTGGTCCATATACATCATTAAAGACCTATCTGAGCCATGAGATGTGCCAGCTACTGGCGATATAGGAGGGTCATCGAAGGATAAAATCTGTGGTTTTACATCTGAAAAGAAAAGTCCATGTTAAAATTACACATTTTTGGGATAAAATAACTATACATTTAAATATAACTTTTAGATCTTAACATTGTAATAGTTTTGTTAAACTCTATACCCACCTTGTACAGAATTTCACCTAAGGAAGGACTTTTTATAGAGTCGTCTCTCATGTCGGCAGTGAGAATCAATACTCTGCATACAAAGTTTCCATACATCTACCTCGTTGTTTGGATTAACAAGGTAAAACATTTTAATTGTATTACGAATAAAATTAAGCTTAAATTCATTCAACGGTAAATAATTTCTCACTCCTCGACAATTAGAATCCCTCAGTTCTTTAGACGTATACAAGTTCTTGGCTAAATTAACAGCAAACTGCCGACTACTGTGGCTGCGACGGAAGATTGTATTTAATTCTGTTTTACTTAAGAGCATGGATGAATGTGAATCTCCACTCATAGCAGATGGCATGAAGTAAGGTAAGGAAACATGTCCAATGGCAGGCAAATCTGTTAACCAAAAAAGTAAGT
The DNA here is from genome assembly GCA_951213105.1 of Amaurobius ferox. Lineage (NCBI taxonomy): Eukaryota > Metazoa > Arthropoda > Arachnida > Araneae > Amaurobiidae > Amaurobius > Amaurobius ferox. The sequence continues at coordinate 131,702,572 of OX578145.1, forward strand.
GTCAGTGCATTTTAATAAAGCAGATGCATAAAAGTAATTCCACATTTCAATTATGCCTAATATTCCATCTGCTCTATTTAAGCACCGACACTTCCTGCCAGAGAACTATATCTAATGTATAAATTAAGGGTACTTTACCTTGTGGACTGTCTGGGCCTTGTAGATTTGAACCTAATGAATCTGAAGGTATAGATACAGGAACTAAAGCTTGGCTAGCACTGTCTGAACTACTCATAGACCTCCTGGAAATTTCTAAGCCACTTACTGATGGAAGTGTTATGTGCCCTGTACTATTTTGACTATTGGAAGGAACCTGCAGAAAAAAAATAAGATATCATTAACATACATATGCTTTCATGCACGAAAATAAAATTCATTTATTTATGCCACTGAATCAAGCTATTCTAATTTGCTAACTATAATTCTAGGATAAAATTTAAAACAAAAATTGCAATTTAAAACGCTAAAATAGCCATGATTTTATATATCAGCTCTTACCATCTGAAATGTATCTACAAATTTAGACAATTTAGAAAGTATTCGAACATGTCTTATACATATACATTTATAAGTCTGCATATTTAATTAAGCTTTTAGTACACAAGCACATGTTAAATTATGTAACTGGTTAAAATTTAGAAAAATAGATCATTTAGAACACTTTCATTTCACAAACAATTTCAAAGATTAATAATGAAATAACTATAAATCCACTCAAAATGAAGTTAGAATGGAAAAACACTACTTTTACAGAGAAATACAAATATAGGAAGCTACTTACATTTTCTGTAGTTAATGTTTGTTCTAATAACTTTGACGGTTCAACTTCAAATTCGTTTTCATCACCAGATGCTGGCTCTTCAACCTGAGGATCTTGTGAAATGGACAGATGGGATTTTGAGAAAGTATTTACATTGTTCGATGAGTGTATGGGCACCTGAGATTGTGAATTAGATGAGACTGGACCGCCACCCGAACGAATATCACTTGTGGCTTCCATTGATGCATCACCAGAAAGTTCTTCTATATCTGAATTTGGTTCTTTGATTTTAGGGGGTACCCCCTCATCATCACTACGATTAGAGTCACTTAACGACCTTTTCCGAGGTCTTCCCCGTTTTCTTTTACCTTGTAAAGGCGGCGTGTCTGTCCTTTGAGCTGAGGGGGTAACTGGCGTAGGAGTTTGAACTGGAACACTTTGTTGTACGATTTCTTGTTGCACAATGCCGGACGCTTGTCTGTTTTCGCCTGTCACTTCCGCCAAGCCTTTAACTTTGAGCGTTTCGGCGGTTTTTAGAAGAGCTGACAGTTGGTCGTGGGACACATTCACTTCTCCTCTGTACATAAAATCTATTATGGCTTTGAGGTCAGTGTACCTCATGTCTTTCATTATCACAATAGGGTGCTTGCAGGGATTTTCTAAAAATAAACTCTGGAAGAATGGACTGCAAGCGGAGAGCACCATTTTGTGTGCCTTGAGGCTAAGCCCATCACAGGCTAACGTGACGTCGACGAGGGCTTCTGTAGATAACAAGCTTTCGAACACTTGCAACATGTTCGTCGTATGGTTGTTCCATTTTAAACAAAACTGTTGCGACATCGTAGCTCTGATGGGTGGATGACAATGACTAGTGAAAAAAAACCTGCAAGTAAAGAATATATTAGAGAAACTTAATAAAACATACATTATACATTAATCATCAACATTCGTGATCCCATTTTTCAAGTTGTCAACCAAAAACGCATAATTCCAAATCTCAACAAGTTTATAAAATATCGGACGAGATAAAACAAAGATTTTTGCAAGTTGCAGGAATAGTAAATAATTATTCTTGCTTGCGAAAACAAGTGACGATGGGGAACACCGGAAAGAATACCGTAGTATACAATATGTCTGCCACGAAGCAAACATAAAATACGTCGTATCTAGGAACATCAACAAAGCACTGATAATCTATACAAGTCGTTATATAATTTTACACATCCATTAATTACGCAACCTACAACACAAAATTTAAATAAATACTCACAAAAAATAAAATGTCTTCGTGTGATCTGACCGAGCGATTAATGCGTATTTACAACTCGGTTTCTTAAGTTGAAATGACCAAAATTGAGAAATTTTAACAGAGGAGGAATCAAATACGGGGCTTCAAATGTACAGCCAAGGACTCCATCATCCACCAATCAAAGCAAACGAAAGAAAAGATTCTGGTGACGCAAATAAGACAATTTTTGTGATAGGCTATGGCTGGATATGGCGGTGTTTGGAATGAGGTTACCATCTTTGGCTACTTTTCGCTTCCGAAGTTTAAAAGCCAAGAGACGAGCTTGCTATGTCGAATCCCGGAAGTTCAGGCAGTAAAAAATACTAAAATAAGCGAAATAAAACGTAAAAATAGGCATTTGCATAGTCTTTGAAAATATTCAAATTGTATACAGGTATTTAGTTAATTTTACAGAAAATGTTATCAGATCACTTACTTATTTTCATTGTTACACATAATTACATTTTTTTTGTCAAAAGTTAAACTTTGCCTTTTGCCACTTAGAATGTGTTTTAGATTTGAAAATGATCTTGCGATTTATACAAAGGTAATGGGAGTTAGTAGGCGCGCGCAATGGTTGAATATAAATATAATTAAGGTTGAATTTAAATTTAATTAAGATTGAGCTTAAATTTAAGTAAGGTTGGATTTAAAGTTAATAGGACAAAGATTGAATTAAAAAGCCTATGATATTTGTAAGAATCCATTCCAATAAAGGCTGAATTCTGAATTATCAGTATCACCTTCAAGTATTTTTGCAATGTTTTGAATTTTTTTAAATCCTTATTTGAAAGAACTAGCTTGTATTTTATAACTCCAGCGCCGTAACGAAGTAGGGAACTAAGCCCCCCCACCCTCCACCCTAAGAGACATACTCACACCCCCTAATAAAAATATTAAATTTTTAGTAGTGATATGAAACAACATGTCATCCACATTTTGCGTAAAAAATTGCTTTATGAGAATTTTATAAATTACTTCGTTTCAAAGATCTTTTAATTTAGCTAACTTTGTGGTTATACAGATGATCAATTTATTTACATATTTAATTTAAAAACATTTAAATAAAAAAAAAATTAAGATAATAGTATTTACAATACTTTTATACTATTGCGACGTTCACTTATCGAATCAAAATCAACTAATAAATAGTTAAGAGTTAATATTAAGTGTTAAATTGACTTTACTTTCAGAATTTTTTCAATTAATTAGCAGCTTTAATACTAGTTAATGCTTATAATTAAAATCAATTGTAATTATTATATATTAATATTGATGTATAGTAGTTATATGGATTTCCTAATCAACTCTTAGCTTACAAATATAAATATATAATTACATATTTGTTAATAATTTTTATGGTTTGAAATATAAAATAGTAACTATTATGGTTTATGAATATTAATGATTAACAGTGTTTACAGTGACTGAGCCCTTCTTCAAGATTGATGAATCTCCCTTCAGAGGCGAATTAACATACCGGCGAATGCTGGGTACCTTGCTTCAGAGGGTCTACATTTTGAACGAAAAATAAAAGTAAAAAATCTTTAAGAAATTTTTTTTCTTTTTTTTTTTTTCTTAAAATATAAAAAAAATATTTTTGATACTTATCTGTATTTGATGATCTCCAATGCAACAACCTTGTTAAAACCTTAGATTTTACAGACGTTATTGATACTTTTGCTGCAGCAAAAGCCAGAAAACGTCCAATTTAAAGTATCCTAAGAAGTTTTTGTCCTTTCCTTAGTATTGTGCTGTAATATCAATATTTACAGCACGGTTTAACAAATAAAAATGTATAATATTTAAAAACTTGTATCGTTTAATTTTTTCATAAAATATTACTATTCTCATTTTAATTTAATTTCCGCTCAAACTTTTGGATGCTAATATTTCAAGTATGTTTATTGGATGAAAAAAAGCATAGCAAGATTTATATAGAGCAAGATTCAAACTTTCCTTTTGGTTCGTTGTAACAATCTACCTAGTATTCTTCTTTATGAATCCCTGTTTATTTATATTTACCGTGAATCAATTTGTAATTTTTATCCTGTTCAAATTTTAAGTTATGCTTGGCGACTCATTTTCGACTCTGTGCAATTCAAACCTCTTAAAAGTTATTTATGACGTCATTCTCGGGAATATCATGCTTGACGTTGTTCTAAAATTTGTATTATTTTTTTTCTTGTAATATTTTAAAATTCGTAAGCGTTTAAACTTATTTTGTAATTTCAGTGTATATTTCTTGTATTATTTTTAGTAAGTTCATTTACTATTTTATATTTTATGCAAATTTGCCTTAAACTGGTCTCTCTGTATATAAACATTCCATGTTTTTACTATTCATGTAGCCACTGATGAAGGGCGTATATCCGTCCGAAAGTACTCTGGCAGTTTTTAATATATGTTTTGTACGTCTTTTAGGATGTGTTAAATAAAACGCCTATCGTTTTTTTGAAACGCTTTGTCCTTGATTTTATTTAAGATTCAACGTGTTTATTTTTAAGTACTTTTTTTTTCTAAACTGGTTTTTAGGGGGGAGGGGGGCCTCTTCGGAAAAGATCGCCGGGGCCCACACTCTCTCATAATTCACCACTGCCTCCCTTGAATTTCAATGCAGCCCCTTTTGAATTTCGTTTTTGCTACGGCCTTGTACTCATAATATGACCCTTTCGTCTGTTAAACAGATTTAATTTCACTAACTATATTGTTCATACTTCCTTCACTAACGTTTCGTTCGTTCCCTTTTCCGAAAAAAGTAATAATATCGGTCAACTTTGAAAAGGGGTGTTTGAATAAAAGTTTAATCTTTAAGAATGGAATCTTTAGATAGTAACTGTTTTGTAATTCATATTGAGCTGGATTCTTTCTCAACTAAACTGTTAACAATATGAGAGACCAAGCTGCTCATTCGAAAATAAAATCCATTTTGCTAGCGAATGTTTGTGTCGTTACCTTACACCTTTCTGGTAGGTCGGACGGTCTGGGTTTCAACAACAACAGAGTTTAACTGCATTTGTTTTACTTTTAAAATCGCAACTCGAGTTTTCGACGGATCTACACGTTCTGACACCTCTAGAATACGAAAATCCATTTTTAGCACGACGTCTGTGTGTGTGTGTTTGTCTGTGCAATGTATGTATCCACTCTAACTAAAAAGCTAATTAACCGAATTTCATGAAATTCGGTAGGTAAGTCCCTTTTGGGTGACCCTGGTGCTAATTAGATTTTGGTACAATTCGGAAAAAAATATTCTACCTCCTTTTGCGAAATGGCCGCCAAAAATCGTCAAAATCTAAAATAAAAGACTACGTATGCTCAAATATATTAATTAAATGTTTGTTTTATACGTAACTATTGACGATGAAAAGAATAAGACCAACTCCATTACACTAGGACTAACCGTTCTCGAGATATTTTAGTTTTTTTCACATTTTCGCTTGTTACCTTTGAAAATAAGTCCAGTTACCAAATGAAAACGAAAGCCGAATTAAAAGTGCAAATTCAGTGTAATTTAAAATAAGTATGGGTGTTATTTTGTGCAATTAAACTCAATTTAATGAATTATTGAAGAAATAAGGAGAACGTGAATATCATTCTGCAAGGAAAGTCATGTGCTGCCTACATTAGATATTTTAGGATGTCAATGTAAAACATAAATTGAGGCAAATAGTATATGTAATAAAAGGCATTAAAAACATAAAAAGAGATTTTCTTTAAATATAAGGGGTGGTGGGAAAGCCTTTTAAGACATTTTGCCTTAACTTCCAAGTTTTAATAATAAGCAATTTTTCATGGATTCCGAAAGAAAAGCTATACAAATAAATTGTAGTACAATAGGTTTCTCTTGCTTTTAATTTTTTTCATCGAATTGGTACATTGAACACTTACTTAATTTTAAGATAATTATATTTAATTTTAGGCCTAACAGTAAAATATGGGATGTCTGTGTGATTTATGGAAGTTTGAAAAGCTGGCCGGCTTGAACCTACAGATCCCTCCTCCCCACAGACACCACACACCATTGGCGTCCCCCCACTGGGTTCCGGTCTAAATTGGGTGGCACTGTCCTTGGTGGCTCTGAATCATAACTTCTTTTCTTTTCCTGGGTTCTTGTATATTTTTATGAGCTGTCGTTCGCAAATTACTCTTTTGATTTTTTTTTTAATCGAATTAGCATCATTAGCTAAATCAGCTCATGAAATTGATGAATTCAGTAGATTTTTTATAACATGTCCAATTTTAATACCTATTACATGTATAATGAATTTTAAACTTTAAATTCTCTATTAACTATTCACCTATCGATAATTATCTTCGTTCTCCATAAAATATAATGTTATGGCAAACCTTGAATTTTGATAATTACGCGAATTACAGACGAAATCTATCCAGTTCTAGTTATGTATTTTATGCATCGACACAAAATCCCATGGAGATGCGAACATTCGTTCTTGTGTTACCCTGGCTCGTCGAACCCTAGTTTTAATCATGCAAATTACAAAGAATTTGATTTAATTTTAATTTTCTTTATCAAGTTTTACTCATAAAATATCATAACGATAAGCGCATTGATTTATTATGTCCACACTTCAAACATACACGCACAGACGGACGCATTTCTTTAAATACTCGAAATATGTTCAGAAGTTTGTAAACGTCCTTTTCTGTTGAAAATTTGAATTCGAAAATTTTCTGGAAAAAAAACATTTTTCTACACAATAATAGGAGACAGAAATATTTGTCACACCAGCAGCAACAGTTTTAATTTACTTCCTTAGCATCGTAAATTCGCTATTTCCGACTTTGTTATTAAACTACAATGTATTTGCTTAAAGGATCGGTGGGATTGGGAGGAAATGTTTTTACTTTCCCTACATACATAGTACAATGTATAGGGACATGTACAGTATTGTGACAATATCGAAAATTCAAATTCGCTATTTTCGACTTTGTTATTAAACTACAATGTATTTGCTTAAAGGATCAGTTAGGATTGGGAAGAAATGTTTTTACTTTCCCTACATGCATAGTACAATATATAGGGACATGTATAATATTGTGACAATATCGAAAATTTAAATTCGCGTTTTCGACGGATTCGTTTAAACTATCTATGAATCCGAATCGAACGTTTTAAGGTGGTGTATGTCTGTGTGTGTGTGTGTGTATGTATGCCAGTGTATGTGTGTCCGCGAGTCTGTGAACGCGATATCACACGTACGAATGAAGTATTTTGAATATAATTTGGTATGATTATTACAATCGGTGAATACTAGAACTCGATTTTAAAAGCTTTTGAATGTTCAAATGACGTTTCAATCGTTGAATGAATTTTTGAAAAAATCATTATAAAACCCTTATTTACAACCAGAAGCATTAACTTATTTGCTGTAAAGAATTTTAATTCGAATATTGGATGTAATTGTGCAACGACTGGTATTTCTAAATTATACAATTTCCCTGATAATCTGGATATTTTTTATTCATCGGAGATGGATTTTAAAAGCATTTGTTGCAAACATCTTGTATTTTATTGTATTTATTCATGTGAATATGTTTATGAGGATCATTTGTTGTTCAGAGTTTGCTTTTCTTTTTAGTGTATTTTAACTTTTTTATGTATTTTATGGTATTTTAATCTGTATTTTTTTTTATGTATTTTTATTCCTGCACACTGTAACTGGGACTACGTTCTGTAGCTTGCAGTCTTTTCAAATAAATAAAAAATAAAATTTTTCAATAATAAGAAAGGAAAACAATTATATCAGACGTAATTTGTCATTAGAAAACGAATGATACAAACTTTAGAACGCTAGCATGAACGGTTCTTGAAATATTGCACAATTTTCGAATACATTTTTAAAAAAGCATTAAAAAATTTTGAGTACTGTTAAATAAATAATCCTTTCATACCCAAACGTAATTCTTAATGAGAAAACTATTAACACGAACTTTAGAAAGTTAGCATAAACCGTTTATGAAATACTGCACGCTTTTTATACAAATGTATAAAAAAATTTTGTAAAATAATAAAATAGAAATTATTGTCAAATATGTTTACTTTCTATATGTAATCGTTCTATCCACGAGAGAAGATACTTTTTATGATAGTTTTGTATTTTGAAACCCAAGAATTCGCCAATGGTCATTTATTTCATGTAACTGATATTAAATAAATGCCAATTGCATTTTGATGAGGATTTGCCAGTTGCGTAACTTGACTTTTGGAAATTCTGGAGCAAATAATTCCAGGATGCTCTTTACTGTAATATATAGTCTTTGGGTCTGAACCCAAAAATATCTTTAAAGCCAATTGGCATTCTCTTCGCATTCGGTATCCTGGAGCGATCGCTCCGTCCCGCTCCATGACGGTAAGCCACGGGATTTACACGTGAGTGAGAGTCATTTATTTGGATTAGTAAGCTGTCAAAAGCATCCAATTTCAATTTATTCTAAATCATTGTTTTGTGGATTTCGTACACTATTATTGCGTTGTGAAGGAAGCGAAGTCATTTCATTATGTAGTGAAAGTCATGTGCTGCCCACATCAGATTTCTCCCAACGCACCCGAAGATGTAAAGAGGAGAAAGGTATCCCTAATCTCATATTCCTAATTAACTTACTATTCAAAACAAACGAGTCAAGATATATATAAATAAAAATTGAAAGATTTTAATCGAAAATTATGCATAAACTACTGTATGTACAAACAAGAAAGATCAATCATGCTTAAAGCATTGATTATGAAACACTTTCCAACTTCAATGCAATTTTATTTAAAAAAGTCGAAAATGCAATACATTCCTCGGTAATATTTTAAAACTTATCACGATACTACATTGATTTATTATATTTGAAAACTTAAACCTTCATTGAAAAAAATGAACTTCATTCAAAAGACGGCATTGAAATATAAATTGCGTGGTTTAAATATCTCTAAAATGCAATACATTCCACGGTAATATTTTTAAATCTATCATAATACTACGATAATTTATTATATTTGAAAACTTCATCGAAAACAACTGAAATTAATTCAAATGACGTCATAGAAAAAATAACACGCCTGGATCTCTCTATAAAAGCAGGATTTCATTCATAACTTTCTCCATTTCATTCATTACAATACTATAATAATTTATTTTATTTAAAAATTAAGACCATGGAGCTACAATTCATAAACTTTATGCTTAAAACTTCATCGAAAAATATCGTCCTTCTGTTTATAAAATCAATTAATATTTCATTCATATCAGCCATGCAGACTCCATGGACTGAATTATTTTGTGTTAAAGAAATACAGTAATTCTAATACAACTCATTCTACATATTTTGCTGTTTACATTTTACATAGGTGAAAAATAGGCTTAATTGTAGAAATAATCAAATTTGAATGAGAATTTAAACTCAAATATATTGTCATTGTGTTGTTTTAGTATGTAGATGCACAGAATTTAAGCAGAAATAAAGTAGTTTTAGGATGGATACAACACTCAATATGAATTAAAAAGAACTTTAAAAAATCCCGAATTTGAAACAAGATGGATGCCATATCTCATTTTGAAGTGGGTCATGTGATCGTTTCATATCATGGTCACGTGATCGTTTCATATAAGATGTGTAATTATTATTTTAATTTTTATTTAAAAAACTACTGAATATATTTAGCTGAATTTTTTTTTATATATTTTATGGAGCAATTTGACTATTACCTAAAATTTTCGAAGCAATTTGTGAATTTTAAATCCGCTTAAAAAATGTTAGAAAAATTAGGTCCCATAGGGCTCAATGTATTTCATTTTTTCAACCCGGGTTCAATCCAAAACTAATTGTGTGATATTATTCATTTATATTCCCATAGGTCCTACAGACCGTCTGAACAACATACTAAAATTTCATTTTGATTAAGTCATTTTTACGGCAGTTATCGTGCTAACGGACAGACAGACAGACAAACAGACAGACAGACAGACAGACAGACAGACAGACAGACAGAATGAACAAAGTCATAAACACTTTTCAACTTTGTTGTAAAGTGTTAAAAACCCCATCTCTAGCATATCTGTTACAAATGAGTAACTATAGGCCAAGACTAAGGATAAAGATAGAATCTATATATATATATATATATATATATATATATATATATATATATATATATATATATATATATATATATATATATATATATATATATATATATATATATATATATATATTGAAAGATTTTAATCGAAAATTATGCATAAACTACCGTATGTATAAAAAAACCCATCTCTAGCATATCTGTTACAAATGAGTAACTATAGACCAAGACTGAGGATAAAGATAGAAGGTAACTTATCACTACAATGGAAAGGGGGATGAGAAGAATAATAAGATACAAAATTCACAATTAAAAGTATATAAATATAAATAAAAATAAAAAGAAAACACGGCAAAAATGAGAAAAGGCAATAAAAATTAGCTCAAGATAAAAGATTAAGATATAGAGAACAATCAATTGAAACTACACAAAAAATGGCGGTTAGTTCGAAATTGCATTCTCATCAGGACAGCCATACAATTCGAATTAAAACCGATAGAATAGCCAGTTTCTGACAATGGCGATAGTATTTAACTATAGACACCATTGGAACTGTCTACTGGCTAGTGGAAGGAGAAAAATAAATCAATTGAATTACAAATCAGAATATATATATATATATATATATATATATATATATATATATATATATATATATATATATAATTGAAGATGTTTATGATTACTTATAATATATATATATACCCGAGAAATACCAAAGAAATTTGCTTGTAAACTGAAGGTAAAGGTAAAAAAATTTTTTGTAAATCAGAAGCCAAGTGTAGCACGATGAGCTAGGCCTTTTATAGCTCCCAAGAAGTTTGGAAATGGAATAAATGGAATCTAGTGAATATTAAAGGAATAAAATGAATATGAAAAGCATTTCTGAAACCATGTACGTTATCAAGGGCCATACATGTTTCATTAATGCTGATTCTACGTTTCGGTGTACACTACTGTAAAAATGTATTACAGAAATAATGTACATGGCCCGACGTAGAAGAAAAGACAAAGTGGATCAAAATTTCAAAAATCAATCATGAATATAAAATATTCTGTTACACCAGCTTGTGGCTAATTATTGAAATGAGGATACAAAGTATTATAAAGAAATATCAAAAGATATAATGAAAATAAAATGAAAATATATCTACCCCTAGTACTGTGGTACTTCTGGAAAAGCATGTTGTTGTTGTTGAAACCCAGACCGTCCGACCTACCAGAAAGGTGTAAGGTAACTGTTTGGACGGTCGGGAAGTGCCACCCAATTTAGACCGGAACCCAGTGGGGGAGGCATCCACAGGGACCGTACCCTCCTTCCCCTACCACCAACCTCTCGGAAGGACTTTCGGACCCACATGTTTAACGTGATCGTACTCCGCATGAACACGGCGGCAGTTTTGGCAGTGGCTGGAATCGAACCCGGGCCTACCGAGTGCGACTCCAGCGCGCTAACCAATGGGCTACCGCGCCCTCTGGAAAAGCATGTGTATTACCAATCATCTCAGAACAGGTTACAGAGAATTTTTAGTTACTGACTAAGTAGTTTTCGCAAAGCAGGTTAAAGTGAATTATACGAATTGTTTAACTGTTAAAAGAAGACATGGAGATTATGAATTATTTAGAAATGCTAGAGTATGATCTGTCAATATGCTGCTGTAATTGTTGCAAGTTTTTGAATTTAAATTTAAAAAAATCTGATGTGGGCAACACATGACTTTCCTTATATAATGTAATGAATTTACTACTGTTACAGTAAAAATAAAAAAATAGGTTTTTCTTATAGTAGATACTAATATTCTTTCCAAGATATTGAATTTTCGACAATTAGTGGTCATTTTCATTGATTTAGCGTCATTTTTATCCATTTGGCGAGATTTTCGTTAATTTGGCAACATTTCAAAAAGTCGCCAAGTTGGCGACATTCCGCCAATTTTGTCGCCAAAATCTCGCCAAGCGTTATGGACGAAGAAATAAGTTATTCTTACAGCAGATAAATGATTATTGGCGTTCAAATACAAAAGTATTACTCAAAGTATCTTTTTTCATGAATGGAACAAGCTAGATCTACGAGAATGATGTCACCCAATTTATCGCATGGTATTACATATGAAAAGTGAACATGTTTCTCAACAAGATTTTTTTTCAATTTTATATGACTTTTTGATATTTTTTTTTAAAAATGTGCAATATCTCGAGAACGGTTCATGTTAGCGTTCTAAAATTTATGTCAATCGTTTTCTAATGAAAAATTACATAAGAAATGTCTATTTGCGTAACTTTATTAGTGGTTTTGATTTTTTAACGATTTTTTCAAATTTTCATTCGAAAATTTAGGGGGGTTCTGAACATTCGATTGCGTATAAAAACAATAGGCTTCCAGTGTTTACGGATTGTGATTTTTGTACCAAATTTGGTTCGAATCGGTCCATTCGTTCGTCAGTTATCGTCTCCACAGACCCACTGACACACACACACACACACACACACACATACTTTCACACACACACACACACACACACACACACACACACACAGACATCACTTCAAAAATGTTTGATTCGTGATCAGGGATGCTTGAAACGTGCTCTCCCGTCGAAAACTCGAATTCGAATTTTCGACCCCGTCATAATACTTTCCTTATACATTATGTATATAAGGAAAGTAATGTGTTTCAATAAAAGAAAAAATAAGGTTGGGCGGGTAGTTATTTTTGATAACGGTGTTGATGAATTTATGAAGATGTTCTTTGTAGTAACAAAGTGTGCTTAACATTTTGATTCTTAATTATATATATATATATATATAAATATAAATATATATATATATATATATTATTATTACACATTTCAAATATATATATATATATATATATATATATATATATATATTAAAGGTTCTACTACAGATCACTACATTTCCTAATGATTCTTTCCGATGTGTTTACCTTCGTGGAGCAATTGAGCTATTTGGTGTTTATTCAGTGGCGCACTTCAGGGCCATAGTCAGAAACGAAATCCAAGAGGGCCTGGAGTGAAATTCAAAGGGGTCTCAATGGTTCTGAAGAAAGGAACTCCCAAGAAACCTTTTTAGGGGCGGAAAGAATGCCTTGAAATAATAAATTTTAGTCTTAAAATAAAATTTCTTTATTAAAAAAATATTTGTATTAATTTAACTAAATGCGGTACTTTTTATTATCGAGGCAACTCTTATTATGTGTTATTGCATTAAAACGTATGTGCTACAAAGCCTATTAATCACCAGCATCTGTAGACTCTAATAGTTATTAAATCCATATTTCAATTATTAGTTAAATATATAGCTATATTTGTAATACATATTTGATAGCTATATATTTGATAGCTATATCAGTTTGTAATACATATTTGATAGTGAAGATCCATATAGCTACTATACATCAGTATTAATACATAATAATTACAATTGATTTTAATATAAGCATTAACTAGTAACAAAGCTGGTTATTAATCGAAGAAAAATTTTAAAATACAAGTCAATACATAATATTAACTCAATAGCCACTCATCAGTTAATTTTGACCCTGCAAAACAGTCACCTGCGCAACAATACGAAAGTATCTTAAATATTTATTGTCTTCATTGAATTTTCAAAACTTTTAAATATTTTTAAATTAAATATGCAAAGAAATTGGCCTAAACCTGTCGTCTAAGCACTAATCCGTACGAGTGGAACGACAACCTAGTGGTTAACGCGCGGGGGTTGAACTCGGAGAACCCGAGTTCGATTATAGTCCTTAGGAGTGGGATAGCCTAGTGGTTAGCGCGTGGGGATTGCACTCAGACAACCCGAGTTCGATTCCCGTCGTCCAAGCACTACTGCTTAGGGTTGGAACAGCCTAGTGGTTAGCGCGCGAGGATTGCACTCGGACAACCCGAGTTCGATTCTCGGCTCTGCCCAAACTGTTTCCGTGTTCACGCAGAGTACGGGCACATAAAATATGTGGGTCCGTAAGTCCTTCCGAGAGGTTGTTGATAGGGAGAGGAAGTTATGGTCCCTGTGGATGCAGCTTCACTGGGCTCCGGACTAATTTAGGTGGCATTGCTCCTGCCGTTCAAACAGGTACCTTACACTTTCGGGTAGGTCGGACAGTCTGAGTCGAAGAAGAAAAAGCCCTGGTCCTGAGACCTCTAATGCAAGCTCTAATGTACGCGTCTTCGAAATAAGGCCAAAGAGTTAATTAATTTGCTTGTTTCTCTTCTTTTTTGAAGTCTTCGAAAGAGGTAAAAAACATCTTTTTGTATTTTTTCCATGCTTACTCCAAATTTGTTCGCCAAGAAGCTACTGTAAGCTTTATTTTTGAAGTACATGTAATATATAAATTTAGAATCTGCGAGAAAAATTCAATAAAATATATTTTGATTAATATAATTCTAATTAAAAAATCTACATTAAAGTAATTGTATTTTTTTTTTTATAGAAGACTTTATTGTATAAAATTGAGTAACTGTATAAAATTCAATTTCCTTTTTGAATTTCCAATTCATATTAGAATATAAATTTATGGATGTCATTTTATTACTTATTTGTATACGAATTATTTTATTCTTTTACGTTAGGTATTACTGAAAATATAATTATAGTTAGCCTTTCTCCAATTGGAAATAATTTCCTGGTTACGCCATATTTGCGATAAACATGCTGCATGGACCAATTTGAATAAAGTAATTAAAATATCAATGTGTAATTGCTTTAAGAACTTAATAAATAATTATAAGATCAATTACTCCATTCAAATCAAAGTCCCTTCAACAAATTTTTCACCGATAGGATTCTCATGTCAATCATATATAATGATGTTAGCCAATTAAGCTTAAAAGAGTGATAATGTTATATATGTTTTTGTTGTATAGTGAATACCAGGTATTAACACGAGAACCTTAAATTTAAAAAAAAAACAAAAAAAAAAAACATAAACAAACAAAATGCACAATAGAAAATCCTCTGTTTTCATATGTAAAAAGAAATTGTTTATTAATTATGAAGACATTCATTAGAATACTTTTTTATATGTTATGACGATATTCAATAATTATGAGAAATTAGATTTTAAATCTACCTTAAACAAACTTCACCAAAAAATTCTAAACTCATCACAACACCATTGAAGTTACTTCAAAGTATTAAAAACAATAAATTTATTTACTCTTTCATTCTCGCCAGAGTTTTTTAATGCCTCCATCTTTGTGATTCAAATAAAAGGGAAATTATAATTAAAATATCTGGAGAGTCAGGACCGACCTAGAAGGGGGGGGGGGGGGAGGATACCAATAGAGTGGGAGGCCCGGATCCCCAATATTTTTTGAGCGAGGAGAGGAGACATGAAAAATTCACAAAGAAGGGGAAATATGGAGAGGAGCGCGACAAATGTCTGTAGGGGAGGCCGCAATTTGTATGGGTGGCCTTGGGGTTGTGAATATACATTCGAATTTCTTACACATTCATATTCTATATTTATGTTTCACAATTAATAACAAAGGGAAAAAAACGGGAAAATATTTGTTTGCAGGTTTGTTTTTTCCTTTTTAAATCTTAATTCTTAACAAGTATAAGTTGGTAACAGGTCAGTAAAACCGATACATTGGATGTAGCTGATTTGTGTTGAAATATATTAATCCAGTTCTAATACCTTTTCATTTGTATAATAATACGGGTCGGCCCTGGCCCAAGAAAATATCTGTAGGCCTAGAGCTGCATTTACTTATGGGAAACGGGACAGGTCCTAAAAGAAGGTTTCATATAAATGAGAATGCCATTGTTATAAATTTCAACAAAATATTAAATTGTTTCTGCATTTATAAATTACTGTGGTTATCTACTTTCAGTACGTTGCTCTAAAATTTTAATACCCATAAATTAATGTTGATATGATTTCTAATTCTACTATAGTGCTGTTGGTTCAAAAAGTTTATTTACTATTGATGGTGCAGTATGGAGGCATCTACGCTCCCCATGTCTTATTTATGTTGCGGCCTAGCACCTTTAGCTGGAAATTCTCCCAAATCTTGTGTGTCTGCCAGTGGCGAGCACAATTTGCGCATTTGTACGCCATTGCACTGGTTGTGTGCCACCAAAGCCGGGTTTATCGAGCGGGAAGAAGGGCACTTTCTAGTCACGTGACTAGTTCCGACGTCAATGCACGAGCCAAAAAGAGGGAAGTACAGGTACTGTCGCCTAGCAACGGGCTCTCCGGCCTACTGAATATGGCGACAGTACGCTCCAAAAGTAAATTTGCTTTGAATTGCGATTAAATTGTCAAATGGCTGATAATGTGTCGATTCGGTTGCTTTCAGCAGATGCAGTTCGTTTGGGCGGGATTAATGCATGAGACGAACATAGGCGAATCGTAATGTTTTTGGTGTTTGGAAAATGATTTTTTTAAATATTTTTTTAATTATTTTTATAATAATTTTTTTTTATTATTAAATGAGCTTTTTTTTTATTTCTCTTCAAAAAAGAATTATTATTTATAAAATTATCTAAATGGTTATCTAATACTAAGATAAACACCTAAATAATGTTAGAAATTATAAGCATAATATTAATTGACTAATGTTTATATAAATATGAATTGTCTAACATAAGAACGTATTTTAAAAAAGGTTAATTTACAGCATAATATTTTTTTTTATGATTTAAAGATAGATCGATTTGTCGGCGCCGCGCATCTCTTTGGTTAAATGCTCCCGAAAATATTAAAAAGAAAGGTGGGACGAAGGCACATATAAATTGATGATGGGCGGGTGGGTTGTTGACATTTGAAATTTTTTTTTCAGCATTTATTTTACCAGGTACAGATAGTGGCGTTGCAAGGAGGGAGAGGTTAGGGGTCAAAATTCTCCCGTCCCCAGAGACTCTTTCTGCTCTTGTATTAACCTTTTGCTTACGGGTGGGACAACGTCCACCCCAAACGAAGAACCTCTCAAACAGACAGGTATTTGACATACCCTATCCCAAACAGTTCGATCCCTTTTTGCAGTTTGGGATGGACGCTGTCCAAACTGTAAGCAAATGGTTAAATTTGAATGTAGTAGACACTAATGTATGACGTTCATCTTTTAAAATAAATTACAATAAAACATCCTCAACGGTCACGTCGAACGGACAACCTCCATTTAACCTACAGTTTTCCTTACAGTTTTCTAATTTTCAGTCCCAAAGTAAATCCGGTTTTATGTATTTACTAGCCTGTTCGCTACCCTTGAAAATTCTGACCGTGGCAAACTCGCTGGCGCGACCTACCAGAAAGGTGTAAGGTAACAATTTGGACGACCAGGAAGTGCCACCCAATTTAGACCGGAACCCAGTGAGGGAGGCATCCACAGGGACCGCACCCTCCTTCCCCTACCACCAACTTCTCGGAAGGACTTACGGACCCACATGTTTAACGTGACTGTATTCCGCTTGAACACGGCGGCAGTTTTGGCAGTGGCGGGAATCGAACCCGGGCCTACCGAGTGCAATTCCCGCGCGCTAACCACTGGGCTACCACGCCCTCAACCCCGTGGGGTTAACAAAGTTTGGTTTAGTTTAATGAATGTTAATGGTTTAGTTTAATGAACGTTAAAACTAATGATAAAATTTTAAGGCACCCCCACAATCTCCATAACATTATTTTTATTTATTTTTTTATTTCTTCAACCCCGTGGAGGTTAACAAAGTTTGGCTTGAAAATTTGGGGATCTTCCGAACATTCGATTGCATTTAAAATCAATAAGTTTCCAGTATTCACTGATTTTTATTTTGTACCAAATTTCGTTCAAAATGTTCCATTCGTTCGTGAGATATTGTCTGCACACACACACACACACACACACACACACACACACACATAGAGAGAGAGAGAGAGAGAGGTCGAAAACCCAGGCCGTCCGACTCGTCCGTAGACTAAGAGCAGCAGTTTGGGCTGCCGGGGGAGAGAGAGGTCGTCACAATACTTTCCCTATACAATATGCTATGTATATATGGAAAGTGAAAAACTCAGAACCACTTTTATCGATTTGGCTTTATAATCGAGCACTGCTACTTTAAGTAGAATCTTAATTTTCATTTCGATCCGCCTCAACTTTCGAGTCAACGAAAAAAATCTAATATTTTGAAAATTCGAATAAGGGATACGATGCAAAAGAATAGTTAAAAAAATTGAAACCACTTTTCAAAATAATCGAGCACTTTCACTCGAGCCAGAATCTAGGATTTGGCCTCATTCAATTCGTATCAGCTTTCAGCTCAACGAAAAAAAAAATCGAAAATTCGAATTAGGCGTAACGATACAAAGGGATTTTAACGTACACCACTTTGCCTCTCTAGAACCATAAATACAAAATTTGACATTCTACCGTATCCAACAATGTAAATTGGTTATCAACAACTTTGATTAAGTGTAGGTGTTGCAAGCCATTGAGAACGCACGAAGTGGCTAGCTTAAAACATTGACTTCAAAATTATGCATTTAAAATATGCATTCCAATTGCAATTATATTACTAATGAAATAAAAAAAATCTGATGTGGGCAGCACATGACTTTCCTTATATAATGCAATTTACTACTTTTACAGTAAAAAAAATAGATTATTTTTATAGTAGATATTTATATTCTTTCCAAGATATTGAATTTTCGTTAATGAGTCGTCATTTTCCATGTCGTCATCATCAATGAGTCGTCATTGATTTAGCGTCATTTTTATCCATTTGGTGAGTTTTTCGTTAACTTAGCAACATTTCAAAAAGTCGCCAAGTTGACGCCATTCCATCAAATTCGTCGTCAAAATCTCGCCAAGCGTTATGGACGAAGAAATAAGTTATTCTTACATCAGATAAATGACTATTGGCGTTCAAATACAAAAGTATTACTCTATCTTTTCCATGAATGGAACGAGCTATATCCACGAGAATGATGTCACCCAATTTATTGCATGGTATTACATATGAAAAGTGAACATGTTTCTCAATAGGAAATATATTTTTTTTTATTTTATATGACTTTTTGATAATTTTTTTGAAAAATGTGCAATATTTCGAGAACGGTTCATGTTAGCGTTTTAAAATTTATGTCAATCGTTTTCCAATGAAAAATTACATTACATAAGAAATGTCTATTTGCGTAACTTTATTAGCGGTTTTGATTTTTTGACGATTTTTTCAAAATTTCACTCGAACATTTAGGGGGTTCTGAACATTCGATTGCGTATAAAAACAATAGGCTTCCAGTGTTTACGGATTATGATTTTTGTACCAAATTTTGTTCGAATCGGTCTATTCGTTCGTCAGTTATCGTCTCCACTGACTCACTGACACACACACACACACACACACACACAGACATCACTTCAAAAATGCTCGATTCGTGATCAGGGATGCTTGAAACGTGCTCTCCCGTCGAAAACTCGAATTCGAATTTTCGACCCCGTCACAATACTTTCCTTATACATTATGTATATAAGGAAAGTAAAAAATTAACTGGAGTTCAATTCGACTCTCTCATACTAGAATTATTATTATTATTTTTTTTTTCTGTCTTTTTCTTTTTTTTTCCCCTCAAATTTTACAAGAGAAAATTTGAAAAATCGGTGTCGTGAGTTCAAATGATTACAACTATAGAGGGCTTAAAAAATCTTTCCATTGATAACATACTTGACAATGTATCCCCCTCCTCCGAGGGGTAACTTGCCCCCCAGTGGGGGAAAATAGTGTCTCGAACTAAAATATTTGTATCCCGACTATTTTTCACAACAAGTATTGAAAGTATTAAGTCTAGTGATTAAGCAATAAATAAACCCTTTTATGCGCGATTATGTCAAATTTTGTCCCATGCAGACATGTTAAAAATGAATAAAATTTCGAATCAATTTCGAAGTTTTCGCTCGAACTAAAAAAAAAAAAATTCTATCAAGTTCTAGATTTTTTTATAACAAAGCCAGATATATGTAAAGTTTCATGAAAATCAATTAATATATGTGGCTGCTATCCTGTGCACAAGAAATCGACCACAGACATCAGACAAACAGACTAATATCAATTACCCCCCAAAATAATCAAAACGTGTTCAGCAGGTCTTAAAACATATATTGGCATCAAAACCTCAAATTTGAAAATTTTCGTGAAAATGATACTTTCTCTTTACTATATTACATAGTATGAGAAAGTATAAATTAAATACGCATTTAGCGAAAATTTTGAAAATGGTTACGGAGAAGAATGTTTGAATTACTTTAAAATAAGCGCTGTATACTAATATATAAAGACTCAAAATTTGGAGTCTTTATATATTAGTATACCTTTATATAGTATCTTGAGTCATGCTTTCTCACGCATAGAAACACACAATTAACTTTTTGTAACATGTATGAATTAGAAATTAATCTTGAGAACTTTTTAACTAGAAATTTAAAATTAAAAAAAATATATTTTTTTAAATTTTAAATTTAAGAATTTAAAAGTCAACGATGAAACTGGAATCATGGGAAATAACATTCAGAAAATTGCATGATTTTTCAATTGCAAAAACTCCTAAAATATATTTCTGGCGACGCCACTGGGTACAGAATACAGTAAAGATGCTCACGGACAAAATAATTTTATTTCTCAGCACAAAATTTAAAGTTTGGTTTCTTCGGTTGTTTCGTGTGCACAACAAGAGGCCAGAATCTACAGTTTAAAGTACATTCTACGCCAGGCATGTCACAGATATGGCCCGCGGGCCATGAGCGACCCCCGGAGCATTTAGATGATGTCCGCGACCTCAATTAGTAATACTCGAATTTCATGAAAAGTTTTCCTATACATTGTGCACATAGATACATACAGATACCTACTGATCTTATTGATAGGCGTTTTGCAGATTTTCTCGAGCTCTACATGTACGATTTTCCTCTATTTAACAACCCATTTACGTTCAAGGTTGAAAAAGCACAACTAACATGCAAATGGAATTAATCAATTTGCAATGTGATACTGTTTTCAAAGAAAAATTCAATGAAGTTGATGTTTTAAATTTTTATGCAAAATATTTTAAAAGTCATAGCAACTATCCCAACGTGAAGAACCGTAAATCTCGATATCATTCAAGACTTACAGATGAGCGTCTTCAATTCGCAAAATCAGTACAACCGCTTTGGCGCTAAACATCGATGACATAATGAAGCTTAAAATATGTCAAGTATCTGGTTCCTGGAAGCGCTGTTTCTAACCGTTATGATTTAATACCATTTTAAATTTGATGTATACTTTAAATTTAAATAAAATATTGTTATATAAAATTGGTGTTTAATTGAATCCCGAACTGCAGATATATTTTGAAAGAAATATTGTCACTATACAGTTTTGGGGGGTTTGACACCCTTGTTCTACGCTATTACGAACATCTATTCATACTTAGGATAGGATACCCCCCCCCCCCCCTCGCACTCGGGTGCTCATTGACTTAAAGGGGCGTGCCTTAACCTTAACAATGTTTTAGAAGAAGAATCTAGTCGTGATGGTGTATTCTAATATGTGTTATCTCATCTCAGCCGCATCCCTTAGTAAGGTTGCAAATGAAAAAATCAATGCAGTGTCAAAGTTTTTAAGTTGCTAAGTAATCGAAAATAATTAAGCACTTTGTCAAGGTGTGAGGTAAGATAGCCCAATTTTAAATTCAAGATTATACGTCAACATCAGGGCCCGATTACGGCAGTCTGAGGTCGTAGGCACAGCATTCTTTCACGCACCCCATGCCCACTTTTTACAAGGGAAAAAATATTTAATTTTTCTCCATATTGGTAGTTTTACACAGACAAAAAATAACAAGAAAGATCAATCATGCATAAAACATTGATTATGAAACATTTTCCAACTTCAATGCAATTTTATTTAAACATCTCTAAAATGCGATACATTCTTCGGTAATATTTTAAAAATTATCACAATACTACATTAATTTATTATATTTGAAAACTTAAAACTTCATCGAAAAGAATGAACTTCAAATTGCGGCATTGAAATATAAATTGCCTGGTTTCAACATCTTTAAAATGCGATAGATTCCTCGGTAATATTTTTATAATTATCATAATACTACAATAATTTATTATATTTGGAAACTTCATCGAAAACAACTGAAATTTATTCAAATGTCGTCATCGAAATATAACACGCCTGGCCCTCTCTATAAAAGCAGCATTTCATTCATGAAATTTTTTCCATTTATTTCATACATCACAATACTATAATAATTTATTTTATTTAAAAACTTAAGACCATGGAGGTACAAGTAATTAAACTTTATGCTTAAAATTTCATCGAATAAATAAATCTTCTTTCTCTGTGTAAAATCAATGAATATTTTATTCATATCAGCTATATTGCAGACTCCAGGAGCTAAATAATTTTGCATTAAAGAAATGCCGCAATTCTTATACAACTCATTCTACATCTTTTGGTATTTACATTCACCATAAGTGAAAATTAGGCTTCGTTGTAGAAATAATCAAAGTTGAATGATCATTTAAACTCAAATATATTGTAATTGCGTTATTTCAATATGTGGATGCACAGAATTTAAGCAAAAATAAAGCGGTTTTAGGACGGATACAACACTAAACATGAATTAAAAGGAACTTTAAAAATCATGATTTTGACACAAGATGGATGCCATATTTTATTTTGAAGTGGGTCACGTGATCTCTTCATGTAATGGTCACGTGATCGTTTCAGTTAAAGGTCTAATTATTATTTTGAATTTTATTTAAAAAACTACTAAATATATTTTGCTGAAAATTTTTTATATATTTTATGGGATAATCTGAATATTTCGTAAAACTTTCGAAGTAATTTGTGAATTTTAAATCCGCTTAAAAATGTTTAAAAAATTAGATCCCATAGTGTTCAATATATTTCATTTTTTCAACACGGGTTCAATTCAAAACTATTTGGGTGATGTTATTCATTTATATTCCCATAGACCCCACAGACCGTATGATACTAAAATTTCATTTTGATAAAGTCATTTTTACGGAAGTTATCGTGCTAACGAACAGACAGACAGACAGAATGAACAAAGTCATAAACACTTTTTAACTTTGTTGTAAAGTGTTAAAAAGTTATTTAGAGTGTTTAACATGAAAGTACAATGCAGGCTTAAGGAAAGCAACAGATAATTAATTCCAACTTCAAAAATATCTATCTTATGCTATTAAGTTTTAAGGATTTTTCAGAAATTAAAATTTATAATTCAATATTTTTCCCTCCCTTCCTGGAAGAATAGCATGCATAAGAGCTGTATTAAAAAGCTAAATATTAGGCACAAAATGCAATGAACAATGATTAATTCGGCAAATTAATTCAGAAAGGCATTTTCCTGCTTTTTAACACTTTTCAACATAGTTGAAAAGTGTTCATGACTTTGTTCATTCTGTCTGTCTGTCTGTCTGTCCGTTAGCGCGATACCTGCCGTAAAAATGACTTTATCAAAATGAAATTTTAGTATGTTGTTCAGACGGTCCGTGGGACCTATGGGAATATAAATGAAGAATATCACCCAATTAGTTTTGGATTGAAAAAATAAAATACATTTAAGCCTATGGGACCTAATTTTTCAAACATTTTAAAATTCACAAATAGCATTTAAAATTCACAAATAGCATCGAAAGTTTTAGGAAATATTCAAATTATCCCATAAAATATATAAAAAAAAAATTTCAGCAAAATATATTCAGTAGTGTTTAAAATAAAAATTAAAATAATAATTACATCCTTTATATGAATAGATCACGTGACCATTATATGAAGCGATCACGTGACCCACTTCAAAATAAAATATGGCATCCATCTTGTGTCAAAATCGTGATTTTTAAAGTTATTTTTAATTCATATTGAGTGTTGTATCCGTCCGAAAACCGCTTTATTTTTGCTTAAATGCTGTGCATCTACATACTGAAACAACGCAATGACAATATATTTGAGTTTAAATGCTCATCTAAATTTGATTATTTCTACAACTAAGCCTATTTTTCAACTATGTAAAATGTAAACAGCAAAATATATAGAATGAGTTGTATTAGAATTCCTGTATTTTTTTAACACAAAATAATTTAGTCCATGGAGTCTGCATGGCTGATATGAATGAAATATTAATTGATTTCATAAAGAGAAGGAAGATTTTTTTCTATGAAGTTTCAAGCATAGAGTTTAATTTTTTTGTAGCTCCATGGTCTTAAACAAAATGTTTAAATAAAATAAATTATTATAGTATTGTGATGAATGAAATGCATGGGAGAAAGTTATGAATGAAATCCTGTTTTTATAGAGAGATCCAGGCGTGTTATTCTTTCTATAACGTCATTTGAATTAATTTCAGTTGTTTTCGATGAAGTTTTCAAATATAATAAATTATCGTAGTATTATGATAATTCTAAAACTATTACCGAGGAATGTATAACATTTTAGAGATGTTTAAACCAGGCAATTTATATTTCAATGCCGTCATTTGAATGAAGTTCATTTTTTTCGATGAAGGTTTAAGTTTTCAAATATAATAAATTAATGCAGTATTGTGATAAGTTTCAAAATATTACCGAGGAATGTATTGCATTTTAGACTTGTTTAAATAAAATTGCATTGAAGTTGGAAAGTGTTTCATAATCAATGCTTTAAGCATGATTGATCTTTCTTGTTTATTCATATTTAGTGTTATATCCGTCCTATAACTTCTATATTTTTGCCTAAATTCTGTGCATCTACATACTGAAACAACGCAATTACAATATACTAGCAGCATACCCGTTCTTCGTACGGAGTATATAATATAAAGAAACTTATAATTCGCAATCATGTGCAAATTCTGTTAAAATATTAATTTTATTGCTCCTAAAGAGAAGTTTAAGAATACATGTTCTCACTATGAAAATCTATCTTCACGGGCAGATCTGAAGAATAAAACATTCTGGCCCCTTTTGTAAGCAAATTTACGAAAAAAAAAAAAAAGAAAAAAAAAAGGAATTGAATTAATATATGCAACCCTGCACTACTTATATTGTCGCAGATTAGAAAATATGCCAGTGTGTTAGTAGAAGATTACCCGTATTACAATGTAAGTCTCAAAATTATTTGCCAAAATAAAAGAGATGACGTAATAAATTGAAAATATCAATAATCCCCGTACTCTTTAAACCAGAAGGTCGTAATTGATTCCAATATATGCCAAATCAAAACATATGCCAATATACCTGTACTACTTATATTCTCGTAGATTGAAAGATATACCCGTGTATTTGTAGAAAATTACTCGTACAACGTGCAATATATGAATTTAAACAATTTTTGTCAAGATAAAACAATTGCATAATAACTTGAAAATATCAATAATCACTGAATCAATAATCCCCGAAAATATCAATAATAATAATGTTTAAACCTGAAGACCGTAATTGATATTATCCAGTCAAAAATGCTATAAGAAAGAACAAGAAAGATCAATAATGCTTAAAGCATTGATTATGAAACACTTTCCAACTTAAATGCAATTTTATTTAAAAAAGTCGAAAATGTAATACATTCCTCGGTAATATTTTAAAACTTATCACAATACTACATTAATTTATTATATTTGAAACCTTAAACCTTCATTGAAAAAAATGAACTTCATTCAAATGACGGCATTGAAATATAAATTGCTTGGTTTAAATATCTCTAAAATGTGATACATTCCACGGTAATATTTTCAAAACTATCATAATACTACGATAATTTATTATATTTGAAAACTTCATCGAAAACAACTGAAATTAATTCAAATGACGTCTTAGAAAAAATAACACGCCTGATGGATCTCTCTGTAAAAACAGGATTTCATTTACAACTTTCTCTCATTCATTTCATTTATCACAATACTATAATAATTTCTTTTATTTAAAAATTAAGACCCATGGAGCTACAAGTAATAAAACTCTATGCTTAAAACTTCATCGAAAAAAATCGTCCTTCTCTTCATAAAATCAATTAATATTTCATTCATATCAGCCATGCAGACTCCATGGACTAAATTATTTTGTTTTAAAGAAATACAGCAATTCTAATACAACTCATTCTACATATTTTGCTGTTTACATTTTACATAAGTGAAAAATAGGCTTCGTTTTAGAAATAATCAAATTTGGATCATCATTTAAACTGAAATATATTGTATTTGCGTTGTTTAAATATGTAGATGCACAGAATTTAAGCAAAAATAAAGTAGTTTTAGTACCGATACAACACTCAATATGAATTAAAAAGAACTTAAAAAAATCACGATTTTGAAACAAGATGGATGCCATATATCATTTTGAAGTGGGTCATGTGATCGTTTCATATCATGGTCACGTGATCGTTTCATATAAGAGGTGTAATTATTATTTTAATTTTTATTTAAAAAACTACTGAATATATTTCGCTGAATTTTTTTTTATATATTTTATGGAACAATTTGAATATTACCTAACATTTTAGAAGCAATTTGCGAATTTTAAATCCGCTTAAAAAATGTTTGAAAAATTAAGTCCCATAGGGCTCAATGTATTTCATTTTTTCAACCCGGGTTCAATCCAAAACTAATTGGGTGATCTTATTCACTTATATTCCCATAGGTCCTACAGACCGTCTGAACAACATACTAAAATTTCATTTTGATTAAGTCATTTTTACGGCAGTTATCGTGCTAACGGACAGACA
Organism: Amaurobius ferox; assembly: GCA_951213105.1. Lineage (NCBI taxonomy): Eukaryota > Metazoa > Arthropoda > Arachnida > Araneae > Amaurobiidae > Amaurobius > Amaurobius ferox. Next base: position 131,729,434 of record OX578145.1, read on the forward strand.
GACAGACAAAATGAACAAAGTCATAAACACTTTTCAACTTTATTGTAAAGTGTTAAAAATCAAATCGTTCTTTTCTAAAATATATTTGTATATCCATCTATTTATTATTCAAATCGAAAAAATAATTATTAAAATTAACAGACAGATTTAATTTAATTGCGTTTCTGAGTAATATGATATAAGATAGAATCTTCCTCATAAACTGCGAAATTAAATAACCATTTTGATTTTTAACACTTTACAACATAGTTGAAAAGTGTCTATGACTTTGTTCATTCTGTCTGTCTGTCTGTCCGTTAGCACGATAACTGCCGTAAAAATGAATTTATCAAAATGAAATTTTAGTATGCTTTTTAGACGGTCTGTGGGACCTATGGGAATATAAATAAATCATATCACCCAATTAGTTTTTTATTGAACCCGGGTTGAAAAAATGAAATACATTGAACCCTATGGGACCTAATTTTTCAAACATTTTTTAAGTACATTTAAAATTCACAAATAGCTTCGAAATTTTTAGGAAATATTCACATTATCCCATAAAATATATAAAAAAAATTTCAGTAAAATATATTAGGTAGTTTTTTAATTAAAAATTATTTAATATAGGGAGAAAAACGAATTCAATTTAATTCTGACTTTTGCGATATCATCCAGAAAGAAAAAATAGATATATTATATAATTAATATCTTTCCAAGAGTTTAATTAATTTGTATATGAGAGAGGCTTCACGTTTGAAAATAAATTAGATAACAATTTTTCAAATTTTCTTTTAATTTTACATAACTTTTCATGATATACTTATTTGATGACATTTTAAATGCACTTTCCTACGTCCTAGAGAGTTAAAATTTTGTACACAGCTTAAATTTGTTGAACATTTTATTCTACAAAAATTTGGTGGATCTTTAAATATAGATCCTACATTTTTTTCGAAATGGCCTGCAAATAATCCCTGTTCACTTTTATAAATCATTGTTGTAATATTGTTAAAACTTCTGATGTGGACAGCACATGTCTTTCTCTGCAGACTCATATTCACGTTCTCTTTATTTCTTCAATAATAGTTTGAGTTTATCTGCACAAAATAACATCGATAAATATTTTAAATGACATTGAATTTGCACATTAAACTTAAATTTGGTTCTCATTTGATAGATGGACTTATTGTCAAAGGTGGCGTAGCGAAAACGCGAAAAAACTAGAATATCTCAAGAACGGCTAGTCCTAGAGTAATGGGGTTAGTCTTATTCTTTTTGTTGTCAAAAATCACGTATAAAATAGGAATTTAATTGATATAATTGAGCACACGTAGTCTTTTATTTTTATATTTAACGATTTTTGCTGGCCATTTCGCAAAAACAGCCCGTTCCTTTTTCCCGAATCGTACTAGAATAACCTACAAGTGATTTATATAACAAATTTTGTTAAATTTGGTATATAAATCACTTGTAGGTTATTGAAATATTATACACCGAATTGTGTTAAATTTGGTACATTAGTTTTTAGCTAGAGTGGATAAAGGCAATTTCTGCCGGCCATTTCGCAAAGAAGACAGATTCTTTTATTACGAATCGTTGTTGTTGTTGTTGTTGTTGCTTATCCTCTTTAACAGATCTGACATAAGTCAGATCAACTCCAGAAGGTTGTTGTCCGCCAGAAAATCAATAACTAAAAGGGGGGCAGATGTCAAGTCCTCCTTGGAAAGTCCGACGCAACTCAATATGTGCTCCGGAGAGGCCGGATGGTCACAGCATTTATTACAACCACTTTTAAGTCTAGCAAGTGCAGTCTGGGAGCCACGATCACATTTAATTTCCAGAAGAGCGCCAGGGGAAGTTCCGGTGTACCATTGGTGCGCAGGTGGAGTACGCCAAATTAAATTTAATTTAGATCTTGCATTTGAGTACAGTTCTTGATAAGTAAGCGAAGAACCAGTGGCCGTTTCGTCCTCACTGCCCTCTTTGGCCAATCTATCCGCAACCTCATTACCACTAATGTTTACATGTGATGGAATCCATTGGAGATGGACTTCGTGGTTCTGAGAAATCTTCTTTAGCTTGAGCAGAAAAGATATACTGGTTTCATCGCCTGCAGAGGACCAGCCACTAAGATGTTGAAGTGCACTGCGGCTGTCCGACAATATCCAAAGTTCACCAAAATTATAGTCAAGAGATATGATGGCGTCAAGCCCTACATTGATTGCAATTAACTCGCTCCTGAAGACAGAACAAGTGTCCGGGTTACGTTGGTTTAGTGAAGTCTCATGATGAGGGGTTCTAATATAGATACCGCTGCCAGTACGGTTTTCTGTACGACTACCATCAGTATAGACCTGCACTGCATCTTTAGGAATGCAACTAATAACTTCTATTCGTAACAAACTCCATATGAGTTTGTTACGAATCGTACTATAATCAAATGAACACCAGGGTTTCCCACAAAAAACTTACCTACCAAATTTTATTAAATTTTTGTCCATTAGTTTTTCAGTTAGAGTGGATGCAATATCCTCACAGACACACAGAAACACGCACAGATACACTCTTACACACACGGAGTCTTCCTAAAAATAGTTTTTTCGTGTTCTGGAAGTCCCAAAACGTGTAGATCCTTCGAAAATTCGAGTTCCGATTTTTGGCACGATTCCAATACTACACACACACGCACACATATATTACCTGTGTATCTGTGTATTATCTGTGTATCTAAATTCCACGCCTACGCAATTACAATAGTTGTGATTTTATATGATCCCTAAACTTTTATTATTTCTTCAACGAAGCCTAATTTTAACTTATGCAGAATGCAAATATCTCAAGCGATTCTAAGGTGAGATACATAAGAATTGCTGAGTTTTTTTCGCACAAAATTATTTAGCTCTGGAATCTGGAATACAAGTTATATGAATGAAATATTCATTGATTTTGCATAGAGAATCAGATGATTTATATTTCGATACAGTTTTAAATATTTAAGTACAATAAATTACTGTTGTACTGTGATAATGTAAAAGATATCAACACTGAATGTATCACATTTTAGAGATTTTTAAATGAAATTGCATTTCAGTTGGAAAGTGTTTCATAATCAATGCTTATGCATGATTGATCTTTCTTGTTTAATACTTTTCATTGTTCAGTAAAAGCTTGTTTAAAATAAACCATGGAGATAGATTTCCCATTTAAATCATGTTTCAAACAATTCATGTTTTCAGAAAGTGACTAATCAGGGCAAAAAGTCTGGTATCAAACTCAGAGATTAAATTTTAATTCACTTTCAAACGATTTTCAAGCTTTTTGTTTGGATAAACCACGGAGTTAGAGAGAAGAACTCCTAGGAAAAAGTTTCGTTTTTCATTAATATCTCGACAACCCCTGGTCTTAGATACTCGAAACTTGGGCTAAATTTATGGGGCGCTATTTCAAGGCTATCTACAACATTTCATCAAATTTGGTTCATCCGTTCTCCCGTGATGTTGAGACAAACGAAAATTTCATTTTTCACTAATATCTCGAGAACTACTGATTGTAGAAACTCCAAACATGGACTAAATTTTAAGTGGGACTATTTCCAGGCTATCCACAAAATGTCATCAAATTCGGTTCAGCCGTTCTCCCTTGATGACTGGACAAACAGACAGACAGACAGATTTTCAATTTTATATATATAGATTTGAGTTTAAATGATCATCCGACTTTGATTATTTCTACAACGAAGCCTAATTTTCACTTATGGAGAATGAAAATACTAAAAGATGTATAATGAATTGTATAAGAATTGCTGCATTTCTTTAATGCAAAATTATTTAGCTCATGGAGTCTGCAGTATAGCTGATATGAATGAAATATTCATTGATTTTACACAAAGAAGGACGATTTTTTTATGAAGTTTTAAGCATGTAGTTTAATTACTTATACCTCTATGGTCTTAAGTTTTTAAATAAAATAAATTATTATATCGTGATGAATAAAATGAATGGAAAACAGTTTATGAATGAAATGCTGCTTTTATGGAGAGGCGTGTTATATTTCGATTACGTCATTTGAATAAATTTCAATTGTTTTGGATGAAGTTTTCAAATATAATAAATTATTGTAGTATTATGATAATTTTTAAAATATTACCGAGGAATGTATTGCATTTTAGAGATGCTCAAACCAGGCAATTTATATTTCAATGCCGTCATTTGAATGAAATTCATTTTTTTCGATAAAGTTTTAAGTTTTCAAATATAATAAATTAATGTAGTATTGTGATAATTTTAAAAATATTGCCGAGCAATGTATCGCATTTTAGAGATGTTTAAATAAAATTTCATTTAAGTTGGAAAGTGTTTCATAATCAATGCTATGCATGATTGATCGTTCTTGTCCTTCTTTGCAAAGGTTTTAATGACATCTTCAAAATCAAGTTTTGAAGTTAATAAAATTTAATTGCTTGGTTTATGCTGTCAAAGAAGTTGTTTATATTAGATCTGTTAGATCTCAAAAAAGTTTTTTATTCTTTTCAGTGCAGAAAAATTATGTTCACTAGAATGCTTTTAAATTGGCGCACTTCACAAAATTGTAAAGCATGTATTATGAAGTCTGAATCTGTAGCTCATATGAATAAGTTGGTCATTTATTCTACCCTGTTGGGATGCCATTGTAAATTACTGCGATCTGTTCGATCGTTAGTATAAAGTGGCCTAACTCCAAATCTTAAATTGAGTGATACTGATGCCTTACAACCAGGGGCAATAATATACTGATTCAGGATTTTAGCTGAAACACGTTTATTGTACACACAATTATAATACAGCAGCTGGCTGCCTCAAATAAAAATAGACATTTACCAAACAGCCAGTATTGCACTTTCCTGTAATATAATTTGAAGATCAATACTGAATTTCGCTCGGGCTTGGTGACAGAATTATTTTTACGCTATCCGACGCAATAGAACATAAATAGGCGATTCTTACTAAACTACATCCGAAAACATCGAGATCTTGTCCTAGTCAACTAGTGGGTACTCGATCTTTTCGATCGTCTCTATACCAACACTAGTAGTATGCACCAAAGAACGTGAACCTTTCAACTCCTTCGTACTCACAAACGATTCGACTCGTAGTGACTTGACTCGACTTCTTTCGCTTGACTAACTCTCTCATTCACGATCCGAAACTTATCCTGCCGATCTGCAGGACCGCAGAATGTTACTTGGCTCGGCGATTGGTCTACATAATGGAACTAGTCAGAAGTTGTTAATACAAAGTGAAACATAAATTATATCGTAACTGAGGGAAACAATAGCCAAAGATTATACAGACCCAACAGGATCAACATTGGAAAGTATGTTCAATGTTTAACTTCAAGATGTAATTATAGGATGATTTTGGAGCCCCCATAAAATATGGGGTCCTAGCCCCGGGTCTTGTGGGTCCATGCCGTAATCAAGGCCTGGTCAATACTGAAGAGTTGTTTTAAGTCTCAATTTCTCTAAGTCATCTTTCGCTTAACTCAAATAATTCTTATCAGAATATTTTTTTAAATAGTTCAAAATACTGTCGTTCTGTAACACAATGAGAAGAACAATGTATGCTTTGACTACCTTCTGTGCATGGGGTGAATCTACCACACTGAGAAATCTTGCAATGCAGGGGAGGCTAAATGAGCTGCAGAGGGGTCTAACAGAAAATTGTGAAATAAAGATTTAGAAAAATTGTAATTGATAAGGGGCCCAGACTAGAATCTTTTGGAGTCAATGACCCTGTCAGCTGTATGCATAGGCCAATTCGGAATCTCGGATAGGGATGGTCAGGGCTGAAGATTGGGAGTTCACTTACCCAGAGCCCAACACCTACTCTGAGCTAAAATTGTAGTTTTTCACATAATGCATCTACACATAAATATTTATAGTGGTTGGTGCATTCATTCTTGGGTTATCGCGTCCATACGTTACACACAAACACACACAGACGAACACCTTTCCAAAAGTGCTCGAAATGGGTTGGGGAAATCAATCAACATGTCAATCCGCCAAAATCTCCAATTCAAAAAGTTTCGGAAAACAATACTTTTTTTTAATACAGTAAGATGATAATGTGAAGAACGTGATAAATATAAGAATGGTTTAATACAGTAGATTAAGGGGCCCTAAAAGTGTGACATCCAGCCAGAGCAGAGACTCCGTGTTCTCTATAGCATGCTATTAATTCTTAACAGTGATATAAAATCAGACCCTATTACAACTATTGCGCACACTTGCGTATCATCTATTAAATGCTCTGAAAAGAAACGAGGAAAGGCACGATCTATGGAAACTTCCCTCCCTCCTCTCATCCAAGCGTGGAAAATAGAGCACTTAATTACCTTTCCATGTATAAATACGCACGGTTCGTGTGCAGCGGGTAAATGAGCTCGACCCGAGAAGCTTAAAATAGGGCAGCTATAAAGATAAACACATTTACATATTATAACTTTTTTTTTTCTTTACCGTGATTTGCTTATTCCTAAAGTCGAAAGTGTGACAACTTGAATATCAATTTATTAAGGGGACGTTGGACGTTGAATAGAGCAAAAATCGACTAAAAAACTTTGAATATATAACATTATTTTACACACTTAACATTTGCTTACGGGTGAGACAGCGTCCATCCCAAACGAAGAACCTCCCCAAAAGACAGGTATTTGACATACCCTATCCCAAAGAGTTCGATCCCCCTTTGCAGGTATTGGCGTCCATGGAAATCGCCGACAGAAACATTGCACCTGCTGCAGCAGGTGCAATGTTTCTGTCGGCGACAGAAACATGAAACATCGGCGACAGAAACACGAACGACGACAGAAACACACACGGCGACAGAAACACGAACGACGACAGAAACACACACGGCGACAGAAACACGAACATCGGCGACAGAAACACATCGTGTGATTCTGTCGGCGTGCAGCAGGTCTCGAACTCTTTGGGATAGGGTATGTCAAATACCTGTCTTTTGGGGAGGTTCTTCGTTTGAGATGGACGCTGTCCCACCCGTATCAGAAGATTGAATACATTTTTTTTCGAAAAGGAATTTTCAAAGGTTTTACATTTTTAAAATGCTCCATGCGTCTTAATTTTTGTCTGCGATGCATGGAATTTGGCAAGAAGATACCTCTCATACGTTTTAATAAAACTGGGTATGCATTTTATGATTGGACTTTATTAAGGTAATTAAAAGTGAATAAGAACCTAATTAAATGATAAAAATTAAGTTTTAATACAGAAAAATATTATTAAAAAATTAACTTTCTAAGGGATTTAAGAACAAACAGACAGATCGAAGAGTTTTTCCTACGTTCTATTTTTACTTTCCTTATATATAATAATGTATATAGGAAGTATTGTAACGGGCTCGAAAATTCGAATTCAAGTTTTCGACGGGAGAGCGAACGTTTCAAGCATCCCTGATCACGAATCGAACATTTTTGAAGTGATGTCTCTGTGTGTGTGTGTGTCTGAAAGAGTGTGTGTGTGTGTGTGTGTGTGTGTCTGAAAGTATGTGTGTGTGTGTGTGTGTGTGTGTGTGTGTGTGTGTGTGAAAGTATGCGTGCGTGTGTGTGTGTGTGTGTGTCAGTGAGTCTGTGGAGACGATAACTGACAAACGAATGGACCGATTCGAACGAAATTTGGTACAAAAATTACAATCCGTAAACACTGGAAGCCTATTGTTTTTATACGCAATCGAATGTTCAGAATCCCCCTAAATTTGAGTGAAATTTTGAAAAAATCGTCAAAAAATCAAAACCTCTAATAAAGTTACGCAAATAGACATTTCTTATGTAATTTTTCATTAGAAAACGATTGACATAAATTTTAGAACACTAACATGAACCGTTCTCGAGATATTGCACATTTTTCAAAAAAATTATCAAAAAGTCATATAAAATAAAAATAAAATATTTCCCATTGAGAAATATGTTCACTTTTCATATATAATACCATGCGATAAATTGGGTGACATCATTCTCGTGAATCTAGCTCGTTCCATTCATGAAAAAAGATACTTTGAGTAATACTTTTGCATTTGAACACCAATAGTCATTTATTTGCTGTAAGAATAACTTATTTCTCCGTCCATAACGCTTGGCGAGATTTTGGCGACGAATTTGGTGGACGACTTTTTTAAATGTGGCTAAATTAACTAAAAACTCGCCAAATGGATAAAAATGACGCTAAATCAGTGAAAATGACGACTTATTGACGAAAATTCAATATCTTGGAAAGAATATAAATATCTACCATAAAAATAAACTACTTTTTTTTTACTGTAAAAGTAGTAAATTCATTGCATTATATAAGGAAAGTCATGTGCTGCCCACATCAGATTTTTTTAAGTTGTATGTACGCAATGTCTTTCTCCTTGAGGAACCAACTACGAGGGGGGGGGGGGACGTAGAAGGTAAAACCGACTGAAAGGGAAATTATAGTGGTAAGCAAAACATTCCATGCTTTGGGGATTGGGGAGGGAACGGGATAGATCAGGAAATAGGCATGTCCTTGTAAACTAAGCTTACCTACGGGAAGGCCCCCTCGAAAACATTTCTCAGGAATCAGAAGAAAAAATGCGCCTTTAAGACCTCTCTTTCCTCTTCTCGTAGAATAATAAATCATTCAAGAATCCAGGTCTATACGTAGAATGTGTATTTAGGAAACGAGGGTGAGGATGAGTGGTAGTAGGGGAGATTGACGATATTTTTAACTTCCTTGTACTGTATGTACTATAAGAACGATGAACTTCTGATTATTGCGGCCCCTTTTTACAATAACAATACAAATCGACATCATAGTAGTCCACATAAGCTAAATGTAATTTTTCTATATAAATATATATCAGTGATGAAATATTCTTAACTATATGAATATCTTGATGATTTACAAATGTTTTTGAACCGCCATATTCTGTAAAATAACACATACGAATATGAATGCATTTGCTTTCATTTTTGTGTCATAATCCGTGAAATACTTGTCAAAATACTTGTCAAATACTTGTCAAAATACCTAATTGAATGGTTTTTGTTATTTTAAAATGGTAGATCTTCCTTCTTCATATAAAGATCGGAATTATTTAACTCTGGAGTCTGGAATAAAAGTGTACGAATGAAATACCTACTGCTTTCACATAGAGAGCCAGACGATTTATATTTCGATGACGTCATGTGAATAAAGTTTCAATGAAGTTAGCATGGAGTTAGAAAGTACTTTTACCTCCATAATTTTAATTTTCCAAGTAAAATAAATTAGTGTAGTTCTGTGATAATTAAAATAATATCGTCTCTGAATGTATCGTATTTTAAAGAAGTTTAAATAAAATTACAGTTGGATAGTGTTTTATAATCAATGCCTGCTTCATTGTAACATAATTGCTTTGCAGACATATTTCACAATCAGTTACATTCTTAACATAAAACTCCCCCCCCCCCCTTTTATTGGAAATTAACTTCATCCAGCATGCACTTATCTTCGAGCAATTATTAATCAAATTTCGGATATACTGATTCTCAATCTTGTCGTTTCAACTAAAACAATTTAAAAAGGTTATTTTTGATATGACTAACCAGACGATTTTATAATTTTTTGAAATAAAAATTCGCTCAAACTGCTGTCTAAACTAATCTGAACCTTATCCTACCTTCTTCGGAATATAATGATAACTCCAAATCAGTCATCATCTGAACTCTATCTATAGCAGATTCCGAGAAATAGATGTTTCATGGAAACATTTTTCCTTAAAACAAAAATTTGATGTGGACAACACATGACTTTCCTTATATAAAGTAATAATTTAATACTTTTACAGTAAAAAAAATAGGTTTTTCTTATAGTAGATACTTATATTCTTTCCAAGATATCGAATTTTCGACAATAAGTCGTCATTTTCATTGATTTAGCGCCATTTTTATCCGTTTGGTGAGATTTTCGTTAATTTGACAACATTTCAAAAAGTCGCCAGGTTGGCGACATTCCGCCAAATTCGTCGCCAAAATCTCGCCAAGCGTTATGGACGAAGAATTAAGTTATTCTTACAGCAGATAAATGACTACTAGCGTTCAAATACAAAAGTATTACTCAAAGTATCTTATTTCATGAATGGAACGAGCTAGATCCACGAGAATGATGTCACCCAATTTATCGCATGGTATTACATATGAAAAGTGAACATGTTTCTCAATAGGAAATATTTTTTTTTTATTTTATATGACTTTTTGATAATTTAAAAAATGTACTATATCTCGAGAATGGTTCATGTTAGCGTCCTAAAATTTATGTCAATCGTTTTCTAATGAAAAATTACATAAGAAATGTCTATCTGCGTAACTTTATTAGCGGTTTTGATTTTTTGACGATTTTTTCAAAATTTTACTCGAAAATTTAGGGGTGTTCTGAACATTTGATTGCGTATAAAAACAATAGACTTCCAGTGTTTATGGATTGTGATTTTTGTACCAAATTTCGTTCGTTAGTTATCGTCTCCACAAACTCACTGACACACACACACACACACACACACACACACACACGCATACTTTCACACACACACACACACACACGCACAGACAGACATCACTTCAAAAATGTTTGATTCGTGATCAGGGATGCTTGAAACGTGCTCTCCCGTCGAAAACTCGAATTCGAATTTTCGACCCCGTCACAATACTTTCCTTATACATTATGTATATAAGGAAAGTAAAAATATGGCATAATTTTTTGCCACCAAATGAAACTCATTACATGATATAGCGCAGTCTCATTTAAACGAATGTCAAGGGACTAGTCAAAATACTCCTTAATTCGAGGTTCTACTGCATAAAGCTAAAATCTTACCTTTAGATAAATTTTAAATTTTGTTGCAGATCCAAAAGTCTCATCTATAGTCGCACACTTTGATTTGCGTAATAAGCATTCTGCTTTAGCTCTTCTACTATCATCAATAGATATTACTTTAAAACATTTTCAATCTAATGCTGCACACCGTGCATGGATGTCATAATCCATTCATTTCTTTGATACATTTTAATCACGAAGAGAGATGTATCTTCTATTTTTGCTTTCCTTATATACATAATGTATAAGGAAAGTATCAAGTGTAAGTGAGACAAACAGACAGATCAAAGAGTTTTTCTTACGTTCTATTTTTACTTTCCTTATATATAATAATGTATAAAGGAAGTATTGTGACTGGGTCGAAAATTCGAATTCGAGGTTTTGACGGGAGAGCACGTTTCAAGCATTCTTGATCACGAATCGAACATTTTTGAGGTGATGGCTCTGTGTGTGTGTCAGTGAGTCTGTGGTGACGATATCTCACGAACGAATGGAGCGATTCGAATACAATTTGGTACAAAAATCACAATCCGTGAATACTGGAAGCCCATTGTTTTAAAACATAATCGAATGTTCAGAACCCCCCTAAAATTTTGAGTGAAATTTTGAAAAAATCATCAAAAAATCAAATCCTTTAATGAAGTTACGCAAATAGACATTGTTTATGTAATTTTTTCTTTAGAAAACGATTGACATAAACTTTAGAATGTTAGTATGAACCGTCCTCGAGATATTGCACATTTTTCAAATAAATTTATCAAAAAATCCCATAAATTAAAAAAATGTATTAACTGCTAAGAAACATGTTCACTTTTCATATGTAATATCATGAGATAAATTTAATGCCATTATTCTCGTGGATCAAACTCGTTCTATTCACGAGAAAAGATACTTTGAGTACTTTTATATTTGAACGCCAATAGTCATTTATCGGCTGTAAGAATAATTCATTTCTCCATCCATAACGCTTAGTGAGAATTTGGCGACGAACTTAGTGGAATGTCGCCAACTGTGCGACATTTTTAAATGTTGCCAAATTAACGAAAATCTCGCGAAATGGATAAAAATGACGCTAAATCAATTAAAATAACGACTGAAGAAAATTCAATATCTTGGAAAGAATATAAGTATCTACTATAAGAATAATTTTTTTTTAACTGTAAAAGTAGTAAATTCATTCTATTATATAAGGAAAGTCATGTGCTGCCCACATCAGATTTTTTTCTCGTGTCTTTGCAATAACTAACTGCATATCATATCTTTAATTTACATAAAAAAGAAAAATAGAATGAATGCACAACAGAACTTGGCTTGCCTATGCTTCTGTTTTCACAAAGAATGCAACTTTACGCTTTTTTCTTTCCCCTTTTCTTTACAGGGAAGGTGCTATTTACCAAACAACATCATTATATAATTCTAATATGAGCGTAAATTTTTATAACAGAAACAGTATTTTTCAGAGACCGTCACAAATGCTAAACATTCCATTAACATCTTTATCGCCACTGAAAAAGGATAGAAAAAGAAATAAGACACATTAGAAAAGAATTCAAGGACTAAACAAAATACAATTGAGTCGTTTTCTCTTTTGTGAATCGTGAATTTGCGGTCGAAACAGGATAGCTTGACATCTGAAGAAATGTAGTATTCTGAGTATGCTCAAAATAACAACAACAACAACAAAAAAATACTTTAAAAATGTATTTCCGATACATTACCAAAATACAAAATATAAATGTATTTTGAAAATATATTATAAATGCATGTATTTTCGATACTGCCCAATTCTGAATGCAACACACCTTCTCCAATTGTTAGTTTGTAACCAAATCTTTATTCTGTCGCTACTTTGGTTATTGAATATTTTTTGTGTGTGGAGAGGGCTGATATTTAAGTAGGTATCCTAAAGAATATTATATAGGATATCTACAGATCTTTATGCTTGGGTCTTGCCCCCCCCCCCCCCCCCCTTCCCCCGTCACTTCAAGGTCGATGTTCCTACGGCCGTGCTATAACCTTCGAATATTTCCCTCTAGCTAAACCGTTTCCACTCCTCATTCTTCCAATACTTGGAGGTAAAATATGGAAAAAGAGGGAAATGGGGTCCAGACAGAAATGAGGATTCGGGGGCCCCCGATAGAACGAGAAAATGTTTCCCTAAACACGGGTTTTCAGCTCTAGCCGAAACATTTGTGGGCCATGTACGATTTTTCGAACACCAATGGAGACCGACGACCGTTGGAATGTATTTCGAAATACTGCAGTGTCACTTGTGATTCGAAAAATAAACACCTACATTACATGAAGATAAACTCGTTATACATAGCCCGTTCTTAGCATAGTTTGATAAACCTATATCGTACACATATGCCCCTTTATTTATTTGCATTTGTATTTTATTTATTACTTTCCTTATATATACATAATGTATAAGGAAAGTATTGTGACGGGGTCGAAAATTCGAATTCGAGTTTTCGACGGGAGAGCACGTTTCAGGCATCCCTGATCACGAATCAAACATTTTTGAAGTGATGCCTGTGTGTGTGTGTGTGTGTGTGTGTGTGTGTGTGTGTGTGTTCAGTGAGTCTGTGGAGACGATAACTGACGAACGAATGGACCGATTCGAACGAAATTTGGTACAAAAATCACAATTCGTACACACTGGAAGCCTATTGTTTTTATACGCAATCGAATGTTCAGAACTCCGCTAAATTTTCGAGTGAAATTTTGAAAAAATCGTCAAAAATTCAAACCCGCTAATAAAGTTATGCAAATAGACATTTCTTATGTAATTTTTCATTAGAAAACGATTGACATAAATTTTGGAACGCTAACATGAACCGTTCTCGAGATATTGCACATTTCTCAAAAGAATTATCAAAAAGTTATATAAAATAAAAAATAAAATTTCCTATTGAGAAACATGGTCACTTTTCATATGTAATACCATGCGATAAATTGGGTGACATCATTCTCGTGGATCTAGCTCGTTCCATTAATGTAAAAAGATACTTTGAGTAATACTTTTGTATTTGAACGCCAATAGTCATTTATCTGCTGTAAGAAAAACTTATTTCTCCGTCCATAACGCTTGGGAAGATTTTGGCGACGAATTTGGCGGAATGTCGCCAACTTGGCGGCACTTTTAATTGTTGCCAAATTAACAAAAATCTCAACTGATAAAAATGACGCTAAATCAATTAAAATGACGAGTGATTGAAGAAAATTCAATATCTTTAAAAGAATATAAGTATCTACTATAAGAATAACATTTTTTTAACTCTAAAAGTAGTAAATTCATTGCATTATATAAGGAAAGTCATGTGTTGCCCACATCAGATTTTTTTATATTTGCTTCATTTTTCGCAAGTCTCTGAGCCGGTTTTAAAACAAGACACCCACTTTGTGCATCTCGCTCCAGGGTCGTAGTCAGGCAGAGATCCGAGGGGGCTTAAGCCCCCCCCCCCCTCAGGAAATATACTCAGCCCCCTTGATAAAAATATTAAATTTTTAGTAGTTATATAAAATTTCATATAAAATGCCATTCAAATTTTGCATAAACAATTTCTTTAAGATTTTTTTTTTATAAATTACTACTTCGTTTTAAAGTTTTTTTAATTTAGCTGAATTTGTAATTATACTAATGATCAATTTATTTGCATATTTAATTTAAAATTTTTTAAAATTTATGACAACAGTATTTAGAATACTTTTGCATTATTGTGGGGTTCACTGTTATGCATTATAAATTCAAAATCAAGTGATAAGTAGGTAAGAGTTAATATTAAGCATTAACTTGTATTAACTTTCAGAATGTTTCTTCAAATTATTTACAGCTTTATTAGTAGTTAATGCTTACACTAAAATCAATTGTAATTATTATATATTAATATTGATGTATAGTAGCTATATGGATATTAATAATCATCTCATAGCTTGCAAATATAAATATGCAATTATTTGTTAATAATTTATAACCTGATTGTTCATCTTTCAGATATTCCAAACAAATGTAAAAATGAATGCAATAAAGTAAAATTTCGAGAATCAGCTTCTGAAATTTTAATGTCGACTCCACGTTGCTTATTTAGAGATTATATAAATGCTATTTCCCGGATTGTAATGAATTTCTTTAATTAAAAAATTCATTCATAGAGTAGTTTATAATAGTTGCATGTAAATGTTTGTGTGTAGTGTAGCTTGAAATTTGTAATTTCTGTGTTTCACTTTCAAAATTATATTGCCTTTTACATTTTTAATACGAATATATTTAATAAAGTGTTCAGTGGCGCTATCTATGATATATAATTGAAAGATTCTTTCCAGTCCCTGTTTAAATCAGTTTAAAAATATTGATTTCTTTTTCTTTAGTTTAATATGTATGATTGGATAGTACACCACCGAATTAAACAATTCTTTAGTTGTACCTGATCTATTAAAATTCTATACTCAGAATTTAATGAATAAGATGAGATCAGAATTTGATATAATAAGATTATACAAAATGTAAAAACCCAGAAAATATTCAAAACCAACATTTTGGGACTTTTAAATCTATTCGAAGAATTACAATATTCCATATTTTTATGTATTTTAAAATATTTAAATATTTTATAATGTTTAGTTATGCTCTAATAGCAGCGCATTTTCAGTATCCAAAACTACACATTATTTGTCTCGTTTTTAAACATTATTATCATTAGCAAGTATCCAACACAAATAACATTATATTGAAAATATATTTTGTATTTTAATTTGGTACAAGTGGGTAAATAAATGAAAAAATAATTTTCTATTTAAAAAATAATATTTTCTATATAAGATGAAGCAAATGTGTTATTTCTTAGACAAAAGACCAAAAAGATATATACTATATATATATTGCTATAAATAAGTTTAGTAGTTCTATGTGACACTATACTCTATGTTCGTTTCTTTCTGTTGAAAATTTATTTTTTCCTTAGGATGAAATTTCTTTGGAATTGCAAACGATATTATTAACATCTTTCTTATCGTTTTCTGACATTATAATTTCAATAATTATCAGGAAAAGGAAACTGTAACAATTTAAAGATGCGATGTTGTTGTTGTTGAAACCCAGACCGTCCGACCTACCAGAAAGGTGTAAGGTAACTGTTTGGACGGTCGGGAAGTGCCACCCAATTTAGACCGGAACCCAGTGGGGGAGGCATCCACAGGGACCGTACCCTCCTTCCCCTACCACCAACCTCTCGGAAGGACTTTCGGACCCACATGTTTAACGTGATCGTGCTCCGCATGAACACGGCGGCAGTAACGGCGGCACATAAAGATGCGATGTGAAAGATTAAAAGTAACGTGCACAATATTGGTATGGGCAATAGGCATAAACAACAAAGCTCCGTTCCAATGCCAATTTACGGCGATCCAATACCAAAAAATATCGTCAAAGCGCTAAGTATAGAGGTTGCTAGAAAATATATGAATCCGAAAATTCCTTGCACAGCCAGCCGACGTAAGGAGCAGACTACGGCCCTTTCTCGCTCTCAAGTGCTACAGTAAAATAACGCTTAAACGTGATTTTATTTTTCCTTTTTTTTTATTTTAGCATCGGAAATAAGGAAACAAAATGATTGCATTTTTTGGCCCTCTAAAATTTGGAAGATGGAAAAGGAAACTATAAATATCCTTTATTCAGAACGAAAGAAAGGCTGCAGAATCCACTTCGATGATAAGAGCTTACAATTCCGTCCCTGTTGCTCAAGGGTAGCGGTAGATCGTCTACTGGCCAGTAAGAAGACCCGCGGTTCGATTCCCGGTTGGGGCAGAAAGGTTTTACAAGTATATATAACGGTACTACTCTTTTTATCAACCCATTTTTTACCATCCTATATCTATATGAAGTACCAGAACGATTTACCTGACGTTTCCCGAGTTCCAAATAGGCGTCCACTACGTATAAATAATTAAAGAAGCTCCCGCTGCTTAAATAATACATTTGAACACATTTTAAAACGGCCTCGATCCAAAAATTGCACGCTTCAAATCGCACGCGCTCTCCGCAAAAGCAAAAAATATAAGAATCACAACTGATCGTATTCAACCGTTGTCACCGAGAGAGAGTAATTTATCTCGGAGGTAACGAACGATTCAACACCCGCTCACGAGAATCTGAAGTAGGAGCATTATGCCCCTATTAACCTGGGCACAGCTCCGCTCCGTGGGGAGTGGCTTCAGTGGTAGAACAACAGGGGGAAAAAAATCTGATGTGGGCAGCACATGACTTTCCTTATATAATGCAATGTATTTACTACTTTTACAGTAAACACAAAATAAGTTATTCTTATAGTAGATACTTATATTTTTTTCAAGACATTGAATTTTCGTCAATTAGTCATTATTTTCATTGATTTAGCGTCATTTTTATCCATTTGGTGAAATTTTCTTTAATTTGGTAACATTTAAAAAGTCGCCAGGTTGGCGACATTCCGCCAAAATCGTCGCCAAAATCTCGCCAAGCGTTATGAATGGAGAAATAAGTTATTCGTATAGCAAATAAATGACTATTGGCTTTCAAATACAAAAGTATTACTCAAAGTATCTTTTTTTATGAATGGAACGAGCTAGATCCATGAGAATGATGTCACCCAATTTATCGCAAGATATTACATATGAAAAGTGAACATGTTTCTCAATAGGAAATATTTTTTTTTATTTTATATAA
Source organism: Amaurobius ferox (assembly GCA_951213105.1). Classification (NCBI taxonomy): domain Eukaryota; kingdom Metazoa; phylum Arthropoda; class Arachnida; order Araneae; family Amaurobiidae; genus Amaurobius; species Amaurobius ferox. Next base: position 131,746,989 of record OX578145.1, read on the forward strand.
TTTTTTGATATTTTTTTTTAAAATGTGCAATATCTCAAGAACGGTTCCTTCTAGCGTTCTAAAATTTATGTGAATCGTTTTCTAATGAAAAATTACATAATAAATATCTATTTGTGTAACTTTAGTAGAGGTTTTGATTTTTGAAGAGAGAGAATGATGTCACCCAATTTATCGCATGATATTACATATGAAAAGTGAACATATTTCTCAACAGGAAATATTTTATATAATTTTTTTATATATTTTTTTAAATGTTCAATATCTCGAGAACGGTTCGTGCTAGCTTTCTAAAAATTTTGTTAATCGTTTTCTAATGAAAAATTACTTAAGAAATGTCCATTTACGTAACTTTATTAGAGGTTTTGATCTTTTGATAATTTATACAAAATTTCATTCGAAAATTTATGGGGATTCTGAACATTCGATTGCGTATAAAAGAATAGGCTTCCAGTATTCACGAATTGTAATTTTTGTACCAAATTTCGTTCGAAACATCGGTCCATTCGTTCGCCAGTTATCTGTACAGACTCACACACAGATATAACCTCAAAAATGTTCGATTCGTGATCAGGGATGCTTGAAAGTCTTCCGTCGAAAACTCGATTTTGAATTTTCGACTCCGTCACAATACTTTCTTTATACATCATTGTATATAAGGAAAGTAAAAAGAGCATGTTATGCCCTGGCGTGTAGAGAATGGCTTCAATTGATTGAACAGTTTCGGCAGTAGGGTCCGAGATGCGTTCGATTCATTCAAAACTATGGTTCATTTTATGATACTGTTCATTCTATGACATGGCTGTGTTTAAAAAAAAATTATAATTATAATTAATCAACGGATGGGTTTATGGAATTATTTTTTTCTGTGATATATTTAGGAGCTGCTCTTAATATATGAACGTTGGATGGCATGCCCAATTTTGTATATCGTAATATAAAAATCGGAGAGGTTTAAAACGCTCGAAAAGTATATACATGTACATATTCTTTTTAAATCCATTAAACATTTTCTATTCATCGTATGGACTCCATTCAAAGTTTGTTTGAAAGAAAGTTTTTCGATCTTTCTGCTGGTGTCAAGATAGAAACTTTGTGATAATGTTTTAGGTTGCTAAAGAAATTGTATAAATATTCGCCTGAAGCATAAAATAGCTAAAACGTTAATTCGAAAATTAGAAAAAAAAAAAAAACTCTGAGGTGCTCCTGTGTACGTCGAGAAGAACCTGTGTACCAAATTTCATGATCGTATGACACTTAGACTTCGCGCTACAGACTGTACACACAGACAAACATCTTCCTGTATAATGTAAGATTTGAGGAAGCATTTTTTGTTTGCCTTGACAGATGTGTGTGTGTGTGTGTGAGTGGGGGTGGGGTTTGGCCATGTATTTGCCTTGGGCTTCACGAACTCGTGTCGGTCTAGCCAGACCATTTTCTAAATGTAATTTTTATTAGCTAAACGTTTCCCTCAATTGCAAAATCTATATAATAATTACCTAACATCTTTTTGTCTCATCAAAACCTCCAGAAGGTCCCCCCCCCCCCCGGTGACCTAGGCACCTTGCACAGGATCATGAAATAGAACCTAATTGTGACAATTTTGATGTGAATGCGTAACATCTATTATCGGGGTTTCTCTGACAGAAAACAGAGCTTACGAAAAATGTTAACACTTTGTACTTTAACCCCGAACCTAATACATAAAAATATAAATAATTTTATCGGAAATAGTGTCCAGTTTATATGAGTTTATAAAAATAATTTCGATATTTTAATGTATATATATTCTCCCCCCCCCCCCCCCGAAAAACTTGATAAAGTAACTCTCTAAAGTAACTAAGTTTTAAATTTCACTCCAAATAAGTAAACGATAAAATATGGATACAAATGGTGAACGACAAAAATGTATGCTGGAAAATTTAGTATTAAAATCTATATGTATTATTAAAAAAAGCTTTTATAATTTTCAAATCATTGTCTTGTTTAAGTTTTAGAAGGTTATTAGTTGATCAAGTTTTAGAAGATCACTAGTTGGCCAAGATTTTGATGTTCTAAGAAGAAGCTGGGTAAGCATCGACGATTTATTGCTATTCCACTGAGTATTTAAAGATAGTATATCACCGGGTCCAGTCAAAGTTCAATATTGATCTGTTTTTGTAAATAACGGAAATGTGCAATACTGGCTGTTTTAGTATCTATCTATATTTATTTACGCAGCCAGCTGTTGTACTATCTGCATCAGTCATTGCTCCTGGCCGTAAGGTCCTTTTGTATAACCTTTGGTGTTATGTCACTTTAGCTAAAATATAGATTTTTGACCGAGGTATATATATATATATCTATATATATATATATATATATATATATATATATGTATATATAAATATAAATTATTAAATCCAAAGTTAGAATGTATGTAGTAACTCATAATACACTATTCCAAAATTTTCTACAAATACAAAGAAATAAAAGAAATTAAGACAAAAAGAGGAAATAATAAAGCATAATGCAAGTCATAAGGACAAAGACAATCAACAAATTTCAAAAATGAGGAATGCAAATAAGAAAGCAAAAAAATCAAGCAAAAAAGCTTGCACATGGAGGAGATTTAGGCTTACGAGATTAGGCTTACGAAAAGTTCATTTCGAAAAAATTCTCGTCGGGTCCATATATCCTTTCGAAATGAACACAAAAATGCTTGTTTCTGAAACACAAGATAGATTTTATCTATAAACTTGTGTTATATGGACGACAAGCATATAGATTGGAACAATAAAGGAAACATAAATACCTCAAAACACACCTCTTCAGCGCAACCATGACGAGCAAAATATGACTGGACCAATGTTGCCATATGCCAAAATGAAAAGATGTGATTTGCTGTTGCCAAAGAGAGTAATAAAAACTGTACTGCGCAAAAGCAATAAAATGAAATAAAATGAGTTATTCAACTGTTAAAGCTTCGAGATAAAAAGATGAAAATATAATTGCAGGAGAATGAAGAAGTACGGCTAAAATAAGATAATAAGGGGAGAATATGAGAATTTTAGGCTAATCGAAACTTATTAACTATACTATTGACTAAATATGCAGGATATTGATACATTTTACTGGTAATTTTGAGGTTATTGATGTGCAAAGCATGAAATTTTTTTTATCTGATAATCTATAAATTCTACTATTATATTTCTCTAAAATCGTAAAGCCAATGGTAGAATAGAAGAAGTCACTCATAATACACTATCTTAAAAAAAAAAATATATATATATATATATATATATATATATGATAAACTAATTGGATTTCAAACTTTTGATAAACTAGATAAACTAATTGGATTTCAAACTTTTGATTTTAAAGATCTTTTTATTAATATTAAGATCTCTGATCTTTATGTAGTAATTTTAGCTCTATATAATGCATATACTACTTATCATACTACTCATACTATATTAACCAAATTTCCTAAACTTCTTCACTTTGTTCTTTTCAATAATTATATATTTAAAGGCAATAAATTATACTTACAAGTCTCAGGGGTTCCAGAAGGTGGCTGTAGTAGCAGTATATTAGCTAATTTATACCTTTATCATTATGAAACATCTTTTACTTCCACAGATTATAAAATTTACAGATATGTTGATGATCTGATTTGTTTGGTCTTTACAGACAACTGTGTCATAGATATAGATTTTTATCCAGATAATTTGGAACTAATTCCTAAAGAAGCCACTATTAGTAATAACATTAATTTTTTGGACTTAAATCTTATTATTGAACCTACTAATAGGATAGTTACTAATTTATATGATAAAAAAGACTATTTTAACTTTAACATTAATAAATTATTACATTTTAATTCCTGTAACTCGATTCATTTGTTTAGAGAATATTATACTTAATCAGCTCTTTAAAATTTATAGATTATCTGATAAAAAATTTCATGCTATGCATATTAATAAACTTAAAATTACTAGCAAATTGTATAAATATCCAGCTTATTTAGTACATAGTATAGTTAAAAAGTTTGGAATGGTAGATTATACTTAAATTCTCTCCTTTGTATCTTATTTTAGCCTGACATCCAATTTCTCTTGAATAAGCTTTACCATATATTTACATGGTCTTACTGTTGAATATCACCTTTTATCGTCTTTTTGCATTACTGTTATTTCTTTCTCACGATTGGCAACAGCAGTTCTCAACTTTTCATTGTTTGAGATTGGCAACATTGGTCTCTTTATTCAAGGCTCCAATGGATCAGACGTATGCAGTGTTTTTTCATGTATTCATGTTTCCTACTATTTTTCAATCTTTATGCATGTTGTCCAGGTTATCAAAGTTTATAGATATAATCTATCACTGATATCAGAAACATGCATTTTGCGTTCATTTTTATGAAATACCTGGACTTGATAAAGAGTTTTATCGAAATGAACAAGTCATTATTAGGCCTAGTGCTTGCCCACGTGTAAAGCTTTCATGCTTGGATTTTATTTGATATTATATCGATTCCTTTTCATTGATGTTTTTTGATTGTCTTCAGATTGATGAGTAGAGGTTTGCATTTATATTTTCCACTTGATTGGTGATTCTCCGTTTGATACATTTATTTATACGGCATTTTGTAATGTTGGGATTTTTTGAGTTGAAAATTTTCTTTATTCTTTCATTGGAGTTTTAAACTTTTATTATATATATATATATATATATATATATATATATATATATATATATATATATATATATATATATATATATATATATATATATATATATATTTGAAATGTAATAATAAGAATTATGTAAAAATAAAAAAATACAATTCAAGTAATATCAACACCACCATAGAAGCAAATTCAAAGCCATAATGCCGACAAGAGAAAGAACAGCACATGGTCTCAACCATATATATATATATATATATATAGTGTTGAGACCATGGAAAAAGAGTTTTGAAGAAGTGAACAAATCCTGATTTAGGCTTAGACCTTGTCCACGTGTATAGCGTGCTTGGATTTCGTCTGTTTTTCTTTAATAGATTCCATAACATTGTTTTTTAATACTTTTTTTTGACTTGATTCGAAATTTGTATTTTTTTCCATTTGCTTGAAAATTAGTTGATGTATACTTTTATTTTGTAAGCCTGTTAGATAGTTAGGTTTTTCGAGTTACAGCTTCTCACTTTTCATTCATTGGACCTTCAAACCTTTTTATTATATATATATATATTACAAAAATTGAGTTTAATTTTATAAAATGCTATTCACGCAAAACCATTTCAGCTCCATCGGACTTGAGCCACAGCCGTTTTTTGATTGAGACAGCTATTTTTGACCCTAAGCAACACACATTGTTGAACAAAGTAAAACTTATTAAAAAATGTCGCAACTTCATTTTTAAAAGTGTTCGTTTCCCTCTCTTTGACAGACTTAAATACTAGTTATTTATATGTGTGTTTTCGAAATGTAAAATATTATTTTTTAACAAAAATGCTTACAAAACATTTGACTTTTCTCGTTTTTATTTTAGTGTATGCTAAAGTATTGGGGTCAAAAATTCAACTCTCGAATTTTGATTGACTAGCACGTTTTGAGCATCCTTGAATACGAATGAAACATTTTTTTAATAACGTCTGTGCGTGTGTTTGTCTGTGGTTCGATATCTCTCCTAAAAGTTAAGCAAATCGCATGAAATTTGGTGCAATTATTTCAATAAGCGTCTATTGATTTTTGGGATAAACATACATAGGGAAACTTTCATTTTTCGAACATTTTTTCAAGAGTCGAAAAAACGGTAACTGCATTTATGTAAATAAAGAAATTGGAGTTTGAATCTTCATTAAACTTTCCCATGCATTTATTTTTCATAGTATTTAATTCTACTTGTGTCACAATCATTATCGGAATGGAAAAATATGTATCTCATCAGATTTGGTATACAAGTTTTTCTTTTGAAATATTTTGTAAATGTTTCCATTTTTTTTTTTTTTTTTTTTTTTTTGTAAAAGTTATTTTTCAAATTGGCAACAGCTTAGTGATGCTAGTGAATGCATTTGTCTTATCTGAAATTAACAAAGAACGTCAAATTAACAAAGAATCAACATTGATAACACGTTCAATTCAAACCTAGTCCTTGAAAAGCGTTTCATTTTTATTTTCAAACATCACAAAGGTCCTTGAAAAATCTTCGATTTATATATAGATATCCTTTTGTTCTTAAATTTTGGTTTTGATGGTGTCACTTTACTTTTGCCTCTCATTAAATTTGCCCAATCGGGGAAAATGCTTCATTTTTATATTCAAATATTGCAAAAACCTTTAAAAATCCTTGATTTTTGTTAATATATTTTTTTTTCATTCTAAACTTTTAGTTTGGTTGTACCTGTTTACTTTAACTTTTCATTCTGATTAAATAAAAAAGAAAATAAAAAGAATCTAATATGGGCAGTATATAACTTTCCCCATATAATGCAATGACCTTACTTCTTTCAGAACGGAATAAGATGATGCTTAAGACCCACTGCACGATGTTTTTGGCATTGATTTAACAACACGTAAATTAACCTTTTGGCGTTTTTGGCAAGTTATGAGCCCAAACAGAATGACTTATTTAAAATGCAATGATTCAAAGTGCAATGGACATTTGAATGTTATCCTGTGAGATAGACTGTGAATTTTTTGGCGTTAAAATCTAAAACTATTATAGAAAATATCTTATCTCGTGAATGGAACGAACAAGATCCACGAGAATGATGTTAATAGACGTGTTACATAACCTTTCAAATGGAAGGTGAATATATATTAGAATACATAATCATTCAAATAGAAGGTGAATATATTATTTTTTAATTTTATGGAATTTTTGATAAATTTATTTGAAAAATGTGCAAAATTTCGTTAACGCTTTATACTGGCGTTCTAAAGTTTGTATCAATCGTTTTGTAATAAAAAATTACATATACAATGATTATTTATTTATCATTATTGAAATTCCTAATTTCTTTCAAAAATTCATTTAAAATTTGAGAGGAAGTGGGGGATCTTTCGAACATTCGATTGCGTTTAAAATCAATACGTTAAAAGACTGATTGTAGCAATCGTACCAATTTATTTTCGAAACGTTTCATTCGTTTCGTTCCTGAGATATCGTGTCTACACACAGACACACACGCTAACATACACATATATATATATACACTAACATACACATACATACTAACATATACACACACTAACATACACCTTTTTGGTAGGTTGGACGGTCTGGGTCTCAACAATAACAACACACTGACATACACACACTAACAGATATTCACATACAAACATTTTTTCAGAAACGTTCGATTCGAGTTCAAGGATGATTAAAACGCCCTCTTCCGCCGAAAAAATTCGAAGTTTCGACTCCGTCACAATACTTTCTTTATACATTAATACTATATAGGGAAAGTAACAAACAATTACGAGTATCATAAAGAGCCTGAGATACTGTATCCCTTACATTTCAATGAAATTATTTTAATTTATCAGAATTTTGAAATACAATTCAACTTGGCCTTAAAAACAGCTCTGCGCAGTAAACAGTCCACTTTCCACTTAATTCCATAGCAATGAATCGATCTCGATGTTAAATGTTGATCCCAACTGCCCTAAATGCTAATGCAGGAGGGGTTGGTTTCATTTAATCGGTAACGCAAATCATGGGTCGGCATGATTCTGGAATATCTCGCCAAAATCTTTATTTGCAGTGTTGTCACGTTTCTATCTGACAGGGTGACTATAATTGCGATCCAATGCTCTACCGCACAGTACACGGAAATGGCGATGGAATCTGTTTTCACGTAAGACATCAGCAGATATGTACGCTGCAGGTAGATACGAAGAAAGTGAAAATTCATTTTACGTGTTAGATAGCATCCGGTGACGCGAAATGTGCGCAATAATGATTTTTATTTTCTCATAGAAAGCCTTGTCTTCTTGAAATTTACGGAATTTTAGATTTTGACGGAAGAGATCTGGCATTTCGAACACTTTCAGAAAGATGTCTGTTAGTGTGTGTGCGTGTGTGTTATGTGTGTGCGTATGTGTATGTGTGTGTATGCGTATGTGTATGTGTATGCGTATGTGATGTGTGTATGCGTGTGTGTGAGTGTGTGTGTATGTTAATTTATTATCATTTTTCAATTTTGCCGATACTTTCGTCAATCTCGGGGGGGGGGGGGGGGCGAAATATCGCCAACATGACGACATTTCGCTAGATTAGTTACCAAGTTCGCCAAATATATCGTCAAGTGTTACAGACAAACGGAGAGAAGACCTTTTCTTGAATACAACTTAAACGGAAAACAACTTGAAAATTTTTTCTTTTAATATTTAAACAAATATTTAAATGAATAACTTGCTCATAAAACGATACATGGATTTAAACAATCTGGAGTATGAATGAGAAAGTCAAGTGGAATATGGAAATTTGGGTCGAGCGGTAAAATATATGAATTTATACTTTACCTAAAAATTATCCACCAAATTTAGAGAAATTTCTAAAAATTCCCACCAAATATAGAAAAATTTCAAAAAAATCCAATGTGTTTTGACTAATATTATAGATATAAAAATATTTAATAAGCAGTATACTCGTTTTCCATACTGTATATATAATGTAGAAAAGCCTTAAATTCATACTTATATATGTGCAAATTCCTATAGTATTCTAAATGATATCGCTATTCAAAACATTCTATTAAAATATCTAATTTATTCCTCCTAAAAAGAAGTATAAAAATCACTGTACCCTCCAAATTAAAAAATCTCAAAAGGCTTCCTAAACACACATGTGATAAAAATAATTCTACTCAATCCCCATTCAGTTTGTCGTTCTAGAGTCCTTGAAAATAACCCGTTTTTATCTCCAATTTAATTCATTAAATTGAGTTTAATTGAACAAAATATCACCCATAATTATTTTAAATTACACAGAATTTGCACTTTTAATTCAATTTTAGTGTTCATTTGGTAACTGGACTTATTAACACTTTCCAACATGGTTGTAAAGAGTTTATGACCTTGTTCATTCTGTCTGAACGTTCGCACGATAACTCCCGTAAAAATGACTTTATTAAAATGATATTTTAGTATGTTGTTGAGACGGTCTATGGGATATATGGGAATGTAAATGAATAATATCACCCAATTAGTTTTGGATTGAACCCGGGTTGAAAAAATGAAATACATTGAACCCTATGGGATCTAATTTTTCAAACATTTTTTAAGCAAAGTTAAAACTCTCAAATTGCTTCAAAAATATTAGGAAACATTCAAATTGTCTCATAAAATATATATAAAAAATTTTAGCAAAATATGTCCGGTAGTTTTTAAAATAAAAATTAAAATATTAATTACACCTATGATATATGAAGAGATCACGTGACTCGTTGCAAAATAAAATATGGCATTTTTTTCCCCGATGTGTCAAGATAGTGATTTTTACGAATGTATTAAATTTATATGTAGTGTTACATCCATCCTAAAACTGTTTTATTTTTTATTATTTTCCCTGCATCTATATTCTGTGCCAACGCAATTACAATATTGTTGAGTTTAAATGATCATCAAACTTTGATTATTTCTACAACGAAGCCTAATTTTAATGGATGAAGAATGCAAATACATCAAGTCATTGTAAGATGAGTTGTATCAGAATTGCTTAATTTTTTTCACTCGAAATTATTTAGCTTTGGAGTCTGGAATATAAGTGATATGAATGATTCATTGATTTTACATAGAGATCCAGGCCATCATTTAAATAAAGTTGATTATTTTCCATGAAGTTTTAAGTTTTCAAATATAATAAATTACTGTATTACTGTGATAATTTAAAATATATCAGCGCTGAATGTATCGCATTTTAGAGATGTTTAAATAGCATTGCATTTCAGTTGGAAAGTGCTTCATAATCAATGCTTTATGCATGATTGACCTTTCTTGTTTTATTAATATCTAGATAACTCCTGGTTCTAGAAACTCGAAACATGGTCTAAATTTTCAGCAGGGCATAGCCTGAAGGCTACCCACAAAATTTCATGAAATTCGGTGCAGCCGTTCTTCCGTATTTAATTTTCAGTAGTGATAATACATTTTTGTAACGTTATTTTACATGAAAATTTGTAACATGCGAACTTTTTGTGAATTACTTCTTTCTATATACTGTAATAAAAGTATTTAATAGAGCTGAATTTGTAGTTTTATTGTTGATTACCAGATTTTATTTTTTGTACATGTTGAATTTTTTTAAATGTTTAAAATTAAAACATAAAATTAAAATAATAGTGATGGAGTAAAAATAATCTGATGAGTAAATAGTTTAAGAGTTAACTATTTATTCAATCTATTTATAAACAGTTTCATTATTTGTTAATAATGAAACTCTTTTCAATGGTTATAATTAAATAGTGCCACAATGGTAATTACTGCTTAAATAATGAAATTTGATAATTAGCTTACGAACAGCTATACTATTAACTGTTTGTTAATTATTTATGATAATAATTTATGAATTTAAATATATAACTATTAATTTACAGGTATGATTGAAGCTCTAGTGCATAAGTTTTCAATCAACAACATAATAATGACAGTGTTCTCAAGAAATTAGAAAGAACTATATTTAGGTACAAATTTATATGAATGTTATAAAATTAAATACTTTAGTTCATTTATAAATTACATTTTACAAAACTCCTCCTTCACTGTTAAGCCCCCTCCGTCTTGGATTTTCCATTCAGCTACGCTACCATACCGTACCTACGCTACCAAACACATGAGTCTATGAGCACCAACTTGTAAATATTATACGCACAAGAACCTTGCAAATTATTATTACCAGGCATATAGGACTTTCGGTGTTACTGATATCCTATTAAACACGAAAATATCACAATTCCGCTACGTAATGAGAAATGCATACTGAATACTACACTTTACGAACTGCCAGGTGCTTAAATGAGAATAATGTACCAGTATATTGTGAAAAGTAATATAGAAAATGGCAATATCCATGGGCGTATGTAGGATTTTTACCAGGGTGGGCAAAAATTAATTGCATTGAAAGTTTAGAGATTACAATCAACCTTGAAATATGTATTGTAAAGTAAATTTGAATAGATGATATGAGCATCCCATTTTAAAAATTAGTGTGTATACTACTTTTAAAAATTAGTGTGCACCAGTTTTTAAAAATTTGTGTGTACCACTTTTAAAAAATATACCCCATTTCATAACAAAATTCTAACCTTCCTGGATACAGAGCAAACTAACAAATTGGACATTCATAAACATACCAAATGCAATAATCCTAAGTTTTCCATTTGAGTGTAAATTGCTTTGATTAATATACATCACTCAGTTGTGGTTGAATGTTCTAATTTCAAAAAGCATTTTACTTATTTTTTTCTGTCTCATATTGGCTTTTAATTAAATCAATAATATTCATGGGGGTGCTTTGGTAACCTCCTCACCCCAGCCCCCTAAATACGCCCACGACAGTATCTCCTTTAAATATGAAAGTGTCATTGTTTTCGAACTTTCAAATATTTGGAATGTGACGCCTCCACTCCCACCTCACTCGACTTTTTCTTTGGTACATATTCCGTTTATATCCATTTGTATCATCAGTGTCAGAATAAAAAAAAAATCTGATGTGGGCAGCACATGACTTTCCTTATATAATGCAATGAATTTACTACTTTCACAGTAAAAGAAAATAGGTTATTCTTATAGTGGATACTTATATTATTTCTAAGATATCGTCAATTAATCGTCATTTTCATTTATTTAGCGCCATTTTTATCCATTTGGCGAGATTTTCTTTAATTAGGCAACATTTAAAAAGTATCATCAGTGCAATATCTCGAGTTTGGCGACATTCCGCCAAACTCGCCGCCAAAATATCGCCAAGCGTTATGGACAAAGAAAAAAAGTTATTCTTATTTCTCCGACTGCCGTTCAAATACAAAAATATTACTCAAACAATCTTTTCTCGTGAATGGAACGAGCTAGATCCACGAGACTGATGTCACCAAATTTATCGCATGATATTACATATGAAAAGTGAACATGTTTCTCAACAGTTAATATTTTTTTTTTTATTTATGGGATTTTTTTTATAAATTTATTTGAAAAATGTGCAATATCTCGAGAACGGTTCATGCGAGCGTTCTAAGTTTATGTCAATCGTTTTCTAAGGAAAAATTACATAAGAAATGTCTATTTGCGTAACTTTATTAAAGGTTTTGATTTTTTGATGAATTTTTTCAAAATTTCACTCGAAAATTTAGGGGGGGGGGGGTCTGAAAATTCGATTGTGTTTAAAAACAATAGGCTTCCAGTATTCACGGATTGTAATTTTTGTACTAAATTTCATTCGAATCGCTCTATTTGTTCGTGAGATATCGTCTCCACAGACTCACTGACACACACATACACACACATACATCACCTCAAAAATGTTTGATTCGAGATCAGGGATGCTTGGAACGTGCTCTCCCGTCGAAAATTCGAATTTTTCGATCCCGTCACAATACTGTGATGTTATACATACAATATTGTGACGGAATTCGACCCCGTCACAATACTTTCCTTATACATTATATGTATATAAGGAAAGTAAAAAAATATATATATATGTATATTTTTTGTTCACAAGTTATTCTTTAAAACATTTCTTGAAAATTGTCTTCAAAATTCTTTGAAAGTTTTTTTTTTAAATTGGCAACAGCTCAGAGACATGAACTTTCATTCACAATTTTTAAAAACATATCTTGAAATTTGTCTTAGTTCTTTAAAAGTTTATTTTTTGAAATTGGCATCAGCTGAGTGACTTCTGATTTGCATTCATATATAGTGTAGTTTAAACTCACTTTCCAGCACACTTCCACCATTGTTCAGGGAATTATGGTTTTCCTTCATAGGAAATAATGCTATGAAAATCTTAAATTTTGAATAATTTAAATTCTAATTATGAAGTTCTAGTTCTAGCTTTTTGACATAATATATTCTACACATGCATATTTATAGCTTAACGTGCATTCATTCTAGAGTTATATCCACATTCTCATGAATACATAGGTAGATAGAGAGAGAGAGAGAGAGAAGGGACGGTCATATATTGGAAAGTGTTTGAAATATAATTCATAAGATCTTAAAAGAGCTTTCCCGCCAAAATATCGAATTCGAAAATTTTCTGCAAAAACATTGCATTACATATATAATCTGGATATAAAGGGACGGTTATATATCGGAAAGTGTTTGAAATATAATTCAGAAGATCTTAAAAGAGCTTTCCCGCCAAAATCTCGAATTCGAAAATTTTCTGCAAAAACATTGCATTACATATATAATCTGGATTTAAAGGGACGGTCATATATTGGAAAGTGTTTGAAATATAATTCAGAAGATCTTAAAAGAGCTTTCCCGCCAAAATCTCGAATTCGAAAATTTTCTGCAAAAACATTGCATTACATATATAATCTGAATATAAAGGGAGACGGTTATACATCGGAAAGTGTTTGAAATATAATTCAGAAGATCTTAAGAGAGCTTTCCCGCCAAAATCTCGAATTCGAAAATTTTCTGCAAAAACATTGCATTACATAATAGTCTGGATATAATTATTAAACATTCTAGAATAATGGCGTGGCGTGTCACATAAGATAGTGTATCGGGTCACACGTTACCCGTGCGGTTTAGAACTCAAACTTCTTCGGATTCGGAATCAGACCGACCGGATTCCGGACTCAAATCCGGTCGGGGCTTCACCCCCGCGATCGCACGTGTCGAAAACAAGAACCTCTCCTTCAACCCAACCTGTTCTTGAGCAGGTGGAATTCCGGCTGAGATCCGTCGATGCGGTACAGAAAGCGGGGTTACCCCAGGTTGTTGCTCTTTCTCCGGCAATTTCGAGTGGCGATTAAAACCGGCGCACAGACGAGACAGATGACCCGAGTTTTAGTTACTGTCACGTGAATATCCATCCTTACAATACAATAAATAAACTGTCCTCTGCTTATCAGAAAAACACTGCGCATCCTTGTGTAAACTCATTCTTATAGCCAAAAACAGATGTAATTTATTTAAAAATAAGAATGTGTAACCAATTTTATATTTTTATTTTAAACAAGTAGCTTAATATGCGTTAAATTTATATTACCAAAATTATTACGACTTCAAAATTTTTTTACCTATTTTATTTTATTTATTTATTTATTTTCAATATTGGATTATACTAAGAGTACGCAATTTTTTTTTTTCAATTTACGAGGTTGCAATCAAATTTGCATTGAGTTCGAACTTGCATTCGAGATTGCATTGAGTTTGAGCTCAATGTTCTGAGAATTCGATGCCAGTTCTACTGCGAAAAATATAGGGCTCGCTTCAACTATAAAAGGAAAAAAACTATTGTCTCAGTAGCTTAGCGTCGACTGAAAAGTGATCCGTGATTCGAAAAATCCGTGATTCGAGATCGAAATCCGTGATCGAGATCGAAATCTTTGATCCGTGATCAAAGATCCGTGATTCGAATTCCGCTTGAAAGCTCTTCACATAAATTAGTCTGATATTCCATGACTTAATTTATTTATATTGACATCCATACATTTTTGTTGAACTCTGTATTCTGATTTAGATAATTTTTGCATTTTTGATTGTTTTAAGTAATCTTTTATGCAAGTTGGACTTCACAGAGTTCATATTACACAGTTCGCACGATAACTGCCGTAAAAATGACTTTATCAAAATGAAATTTTAGTATGTTGTTGAGACGGTCTGTGGGACACACATATGGTAACGAAAATGAATAATATCACTCAATTCGTTTCGGATTTAACCCGGGTTGAAAAAATGATACACATTGAATCCTATGAAACTTAATTTTTCAAACATTCTTTAAGCAAAGTTAAAACTTACAAATTGCTTCGAAAATTTTAGGAAATATTCTAATTATCACATAAAATGTGAAAAAAAAAATTGTTTAGTAGTTTTTAAAATAAAATTGAAATAATAAACACACTCATGAAGAGATCACGTGACTCATTGCAAAATAAAATATGGCGTCTTTTTTTTTCTTTTCTTTTCTTTTTTACTGTGTAAAGATCGTGATGTTTGAAGATCTTTTAAATTTATATTTAGTTTTGCATCTGTCATAAAACCGCTTTATTTTTACGTATTATCTGTGTATCTAAATTTTGCGCCAACTCAATTTCAATATTTTTGATTTTAAATGACCACTATGATTATTCCTACAACGAAGCCTAAATTTAATGCTATAATATAGCATGCAGCATGCATCAAGACACATAAGTTGAAAAGTGTTTATGACTTTGGCCATTCTATCTGTCTGTCTGTTTGGTCGTTCGCACGATAACTTCAGTAAAAATGACTTTATTCAAATGGTATTTTAGTATACTGTTGAGATAATCTGTGGGATGTATGGGAACAAAAATGAATAATATCCAATTAGTTTCAGATTTTACCTAAGTTGAAAAATTGAAATACGTTGAACCCTGGGACCTAATTTTTCAAGCAATTTTTAAACGGATTTAAATTTATAAATTGCTTCGAAAATTTTAAGACATATTCATATTATCGCATAAAATGTGTCAAAACAATTTCAGCAAAATAAGTTGGGTAGCTTTTTAAATAAAAATCGACAATATAATTACACCCATATTATAGTATGAAAAGATCACGTGACTCATTGCAAAACAAAATATAGCTTCTATTTCCCGCTGCTACCGTAGATGTTTAAAGATCGTTTAAATTTATATTTAGTGTTGCATTTGTCATAAACCGCTTTTATTTAGCATATTAACTGTGTATTTAAATTCTGTTCCAACGCAATTGCAATACTTTTCATATTAAATGATCACTAAATTTTCTTTATTCCTACAACAAAGTCTAATTTTAACGCTAAACTATAACATGCAGAATGTAAACAAATCAAGCGATTGTGAAGTGAGTTGTATAAGAACTGCTGATTTTTTTCCCACAAAATTATTTAGCTCTGGAGTCTGGAATATAAGTGATATGGATGAAATATTCATTGATTTTAAATAGAGAAGCAGACGATTTATATTTTGATAACGCCATTTGAATTCAGTTCAATTTGTGTAACTAGCATTGTCTTTTTCGCTGAAATTAAGTTTTTAAGTATAATAAATTACTGCAGTACTGTGATAATTTAAAAAATCTGATGTGGGCAGCACATGACTTTCCCTACAGACTCAAATTCATTTTCTCTTTATTTTTGTAATAATTCATTAAATTGAGTTTAATTGCACAAAATAACAAGTATCATTGTTTGAAATGACACTAAATTTTCACTTTTATATCAATTTTCGTTTTCATTTGGTACCTGGATTTATTCTCATAGCAAAAATAGGAAAATACTGAAATATATCAAAAACGGCTAGTCTTAGAGTAAAAGGGTTGTCCTTACGCTTTTCATCGTCAAAAATTACAAGTAAAACAAGCATTTAATGGATACATTTGAGCATACGTAGTCTTTAATTTTAGATTTTAACGATTGTTGCGGTCCATTTTGCAAAAAAGTCAGGTGCTTTTTTTTCGATTCGTATCACAATGTAAGCAGCACCCTCAATTTATTTATCTACCAAATTTTGTGAAATTTGGTCAATTAGTTTTTTAACTAGGATGTATACATTCGGTCTTTGCGGCTATTTCGCATAAAAAAAAAAGGCGGGTTCTGTTTTTCTGAATCGCACCAAAATCTAATCAGCAATAGTGTATCGCACAAGTGACTTATCTACCAAGTTTTGTGAAATTTTGTCCATTACTTTTTTAGTTAGAGTGGATACATGCATTGCACAGACAGACAGACAGATACACACATAAACGTCATCAAGCACCATCGGGCGCAGTTAGTACTTGGGTGGGGGAACACCGTGTGCTGTTGGCACATTTCGGGTGCAGTAGCCCGGTGGTTTGCGCGCTGGATTTGCACGCTGCCACAACTGCCGCCGTGTTCATGCGGAGTACGATCACGTTAAACATGTGGGTCCGTAAGTCCTTCCGAGAGGTTGGTGGTAGGGGAAGGAGGGTACGGTCCCTGTGGATGCCTCCCCCACTGGGTTCCGGTCTAAATTGGGTGGCAATTCCCCACCGTCCAAACAGTTACCTTACACCTTTCTGGTAGGTCGGACGGTCTGGGTCTCAACAACAACAACACATAAACGTCAAGGGCGCGGTTTGCACTCTGTAGGTCCGGGTTCGATTCTCTTCGCTGCCAAAACTGCCGACGTGTTCACGCGGAGTACGATCACGTTAAACATGTGGATCCGTAAGTTTTTCCGAAAGGTTGGTGGTAGGGGAAGGAGTGTATGGTCCCTGTGGATTCTGGTTCCCCCACTGGGTTCCGGTCTAAATTAGGTGGCACTTCCCGGCCGTCCAAACAGTTACCTTACGCATTTCTGGTAGGTCGGATGATCTGGGTCTCAACAATAATAACACACAGACGACAGACGTCATGCTAAAATAGTGTTTTCGTTCTCTAGAGGTCCCAAAATATGTATATCCGTCGAAAACTCGAGTTGCGATTTTCTACATGATTCTAATACTTTCCCTATACCTATACCCATGTATTGCAGAGAAAGTAAAAATGCCAGCGCTGAATGTATCACATTTTAGAGGTGTTTAAATAACATTGTATTTCAGTTGGAAAGTGATTCATAATCAATGCTTTATGCATGATTTCCTTTTATCGTCTAACAACGATGACAATGAATGTTTTTTATCGCCTGCCGGGAATAAAAATGATGTTTTAGAGGACTTATAAAAATGACTGACATCATTAATTATCATACCATGACACCCAGACAGCAGACCTCAATGTGTTTCTTCAACTTGCTGGGAATACAGATTCCCCAGTCAAGGATTCGACTATCAAGGCCCAATATTCTCAGTTTGTTCTGAATTTATATAAACTTGTTTCTGTGTTTTAAAATATTTATGGATACTTAATTGAACAATATGTAAAATATAGATCGCTTTTCGTATTTTCACAAACAAACGGCTCTTGCAACAATGTGCTGTAAGGTCTTATCTGTCTCGAAACAGTTTACCTAAATTTAATTTCAGCGGTGTGTTATTTTCAGCCAGAAAATAATTAGTGAGTAGGTAACTCTGAACAACGTATAAATGCACATTGAGTAAAGGGGCTGTAATCTTTGCTTCAGCTCCATACATATGCAACTGAACAAAATCAGATAAGAATACATAATAAACACAGATATTCAACGATCGATATACTTATACAATGCTCAGTGGTGGATTTATTGTTTTAGACCCCTTATTCGGAGTGGAAGATGGCTAAAGACATAATTGATTTAATTGCTTTTATAATGTCAGAACATGGTTTATATGGGGTGAGACAGCCCAATGGTTAGAGTGCGGGAATTGCACTCGAAAGGCCCAAATTCGATTCCCACCATTGCCAAAACTGTCGCCGTGTTCACGCGAAGTACGATCACGTGCGGTCCCTGTGGTGCTGTGGGTACGGTCCCTGTGGATGCCTCCCCCACTGGGTTCCGGTTCAAATTGGGTGGCACTTCCCGGCCGTCCCAAACAACTTATACGTTTCTGGTAGGTCGGACGGTCTGTGTCGAAGAAGAAGAACATGGTTCATAACGTCTATATCTAATATTTCTGTAATACATGAAATGCATATATTACTTTCCCTGCAATACATGGTAATGTATAGGGAAAGTATTGGAATCGGGTCGAAAATCGCAACTTTTGTTTTCGACGAATCAGCACGTTTTGGGACCTCTAGGGAAAAATAATTTTTAGCGTGACGTCCGTATGTGCGTCTGTGTGTGTGTCTGTCTGTATAATGCATTTATCCACTCTAACTCAAAAACTAATTGACCGAATTTCATAAAAATTTTAAAAGTCAAACGTTTCGGGACCTAATGGATCAAATTTCATAAAATTTTATAGGTGATTTACTAGTGAGTACCCCTGATGCTGATTAGATTTGGGTACAATGCGGGATAACAGAACCTGCGTTTTTTAGCGAAATAGACGGCAAAAATTGCCTATATCAACTTTAAATGAAAAACTAATTGACCAAATGTCACAAAATTTGGTAGATAAATCACTAGTGGTTGACCCTAGTGCTGATTAGATTTTGGTACGATTCGGGATAAAAAGAACCTGCTATTTTTGCGAAATGAACCGCAACAATCGTCAAAATCTAAAATAAAAAACTGCGTATGCTCAAATGCATCAATTAAATACTTGTTTTATATGTAATTTTTAACGATGAAAAGAATAAGATTTACCCCATTACTCTAGGACTAGCCGTTCTCGAGATATTTTAGTTTTTTAGAATTTTTGCTCCGCCAATTTTGAGATTAACTCTAGTTACCAAATGAAAATGAAAACTGAATTAAAAGCGTAAATTCAGTGTAATTTCAATTAATTATGCGTGTTATTTAGTGCAATTAAACAAAATTTAATGGATTATTAGTGAAATAATGAGAAAATGAATTCGAATCAGCAGGGAGAGTAATGTGATGCTCACATCAGATTTTCACTTTCCTTATATGCATAGCATAATGTATAAAGAATGTATTGTGACGAGGTCGAAAATTCGAATTCGATTTTTCGACGGGAGAGTACGTTTCAAGCATCCCTGATCACGAATCAAACATTTTTGAGGTGATGTCTGTGTGTGTGTGTATGTAAAAGTATGTATGTATGTGTGTGTGTGTGTGTGTATCAGTGAGTCTGTGGAGACGATATCTCACGAACGAATGGAGTGATTCGAATGAAATTTGGTACAAAAATTACAATCCGTGAATACTGGAAGCCTATTGCTTTTAAACACAATCGAATGTTCAGTACCCCCGTCACAATACTCTCCTTATACATTATGTATATAAGGAAAGTAATAAGCAGTGTAGAGAGTAGCGCGCAATACAATTAATCATTAGTTTGTATCGAATTTTGACGCTACTTTTAACGTTACTTCAGTAAACAAGCAAGGTGTCATTCTACATATCATGTGATCCCTTTTCTTCATTCGTAAGAAATCTAGTGTTCTGCTCAACGATGTACGATAAATGGTTGCAAGGATACTGCAGGGTTAGGAAGGCCATTGCCTCATGAAGTTGATTTTTTATATGGATATATTCAAATGTGTTATTTCCCAAAAGATCCTGCTTATCTGATTGCAATTTTGAGATGCAAATTCTACTAAAAATGAGCAGACATGTTTTTAAATAAATAGTTTTTACTTTTATTTTATTTTATACTTTTAATAAATAAAATGGATGCACGTCAACTTTAATTAAACTTTAAAATCAAAGACAACCAAAAATAAGTTTAAAAGTCCTTTAATAAAATCTCCTTTCCTCGACGTTCAATAATTACACGGCCAAAGCGTTTTCGGGCATCATCGACGCCTTTCATCAGTGGCTATTTTATTAAAGAATTTTTAAACCTATTACTTTCCTTATATACATAATATATAAGGAAAGTATTGTGACGATGTCGAAAATTCGAATTCGAGTTTTCGACGGGAGAGCACGTTTCAAGCATCCCTGATCACGAATCAAACATTTTTGAAGTGATGTCTGTGTGTGTGTGTCAGTGAGTCTGTGGATACGATATCTCACGAACGAATGGAGCGATTCGAATGAAATTTGGTCCAAAAATCACAATCTGTAAATACTGGACGCCTACTGTTTTTAAACGTAATCGAATGTTCAGAACTCCCTAAATTTTTGAGTGAAATTTTGAAAAAATCATCAAAAAATCAAAACCTTTAATAAAATTACGCAAATAGACATTTCTTATGTAATTTTTCCTTAGAAAGCGATTGACATAAACTTTAGAAAGCCAGCATGAACCGTTCTCGAGATATTGCACATTTTTCAAATAAATTTATCAAAAAATCCCTTAAATTAAAGAAAAATATTAACTGTTGAGAAACATGTTCACTTTTCATATGTAATATCATGCGATAAATTGGGTGACATCATTCGCGTGGATCTAGCTCGTTCCATTCATGAGAAAAGATACTTTGAGTAATACTTTTGTATCTGAACGCCAATAGTCATATATCTGCTATAAGAATAACTTATTTCTCCGTCAATAACACTTGGCGAGATTTTGACGACAAATTTGGCGGAATGTCGCCATCTTGGCGACTTTTTGAAATGCTGTCAAATTAACGAAAATCTCGCCAAATGGATAAAAATGACGCTAAATCAATGAAAATGTCAACTAATTGTCGAAATTTCAATATCTTGGAAAGAATATAAGTATCTACTATAAGAAAAACCTATTTTTTTTACTGTAAAAGTAGTAAATTCATTGTATTATATAAGGAAAGTCATGTGTTGCCCACATCAGATTTTTTTTGGTTGTCTTTGATTTTAAAGTTTATACTTTTATTTTATTTTACTCTTTTCAGAAGTGGGTAAAAGCGTAAATATTGGTAAGTTGATCAGCGAATTTTAATTATTCAGAATAAATATGATAAATTACTACAGTATACCCATATCCTCAACTTTTTGGGAAAATTGAAGCTGTGGCAACATTCGTCTTATAAAAGTAATGTAGTGACTACATTTTTAAAGTAGTTTGTAGTCACTACTTTTTAAAAAAAGCAGTTGTAGTTGTAGTTAACTACACTTGTCATAATGAAGTTGTAGATCACTACAATAATAATGTAGTTTTTCCAACCGCTGTTCAAGATCGTGAAAAGATCTACATTGCTACTGATGGAATGGAGACCCAGTACGCTGTTGTCCACTGTTGAAGAGTTTCAGAAACTGGTGGATTTTTCAGAAACTTTCTGGAAAGTTTCTACCGGAACTAAGTTCATCGTTTCTCTCGTGAAAAGATCTACATTGCTACTGAAAGAATGAAGACCCAGTACGCTGCTGCCCACTTTTGAAGAGTTTCAGAAACTGGCGGATTTTTCAGGAACTTTCTGGAAAGTTTCACCGGAACTAAGTTCATCGTTTCTCTCGTGAAGAGATCTACATTGCTACTGATAGAATGAAGACCCAGTACGCTGTTGCCCACTTTTGAAGAGCTTCAGAAACTGGCGGATTTTTCAGGAACTTTCTGGAAAGTTTCACCGGAACTAAGTTCATCGTTTCTCTCGTGAAAAGATCTACATTGCTACTGATAGAATGAAGACCCAGTACGCTGTTGCCCACTTTTGAAGAGTTTCAGAAACTGGCGGATTTTTCAGGAACTTTCTGGAAAATTTCACCGGAACTAAGTTCATCGTTTCTCTCATGAAAAGATCTACATTGCTACTGATAGAATGAAGACCCAGTACGCTGTTGCCCACTTTTGAAGAGTTTCAGAAACTGGCGGATTTTTCAGGAACTTTCTGGGAAGTTTCACCGGAACTAAGTTCATCGTTTCTCTCGTGAAAAGATCTACATTGCTACTGATAGAATGAAGACCCAGTACGCTGCTGCCCACTTTTGAAGAATTTCAGAAACTGGTGGATTTTTCAGGAACTTTCTGGAAAGTTTCACCGGAACTAAGTTCATCGTTTTTCTCGTAAAAAGATCTACATTGCTACTGATAGAATGAAGACCCAGTACGCTGTTGCCCACTTTTGAAGAATTTCAGAAACTGGCGGATTTTTCAGGAACTTTCTAGAAAGTTTCACCGGAACTTCCAACATTTATCCATCGGTGTCGAAGATACGCCATCCTTCTAGAAATTTTTATGGGGAGTACAAGGAAGTCATCGTTCTGTTAATCGATCTAATACGAGTGAAATTAAATTGTGAGATACGTCAGTTGTTTTGATAACATATTCGGCTAGTTTGGGAGTTAACTGACCATTTTATTTCTGTTTTATTGCACCTGACAGTTGTTTTGTGATCAAATAAGATAGCAATAGTCTTATTAGCTGTGTATTGTTCCTGTTTACGCTTATTGGTGCTTTTAAATAAAATCGTTAATTATCCAGAAATTCGGACTCATTTTTGTATTCTGAGAATACACTCCCGATTCCAGAGGAACCGCTGTAGCGATATATACGATACATTGAAAATAATAATAATAATAATAAACTGATCCGAACTATCTCGCTTTTCAGGCAATAAACACTTTTTAACTCATACCTTTGATTACGCGAATTCTTCCTACGTGATTCCGTTATAAATATAAGTCGTAATGACCTACCTCCACGAGTCGTAGATAACAGTGAAGCCACGATGATAAATAAACAGCTCAACTGTTAGTGACCGATTATATCTAGAAATGATGACATCAGATGATGAAATAAGAACTCTGAACTTGACCGATTTTTATTTCTTACAAATTATATACAACCTAAATTGATATAAGAAAAATATTCTTTCCTCGCTTCAGAAAAGTTTAGCCACTAACTAGCATACTTGGGAGCCAACCAGTAGCGCCGAGAGATTTTTTAATTTTTAAGAGAGGAGAGGGGGGGGGGGGGATATTGTGTTTCCCATTTCCCCAAATGTGTTTTCCATTTCTCTGAAATTTGCTTCCATTTCTTCGAATTTCAATAGGTTTCGATGTTTTCCTGGGAAGAGGGGTTATGTTTTGTTCTCTTAATAATGATGTTTTTTTTTTTAATTTTATTAATAGTTTTTATTTTGTTTTACTTTGGGTTGTATTTTGTTGCGATTTTAAGGACTTCTCTTTTGCTTCTATTCCCTGGAACTTCCCTGGGATTTTTCTTAAAATATATTATTCTATGGGATCTTTTTAAATAATTTCTATTTATTTATATGTTAATAATTGCTATTTATGTGTTATTTATTGACTTCAGTTACAGTATTAATTGTTTTTTAATTCTTTGTGTTTTTGTTTATCTTATTTTGCGTGGCTGCTAATAGCGGTATTGTGTACGAGTTGTTTTATCAATACGTTTTTGCAGGTGGTGTTGCACTGCCTCTCTGGCGATGATGCGGGCTCCTCGCCTGGTCCGGGTAAGGGCGAGTCCCTGGCCTGCTGTGTGGGGGTTTCGTTCTCTACGGAGGATGGTGTCCATTCGGCTGAATGTGGGTCTGGTGTTCCCTTGACGTCCCTGGGGGTGCGTCCGTTGCATGCCAGAGTCTGGCTGCCTTCCCTGTCTGGAAGGCCCAGGTAGTTTGTTCTTGTTCCTCTTTCATGTTGGGGAACCTTCTTTTCCCCAGCCATGCATTAAGTTACTGTATTGAAAGATGAGCCATGCGGTTTGGGTTAATTAGGGGTTATGACATACACATACCCTTAACGACACCACTGGAGTCAATGATAGGCATTCAATTCGAGATACAGAAAACCGTGATTCTTGCTGTATTTTGATACGGATAAACCTATGTTTAGGTTCCACCGATATTTTATATTTATCAAATCGCGAGGTATGTAAAGTTTGAGCCTTAAAGCTCAAATGAAGTTAGCTATTTCGGAATATGTGGAGTATGAAGCTGGCTTGTGGTTATATAAAAAGGACACAACTCCAAACATTTGTCTTAAGTCAAAGTTGCCTTACGGCAAATGGAAAACACACAGACTAGTATTTCAAACTAGACTGTTCATTAACAGTACAAATAACTATTACAGCCACTGGCTGTAAAACTAAAGACGTCTGTATACATACAGAACATACATTAAATTGCACATGCCCGTATCGTGACTGAATATGAGTACTATAAACTCGCTACTTGCTGATTAAATGAAAGTTGAACTACTCGTAACAATAGAGTACGGACGGCCGATACTTATCTAATTCCTTAGTGGACGTCTGGATACTTCAGAAGGCACTCTTGTGGTTGATCGTGATTGTACACATCTCGCCAGTGCCTCTTACTGGCTCATTATGTCACACGCCCGACGGGGCTTCACGCTCCTCATAGCCTGCGACGTCATTAACCGTGACGTCATTAGCCCAAGGGGGGGGGGAGCTAATGACGTCAAGAAAAAAAATTTTAATTTCATTTTTTTTTCAACAATGATTGAAACCATTAAGTCTCGTGATCATTGGGCTACATATAACTCTTTTTATGCATGATTATGTCAAATTTTGTCCTATACTGACATGTTAAAAATATAAAATTTCGAACTTTTCGATCGAATTAAAAAAAATTCTGTCTTGTTCTAGAATATTTTATAACAAAAGAAAGTTTCGTGAAAATCCATTAATATATGTGGTTGCTATCCTGTACACAAGAAATAGACCACAGACATCAGACAGACGGACATCACTCCAAAAATAGCCAAAACGTGTTCAGGAGGTCTTAAAACATATATTGAAGTCAAAATATCGAAATCGAAAATTTCTGTGAAAAGAAAATACTTTCTCAATACTACGTATAAGAAAATAAAAATTCCATAAACAATTTTTTTTTTTAATCTGTGTGTTCGTCCACCTTGAAGGAATTAAAGCTATTTAAAAAAAAAAATAGATGAAATTTTGATGGGGTAAAATAAAGCGGGAACTTGTGAAAGGCAGTCAGCATTTGTCTACTTTGTCTACATAATGAAAAGCGGTCGTGGACGAATATTTAAATATTGTAATAGTAAACGTTTCAAATAAAACTCGGAGAGTTAATTTTGTTCAAAACTTTGCCCTATATGTCGGTTATTGTATTGTGGAAAGTATCAACATCCACAGGAGTGTCTGAATTGTTTAAAAATATATGATGTAAGCCAAGCCAATGTATTAGATATATATATGATTATGCCAGAAAGCATTGCCTTCTGATATGTCAGAAGACCATAGATTAATACACAGTATTTTAACACTTGTAAAGAACCTTGCTGCCCCAACCGGGAATCGAATCACGGATCTTCGCACTGGCCAACCGACTCTCTAACGTTGAGATACTGGGACGGAGTTGCAAGCTGTAATCATCGAAGTGGACTCTGCGACTTTTTGCATGCATATCAAAATTTTAAAAAGTTTCCTCTTTTGAATTTAATATTATATTTGTTTAATATTATATTTGGTTGAGAATTAACCATAATTCTCTGTAGAAAATAATGTAAAACTTCAAAAAATCACGAAAGTTATTAAATATATTCTATCTACCAGTTTTCTTTCACATAAAATTTCATAGTGATATAATTATTTTTCCTTTAGCTACTGTGTTCAAACCGCGCATTTTGAATAATTTTTAACACTTTACAACAAAGTTGAAAAGTGTTTATGACTTTGTTCATTCTGTTTGTCTGTTTGTTCGTTAGCGCGATAACTGCCGTAAAAATGACTTAATCAAAATGAAATTTTAGTATGTTGTTCAGACGGTCTGTAGGACCTATGGGAATATAAATGAATAATATCACCCAATTAGTTTTGGATTGAACCCGGGTTGAAAAAATGAAATACATTGAGCCCTATGGGACCTAATTTTTCAAACATATTTTAAGCGGATTTAAAATTCATAAATTGCTTCGAAAATTTTTGGTAATAGTCAAATTGTTCCATAAAATATATAAAAAAAAAATCAGCGAAATATATTCAATAGTTTTTAAATAAAAATTAAAATAATAATTACACATCTTATATGAAACGATCACGTGACCATAATATAAAACGATCACATGACCCACTTCAAAATGATATATGGCATCCATCTTGTTTCAAAATCGTGATTTTTTAAAATTCTTTTTAATTCATATTGAGTGTTGTATCCGTCCTAAAACTACTTTATTTTTGCTTAAATTCTGTGCATCTACATAATAAAACAACACAATGACAATATATTTGAGTTTAAATTCTCATTCAAATTTGATTATTTCTACAACTAAGCCTATTTTTCACCTATGTAAAATGTAAACAGCAAAATATGTAGAATGAGTTGTATATTAGAATTACTGTATTTCTTTAACACAAAATAATTCAGTCCATGGAGTTTGCATGGCTGATATGAATGAAATATTAATTGATTTTATAAACAGAAGGACGATTTTTTTCGATGAAGTTTTAAGCATAGAGTTTATGAATTGTAGCTCCATGGTCTTAATTTTTAAATAAAATAAATTATTGTAGTAATGTGATGAATGACATGAATGGGAGAAAGTTATGAATGAAATCCTGCTTTTATAGAGAGATCCAGGCGTGTTATTTTTTCTATGACGTCATTTGAATTTATTTCAGTTGTTTTCGATGAAGTTTTCAAATATAATAAATTATCGTAGTATTATGATAGTTTTAAAAATATTACCGTGGAATGTATTGCATTTTAGAGATATTTAAACCAGGCAATTTATATTTCAATGCCGTCATTTGAATGAAGTTCATTTTTTTCAATGAAGGTTTAAGTTTTCAAATATAATAAATCAATGTAGTATTGTGATAAGTTTCAAAATATTACCGAGGAATGTATTGCATTTTCGACTTTTTTAAATAAAATTGCATTGAAGTTGGAAAGTGTTTCATAATCAATGTTTTAAGCATGATTGATCTTTCTTGTTGTACTATTATGCGGTTTACAAAAATCATCAACTTCTGGTATTTTACATAATTTATCCACACATAAAATTTCATATTGATAACAGCACCAATTCCAAACTTATCGGGTTTAAACTTCATACTTTAAATTTTAACTTTATTGGAGATTTATTTTATACTAGCCGTCTTCGGCGACCAGCCTGTTCGCTACCCTTGAAAATTCTGACCGTGGCAAACTCGCTGGCGCGACCTACCAGAAAGGTGTAAGGTAACTATTTGGACAGCTAGGAAATGCCACCCAATCCGAGGACCCACATGTTTATAGTGATCGTACTCCACCTGAACACGGCGGCAGTTTCGGCAGTGGCGGGAATCAAACCCGGGCCTACCGAGTGCAATTCCCGCGCGCTAACTTCCAGCGCGCTAATTTAAATTTTATAATGACCATAAAAAATTTTAATTTTAATTTAATCATATGCTAAACTCTTAATTCCATCAATTAAAATATAACGTAATATCATTTCAAATATCCTCATTCCATCGTTCCATCATTTAAAATATCCATAAAATTAAAATATTCATTTAAAATATCCATAAATTAAAATATCCATTTAAAATGACCATATGCTAAGCTCTTAATTCCATCATTTAAAATATCACGTAATTTTCTAACCCGTCTCCATGGAAACACGTGACATCCCCGGCGGGAGAAAAATCGGACCTTTCCGAGAATTATCCAAGAAATTTAAAATCATTACTTCTTTAAAATTACGATCCTGCGGTCATTTTTAATTATTTCTTGACCAGATTTGGCTTGTAAGAAAGCCAGATCTTTGAGCTTTCTGAAAATGTAAGTTATTAGTCGAAAATCTCGGAACTTTTTTTGCGAGGATTTAAAAACGAAAGTTTTTTTTTTGAGCCGAAAGTGACTTTTGTTTTATAATCTTTAAAAAATATTAGAAATTAAAATTGAGATTTGAAATTGATATATCTTTACTAGCAATTGTCTGCTCTTTCCGGTGATGTGATTTGTTTTTTTCTACGACGTTTGGATGGTGGAGAAAAAAGGGGATAAATGGGAAAAAACTGTCGAAATTGCATAAAACACTAAATAACTAAAAAAATAAATCAAATTTTAAAAATCGGTTTTGACGTGTCCCCCCCCCCCCCCTGGTCTCCGATTGCCAAATTTCGTAGCTCTTCAACGTGCGGTCGCTGAACCTATAGTGTATAAGACAGACACACAGACATTGCTTTTTTATATAGAAGAAATTATTCACACAAAACCAATTTGGCTCCATCGAACCGGAGTCACAGTAATTTCCCCCCCCCCCTTTTTTTATAAAACTTCCAGTATAATGCTGTCTCAAATGCATGCCCATTTCCTCTGTTATTTTGTGCCATAAAATTCAAATTATTGCATACAAGAAAATATAAAATGTATATGAATTTGCGCGTGTAGAAAAATGGTGTTCTGTTCTGCTCACATTGGATTTTTACTTTTTTGGTTTATCTCCGAACATTTATCTATTCGTCTAGCAGAGGAGCAAGTGTTCCGGTGAATAGTTTCGGAAACGCCTGACTAGATCATTTAAATTCTCAAGTTTGTCGGAAGGAGTATGTTTTCATGCAGCTATCCCCCACTTTTATTCAGTTAAATTTTAGTTCCGGGGGATAACTTTCTTGGCGGTTTTTTAAAATGTGGCCAAATTGATCAAATACAGCCAAATTAACGAAAATATCAGCAAATCGATAACGACACCAAATCAATGAAATTAATTGGTTTTGAAAGATGATATATAGAGTGTGATATATAGAGGTATATATAGAAGGATGATATATATATATATATATAGATAGTATTGTAATGATGTTTCGGTATCTTTTGTTTGTCAGTGCAACTGTCCCACTTTCCGAAAAATTTGAGGACATTTTAAAATGCCTTCAAATTAACGAAAATGTAGCCAAATTGATAAAATGACACTAAATTAGAAAATGACGTCTAATTGCTGAAAATTTAATATTTTGAAAGATTAAGTTCTATTTTCTAGATAATCCCTGCTGCGTTGTGGGAATAATAGTTTTTGTAAATTTCTTTACAAACGGGACCAGGATGTCTTATTCTTCAGATCTGACTGCGAAGATAATTTTGTATAGCGAGAACAGATTCTTATACATTTTTTAGGAGAATTAAATATTTTAATAAATTGTTTTGAATAACAATGTCATTTAAAATATTACAGGAATTTGCACATAATTGTGAATTTTAAATTTCTTCATATTATATATTTAGTGCGAAGAACGGGTATACTGCTAGTATCAATAATAAAAGTCATAAATAATCCATTAGATATTCCAATGCTTCCCGAAAGCTATGTTGCGAAACTTTGATATATCATCTGCTTAAGCCTGATGCGTCGAATAACACTTTATATTTGTCTAACACAGTCTAATGCAGTCTAATGCAATTCTGTTCAACTTCGATAAACCATCGGGCCAAATTTTATACAAAAATTCTCTGCGGTATACTATTTTTCAAACAAAATTAAACTGTGGGGGTTAAAATTAAAGCTCAACAGCCCCGGACAGTGTTTCCTTCAGGCATACCTCTGGGGGGCGATGACCCCCCTCCTCCCCTGGAGCCATTTTATGTTAACCTAGTTTCTATTTACGTGATAAATTTATATAGGGAAAACAGAAGATTTGCCCCTTTAAAATTTCATTCCACCCCCCCCCCCCCCGACCAAAAAGTCCTGAAAGAAACACTGCTCATGAATGGAACTAACTATATTCACGAGAATGATGGTAACATAGTTTTTACATAATTCTGCACATGAAAAGTAAACATGTTGGGCGATACCAACTACTTTAATTTTATGATTTTTTTGAAAAACGTGCAATACCTAGAGAGCCATTCATGTTGGTGTTTTAAATTTTTTATTATTCGTTTTCTGATGTTAAAATTACATCTGAAATGATTATTTATTTATCATTAGTGAAGGTCCTGGTATTTTCAAAAATTCATTAGAAAATGGTGGGGTCTTTCGAACAGTGTTTCTTTCACGACTTTTTGGCAGTGTGTGTGTGTGTGTGGGGGGGGGGGGCGGGGAATGAAATTTTAAAGGGGGGACAAATAGAAAACTCCCCCCCCTTAAAATTCCATTCGCCCCCCCCCCCCGGCTAAAAAGTTCTGAAAGAAACACTGGCCCCGGGTCCATTAATCTACTTATTAAAACCGCACATTCGCTTACAATAAAACTAAAACTATATATAATTTAAAGAATGGTTAGTATGGCGGTATCTGGGTAGAGCATATAAAAGTAATGTGAAACAACAAAGTGGACAATAATTTATAAAACAACCTAGCAAGGGGGTGGCGGGGGGCTGGTTTGCATATCCTCACAAGAATATCTACTCGAGCTTATAGTTCAAATACTGCATTGTAGAAACTCTCATATCATTTTCCCCTCGAATTTCTTTTCCGTGGAAACATGATAGCCATTTCCTTTCATATGACCATTCATGGGTAATAGTATCAATTTCTTTGTTTTCAACTCTGAAGCTACCATATAAGTAGCTACCATAGCCAAAGACATTTATTTATTCAAATGTTTGATGGGATGTTGGATCTTCGAATGTAAAAGTAAATCCCACCCCTCTAACCCATCCCATACCCTCTTTCCTACTTCTAAATCCATTCATGAATGGAAGTCGAGATTATTATTATTTATTTACTTATTGCAGTAATTTTTATATTTTTGATATTTCATTCAGTTTTACTACTTTGTATGCTCGTCAAATCAGGGGAGCTGAATTTTTCTTCAAACTAAAATCAGGCGTGAAAAAATGAAACATAATGCTTTTAAATTTTCTAGTCTGATTAACTCGTTATTGAGCAAATTACATTGTACCAATGAAACGTTCACAATTTCTTCGTGATATTCGGAATCTCGCTGAATGCAGCTCGTTATAAGCGGACTTTACAGTATTTTATTAAAGTCTGAGGTGTACTCGGAAGGCAAACGACTTGGGAGGGAGGGGCTCACTGACCCTTAGAGTCTCCTCTAGCCTAGCATTTGGCCTAGTTTAGTCTAATTTAGTTAGTCTTACTAATAATGGAACTTCTATTTAGAAAATTTTACCTGCCTTTTTCCACGGACTGCAGGTAGAACAGCTGTGATCTAACACAGGAATGCCCGACTGATGACTAAGTACGATATATTCTATTGCATTTAATAGATACTATAGATTAAATAGAATATTCTATTCTGCTCCATACTCTGAATTTCAAGACAAATCACCTTGACATCAACGAATTCACATTTTGCCCCACCGCACCCCCGCTCTTATAATTCGTAATTATTTTTTCTAGCTACAGAATCACGTGTAATACTACAAGTTTACAAATAACATAAAACGGTTTATAACATCGTTCCATGATGTGATAACATCGTTCCATGATGTTCGATTTACATGATGTGGGAGTTATAATTTTTGAGAGCCTCTATGACGTCGTCATATTTTGTAACCTCATAGTGTATAATTTTTGGTATGTAAGACAACGTCACTTAATTTTGCATGAGTTTTAACGTTTATTCTTTCATTTTCATTATTTTAATTTGAATTAAACCAATAAATAAAAAGATTCAATATTATTTTTAAAGTAAATAAAGTCATAGAAATGGAACCTAAGACCCACCCCTATTGCAAAAGAACACCGGATTGACGCGAAAATATCATATAGTTCCCACGTCGGCCCCGACGATATTGTGCATAACTCCCATTAGATAGATAGATATTCCCTAATGTGGGGGTCCCAAAGTCTCATAGCTCAAGATCCCATGAATTTTAATCCGGCAATGCTTTTGACAGTAGCATTTTGATACAAGTAAAAAGTTTTTAGCAATAGTTTTTTTCAATTTAAAGTTTTAATATTTTCTTTTCAAATTTGTGGAAGGGAGACCCGGCGACGCTTTCTGGGGTTCTGTAAATCGAAAAAAATTTCAAACTGATTCAGCATTTTTTAATTTTATGTCTTTAAATATTAATGAATTATTGAGTAATATTTCATAAAAATTTAAAATTGAATAAAAATATTGGAAGATTCGGGGCCCCCCTTGGAGGTCCTAAGCAGCCACTTATCAGTAAATTCATTCCTGGTTAGTATGAAGTCTTGCCTAGGGAAAAACTATAGACATGACTAGAACACTTAGTTACGGAGTGCAAAAGCCCTCCTATAGACCCAACTTTCTTTTAGTTGAAATGAAGAATATCAATATAATTTAAAAAATTGCTGGAATGCTAATGTAATTTATGAGGGTGCTTTGTCCCACCAAATTTCCACCACTGGGAAAAACTCGTACTTCAGAATTCTTGATCTCGAGCAAGAGCTTTACCTGAGCTATTCTGCCTTGAAAGGGAACTTTAGAAAATATATTTTGAAAATTCGAAAACTGAAATCAATATTTTTATGAAATAGTGGAATGAATGTATGAGAACGTGTAGTGCAGTGTCACACTATAAATACTTTTTACTGCATACAATGCTAGTTCTTCCACATTTAATTTTTATTAAACGTCAAATTCGTTTTTTTTTTTCAATCGGAAAAATAAAATATAAAATTCTGAACAGCCTCCCGCACGTATTCTTTTAAAAACCCGGTTTTCCCTTCTAAAGCCTCTCCTATTCCGGGCGGGCGAGACGCGACGTCAGCCAGTTCAGAAAATTTTCCAACATGGCGGCCAAGTACGTGAACACCGCCGAAAAAAAAGAGCACATCATGTGAAGAAGTACGGCCATGTTGGTGCCAATGAGAGTGCGCCAATGTGAGTGTACTTGGCGAAATTGTACTCTGTGGTAACCATATTTTCCTACTTCGATCCGCTCTCTCTCCTCTCCTGCCTGCAGCCTAAGTTACTGGGGGCCGTATAATTAATTAGGCCACGAGCCAAAATGTACGTTCGGGGATCGATAAATGTACGCAATGAGTAAGAGTCAACATAAAAACCTGATATGAAAATGCGCTGCGTAGAATTCTCGTTAACTAATGCGCTTTAAAGTATGAATGCCTAGTTTTACAAACTTTCTCAAAGCAACATTAATGAAATTAAATATTTTAAATAAAATTGTTTTAGTTTGCAATCGCAACAAGAATTCTATATGAAACGTTAAAGTCCAGTAAACAACAACAGCAACAAAAACTTTTTACTCGGGTTCATAGTAAAATAACCCGGATTTTCGGCCTTGTGCAGTTCCAGCTCATTTTCTGTAAATTCGATGCTACAGTAAACTGACTTCGTTGGTCCGAGTAAGAATTAGCAAAATGGCAGCACATAACAAAATTTCTTGCAGCAATACCGGCGGCAGATTTTATTTATTTATTTATTTTTTTTTTTTTTTTTGTGGTGGTGGTGGGGGGGGGGGGGGGGAGATGATCCCACTTCCTTTGGAGACGTCACTGATCACAAGGCGGAAGGCTGGAAACTTTCTAATTAAACGTAGCCCGATCTGGACAGGCCAGTATTTAGATGTATGGGCCACGTACACTTCTGATAACCATTTACTGCCAATGTTGCTATAAATGGTAGAAAAAATCGCCAGAAAATATTCCTGGAGGGGGTAGGACTATAAATATTTAATTTCATTTCTCCATATATCATTTCTTTGAAATTCAATGGATTTCTGGCGGAGGTGGGTTATGAACTCCAAATCTCCCCCACACTTTGCGACGCCACTGTCTTACAGAGCAGTTTATTTAACGGTTATTCTGTACTGATGATTTCTAACAAGAGCAAAACCGATCCACCGATGCTGATTACTGCATCAAGTGTATGGTTCAATTTTAATCGAAGTCGGATGAGTGATTTTTTCATTTGCGGACTACAATATTATTTGAGTTTAATAATTAGTCAAAACTTTGGACACATCTGAAAATGAACTATTATAGGAAAGAATGAAAATAGAAAATGATCTGTGAGAAAAAAAAAATCATCAAATTACAAATTTAAGATTTAAAACATATATGCACGTTAGAAATGGCCGAATTTTTGCCATTTTTTAATCCAATATTTCATGTGAAAAAAAATATATTTTATATGTTTATAATCCTTCATTCGCTCACACGTTATTATTTTTAAAAACATTCGAAATTTAAAAAAAAGTTTGTAAACGTTTCTTTTTTGGGATAATTTGTGCAAATACATTCCATTTTAATACAATTTAAAACCATAACGTAGTTTACACCATCATTTTTCTCTCATAGATTACACAATGATTATTGTTTCATTTCGAATTCTAAATATATGTTGTAAGCGTTCTACATAATTATATAATGAGGTCATGCACATGACATAACTGCAAGAGTTTGCGAATTTTAATAGGAATTCAGCCATTTTCAAATATTTCGAACAGTATATTTTCGGAAATAAAGTTTGAATGGTTAAATATTTTTATTGTACACATCCTAAACAAAGCACGGTTTCTTAATTTTGTGCAAAATAGTGTCATATCTGTCGGTTGTTATGGGTATGAAATATTAAGAATACTCGAAGATGTGTCATATGTGAAAACTGAATAGACTATATTGCAAAATATTTTTTTTATTGTTCTAGTTTTTCTTTTTTATTATTATATGATATTAGCAAGCAGATATACCCGACATTGCCCGTGATTTAAAATATGTGCAAATTCCTACAGCATTCTAAATGACATTGCTTTTCAAACGTTACATTAAAATTATTTAAGAATTTCTCTTCTCGTTATGTATAAAAAATTATCTTCACATCCAGATCTGAAGAATAAAACATCCTAGTCTCGTTTGTAAAAAAAAAAAAAAAAAAAAAAATGCCGAAATGAAAACGCTAGAATGGTATTAAAGGATATACATGTAACATTTTTATTCTCTTTTAACAATCGGCTAAATACAATAAGTTTGGAAAAAATATTTACTAAAATGAAACGGATGATTCAAAAAATGGAAAATATCTGTGATTCTCGTAATCTTATATCCCAAGGTAGCAAGTGATATTATCCAGTGTGTTATAATGTTCATTTATAATATTTAGCTTTACATCCATTTCTTTATAATTTAAATCTATCAAATTAAATAAAAATAGTCTGCGGTATAAACACATTTGATTTCATTACGTTGCTAAGATGATAAAAATTACATTTTTGGAAAAAATATCGTCTGCATAATGCTATTTCTATGAAAGATTTAATTGAGCATTTTTGTCAATATCTCAACAATCCCTGTTGCTAGAAACGCGAAACATGGACTACCTGCAGTGTAGTGGTAGAGAATAACCATATCAAATTTGGAGAAAAAAAAAGAAATAAAGAAAATAGTCGGAAACTGTGGATTTGTATATTGAACAGATAAACAAACAGAATTTCAATTTCATATACAAGATATCTATATGGAATTTCATAGTGGTAAGTGAATTCGTTGAGTTATCTTATCCTTATCTCCCCTCCCCCCCTTCCCTCTCTCATAGACGGGCATCTTTCGAACGTTCTAAATGTGTTCTAGTGGTCTTAAACGTATCAAAATCTCGAATTCGACATTGTTTAGGAAACTACATTTAATACAATAACATGAGAACGTAAAAATTATTTTCTATCTTACATATTAGGAAAATACACATAAAAGTTAAAATTTGCCAATTTGCTCTGAAATTTTGCAATGCCAACAACAGAACCACCTACTCAGTCCAGTGGTATATCCTCCCCTTCATAAATGCGGAAGTTGGTGTTCAGTTCCAACTCAAATATTAAAAAAAAAGAGAAAGAAAAAATATAGATAGATAGATAGATAGATAGAGAGAGAGAGAGAGAAGAGAAAAGAAAGCAGGCAGGAAATGAATTGAGCTGAAAAAAGATTCTAAAATATCCAACACATCGATCACTCTCCTTCAAACTAGCAAATTTCGATACCGTAGGAGACCAATAACAAATATATAGTCTCCACTCGATTTTTCTCAAACATTATTTCATATTTTTACTTTTTATTTATTGTACAAAGGAATTGTTGTTTTGCCTAAAATTTTCGAATTCGATATTTTGATGGGAAAGCAATCCTTTGAAACTTCTGTAATCCTTCGAACATGTTTGAAAAGATGTCCGTCTGTGGACAATGTAAGTCTGTTTGTGTGCATGTCTACAGGTCTTGTACACGATAACTCAAGCACGATTGTATGTTATTGATATTTTACGTATGTCCGCATTTTGTGAAAATTGGGACCAAGAAGAACCTTTTGTAATATGCACCAATAGGACAGGAATTATCCGAAATTTATGATTTTAATAGCATTATTTCCTCTGTGAAACAACATTGATATAGCCTGCGCAGGAAAAAAAAGATGGTTTTAACTATGCTATAAACTTACTACGCTGTGAATTTTAGAATTAAAACAAATTACAAAAAATAAAAAACCTAATTTTCAAATTAGCATTCCTGAAATAAATTCCCCTTCAAAAATTTCTATTTATTACTTTTACAGTATAATCACTATACAACGAAAGCACGAGGTCTAAAATTCGAGTTGGAGTTTTTGACGCATTTGCACATTTTTAAGAATCCCGTAATTCGCGTGGAATTACTTTTGAAGGAATGCTTGTGTTGTGCGTAAGTGTATGTGTCAGTATGTCAGTGTCTGCGAACACGGGGGGGGGGAAAAAAAAAAAAAAAAAAAAAATCTGGTGAGATTATTACAATCTGGGAACCTTGTGAACACGATCAAAGATTCAGAGCACCGTTCTCTCTCTCTTCCCCCTCCCCCCCCAATTTTTGCTATTGTGTTTAATTACCCATTTGAAACACTGACATGAACCTGAAACGTTCTCGAGATATCGTATGCTTTTTAACAGTTATTTCATTCAATAAATTTCAAAATCCAGTTGAGGATCTATTCGGGGATCGAATCGAAATAAGACCTTAACATTTTCAATTTTCCTTTTTTTTTTTAAAGTCAAATTTCTTATAAAAATTAATTATGTGTTACGAAATATTAAAAATTATGTTAATTATGTGTTAAAAATATGTTACAGAAATAATCATTTAGTACGCAAATTTTCTTTAAAAAGCTATTGACAATATTTATTTAAAAGCTAAATTTTCCATATTTTAACACTTTTTTGAAAAGTAAATAAACAGTAAGAAAATTGTTATTATTTTTTTTTTTTTTACACAAATAGTCATGTTATGTGTTTAAAACTGAAACCTTCACTTAAAACTAAATGACACCAGTCATAGGTTCTAGAGATAATAAAAGTTTGTTATAAGAAAGCTCAAATTCACATTATTGCTTTACGATCAAAATGTGTTAAGCTTTAGCGAAATTCGTGCCATATGGACACATCATATATTTACTATTTAATTCATACCAGAATGGAGAAAAATAGTTAAAGCTTAAATTTCACGAGAACATAAAAGCTCTTTTCCAAATGTGTATTGCCTGTACAAGTTATCGGAAAAATTAATTTTGAAAATTATAATAAAAACTTTTTTTTTCTATCGAAATTATTTTTCTCATAATGAAAATTTAAATACTGTATAATATGTTGCATATTTTTTTTATTTAATATATAAAATATATTTCTTAACACTCACTTGGCTTAAGAAGCAAGACTCAACAAGGGCTAAAAGTAACCCTGTGTCTCAGTGACCCTCGTATTAATCACGAAGATAATAGAACCTGTGACAACTTGATCTCGAAACACGCGATCCACAGTGGCACATTTTGAACAGACATTTAGGGGAAATAAAGGCAAATGTACAATGTCATCTCACAGAAATGTGTCTGAAATTTTTTTACTTGTGCTTTTCAATTTGCTTGACATTTCTCTTTTTTCCTTCTCTTATATAGGCCCTTTTCGCTTTACCAAATGGGGCTCCGACTCTTATAATGTGGATTTTAATTTCAAGTTAGAGTATAGTTAAGGGTTCTCTAGAGTCTTTAGATTTATAGTCAGGAGCGTAATTACGGGGAAGAATCGGGAAGGGGGGTTAAAGCTTTCTCCCGAACCCAAATTTCCCAGGCAAATCCTCCCAAGATGGCATTGTAAATCAATATTTTTAATTATTTTTAAAATACTCCTCCTCCTCCCTAAATGTCCGTTTAAAATCTGCCACTGTTCATAGTATCTTGTCCAAATCTCGGATACGGAGAGGACGATGATATTCTATGAAAGGATACACATAAAAATTGCGCCCCACACAAGACAAACAGGACAACCCCCCCTTCATGTATAATTTTCCACGTTTTGTGGAAAATTAAACATGGAGTGGGGAGGGGCTGTTGATTCGTCTTCCTTGAGAAATCGCCCCCAATTTGAAATTCTAAAAAATTCCTTGAACTTACCCCCCCCCCCTAAGCATTGGGGGGGGGGGGGGGGGAAATCGGAAACAGAAATTTAAAAAAAAAAATCGTCACCAAATTAAATAAATTGATTGATAAAAATATACTTTGTTTCTTTTAGAAAATTCTAAGTAAGTCTAAATACTCCACGTTTTCCCGTTGCATTTGGGCGCACAGCCCAAAACGTTCATGCTCCGGCTCGAGCGGTATCCGTCCCCCTATGAGCGGCTTTGTTCTATACAAAGAGTATATGTGCATGAATGTTCGCCTCAATCTATTTTAAGTTACAAGTCCCGATTGATTTCCTCGTGAGTATAAAATGGTATGCGCCAACCCAACCCATTATTTTCATTCCATAATAATTAATAATGTTCGGAAGGTTAAGAATTATATCTAAAGAGGTCATGCAGTATACTTCAGATTTGAATCAACACTTCTCAGCATTACAATCAAGTACTGACAGCCCGAATTTTAACGGAGGGCCCCCAGACAAAATAACTCCAGAAAATTCAGTACCCCGCCTAGTAGCGTGATGGCACAAGATGGCGACTAGCACGCCTCCCAAGAGTTGAAGTATACTTGCCCTCCAGGCTCTGTTTGCTAGCACGATGCAGCGATGTACGAGTGCACAACATCCGCTGCTCGAATATCAGAATTTGACGTCACGAGCCGCACGTAGGCTGCTGTGCGGGCCTCCTTGATAAAAGGTGATTACCTCATTTGGCTCTTTATTGCCCAGCATTGGGCGGATGGTTGAATTAGGTTTTGATGGAAAGTGAATGGGACAGGTTATGATTTAATTATACACTAGGAGAATATTGAAAATGTTTTAAACCTTGTAGTGACCACTTTAAATATAAAAGGAAAGGTTATCATCTTGGTAGTTAATGGGTAGAGAGTCGTTTGGCCCTCTGACGATCAGGGTTTTCGATTATCCGCTGATAAGAGGTTCTTTATAATAGCGCCCGAGCAACAACGCTGCAACAACAAGCTATAGATGCTCCCAGGCCTCTCGGATCCCTATACAATGCATTATTTTAATTCCCCCTCTCCCTCTCTCCTGTCGGAAGACTTGCGTACAGATTAGAAGTTTCATTTAAATCTGAAATTTATAGGATATAGAGTCTATTTCAAATAGAGGAGAAAATATAATCGTCTCAGTGGATCAATAGATAAAATGTTTACAGTCTAGCAGGTTATCGGTGATCTGATTCCTTGCTGAGATACGGCATAATTTCTACAAACAAATAAAAAATAAGGGGGGGGGGGCGACTATTGGGAGTTGAGCCATTCCCATAAACTGAATTCTTCAAACATTATTATTAAGTGATACATGATATATGTATACTCAGAAAACTAAATTCACTGACGCTCTTCTCATAGTTTGGGTCTGCCCTGAACTTTTGTTTTTAAATAAATCGAGAACTACTGGCCAAGAACTACTTAAACTACCGTAGAATTCCGTCATTCGCCCTCCCCGAGAAAGGCGCCCCCACCCCTTTTTTTGTCTCAATTTGAAATTCTAAAAAATTCCTTGAACCCATCCCCTAAGCATTCATTAGAAAAAAAGAAATCGGAAACAGAAGTTAAAAAAATATATATATATCGCCAAATTAAATAAATTAATTGATAAAAATATACTTCGTTTCTTTTAGAAAATTCTAAGTAAGCCTCCTCTCGTCTAAATACTCCACTTTTTTCCGTCGCATTTAAAAAACATATCGACAGAATTTCATTCGTTTCTTTTAGCAGAAAATTTCCAGTAAGCGTTCCCCTCCATTTTACGCGCTTTTTACTGGTATTTGAGGGGACTAATCGACGAAATTCTACGATATGATTTTGATGACACAACCTGCTGAATTCCATCCAACACGGAATAAACTCAATTTAAAACAAAAAAGATCAATCATGCTTAAAGCATTGATTATGAAACACTTTCCAACTTCAATGCAATTTTATTTAAACATCTCTAAAATGCAATACATTCCTCGGTAATATTTTAAAACTTATCATAATACTGCATTAATTTATTATATTTCAAAACTTCAACCTTCATCGAAAAAAAATGAACTTCATTCAAATGACGGCATTGAAATATAAATTACCTGGTTTAAACATCTCTAAAATGCGATACATTCCTCGGTAATATTTTTAAAATCATCATAATACTACAATAATTTATTATATTTGAAAATTTCATCGAAAACAACCGACATTCATTCAAATGACGTCATAGAAAAAATAACACGCCTGGCTCTCTATAAAAGCAGCATTTCATTCATAACATTTTCCCATTTATTTCATTCATCACAGTACTAAAATAATTTATTTTATTTAAAAACTTAAGACCGTGGAGCTACAAGTAATTAAACTCTATGCTTAAAACTTCATCGAAAATAATCGTCCTTCTCTCTGTGAAATCAATGAATTATTCTCTGAATCTCTGAAAATCATTCATATCAGCTATGCAGACTCCATGAGCTAAATACTTTTGCGTTAAAGAAATGTAGCAATTCTTATACAACTCATCCTACATATTTTGCTGTTTACATTTTACATAAGTGAAAAATAGGCTTCGTTGTAGAAATAATCAAATTTGGATGATCATTCAAACTCAAATATATTGTCATTGCGTTGTTTCAGTATGTAGATGCACAGAATTTAAGCAAAAATTAAGCGGTTTTATGACAAATACAACAATCAATATGAATTAAAAAGAAATTTAAAATCACGATTTTGAGACAAGATGGATGTCATATTTTATTTTGAAGTGGGTCACGTGATCTTTTCGTATCATGGTCACGTGATGGCTTCATATAAGAGGTAATTATTATTTTAATTTTTATTTAAAAAACTACTGAATATATTTTGCTGAAATTTTTTTATATATTTTATGGAATAATTTGAATATTACCTAAAATTTTCGAAGCAATTTGTGAATTTTAAATCCGCCTAAAAAATGTTTGAAAAATTAGGTCCCATAGGGTTCAATGTATTTCATTTTTTCAACCCGGGTTCAATCCAAAATTAATTGGGTGATACTATTTATTTATATTCCCATAGGTCCAACAGACCATCTGAACAACATATTAAAATTTCATTTTGATTAAGTCATTTTTACGGCAGTTATCGTGCTAATGGACAGACAGACAGACAGTCAAACAGACAGAATGAACAAAGTCATAAACACTTTTCAACTTTGTTCTAAACTGTTAAAAAATGGAAAACATGCGGAACTTGTATCTGTACATCATTGTTGTTGATTTCCATACAAAAACCATTAACAGATTGTTGGATTATTCTGCAGTCATCAAAATGTTTCTTTGGTTCTTCAAAATTGTTCTTCAAAATCTTCTTCATCGAAATGCTCGGTTAAGGGAGCATAAGGCCTTTAAAAGTGCCATAAACAGAGTAAATTTCCGTATTTCACGTTTTATTTTGTACTTTTTTAACACTTTACAACATAGTTGAAAAGTGTTTATAACTTTGTTCATTCTGTCTGTCTGTCTGTCTGTCCGTTAGCACGATAACTGCCGTAAAAATGACTTTATCAAAATGAAATTTTAGTAAGTTTCTCAGACGGTCTGTAGGACCTATGGGAATATAAATAAATAATATCACCCAATTAGTTTATTAAAAAATGAAATACATTGAACCCTATGGGACCTAATTTTTCAAACATTTTTTAAGCAAATTTAAAATTCACAAATTGCTTCGAAATTTTTAGGAAATATTCACATTGTCCCCTAAAATATATAAAAAAAATTTCAGTAAAATATGTTAGGTAGTTTTTTAATTAAAAGTTATTTAATAAAGGGAGAAAAACAAATTCAATTAAATTCTGACTTTTGGGATATCCTCCAGCAAGAAAAAAAGAGATATATTATATAATAAATATCTTTCCAAGAGTTTAACTATCTTGTATATGAGAGAGGTTTCACATATTAAAATAAATTTGGTAGATAAAAATTTTTCAATTTTTTTAAAATTTTATATAACTCTTCATGATATACTTATCTGATGGCATTTTTAATGCACTTTCCTTTATCCTACAGAGTTAAAATTTGGTACACAGCTTAAATTTGTAGAACATTTTATTCTACAAAAATTTGGTGGATCTTTAAATATAGATCCTACATTTTTTTCGAAATGGCCTGCAAATAATCCCAGTTCACTTGTATAAATCATTGTTGCAATGTTGTTAAAAATTCTGATGTGTGCAGCACATGTCTTTCCCTACAGACTCATATTCACGTTCTCTTTATTTCTTCAATAGTAATTTCAGTTTATCAGCACAAAATAACAGCCATAAGTATTTTAAATGACATTGAATTTGCACGTTAAACTTAAATTTGGTTCTCATTTGATAGCTGGATTTATTGTCAA
Source organism: Amaurobius ferox (assembly GCA_951213105.1). NCBI lineage: Eukaryota > Metazoa > Arthropoda > Arachnida > Araneae > Amaurobiidae > Amaurobius > Amaurobius ferox. Next base: position 131,790,187 of record OX578145.1, read on the forward strand.
AGGTGGCGTAGCGAAAACGCGAAAAAACTAAAATATCTCAAGAACGGCTAGTCCTAGAGTAATGGGGTTAGTCTTATTCTTTTTGTTGTCAAAAATCACGTATAAAATAGGAATTTAATTGATATAATTGAGCACACGTAGTCTTTTATTTTTATATTTAACGATTTTTGCGGGCCATTTTGCAAAAACAGCCCGTTCCTTTTTCCCGAATCGTACTAGAATAACCTACAAGTGATTTATGTACCAAATTTTGTTAAATTTGGTATATAAATCACTTATAGGTTATTGAAATATTATACATTAAATTTTGTTAAATTTGGCCCATTATAGTTTTTAGCTAGAGTGGATAAAGACAATTTCTGCCGGCCATTTCGCAAAGAAGGCAGATTCTTTTATTACGAATCGTACTATAATCTAATGAACATCAGGGTTTCCCACAAAAAACTTACCTACCAAATTTTATGAAATTCTGTCCATTAGTTTCTCAGTTAGAGTGGATGCAATATCCTCACAGACACACAGAAAAACACACAGATACACCGTTACACACATCTTCCTAAAAATAGTTTTTTAGTGTTCTAGAAGTCCCAAAACGAGTAGATCCTTCGAAAATTCGAGTTCCGATCTTCGGCACGATTCCAATACTTTGAATACATACACACACACGCATATATTATCTGTGTATCTGTGTATTATCTGTGTATCTAAATTCCGTGCCTACGCAATTACAATAGTTGTGATTTTAAATGATCCCTAAACTTTTATTATTTCTTCAACGAATCCTAATTTTAACTTAAGTAGAATGCAAATATCTCAAGCGATTGTAAGGTGAGTTACATAAGAATTGCTGAATTTTTTTCACACAAAATTATTTAGCTCTGGAGTCTGGAATACAAGTTATATGAATGAAATATAACTTGTATTCCAGACTCCAGAGCTAAATAATTGGTTCATTGGTTTTGCATAGAGAATCAGATGATTTATATTGCGATAGAGTTTTAAATATTTAAGTATAATAAATTACTGTAGTACTGTGATAATGTAAAAGATATCACCACTGAATGCATCATATTTTTGAGAAATTTTAAATGAAATTGCATTTCAGTTGGAAAGTGTTTCACAATCAATGCTTATGCATGATTGATATTTCTTGTCTATTATACATCAATAATACCTGAAAATTTTATGGTTAATAAGTGAATACCTGTAGAATATGTGATAATTTTTTCAATAAGGTGAATCTTATAATAATATTTTTAAAAATTGTTTAATTTGCATGTATTTATTAAAATTTTATTTTTATATTGGGTGCTTGCGCGCATGATTGCAACAAAACTGTTGCTTCCAGAAACAAAAATATTGCTGACTATGATGCAAAAGTATCCATTGAAGAAGTCTTAGATCAAAATTAAAACATTTGCATAATTAAAGTTTAAAAAAATAAATTATTAAAATTAAAAATGTAATTAAATATTAAATTTAATTAAAAAAAAATTAAATTACGCAACTGTTTTGATTTTGATCTAAGACTTCTTGAATGGATACTTTTGCATCATAGTCAGAAATATTTTTGTTTCTGGAAGCAATAGTTTTGTTGCAATCATGTGCGCAAGCAACCTCTATAAAAATAAAATGTTAATAAATATATGCAAATTATACAATTTTTAAAAATATTATTATAAGATTCACCTTGTTGAAAAAACTATTACATATTCCACAGGTATTCACTTATTAGCCATGAAATTTTTAGGTATTATCTATGTATAATAGAAGAGGTACAAAATAAAACGTGAAATAAAGAAATTTACTCTGTTTAATGCACTTTTAAAGGTCCTATGCCCCCTTAAACGAATATATTTTTTTCGGTTAACCGATATAATCCACCTGTTTAAAATCATTATAAGGTCGTGTCCTTGACAGAAATAAAAAAAACATCGTGAATTCGTCTCGCGACGAGTACCCTACCTCTGAGCTACCAGGACTGCAAAGGACTGTTTCCGCATTTGAAATAAGAGCCTCAAAGCATGGGCAGTGTAAGTTATAATGTGTTTATCCACAAGGCAATTAAAACTTGAAATAACCACATATACACTCTGGCATTCAAATTTGAAATATGGTGCAAGATCGTTTGATATTAACAAAATAAATAAATAGATAAATAAATCTTTCAAATTTTTATGTTTTTTTTAAGGTTGCCGCACTTTGAAGTGAACAAGTTTGAAATATGCGAAATATGGAGTGCGTGGAAAACGCTCTTTCCGACTAAAAATAAAATTTAAATTTTTGTGTCTGGGTAGAGCGTTTGATATTACGAATGGGGAAAATCTAAATTTCACAATATTTGTTATTTTAGGAGCACTGTACACCGAAATGTTCGATTTGCTGAATAAATGAGAAGCTCTCATTTATTCAGCAAGATATGAAAAAGAGATAGAGATATGAAATTTACTACGTACATTGTTAGTTCGATAAAAATCCCAGGAAAAGGGAATATATCATAATGCTCGAAATATAAACTGTTTCAAAAACGTTCTTTCAATAAATATGGACACATGCTCCATTTTTTATATTTTCTACATACATAGTACAATGTATAGGAAAAGTATTGTGACAGGATTAAAAATTTGAATTTGAATTCGAGTTTTCGACGGAAGAGCATGTTTCAAGCATTCCTGAACTCGAATCGAATATTTTTGAGGTAATGTGTGTGTCTGTCCGATCCTGTGGATGCAATATCTCACGAAAGAATGCAGCGCTTCGAACGTAATTTAGTACGATTATTACAATCTGTGAATACTTCATTAGACAGTGAAACGGATGCTATTGTAAATAAATGTGTATATAAGGATGTTAAATTTGAAAAGTATATTAATCCAACGCTAGGTCATATCGTCATCGGAGATTTAAATATTGTACATGATCAATCCTTAAAAGAAGCTATGACATTCGGTACTAAATTCAGGCGATCAGTTTGTAGTAACCCCTCTTTTATCTTAAAATCGATAAACTTAGACCTAGATAAACATATATATATATAAAATAGCATATAAATATATATATATATATATATATATATATATATATATATATATATATATATATATATATATATATATATATATATATATATATATAAAATAGCATATAAATATTCACAGCCATTAGAAGCATTTAACATATTGAAATATCATATCTTAGATGTCATTAAAAGTACTATTACTAGCATAAAAATTTCTAAATCACTATATAATACTGGTGAATTAAAAACCTCTATCAAAGATTTACAACAAGAAAGATCAATCATGCATAAAGCATTGATTATGAAATACTTTCCAATTTCAATGCACTTTCATTTAAACATCTCTAAAATGCGATACATTCCTCGGTAATATTTTTTAAATTATCACAATACTACATTAATTTATTATATTTGAAAACTTAAAACTTCATTGAAAAAAATGAACTTCAGTCAAATGACGGCATTGAAATGTAAATTGCCTAGTTTAAACATCTCTAAAATGCAATACATTCCTCGGTAATGTTTTTAAAATTATCATAATACTACAATAATTTATTATATTTGAAAACTTCATCGAAAACAACTGAAATTTATTCAAATGACGCCATCGAAATATAACACGCCTAGCTCTCTCTATAAAATCAGCATTTCATTCATAAACATTTTTCCATTCATTTCATTCATCACACTACTATAATAATTTATTTTATTTAAAAAATTAAAACCATGGAGCTACAAGTAATTTCACTCTATGCTTAAAAATGCATCGAAAAAATCGACCTTCTCTCTGCAAAATCAATGAATATTTAATTCATATCAGCAATGCAGACTCCATGATCTAAATAATTTTGCGTTAAAGAAATGCAGCAATTCTTATACAACTCATTCTACATATTTTGCTGTTTATATTTTCCATAAGTGAAAAAAAAGGCTTCGCTGTAGAAATAATCAAATTTGGATGATCCTTTAAACTCAAATATATTGTAATTGCGTTGTTTCAGTATGTAGATGCACAGAATTTAGCAAAAATAAAGCGGTTTTAGGACGGATACAACACTAAATATGAATTAAAAAGAACTTTAAAAATCACGATTTTGACAAGATGGATGCCATAAGATGAAGATGGATGCCATATTTTATTTTGAAGTGGGTCACGCGATCTTTTCATATAATGGCCACGTGATCGCTTCATATAAGAGGTGTAAAATTATTATTTTAATATTTAATTAAAAACTACTGAATTTATTTTGCTGAATTTTTTTTTCATATATTTTATGGGATAATTTGAATATTTCCTAAAATTTTCTAAGCAATTTGTGAATTTTAAATCTGCTTAAAAAATGTTTGAAAACTTAGGTCCCATAGGGTTCAATGTATTTCATTTTTTCAACCCGGGTTCAATCCAAAACTAATTGGGTGATATTATTCATTTATATTCCCATCGGTCCCACAGACCGTCTGAACAACATACTAAAATTTCATTTTGATTGAGTAATTTTTACGGCAGTTATCGTGCTAACGGACAGACAGACAGAATGAACAAAGTCATAAACACTTTTCAACTTTGTTGTAAAGTGTTAAAAACCTTTTGTTGTCACTTATGTAGATAAAGCCTCCAACAATTATGCAATTATTTGTAAACAATTTTATATTCAATTTTTAATCGACTATTTAAAGATTAATGAAATCTTAAATTTACTCATATTCACTTCATAATATCAAACTAAAAATTATTAATATTTATGGCAATTTACAAAATAAACTCAAAATTTTATAAATTTCCGTTGTTAGTTTTAATACCTAAATTTCATAAGAATCCCATTAAATTTAGAACTGTCACAAGCGGACATAATACTTACTCTACTTCTGCTTGTAAAGTATTACTCAATTGCTTGAAAAAAACTAACTGACAGCCTTCGATATTCTGAATCTAATTATTTTATTCTAGATAACAAGGAAGAATTAATTGAAAAATTGCATTTAATTGACAAAATTGCTGGTTTCCAAACTTTTGATTTTAAAGATCTCTTTAATGATATTAATATTCAAGATCTTTATAATATCATCTTATCTCTTTATAATGCATTTGTTGCCAATCATATTAAAATCAAAAACTTTCCTAAACTTCTCCACTTTGTTTTATTTAAAAACTATATTTTTCAGGGAAACCAATTATATTTACAATTATCAGGTATCCCGTAAGGTGGTTGTAGTAGTAGTATATTGGCGTAGTAGTAGTATATTGTAGTAGTAGTATATTATATCTTTATAAATATGAATGTACATTTACATCAACAGACTTACAATTATATCGATATGTAGATGATCTGATCTGTGTTGTTAAAATGGATTTAAATAATATCATCATCGTTTTCTCTCCGGATAATCGGGAATTGTTGAATAATGAACCTTCTATTAGTGCCAAGGTTAAGTTTCTGGATTTAAATCTATGCATTAAATCTTCTAATAGTATTATATATAATTTAAAGAAAGTTATTTTAATTTTAATATCAATAAATTATTACTTTTTACTCCTTGTAAGTTGGTTCAAATTTTTAGTAACATCATTAAAAATCAATTGTTTCGAATTTATAGATTATCAGATAAAATGTTTCTTCAATTACATATGCAAAACCTTATTCAAACTAGTAAATCATACTTTTATCCATTATATTTGGTTAACAGTATAGTAAAAAAGTGTAGGGTAACACAGAATTGTTAATTTTATTATGTCTAAATCCCTGTAGGATTTTAATCATTCCCCATTAATTCCCTATTATTTACTAACTGATACTTATGGTTATATTTTCTATTATTACGCATTTCGTTATACTTGCATCATCTAACAAGGCATTTTGCCAGGAGGTGGATGCAAGGAATCAATGGAATGCCTTGTCTAATTTCTATAATCGATTAATGTTCGATTGTCTATTCGATTCATCTTTTATTAATTTTTTTAAATTATGACAAAAATAGAAAATAAAAAAAAAGTTAAATTATTTTATGAGGTTAATAATGATTATCATTTTTATCTATATGTATTAATAGGCACTCATTGTATTTTGAATGCAGTTTATTCGGTTTTTATACCATCTAATACTTTAGAATGGATTTACTATTTACAATTTTAAAGAATAGCAACATGGACAATACTCTTTAGGATTGGCAACATCTTTGCACATTATGTTGAGATGGTTTAGCTGCTTTAACTTCTACACACGTGTAAGTCACCGGCCGTCCAAATGGATGCTCTATGTTTTCGGATGAGTTGAACGGTCTGGGTCTTCAACACGTGCAAGTCAATTATTTTTTTCTATTCATTCAATTCTTTATAGTTTTTCAAATTTCTCAATCATTTTCTTTTTTTAGCACATAGGGGTTACTATTGACCTTTTGTTCACAGTAACAGGTCAATAAATGGAATGGGCTATTTGAAGCTGATGTATAGTACTCGCCACCAGAAGATTTTACTATTACATCACCATTCTATTAATTAATATTCCATTTTTCTTTAATATATTTTTCTTAAATATAATGGGTGGTTTTTGATATTCTCTCGAGTTCTTTCTGGTTGGTATTTGAATGCTTTTGTGTGTTATGGATGCTTTACTATTTATCTTGAATGATTCTATCTAAATTCATCTTTATTACATATATATATATATATATATATATATATATTATATATATATATATATATATATATATATTATATATATGTATATATATATATATATATATATATATATATATATATATATATATATATATATATATATATATATATATATATATATATATATATATATATATATATATATATATATATATATATATATATATATATATATATATATATATATTACATTTTTTAAACAACAGGTTGGTATCCCACAAGGGGGGTGTGCCTCATCATTGTTAGCTAATCTGTATTTATTCTTCTATGAAAAAAACATTAATCCAAGCTTGCATAATATGCACATGTTAGATATTTAGCTGACATTTTATGTTTATCCCCAAATAATATCCCTATAGTATTAAACTTTTATCCAAAAAATTTACAATTAAATGCAAGTAATAATGACTCTAATGTTGCAAACTTTTTAGATTTAAATTTAAATTTACAAAATTGTAATATGGTTATAAACTTGTATGATAAAAGACAGGATTTTAAATTTAATACATCAAAAATTCAACATTTTGATTCTTGTTTGCATATATCTGTATTTAGAAATATTATAATAAACCAGGCTCTTAGAATCAATAAAATTTGTGATGAATATTATAGATTAGCGCATTTTATGGAATTATTGAGTACAGCGACTAATAATGCATATCCCCCCAAGTTTGTTATTAAAATTATCAACTCAGTGTATCAACTTTCACTCGATAACATCCTAGAAAACATTCCCAATTATAGTGACTAACATACAGTTATTAAAAAAAAAAAAATTATATATAATTATTTATTAATTATATAAATAAATAATAATGAAAAATAATAAACAAAGTCAAAAACATTAGAAAAATCAAAAATCGGAAAATAAGATGCATTAACATTAATGTTTTGAATTTTATTTTCGCAAAAAAATGTAACTTTTGTCAGTATAGAAACTACGATTTGAGCGCCCTTATAATGGTGTATAGTGGCATTCTCGTTTATCCAGTTTTCCTCTGAATTACTTGTTTAGTAAGAATTTTCGTCTTTGATTCATATTCATATTCAGGATTGCATATTTGGGAAGTTAATATTCTGAATTGCTTGTCCGGTATTCAGCTTAGACTCACTGGACGGGTCTGGGAGTATTACCGTGAACGTTCGTACTGCCTCCCTGGTAGAATTTCGACTTGTTCATTCCGGTGCTTCTAGATTAAGCTGTTGAGGTTGATCACGATACACGTGGTGGAAGAAGAAGGGTTCATGCCGCATGGTAATACAAATTTTCTTAATGTATCCTATTTTCATTTTTTCAATTTTTGTTGCCTGTAGTCTGAGTTTAAGCATTTATAGTGATGTGCTATTGCTTAATCTGAAACAGGCATTTGTTTGGGTTAATTAGAATTAAATACTCAGACCTGAAGATGAATTTAGTTCTGATTAATCATCGAATTTGGGACGGTGCTGTTCTTTTCTCTTATCGGCATTGTGGCTGTGAATTATTCTATGGTGATGTTAATATTACTTGAATTGTTTTTTTATATATTTTTTTTTATTTTATTTTTACATAATTCTTATTATTACATATTTCAAATATATATATATATATATAATAATAGTAGTTTGAAAATTATATATATATATATATATATATAATTAATTGAAGAATTTTATTTTCCATTTGAAGATTTGCTGATTTATACTTTTATTTTGTAGGCTTATTAGAAAGTTAGGTCTCTCGAGTTACAGCTTCTCACTTTTCTTTTATTGGACTTTCAAACTATTTTTATTATATATATATATAATAACAATATTATATGAAATTCCAATGATAGATTAGAGATAAGTTGTAATTCATATAACCATAACTTAAAATACAAGATAGCTACGTACAAAGATGTAAAAAAATAGAGATTCATCAATCAAGGGGAGATTAAAAAACAAATATCCAGTCATCAAGCAATATACTATAATCTATAATTATCAACGGTGGGATTTCAAAATTGAAAAACAGAAAATGATCAAGCATTAAGGCCAAACACGTGGAAAAGTACTAGGCTTAAAAATGAATTCATATTGAACAGATTCGTTATCAAGGCCTAGTATCTATTCAAAATGACCAAAAAAAAAGCTTGTTTCTGAAGACTGAGATAGATTATATATATATATATATATATATAATTGAAGATTTTTATGATTACTTGCAATATATATACCCGAGAAATACCAATGAAAATTGCTTGTAAACTGAAGGTTTTTGCAAATCAGAAGCCTAGTATATATATATATATATATGTCCATTGGTCCAATGGACAATCCGGTCCTGGTTGTAGATACGAGTTTTCTCATTGACCTTCAACTATCTAAATCTAAAAGGTCTTAGTAATAGCTTACGTAAGGTCAGCCCTGATTGATTGTACTTTAAATTTTAAAACTTGCTCCCCGTCCTTTGGTTGATCTCAATTAATTTATCGAATTAATCCTTCTTTATTGCATTTCGTGCCTAATATTTAGCTTCAATGCTTCTTTCTAATTTTAATATACATGTTATTCTTGCAGAAAGGGGAAATATTCCATTCAAATTTTCTGTAAAATCAGCAAAATTTAACATCATATAAGATAGATATTTTGTTGGAAATAAGTAGCTGTTGCCTTCCTTAAGATCTATTTATAACCAATTTTGATAAATAGATGTTTCAAAGAAAATAAATATTTTGGCATCGGAATTGGAAAAAGAATCGGAAGTGGAAATCCTTAGTGAATCTCCCTGGAAATTCGATGCTGAATCCATATTAGTCCTCATCTAAGCTCTATCGATTGTAGATTCTGAGAAACATGTTTTAAAAATAGCTAAAACATAGCTGGTAAATTTGATACCACCAATAAAATGAATTTGGAGGCGATAAAGTTCTCGATGTTTCCAGCAACAACAATATTAAATCCGGTTTTGTAAACTAACGGCCTTGCCGTATAGATTCTTAGACAAATGAATTAAAATATACCAGGAAAAATAGTAATTTTGCAGGACAAAATTCAAGAGAAAACAGATAGTTTTCAATATAAATTGCGATATCGTACAAAATTAAGGATTTTTTGATGTGAATAACATAACATCTCTATGCTTGGGGTTTCTGTGGCGGAAATCGGAAAATTACGATACAGGTAAACTCCTTGGACGCTTTATAACTACAAACCTAATAGATAAAAATAAAAATAATTTTTTTTATTTTGTCGAAATAGTGTTCAGACTATGAATATATAAAAATAATAAATATGAAAGACTATGAATATATATAAATTTCGATATTTTGAAATGAACTTATATCTTAAGAATAATTTATAGATATGAACTTATAAATGAACTTATATCTTAAAAACTTATAGTGTTATTAGCTATTAAAAATAAACAAGAATTTGTAACTTTTCGAAAGCTCTGCAAGTGCATATAATTGGATTCTGGATCGAGTTTTTAGTTTTCGAAATACAGTGGTTATAATTTTGATATTTTAGTATTTTAACCTGGGTTTTCCAATAGGTGGGAAAACTGTATTTGAAATATAACGATTGTTGCAGCCCAATCTGTTTACTTACTCCTTTGGGAAATATGGGTACATAGGCAGGATATATTTTATTTTGCTTAAAAAAATTAAGAAGTTAAATGAACTTAGGAATTCTTAAGATGTTTAATGATTGGTGAGGTTTGACCAGAATAGAGGGTTTGCGCATTCAAGTACGTATTTTGCAGAGTCCACGTCGACGATAAGAGACTACATATCCGTCCCAGTAGCTTAACGGTAGAGCGTCGGGTGGTTATTACGAAGACCCGTGGTTCGATTCCCGGTTGATGCAGCAATGTTCCTAATTTAAGTAAATCCAGGCAAGTTTATAATTAACTTTAATGCAATATCTCGTCAGATATATAGTATAAGATTAATTTATATATCGAAAAACAAGTTAGTAAAATAATTTGACATTTTGACGTGAAGTCTATGGTCAAAGTCCAGATGAAATTGGGGCGAAAACCGAAACTGTTAGCTAGCTAGAAACATTTAGCGAATAATTTGTAGCGCTTTGAAAGCATTTAAGCTGAACAAATACGCCAGAAAAAAAAATCGAATGAACTTATTGAATTTCGAGTTTTATTTTACTAAATGTTATTCACTCAAAACCACTTCGCTCCATCGGACTGGAGCCACCGCCGATTTTTCATGTATTTGGAAATTATAATATTTTAAATTCCATTACATTTTGATTGTAGCAACAGATTTTGTTTGATCCGAAAGCATTTATCAAAGCCCTGAAATCCAATGCCTCTAAACCGATCTTCCATCTAAAATGGCAGTGCTCTCTCTGTTGTCTCTTCCTTCTTGCAACATAAATTGCGATCACAATGAAGTTCTGAAATCCTTTCCTGGATTTGTTTTTCATTTATTTATTTATTACTTCCATTTATTTATTGACCACACTTTTTTCATTTGTTATTATTATTTTTTATTGCTTTATTTATTTATTGACCACATTTTTTATTTATTATTTTTTTATTGCTTTATTTATTTATTACTTCCATTTATTTATTGACCAGATTTTTTTATTTATTATTATTTTTTTATCGCTTTATTTATTTATTACTTCCATTTATTTATTGACCACATTTTTATTTATTTATTATTATTTTTTTTTATTGCTTTTTACTTTCTCGACTATTGCATAAGGTATTGCTTTCCGAATATTTTTCGAGTTAAAGGTTTTGACGGAAAAATATGTTTCAAGATCTGAACAGAGTTAAAAAAAAATTAGAATTAAATAGACATTTTTGTTTGTAATTCGTCTTATTCTTTTCATCGTCAAAAATTAAGTGTAAAACAAGCATTTAATGAATGCATTTCAGCATACGTAATCTTATATTTCAGAATTTAACGATCTTTGAGGCCATATTTTTTGGGGAAAAAAAGGCAGGTCCTTTTTTTTTTTTTTTAATTACACCAAAATCTAATCAGCACCAGGGCTACCCACGAGTGATTTATCTACCAAATTTTGTGAAATCTGGTCTATTAATTTTTCAGCTACAGTGGATACAGGCAATTTTTCCAGGCCATTTCGCCTCAAAAATAGATTTTTCGTGTTCTAGAGGTCTCAAAACGTGTAGATCTGACGAAAACTCGAGATGTGATTTTCGACACGATTCTAATATACTTTCCCTATACATTACCATGTATTGCAAGGAGAGTAAAAATCTTATGTGGGCAGCACATGACTTTCCCTGCAGACGCGAATTCATTCTTTCTATATGTCTTTAAGAACGCATTAAATTGAGTTTAATTGTATAAAATAACACAAAATTTTCATTTTTAATTCAATTTCTGCTTTTATTTGGTAATTGGACATTTTTCCAAAGGCGGCATAACAAAAATGCAAAAAATCTCAAATATCTCGAAAACAGTTAGTCCTATATAGAATTGTTTTTATTCTTTCCCTCGTCAAAAATTACGTATAAAACAAGCATTTAATTGATACATTTGAACATACGTAGTCTTTTTTTTAGATATTGGCGAATTTGCGCTGGCCATTTCGTAAAAAATCTGATGTGGGCAACACATGACTTTCCTTATATAATGCAATGAATTTACTACTTTTACAGTTAAAAAAATGTTATTCTTATAGTAGATACTTATATTCTTTCCAAGATATTGAATTTTCTTCAATTAGTCATCATTTTCATTGATTTAGCGTCATTTTTATCAATTTGGCGAGATTTTTGTTAATTTGGGAACAATTAAAAATGTCGCCAAGTTGGCGACATTCTGCTAAATTCGTCGCCAAAATCTCGCCAAGCGTTATGGACGGAGAAATAAGTTATTCTTACATCAGATAAATGACTATTAGCATTCAAATACAAAAGTATTACTCAAAGTATCTTTTTTCATGAATGGAACGAGTTATATCCACGAGAATGATGTCACCCAATTTATCGCATGGTATTACATATGAAAAGTGAATATGTTTCTCAATAGGAAATATTTTTATTTTATTTTATATGACTTTTTGATAATTTTTTTGAAAAATGTGCAATATCTCGAGAACGGCTCATGTTAGCGTTCTAAAATTTATGACAATCGTTTTCTAATGAAAAATTACATAAGAAATGTCTATTTGCGTAACTTTATTAGCGGTTTTGATTTTTTGACGATTTTTTTGAAATTTCACTCGAAAATTTAGGGGGGATTTGGGCATTCGATTGCGTATAAAAACAATAGGCTTCCAGTGTTTATGGATTGTGATTTTTGTACCAAATTTCGTTCGAATCGGTCCATTCGTTCGTCAGTTATCGTCTCCACAGACTCACACACACACACACACACACACACACACACACACACACACACACACACACACACACACACACATTCGCACACACACACACACACACACACACACACACACAGAGACATGGCTTCAAAAATGTTTGATTCGTGATCAGGGATGCTTGAAAGGTGCTCTCCCGTCGAAAAACCGAATTCGAATTTTCGACCCCGTCACAATACTTTTCCTTATACATTATGTATATAAGGAAAGTAAAAAGGGCAGGTTGTTTTTTTCCGAATCGTATCAAAATCGAATCAGCACCAGAGTAATCCACAAGTGATTTATCTACCAAATTTTGTGAAATTTGGTCAATTGGTATTTCAGCTAGAGTGGATACATGAGATTTTTGTTGGCCATTTCGCAAAAAAAGGCGGGTTCTTTTTTCCGAATTGTACTAAAAACTAATCAACACCAGGGTCACGCCCAAGAGTCTTACCTACCAAATTTTATGAAATTCGGTCCATTAGTTTTTGAGTTAGAGTGGATACATACATTGCACAGACACACACACAGACGTCACGCTAAAAATGTTTTTCGTATTCTAGAGGTCTCGAAACGTGTAGATCCGTCGAAAACTCGAGTTGCGATTTTCGGCATGATTCCAATACTTTCCCTATATATTACCATGTATTGCAGGGAAAGTAAAAATCTGATGTGGGCAAAGGGCAACACATGACTTTCCCTGCAGATTTAAATTTATATTTTCTTTCATTTAAATTTATTTTTTCTTGCATTTTTAATTCAATTTTTGTTTTTATTTCGTAATTGGACATTTTTCCGATAGCGGCGTAACAAAAATGCAAGAAATCTCAAATATCTTGACAGCTGTTAGTCCTAAAGTATAATGGAGTGTGTTACATTCTTTTCTTAGTCAAAAATTTCGTATAAAACAAGAATTTAATTGATACATTTCAGCATGCGTAGTTTTTTTTTTTTAGAGTTTAGTGATTTTTGGGGGCCATTTCGTGAAAAAAGACAGATTGTTATTTTCCGAATCGTACCAAAATCGAATCAGCACCAGAGTGTCCACATACACAGACGTCACGCTAAAAATAGTTTTTTCGTATTCTAGAGGTCTCGAAACGTGTAGATCCGTCGAAAACTCCAGTTGCGATTTTCGGCATGATTCCAATACTTTCCCTATACATTACCATGTATTGCAGGGAAAGTAAAAATCTGATGTGTACAGCACATGACTTCCCCTGCAGACTTATTCCACGTTTTCTTTATTTTAATTAAATTTAATTCACTTTTAATTCAATTTGTTTCTCATTTGGTAACTGGACTTATTTTCAAAGGTGGCGTAGAGAAAATGAGAAAAAACTAAAATATCTCGAGAACGGCTAGCTCTAATGTAATGGGGTTGACCTTATTCTTTTCGTCGGTAAAATTTATGTATAAAACGAGCATTTAATGGATATATTTAAGAATACTTGATTTTTATTTTAGATTTTTACGATTTTTACGGGCCATTTCGCAAGAAAAGGCAGGTTATTTTTTTTCCGAATCGTACCAAAATCAAATCAGCACCGGAGTAACCTACAAGGGACTTATCTACCTAATTTTGCAAAATTTGATCAGTTAGTTTTTCAGTTAGAGTGGATAAAGTCAATTTTTGCGGGCTATTTCGCAAAAATAGGCGGGTTGTTTTATCCCGAATCATACCAAAAATTAATCAGCACCAAGATCACACCCAAGAGACTTACCTACCAAATTTTATGAAATTCGGTCTATTAGTTTTTGAGTTAGAGTGGATACATACATTGCACAGACAGACAGACACACAGACACACACACAGACGTCACGCTAAAAATAGTTTTTTCGTATTCTAGAGGTCTCGAAACGTGTAGATCCGTCAAAAACTCGAGTTGCGATTTTCAGCATGATTCCAATACTTTCCCCATGCATTACCACGTATTGCAGGGAAAGTAAAAAAAGCCGGGGTCATGTAGAGGTTAGCATAACTGACGAGGCTAACCAGGATTTCAGTTTGGAGTCGAAAATCGCAACTCGAATTTTCGATGGATCTACACGTTTCGGGACCTCTAGAATACGAAAAAACTATTTCTAGTGTGACGTATGTGTGTGTGTCTGTCTGTCTGTGCAATGTATGTATCCACTCTAACTCAAGAATGGTCCAAATTTCATAAAATTTTATAGGTAAGTTACTTGTGAGATACCCTGGTGCTGATTAGATTTTGGTACGATTCGTAAAAGAAAAGAACCTTCCTTTTTTGCGAAATAGCCCTCAAAAATTGTCGAAATCTGAAATAAAAGACTATGTATGCTCAAATGTATCCATTAAATGTTTGTTTTATACATAATATTAATTGATGATGAAAAGAACAAGACCCATTCCATTATTTTAGGATTAGCCAGCCGTTCTCGAGATATTTTAGATTTTTCGCATTTTTGTTACGTCGGGTTTACCAAATGAAAACGGAAATTGATATAAAAGTGCAAATTCAGTGCAGTTTCATATAATTCTGCGTGTTATTTTGTGCAATTAAACTCAATTTGATGAATCATTCAAGAAATAAAGAGAAAATGAATTTGAGACTGTAGGGAAAGTCACTTGCTGCCCACATCAGATTTTTTTTTTCATCAAAAATACATTCAATATTCTATAAATCTCAAAGCAGCATTAGGTATTCATTGAAAATGGTGAGGAAATTATAATATGTTATTTTTTTTTTATTAAATAAAATCTAAATAACTTGTGTGTGTGAGCCGCATATTTTAATCGTTATATAATAAATGATCAATAATTATTTTTTAACACTGTACAACAAAGTTGAAAAGTGTTTATGACTTCGTTCATTCTGTCTATCTGTCCGTTAGAACGATAACAGCCGTAAAAATGACTTAATCAAAATGAAATTTTATATGTTGTTCAGACGGTCTTTGGGACCTATGGGAATATAAATGTATAATATCACCCAATTAGTTTTGCATTGAATACGGGTTGAAAAAATGAAATACATTGAGCCTTATGGGACCTAATTTTTCAAACATTTTTTAAGCGGATTTAAAATTTACAGATTGCTTCGAAAATTTTAGGAAATATTCAAATTATCCCATAAAATATATAAAAAAATTTTCAGCAAAATATATTCAGTAGTTTTTAAAATAAAAATTAAAATAATAATTACACCTTTTATATGAAGCGATCACGTGACCATTATATGAAGAGATCACGTGACCCATTTCAAAATAAAATATGGCATCCATCTTGTGTCAAAATCATGATTTTTAAAGTTCTTTTTAGTTCATATTGAGTGTTGTATCCGTTTTTAAACCGCTTTATTTTTGCTTCAATTCTGTGCACCTACATACTGAAATAACGCAATTAAAATATATTTGAGTTTAAATGATCATCCAAATTTGATTATTTCCACAACGAAGTCTACTTTTCACTTATCGAAAATGCAAACAGCAAAATATGTAGAATGAGTTGTATAAGAATTACTGCATTTCTTTAACGCAAAATTATTTAGCTCATGGAGTCTGCAATATAGCTGATATGAATTAAATATTCATTGATATTACAGAGAGAAGGACGATTTTTTCGATGAAGTTTTAAGCATAGAGTTTAATTACTTGTACCTCCATGGTCTTAAGTTTTTAAATAAAATAAATTATTATAGTATTGTGATGAATGAAATGAATGGGAAAATGTTTATGAATGAAAAGCTGCTTTTATAGAGAGAGCCAGGCGTGTTATATTTCGATGATGTCATTTGAATAAATTTCATTTGTTTTCGATGAAGTTTTCAAATATAATAAATTATTGTAGTATTATGACAATTTTAAAAATATTACCGAGGAATGTATCGCATTTTAGAGATATTTAAACCAGGCAATTTATATTTCAATACCGTCATTTGAATGAAGTTCATTTTTTTCGATGAAATTTTAAGTTTCAAATATAATAAATGAATGTAGTATTGTGATAGTTTTCAAAATATCACCTAGGAATGTTTCGCATTTTAGAGATGTTTAAATAAAATTGAAATGAAGTTGGAAAGTGTTTCACACATAATCAATGCTTTATGCATGATTGATCTTTCTTGTCTAATATTTAAAATAGTCAATTAAAGAAGAAGAAACAGTAATTACAGTTGCGGATAAACGTGTTATACAAATAAACAGGACAGTACTGCTTAGTATAAAAATTTCGAGAGGAGGTTGTCACATGGAAAATATTTATACAAAAAATAAAACAGTAGATTTCAACCAAAACTAAAAATATTTCCGAGGAGCGCACAGAAATAGTGGAGCGCACAGAAATTTCTTTTGGAAACTTAAAAGTATATATGTTCTGTATCTTGAGGGGGGGGGGGGGGACCCATGCACCTGTTACTGTGTATTTATTGGAAGGTCTTCCGGTTTTCAAGTCCGGGACCTTTATTTTTGTGTGAAGCGCAAATGAAGCCGGTGGAGGAAGACCTATTCTATAGCCCAGTACCAACAGTACTAATTTTGACAGCCTCATTCTGATTTCTAATGCGGTAATAGCACTTTCGATTTTTGATATTTAATTTTTAATTTTATGGTCGGATCCTCGCTAACACTTTCTTGGGGACCTACCTGTAAGTGAAATCATTATAATTGTTTCAGTATCTTTGCATTTTATTATTTTCCGAAATATATACTCGCCTAATTGAGTAAAAATTTATAATAATTTCAAATTGAATAAAGTATTGAGAAACGTGGGGCCCAAAGCGACCGCATTATCTGAATTTCGGTAAATCCGCCTCTGAAAATTTTTGTACTAAATGAAAAGCATAGCATAGGCACCCGCCCGCCACCAAAGTCGAGCATGGGGCAGTGCAGCCGACAGAATTTTTGGGCCCCTATGCAGTCCACTACTACCCCCCCCCCCCTAATATTTTATAAGTTATTGACCTTTTTTCATAAACTGTTTATGAGGACCGAGCACTTATGCAATGTATTCCCCCCCTCCCTCCATTCGGGAAAAAAAAAAAAAAAAAACCCCATAGAAGTGCTATGCAACTTTCTGTGGCCAACCTTAACATTTCAGATAGAATCTACAAAACAATATATTAGAATAGTTTAATACTACTTTTTCTATCCATCTTCTAAATTTTTCTGCTCATCCTAAATTTTTAATCCAGCTACAAGCCTGGGCATCAAATTAAAATTTTGCAATTCACCCAATAATAATACATTTAAATTTTTTTATAGATAAATTGAAATGATAAATATAAAATTTAACTTTAATTAATTTAGTATATTTTATTGCAAAAATAAAACCGCTAATTAAAAAAAAAATATAATAATAATATTTTTAGTGAATGCAATAAATTGTATTATTAAGAAAAAATGACATTTCCTTATGATTTGGTTCAGAGCCCCTAGACCCTATTAAACATGGCGGCCTCCTTCCCCTATTTGATGAGTACTGACGTCGTACTTGCGGCCATTTTGAAACAATTCGGCCTAGCATAAGTTCATATCGCGATTAGCAGCACGACCCTCTTGCCTATTCCGCAAAATTCACTGAATCCGGTTCTCCTGCAGGGTTGCCGAAAAGTACTCCAGCCGAGACGAGTCGCCAAATTGTACTTCGAGGGAGCTGGAAATATCGCCAAGAGAGTGCATAGTGCGAAGTCTCAACTCCTTCTTCCTCTCTCCCAGACAGAAAAACATTGAAAAAGAAACTCTTCGTTTGCTTTGTTGGGGGTGTGGTTGTTTCGATTTCATTTATACCGTCAGCGGCGTCTTTTACAGCACCACGCTTTACCAGTAACGTACCTTCAAAATTTTTACAGGGTTTGCGAAATGTCTATATAATAATTGTTTAATACGTTTTTGTCTTTTAAGACCTTTCAGAAGTCTTCCAGTGACTTAGAAGGTTGGATTTTTGCACTAGTATTGATCACGGGGCAGAATCTAATGAAGCCGTATTTTCGATTTCTTCGAGGGAAAATAAAATGAGGACGGAGGTTCATAAAGGCTTTCCAGACCCTCCAGAAGCCCCCCTGGTGACCTATAAAGCTGAAACTTTGCACACTTGCAGTCGGTGTTTCTTTCAGGACTTTTTGGCCGGGTCGGGGGCAAATGAAACTATGGGGGGAGGGGCGTCAAGTTTTCTATTTACCCTATATAAATATATCTTTATGCTGCCACATATGTAGAGACTCGGTCAACATAAAATGTCTCGAGGGGGGGGGGGTCCCCCAATAAAATATCCCGGGGGGGGGGGGTATGCCTTGAAAGAAACACTGCTTGCAGTATCGAACATAGGACAGAATCTATCGTTTTAAAATGAAATCATGGAAACTGGCCCAGTAGATTCCAAGAACATGCTGGAGACAGATGGATTCAATAATGAAATGACTATTCTGCCAGTTTTGATGTTCTTTTTCATTTAGACAAAAAGGTTGGGCAAATCTGTCCGTCGGGAGCTTTTATAAAAAATATGAAAATCGGATGAGTAGATTCAGAGGATTTGCTGAGGACGAAAACGTCGCCAGAACGTAACTTTAAACAGTGATATAAATCATAGCAATTATGTATAAATTGACATAAATCATTGGGGGAAGGCGGGGTCTGACATAGAATTTCACTTTCAACTATAGTCCTCGGAAAGGGGTGGGTTATGGTATGGCTGAAAGGAATGCGTTTACAGTATGGAATTTCGTTTTCAAATATGTACTCCAATGAAAATTTTCCACCAATGGACGAAGAGGAGGGGGGGGGGGAGGGAGAACCCCTGCCTACGCCTGTTATTCCAACTATCCATTCTCCCCCCCCCCCCCCCAAAAAAAAAAAAATCTGGCTATACTGTATTTGTGTCGCCAGATTGTTGATTGTATTTGTGTTATGACTATTTTCATGCACAGAATGTGCCTAAGAGTTTACTATTTGCAACATCAGGAGAAAAATGAAATGATTCGAAAGAACGAAAAAAGTTTAAAAGTACAGGAAGGTCCCTTCTCCCAGCCTCTCGCATCTTATTTTATGGTTTCGTATATAAATATACTTTGTCATAAGTAAAATACACCAAAAAAATAGATGATATTTTATACCTTAGATGATTCTTTGTCTTGATGATATTTTATGTGTAGTTCAAAGATTTAGAATTGAAAACAAGAAAAAAAAAATGCTTTAACTAAGTAAAAATTTGTCTGCAATGAATACCAAACACAATATAAATGGCATGGAAGATAATTTTAAACTTATACAAACAATGCATGAAATACATTAAGAAATATATAAGTCCAATGATTTGTTAGGTAGTTGAATGAGTTTTCTCTCAGAGATACTTTTTTCACCTTGCAATCAAATATGGGCTAAGCTCACGCCCCCATTATTATTTTTAATGGCTATCAGCACCATCAAATATAATTACAAAGTTATCTTCAGTGGTGAAGACAGTGGCATACAGTAATGGAGCGGGATGGAGTGATCGCTCCAGGCGGTCGCACGAATAGGGCGGGCCATTTGTGTTGAAAATATTTTTGATTAACCACAGATGTTATGAGAAAGCACGCTCCAAAATTATTTGTTCCAGGACATCGCAGCAGCAAGGGTAGTGCGAGCGGCGCTGTATTGATATAGAGGCGCTGCATCGCTATAGGAAAATAGACTAGCGTCTTGGGAGAGGAATCTATTCAAACGTTATGGAACTTCGAAAAATTTCCTGTCATGCGTGTAGGGAAAATTATGGCGATAAAACCCGCGTTGGAGAATGACGCAATGAAAAATTAATGAAAGATCAGGGTGACTGGATTGTGTTTTATAAATGTGGAATTTATGCGTTTTTTTATTCAATAAGGACTTAGTATTATTAGATAGTTTCTAACGTTAAATTTGAATTAATTTATTGTATATTGAATTACTAAGTAGCTGCTCTCTTATTTAAGTAAATGTAATATATATATATATATATATATATTAATCATTTTGGGGGGGGCGGCAAGTGAATGCTTAAAACATTATTTTTAGCAATTTAATTTAAAATATGCTCAGAACCCGATGTTTATTGTGTTTTCACATAAGTAGAATATGATAGATTCTTCATTTGACCTGCTATGCATATGTGCAAGCCCAAATTTAGTTAATTATTTTTTATGAATTTTTTTACTTGTTTCGACAATATAAATTTTAATATTATAACGTGAGTTTACTGTAAGTATTGCTGGGAAATATATGAAGATTCATTTGAAAAAGTTGTGGAGGTTCGAAACTGGTTTGTTTATTGTAACTTGAAAATTCAAGTAAATATTGTTAAAATTTACAGTATAACTTTCATTTTCCCTGTTTGGTTCGATTCATATTTTGAGACACGTAGCTACAGGGAATAGCAAGGTGTAAAATTGACGACCCCCCCCCCCCCCAATACACTTGTATGTAAAAAATCATACTCAGTAAAATAATAACAATAGTTTGTGTAATTTATGAAATTCAGATATATACTATTTTTTTTTTCATTAGTTGTAACAATTTAAATCCTCGTCCGCAAGTCAAGAGAAAATTGAAAAAAAAAAAAAAAAAGTAATGAAGCAAAGCATAAGATAAATCTATTTTTAGTGTTCTATAGTCAAAACTAGATCTCCCCCCCCCCTACAGTGACGATGGTTTTTGTACGTCTGTAACCCCTAGGATCGCTGACGGGGAGGTGGCAAAAGGATGCATGGCATAGAGGCTTGGTCCATATAATAGTGTATGCGAAAGTTAAATATAATATAAAATATGATATAGTGTGTGTGTGGAGTGGGGGGGGGGGGGGGTGCGGGTGGGAGCGAAAAATAATGTTCATGGCACTGGTAATCCCAACATTTTAAAATTTGAACCGTCCATCCGGCAACATTTACAGTTAACAATCAGGTGCGATTATCCAGCAACAAAGCAAAAGTACGAAAATAGCTAAAATGTAAAATCTGGGTATGACATGCATTAAAAAATTTAATTGTTGTTTCTTGATTTTAGAAAAGATTTATTGTTTTTAGCCATTTTTACAGAAAAAAACTTAATTTTTTTGCCTTTCTTTTAGAAAAAGATTTTGTTAAATTTTAACCCAATTCTGGGGCTCCCATCTTGCTACTCCTATGCATAGTTCTGGAATTCGATCAAAATTTTCCTTAATACTTAAGCTGCATTCTATAAAATGTCTCAATTACTGACAAAACAAATATCTGATTTTGTGAAGAAAGCAAAATGAAAAAAGAAAGAATCCAAGAGCTTTTTATATAACTTTGATAGAAAAACGCTAGATGGCGACACCAAAATCATCAAGGTAGAATTTTTTATAAAGGAATTTTACATAGATACATATTTTTATTTTGCTTTGTAGTATTTCCATCTGATAGATCTCCTTTCCGTTCCATATGTACACTAGAAAATGATTATTTTAGCGTTTAGCTAATTTTAGAAAAAAAGATTGATTAGATATGTCTAGAGTGCTTTTTGCCTGTTTTCCCTGCGCGTGCGCACTCTAGTTTGGAGATTCAAAGGAAAATTCCGAAATCCATTGTGGATAGATTTCTCTCCCCAGACGCTTATGGAAAAGAGGCGCAGTCAAAGTTACTTCGTAACTAGCCCCAAATAAAGATGCAGCTGCACTGTTTCAGTGCACCTCTTTGAAACCTTACCTTATAAAAAGCCCCGTATTTTCTATTGATTTACAACGGATATGGTTTTAAGAATTTAAATATACTTAAATATACAAAGTCATATGTACATGGTAGTGAAAACATTAATGAGTGTTGAAGACCCAGACCACACGACCAACCCTAAGGCCGGGTTTCCACTGATGCGTTCGTCCCTTGCGTTGGCTATCCGTCAGAGGAGCAACGCAGAGCATCGATTTCCACTAGGCTTGTGGTAGCTTAATGTGTGGCCGACATTAAAGAGTGTAGTCGTTTTATTTTTATTGCATTTTTATTTCTTACCCATACAGTGCCAAAGAGTAGTGGAGGCACAGTTTTCCCAATGGCCTTTGTACTGTCAAGTTAGATTTCCCATCATTATATTTAAATGTAATTATTGAGTTAGTTTGATAAAATGTCTAATTTAGAGTGTTTATATATATTCATATTGAAACTCTATATTTGAATTATTGATGCTGCCATCTATTGGGAGAAACAAATATCGTACATTTATTTCTGGCTGATCAGATTATAACATTCGATCAAAATTCAAGACCTACAGAGGGAGTAGACGCTGGCATTGCAAATTTGAATTTTTGTTAATATTAACCCACTTCTTTATTACCCCCCCCCCCCCCCAAATGTCTTTCCAAATACATTACTGCCTGAGTCATGATGTGAATGTGATAATATTAGATGGAAAATAATAAGAAGTGAAATCGAAACTTTATTAACTTACTAATTTTATAGATTTAACTATTTGGCAAACACATTTTATTCATTATCAACTATCACAAAGGAAGTAAACAGATCCCAATAAAGGAACTAAAGCTTTTCCCTTATAAAGAGTAAAACGAGTGGAACCTCACAATCCTCTTTTATTCTATATTTTCTCGAATAAAATTCTACAAGCGTTTTAAAATACAAAATACCAGTTAAATATAAAAAAATAATAATTAAATAGTATCTATCTAATCGTTTGTTTATCAAATGAATTGCAATCTGCGACAGATTCAACTCTAACTACACACGGCAGATCGCAAGTGCAATGATGCATCGACTGGCTTGGATGTTTAGCTGGTTGACGTTACGTTTTTAACCAAGATGTAATCGGTTGGCAGGAAAGAACACATACTGTCTTTGACAGATTTTACCGGTCTGTTTGTCCCTAACTGGAATTTGCGTTTCATGAGCCGTTAAAATAGATTTTATTTTCAGTAAATTATTGATTACTTTTAAAATGTTTTTACGTTTCGATTTTATACGAGGGCATTTTTATAAAATTGTAGATTTTGATTTATCATATATTTCCAGATCAATTTGTGCTATTCGTGGAATTTAAGTTTTTTTTAATCTGCAAGTTTTATATAATATGATGTCTAACATTTACCCCTTTTCTTGTCTCCTTTCTAATATTAATAAAATATTGTTATATGAGAATTAAATTGGATTTTCTATTTATCTGTTATGGACTTATACATTATTAGTTATTGGTATATAAAAGTTAATGTGCGATTAAATTTCCCCCCAGTTTTCTTGCTTCATTCTAATGAAGCAACTTGGAATTATTAACATTAATGAAAAATTAATTTAGAAAATACAATCCCTTTTAAATGCATTAAGGAAATAAAAGCTTATATACTTCTGATAAACTTATAAATGTTTATGTGTTGATGTATAATGTAGAGCAAATAAAACGACGGCTTATTAAAAAATTGATAATTTAATACAAATTATTTTAATCTTATCAGCATAAAAAGTTTGAATTTAGTATACTCTAACATTTACTTTATGTTTGTGTGACAATGTTGAGTTTTCTTATTGTTACTACATTATTCAAAATGATCCTGTTAATTCTTATTGACTTTTATTTGTTTATCTTCCCCCCCTCCCCCCAAAAAATGTATAGAATAGCAATACCCTGAATTATTAATGTGATTTTTTATTCTTTAATTCTCTGATATTATTTCTGTAAAGCTGTATATAATTCAGATTTTTATTTTTTGAGCAGTAATGTTCCAATGCTGAAATATTTGCTTTTCCTTTGACATTGATTAAAATTTGTTTATTTTTTAATGATTGTTAAATATGCCAAACGTCTTAATTATATTTACCTCATAAATATATTGTGCTAATCCATGATAAATAAAAAAGGTGTTCTCATTATTGTTTAAAATGCTTCATGTCATCTGATTAAATCTTATAATTATGAAAAAGTTCTGAAGTGCAATATATTGATTTACTTATATTTTATTTTTTATATCAACATTAAACTTTTCTGAAATACTTATAAAGTGGAAGTAAATTTAAGTTATTTATATATGTATTTTTTATTTTAGGTTTTAATGCCACATTTTTCTCTGAACAGGGAGCTGAAGATGGAACGTTTCCAGAATATTTAAGGCCATCTGTAGCACGTTTTATGTGTTCATCTTGCCCATATTCTACTTTTGTCAAAACAAATTTTAAACATCATTTACTTACTCATTCAAAAATGCGACCTTTTCAGTGTTCAGTATGTGGTATGGGCTATATCCAAAAGAAAAATTACCTTAATCACATGAAACGTCATCAAAACTAAGCAACAGTATGATTTATGTCAAAAAAAGAATCATTTAAGCAATTTGTTTATGGTTTTTTTTTTGCATATTAAAATAGCTTGTAGCTTGTATATTATTTGAGCTCAATTAAAATTTGCCAAAATATTGGTAATTTGCTACTGAAAATAGAA
Organism: Amaurobius ferox; assembly: GCA_951213105.1. Lineage (NCBI taxonomy): Eukaryota > Metazoa > Arthropoda > Arachnida > Araneae > Amaurobiidae > Amaurobius > Amaurobius ferox. Next base: position 131,815,576 of record OX578145.1, read on the forward strand.
TCCATTTATGGGATATATCCGAAAAAAACATTACCTTAATCACATGAAACATCAAAACCAAGCATCAGTATGGCTTTATGTTAAAAAATATAAGGAATCATTTAAGATATTTTTCTAAAGATTTTTTTAAATGCTTTTTAAAATAGCTTGTAGCTTTTATATTATTTGCACTTAATTAAAATTTGCAAAACATTTGTAATTTGTTACCAAAAATAGAATTCATTTAAAGATGTTTAATATAAAACAAGGTTTGTTTATATAACTGTTAATACAATGGCTAAGAAAATAGATAATTGTTAAAATATTTAAGAGAAAATAAACTGTTAAATTGATTTACAGTCTCCAGGACTGTGGAGTCTCAGTCGATAGCAGTTTGGGCTAGAGTCTGTAAACAAATTGCCGACTCCAACTCCTAAATAAAACTATTTAAAATAAATTTTATTTTGGAATATTTAATTTTTTAATAGTTTTTAAAGTAGTTTTAGGTAATAAATGTAAAAAACATCAAATATTTAATAATTAAACATATATCGATATGAAAAATAAAATTTTTCTGCTATTTATGTCTGTATCAGAGTCAGATATTAGAATATAAGAGCAGTTTGAGTCAGGCATTACAGACTCCACAGCTCTGACAGTCCCTGGAAATATTAGAGGCACCAGAGATTTTACCCAATAAATAAATTCTGTAGGATAATCATAATATGGCTTGGCTGTCATGCATGGTTTCTTTTAGTATTGTATTTTGTTTACTTTTTAATAAATTCATAAGTAATTTTAAAACTAGGTTGGTTTTGAGACTAAGTTGGTGTTCTTTATTATGTTTACTAGAAAGAAATTGATTGTGTTGCCTGGGCCCTAAATAAGAATTCACTACATTAATAATGTAGATAAATCAACTGAATTTTTAAAACCAGTTCTGGACAAAATTTATTCTCGTACTCCATTTGTTTAGGTGCAACCATGCCAATTGTACAACAGGGACAATGTAATACATCCTACATAAGTTTCTTTGATATGCCTTAAATAAGCACACATGCAAATGGGAGATGCTAAACTTTCTTAATATCAACAATACGTTTAAGTTCTCTTTACATATTGGCTTTCTGTATAGGCGAAGTATGTCCTGAATTTCCCTTCTGCTTATTGGCCTTCTGCATGGGTGTAGTATATTCTAAATAAGCTTCTTTGATACACCCTAAATAAGTATGCAGAGCACATGCAAATGGAGGATGCTTAACTTGCTTAAAATTAATTCTACCTTCTCAATAATAAATGAAAATACTTGCAATCACAAAAAAATGATAAAAGTTCCTTTACCAGGAGAAGTAAAATAATTTTTTTAATTTTAGCTCTTGGTAAAGACCCATAGAAAACTTCATTTTTTTCATTAGGTCTTTGAGATTTTCTAGTGCATTCTTTATAATGATAAAATAATGGTATGCTTAAAAAATCTATGTGATATCGTTAAAATTCAAGAAATTTAGAATGTTTTAAAACACTACCTGTCTCCAGCTGCAGACATTTTCGATCAATCATCATCTGTCTCAAATTTCTTGCATTGGGAATTATCTGCTTGATAAATTTGATTTGTAATTTTGGCTAAATTTTAACTTAAAACATTCAAAACTTCTAAACTAATTTAAATTAAAAACAAATTTTGCAGAAGCATATTGTCCTGTGAGTTTAGTTACCCCTTTACCAAATTTCTCGGCTGTTGGTAGCTTGGATTTTCTGCTGTGCATGACATATCTAGACAGATATCTTCTTTTATTATCTAAGATATAATCATAATAGGCAGGCCTTGTACTGCAGATTGCCAAATTTGCCATTTGCGATAAAAAAAATCCCAGTGGCTCCTTCTTTTAAAAGTGGCAAAACTTATGACTAAAAAAAGTGATTTTTTTTTGTGTCTCATACAGGACTTCTTTTAATATTTCAGTAATTAGATAAAACAAATTAACATAGTGTTAAAATAACTTCAAGAAAATTTAATTTTCATATTATTGTAAGAGAAGTATCAGTTTTTTATGAAGAAAAGATAAAACAATTTATATTATAATGAAAATTATAAAAATAAAATTTGTGGCTACAAATTGTGGAAAGTGGCTATTAAAAAATAAAAGTGGCTAATTTATGACTAAATAAAAAAATATATTCCAGAGCAAGACCTGTATTAGGTATTGTCTGGATTTGAAAATATATATCAACTTATGTATATTTTCTTGTTAATATATATCTTGATACATATCATGATATTATATTAATAGATAGTGATAGAAATAAAGTTATATTTTTTATTTATATATATATTCTTCTTTCGTTGACAATATGTAATTTTGAATTATATTTTTTATTTTGTAAATAGTGTAATATAGATATTAATAATAAATGCTCTTAAGTAATGTTTCTTTGTAGTTGTTTTTGTTCTGTCAGTATATACATTGAAAATATATCTTACTTAATAAAGGAAGATGTCTGTCTGTGTGTGTGTAGCAAGAAATCTCAACATCGCACAACTATAAAATTTGGTACATTGGTACTTTAAGAACTGAATAGGTGCACATCAGCATTTAAAAAAAAAATTCAAATTAGTATTTTAGTTATGAATTTTAAGTTCACAAATTTTCGAAAAACACTGTAAAACACATGGAGAACAATACGGCTCCAGTTTCATTTAAAGATCGCTCTGTGGGGATAAGAGGAGATTTCTGGTCTGGGAAAAGATGCATTCTGTTTATGATTTTCTATTAAAGGTATTTTCATTTTTTTTTAATCTTCGTTCGAGTTTCATGTGAGACTCACTCTAAGGGAAGGGAAGGTAGAGAGGAGGTCTCTGCCTGTGAAAGGGTGCATCCCGTTTACAATTTTCTATTAAAGGAATTTTTTTTAAATTTTCATTTTTAAAAAGTAAGTAACCATGTAAGAAGAGAGGAGAAAACAAAGGGGGTTGTTTTTTAAATCTCTGGCAATGCTGAGTATATTTTCTAGTATGCATATAACAAAATATCAGATATATGTATCATAACATAATATCAGATTTATGTGATACTTTCATTCAAAGTAATGTATGATCTTAGCAACTGATATCTGACAAACAAGTATATGTGTTCCAGGTAACATAAAAATTCAAAAATGGAATAGTAATAAAAATGGGAATATTGCATAACTATAATATTTACTAATTCATATTTGTAGAAAGGATAGTTCAACTATCTAAAATGAATTTATGTTCAATGAAATTTTTTATGTTGATTTATATAAAAATGACTTATACATTTTTTTTTTATAAACAATATAATTCCTTGTGTACATTTTTTAGATGTTTTAATTTATAGTTCAACTATCTAAAATGAATTTAAATTTAGTTTTCAGTAACATTTTGCATAACTCTTATAATTTGTCCAGGAGTTGTATATACAACATTTACCAACATGTAAATTTTATGTATTATATGCCATTTTAACTGAATAGTACTTCAGCTAATATTGACATTGTATAATTTTAAAACTCGCTTGAGCCTTCAAAAAAGCCCCAGGCTTTCAAAAAAATTGTCTTTAAAAATGTCTAACTATAAGAGATATCCTTTAGGATATTAATTTAAAACTGCAGTTGAACCTTTTTAATGTGAACAGTTAGGGGAATTGAAAACTTGCTTCTACTGAAAGTATTGTGATAATAAAAAAATAAAACGTAATTCATATAGAATTTGAGATTGCAATATCATTTTGTAGTAAAAGTAATTTACATTAAGCATGTCCATGTTAAAAGGTTCAACTGCATTAGTTAAATTTTATCAAAGACTTGAACTTTCTATAATGTTTGTTAAATTGATTTGCTGACAATGTTTATCTTGGGTTAGACATAGTTAATATTTTGTATTGGTGAAAAGAACTTTCTTCAGTAAAAGATTCAAACTTTCCCGGATGTCCTATTTGTGAGATAAATAATGGACAAACAATTTGATTGGCTAACAGATGGCGTTCAAGTTAAAGGCTGCCTGAGAAATTAAAATTCTAATTTTATTCAAAAATTTATTTCTTAAAATGCCTGACTGGCTAGAATGCATCATTTGGTAGAAAATTGACAAATTTATGATGCTGAATTCAATAAAAGTTTTTCATATTTACTTGATGTTAGTTAACAGAAACTTATTTGTGAAAGTGGTAATTGTACATTTGAGTGTATGAAATTTGGACTTCCAATAATTTGAGTATGAATGCTGAAACCATTTTTGTGTTTTTAAATCTTATTCACATTTGTGTTGGTAATTTTTTATGCTGATTTATATAAAAATGAATACATTTTTTTTTATAAACAATATAATTCCTTGTGTACATTTTTTATATGTTTTAATTTATAGAAATTTGAGTTGATAGAACTTATGAATATTAACATGTGCCATTATCAAACTTATATAAATGTACTGTTAATATTTAAAAAATAAATTATTACATTTTATCTGCTAACTAAAAAACTATTTAATTCTTGTTAATTTTATTTGTTTAGTTTTTAGATGTAACTTAATTTTCAATCAGTAATTTAAAGGATTTTAAAACTCATTGTAGTAAAAATTCTACTTTTATTTTTTACGGAATATACTTATTTATATTTGGAGAATCAAAGTTAACTATTAATATAATTTGATTCATATTATACCAACCTGCACAATGTTTATATCAAAATAGTTGCTTACTTAGTAATTCTGATACATAGAACTTTAAGAATACGAACATGACATTGTTTATGTGCAGTTTTATTATATTTGATTCCTTTTGTGCTATGGTGCAGGGTCAATAGAAGCAAATGTCTCCACTGAAAGTTTGTCAGAATAATTTTTGTTATGTTATTTATAAATTATCCATTATTTGCTTAAATGTTATACGTTTCCCATTTAAGGAATTCCTGCAGGCAGCAACATCTGTATATTTATGTGTACAAATCTTTTATCAGCAAACAAAGCATTTTCAAAATTTAAATCATTTAGAAGTAAATAAGAATGTTTTAATATTAATTATAAAAAAGCATAGCAAACAAAAGCTTTGAAGTTTAAATGAATAAAATATTTCAAAATTTATTCCGATAAATTATGCTATTTATTGTAATATATTTAAATCACTATTTCCATCATTTTGCATTTTGTTGCTGTTTGTATTTTGTTTTGTCACCATATTATCATATTGGAAGAAAAATAATTATACTACAGAGGTCTGTAAACCTTTAAGTACCCAATAATACTAGAAATTTTGAGACAATGCTTAGAAGTTGTTAGCATCTAGTTTTGTATATACTATTATATATTAACTAATGCTATGCTCTATATTATGAACTATTATTACATTATTTATATTAATATTTATTATAAATTATAATATTAATTATTTATATAAATAATGTAATATTAAGTATCACATTTATATATTAACTTTTAGTATGTAGGTTAATAATAATTCTTATTTAGCATATATTCTTAAGGCTTATTTTTTATTATACCTGGAATCTTCAATAACATTATTTTCTTTTCCTTTTAACTTATTCATTGCTTTATTTCTAATAGTTTAAATCATGGATGAGCAGGTTTTTTTCAAAGAATTATGCAGTTTTGTATTTTATCACTATTCAATAATTTAATTATTTTGCATTTTTCTGTTGGCGGTCACTTCTCTATAAGTATTATGAAATGCTATTAATTGATGTTTAAATAAACCAAGTTTGATTAAATTTAGCTCAGATTGAAGGTAATTAAAAGGTTTTTATGGAAAATATGCAAAATTTAATTAGTTACCAGTGAATTCCAAATTTTTCTCAGAAATAAAATTTACTTAGTAACAAAGTTTTAACTAGATCACACTTGCTTGAATAAAAAAGTGAGAGAAAGCTAAATTTCATAAAAACCATTTAGAATGTATACTGATAGTGTTTGAGGGCATTCACAAAACTTGAATTGCACTCCCAGTGCAGCCATCAGCATTTGTGAATTGGCTTTGAACTTTTTAGACCTCTTGAAGGAATAGCAGATAACTGCACTGGTAGCAAAAAAATTTGCTATATGCTGTAATTTTGTAAACTGCCGATAACCACTGAAGTTTGTGAAACGACACAGCCAACTTCTTTTCTCTGCACTGAGTCTCATTCCTTTATAAATACTTTTATAAAGCACAATTACAAATCAGTAACATAACATTGTATGCTTAGTTATTGCTTCCGTACATATTTCTTAATATTGATCACTTGCAAAAATAGTTATATGATTTTCACCTAATTCAAATATAAACAGGGCCTGACTTAAGCAACCAAGGCCTTGGTCCCCAAATGTTACTATAAAGGTTAGAAAATTTAAACAGTTATTAAAATAACTGGGTCTATTAGCTTATCCATAAAATGATTCAAAAATTATTTTGACTGTGAATTAAAGTTAAATTTATATTTCTGCAGTTACTTACACATCCAAAGTACTGGTTTATGAAATTTTATGTTTATTTCAAACATTTACTGTTGATGTAACTAAAAATATTTGATAGGGCTTCCCCAAAACCAAAAAGGCCCTGATTATGAAATGCCTGTTTTGTTTATAATATCATATTGTTTAATGCTATAGAAAGGATAGTGCAATCAAGTCAATCTTAGGAAGTTTTGTAGAATACTAATTACATGGACCAATTCTAAAAATAAAGGCTGCTTTTTTAGATTTTGTCTTCTGCATTAAATTCTTTGTTACATATCTGAAAAATTTCACCAGGATTGTATTTTAAAACATTTGCTCAGTCCTTGTTACAAAGCTATAAATTTATGACATAAGTGAATGCTAAATATATTTATCACTTGAAAATTTAATTTTATTCATTAAACAGTTTGAATTAAAATTTATATTTTTATGAAATTTTCATACCCTATTAATGTGAGAACTATTGTTATGAATAACATAACTTGTATAATGTTTTTGTTATTCACAGTTTAAATTTTGTATCATTAACTTAACAATTAATATGTGTTAAAAACAATCAGTGATTTTATGTAAAGCAGTTGTATTTTAAGAAATTGTACTTTAATCTTTGTGCTGCCGGTATATTGCAATACAAAACTTATTGTAATTATATAGTCATATCTCACTTTCTCTTACTTCATTAAACCATTAGAAACTGTATTGTCCAAAATTTAAAGCAGGGATTAATTAAATTTTTCAAAAAGCTTAGTCATTTGTTGCACTAGCACATGCTTAAATTACAAAACGCATTTGAGCATATGCTTGCTCTAGATAACTGCTAAGATATGTAATATGCCTTTGTCCCGACACATGTCATAACAATATTTTTGATTGTAGTTACCTCTCTCACAATCTAAATAAATCCCTAAGCAGATGATGTACCTGATCTCCCTACAGCATTCTAAATCTATGCTTCAAAAAGTGAACTCTACCCCATACTAAGAACAGGTGGTAAAATAGCTCCTTCCCCTGTATGTGGGAGTGGAATGGTTCCTGTGGGGTTTACTGTCTGCTAGGTTCATTAAAAAAAAATCTAAAACATGCTCTGGGTAAAAAATTCATAATTAATCAATGAATAGGTTTATGAAATTATTTTTTTTTGGAGTAGTCTGATATATTTAGGCGTTGCTGAAAAAAAATTAATGTTGGATGGCATATCAATTTTAGTATATTGTAATATAAAAGTTAGAGAGGGTTAAAACACACAAAATGTATATATTTTTAAAAATTTCATTAAAATTTGTCTATTTATTGTATGAACTCAATTTAAAGTTTGTTTGGTAGATAATTTTTCAATCTTTCCGATTGTGTCAAGATGGAAACTCTGTGATAATATTTGTTTCTGATAACATACACAGTCGCTAAGGACTCAATTTGTGTGAATATCGCACAGTATCACCCTAAAACATAAAATAACTGAAATCTAATTCGAAAGTTAAAAAATGATGCTGTTGAAACACCTGTGTACCAAATTTCATGATCGCACGATGCTTAGATATCGCGCCATAGACTGCACACATAGACACATAGACATTTTTTATTTTATTAGATTGTCTATTCTTTAATTTTGGATTTTATTGCCTATTTTTTATATGTTTTCAGCAGAAATACCTGATATTGTCTGGGATAATGCTGGAATAACATTAATATGGTAGAAAATCTGGAATATTTTTGTCTTAAACCTGTTTCCAATTGAGTTTAACAAATCAATCAAAAATATAAGCATATCATTTTAGCCGTTATATAAATTTGTCTGTAATGATCATGTTATATGCCAACATTACAGGTAGAACATGTATTTTCATTCCCTTTGATTTGTGGATAAGTGTAGGAGAAAAAAACTTGTATGAAAACACTTGTTAGACTCAGTGTTATTGTCTCAAAATTTTTTATTAGGTTAGAAGCATATTTTCTCATTAAAGAAGATCAGCATTTATTAAAGTAGTACAAAATCTGAGAAATTATTTGCCACAAAACTGTTCCTTATTGATCTTGTCAAAAATTATGCTGAACTGCATCCAAAACTGCTCGTTAACAAACTAGTGGAAAAGTATGTAAATCCATTGAGACTTTCTTGGATTATAAATGGTCATGACAGACAGAAACAGGCTTTTAATTCTCATTATTGTGCACTTTGCTGAAGTGTGATAAAACTTGCATCAGAATGTTCTCTGGACTTAGCCTCATTGCCTGAAAAAAATGTATCAAAAGCCATTGCTTGGTTCAGATGATATTTAAGTTAGTATTGAAAATTTTCCCTTTTATATATTAGATGTATTTTCCTCCAGTAAAGATTATTTCTTTTTAATGTTTTGATTTTCAGGAATGTATCCTTGTAATATCCTTAAGTGAGGCATGACTATTATATGAATATTATAGAGTGAGGAAGACACTCCCATTGCAGATAACAGTATCCATGGACCGGTTTTACACTTATTATGTGCTCATCAACATGGAATAACTGTTAACTGTAATGGCAACAATTATTTTACAGGATGTTTAAAAAATATTGCACAATGGAATATTTCTGGAATGATTGGTCGCAGATACATGGTTTCAATTTAAGAAATGCTTCAAATAAAATAGACTTTCAGACTATGTCAGTTTTGGCCATGTGACACATAGTGAATAAGTAAAAACATTTAACTTTTTACATAAGCCCTTTATGAAGGAAGTTCCAATTAGTAAATTGTTCCTTATTCATTTAAAGATATTTTGAAAAGAAAAAAAAAATTCTCTAATATGCAAAATTGGCCATAAAAATAATTGTTGAACTTATAGGACTTAAACCACTTTGACCTGACCAAAAGAAACTGAAAATATAGATGTTATAGGTCGTACAAAAATGTAATTTCATTAGATAAAATTTACATTCAAAAACTCACATGTATACTTATCTTCTACAAAAATTTTATTCAGACACCAATGATCTGTTAAAACTTTAATTAAGGATATTGTAGGTAATTTGGATCATATGACTGGAATTGTTTTTGTTTCACTAATTGGACTATGAAAAATATCTTTATAATTGAAAACGTTTTTTCTAAGGGGTTAGTATAAGAAGTTGTATGCTGTATGCTATACTTTTGTACTAAAAAGTGTCGCATGATCAAAATTTACAATGATACAATTAGTATGGATACACTCTAACTTTAATTAAACTTTAAAATCAAAGACAACCAAAAATAGGTTTAAAAGTCCTTTAATAAATTCTCATTTCCTCGATGTACAAAAATTACATGGCCAAAGCGCTTTCGGGCATCACTATGCCCTTCATCAGTGATGAAGCCATTGATGAAGGGCATAGTGCTTTGACCATGTAATTTTTGTACATTGGAAAGGAGATTTTATTAAAGGACTTTTAAACCTATTTTTGGTTGTCTTTGATTTTAAAGTTTATATGATCAAAATTTGCAATGATAGTTTATCTTAAATAAAGCTATTCTTAAATTGGAACTTTGTGTCTAGGCCAATCGTGTAAGAGATATTTAGTCATGCAATTTTTTTGGAACACTCTGTGTATACTATTATATGAATATTAAGAATAATATTTAAGTATTTTCAACAGTATTTGCAAAAATAAACATAATTATTGACTTATTTTATTGTAGAAAGAACTTATCATCAATTCCAGTGTGGAAGGTGCCTAATGGTTTTCATTTCTCTCCAAGCATTAATGAGACATGGAAGATGCTATGGTATTAGGAGAAAGAAAAACAGATTTTCATGCCCTAATTGTCCATACACAACAAACATAAGTACAAATTTTAAAAATCATATGCTAACTCATAGTGACGAACGGCCTTTCACATGTCCAGTTTGTGGCATGGGATTTATTCAGAAACAGAACATGAAAAATCATCTTGTACAACATAATAAACTGAATAATGCAATTTCATTACTGCCTTGAAATAGTGTAAAATGATTATATGAATATAATTTCTTTCATTTCAGAGTAAATATGCTGCATTTGTCTAACCAGTTGTGGAACAAATAGATTTGTGTAACTCGTACTGATGTTGCTTTAGTAGTATTTTTAGTAGAAGTGTTACTTGAAAATGTTTCTTGTGCTGTACATAAAATAGCTTCAAATTTGGAATTTGCTATTTGTACCGTGTTTCACCAGTGAAATTTTCCTTGTTCATGAAGTGCTTGTATAAAAATTAGTAAGATTGAGTGTTAAAATTAAATACTGAAGTGTTTAGTTTATTAACTGATTTCTTTTGGTATGGAACTTTGCAATTAAGATGTAGATTTTATGTATCTTTTGGAATAAGAATATATTTAAGATATTGGAGATTATTATATAACTAGCTGCCTTTGGCCACCAGCCACCATTGCATGTCTGTGGTCACTTCTTAAACAATCAGTCTTTTAAAAGAAGTTAACAAAAAACACAAACTAAATTTCATATTATTCCTTAAAGTACTTTAAAGGATAAAACTCGCATTTTAGTCTTATGTTCCGTATTGAAACAAATTATTTCTGATAGACATACTCTGCATGGGCGCATTTAGGGGGGTGCCAAAGTACATCCCAGCAAAAATTATTACTGGAATTAGTATCATTATTTCATAGTATTTTAATAAAATTACACATGGATTTTCATAAAACGATTGTGGTTTGAACACATTTTCGACAAAATAAATAAATTACCAAAATGTTAAAATAATATAAATCACAATTTTTTTTTTAGAAAAATGTCATGTAATACGAGAGAAGGAAACTACGAAAAATACTGTTCGGAATTAGAACATGCGGTCCTAGAAGGATTATTAGACATGTTGTAGTAGGATTATTGCATTTGGTATGAATGTATAATTCGTTAGTTTCGTTGTGCTGTCTTCAAGAAATGTTATTAAATTTAGAACACAATATTTTTTGAAGGTGGTGTAGAGCAGATATTAAAAATTAGTATATGCTTATTTTTAAAAAGTGCTATACTCTAAATTTTAAAAGGTGACTATGGTTGTTTCATATTTAATATGTAACAAATCACCCAAAAAGATGCAATTGTCAGCTCAGCTCATTCATGGTTGTTCGTGTTAGATTTCTTAGTATGTAACGTCTCAGCATGTAACATAAAATTCTCAGATTTTCTTTTTTAGTTTTTGTTTTCCTTTTAATTCGTTATTTTATTGTTTTATTTTTATTTATTTAATCATTTGTTTTAGTGTAAAACATTTACACAATTTTATAATAAAATCAATATAAATTATTTTTTTTTCATAAATATTTCCACAATCTCCAGATGAAAGATTCTGCATGGGCATCAGTTTGCTCTTTGCTGCCAGTGCTTTTGCCAATTAATTGAATACATTTTTAGTTAATTATACAAATAATTGTACAACCAGGTTACAATTAATGTATTAACTATTAAATAAAAATAAAAATTCTTATTGTATGCAATTAAAATTCCTATTTTAAAAGTATTCGCACTGAGAAACAAGTTGCATGACAAGAGGGAGGGGAAAGGTTACAAGCAGAGTTCTTATGAAAAGTCACCAAATTTTCAGGGGGGAGGGGTATATTTAGTTGGGAAGTATTATAAGAATTTTACTGTAGTTTTAATGATTTTGTGATAGAGAATTTTCTACAATCTCCAAAAATGTACAATTTCTTTTTGATCTAGATGTAAAAAAAAAATTAGTCATTTTAAATCAAATTAAGAAATTGTATTTTTTAAACTTGTGATGTGACATCTTTGAAACTGTTATTTATTGTGATACCTGATTGAGAACAGTGAAATTTTAAAAAAGCATAAGGGAAATAAGCTTGTGAATCCGTATTGATGAAGGTCTTCATAGTGTGGTGTGCTCCAGATTGTGTTGTGTTCCAGAAATTATGTTTCAGATCCATTTGTTCAATTCTTTTTTCATAGCTAAAGATAAGAAAAAAAAGGAAAGAGTCCACTCAATAACTTAAAAAAATGATATTTTTCTTTTTGTCTGTATGATCTCTATTTTTCAAAATTCCTGTCGAATAATTTAATTGCTTTTTTTATTTCCATTCCCTTGCTTTTCTTTTTACTCCCTCGATTTTTAATCAGCCAGAAACACTCATATTTTTCTTCTGCATTTGATTTGGTATGATGTATCTCTGAATGCTTCAGGTATGTTTGCTTATTACTTCTTGTAAAGCTGAGAGAAGATGAAAATTTTGTCTTTTTTATGCCCACCCCCTGCAATTGAATGAAAAAAAATTAAAAATATTTCTCTTTATTTCTATGTACCCAGCATTTTGATACTCCACTTGAAAAGTTTTATTGTTTTAAATTTCAACTCCTGCCCCCACATTTTATTATTCTCTTTTTCTTCTATTCAACTTGAAGTATCAGTTCTATTTTTCTTGTATTTGAGTTGGGTTGACATAGCTCTAAAAATATTCCAGAATTTTTTGTTCCTTTACTTTTTCTACAACTAAATATATATATATTTACCTCTTCCTCAATAACTGTAAAAATGTAAAATTTGGTATTTTGATTGCCTGAATTTTATTTCACTTAAATATACATATATTTAAGTATATATTTAAGTATTATAAATATACATATATTTTTTTTTCTCCTGACATTTTATTGTTTTTTCTTTTTTTTATGTAAATAACTTGTACTTGACAGTTTTTTTTATACAGGGTGTCCAGTGCTATCGGTGCCCAATGGCTATTTCCTCAACCGTTAGTCACAGAGATATACTTCTCATTGCAAAAATATTTTAAATTTTAAAATCTATTATCTTAGAAACAGTTTAAATCAATAAATACATTTCTGATAGAATTACGAAATATAAATTTTTATACAGTCCCCCGTCCTACCAATTATATTTAGAAAAATCATCCTCATACAATTTCATTCAAAATAAAAAAAATATCTTCCTTTTACGACCAAAATTCACCAAATTATGAAGTATTAAACTTTATGATTTAAGTCGCTTTTCCAAGCAAAGAAATGTCCTGTTTCAGGCAACCAACCAATCAGGGACCGTACTGACCATTTCTCAGCAAAAAAGGGGTCCAATTTTAAACTGCTATAAGTAGGCCAATTTTGGTTGTAAAAGGGTGATTTTTTTTTTTATTTTGCATAAAATTGTATGAGGATGATTTTCCTAAATATAATTGGTAGGATTTGGGGACTGCATAAAAATATATTTCGTATTTCTTTCAGAAATGCATTTATTGATTTAAACTGTTTCTAAGATAATAGATTTTAAAATTTAAAACATTTTCGCAATTGGAAGTGTATCTCTGTAACTAAAGGTTGAGGAAATAGCCATTGGGCACTGATAGCACTGGACACCCTGTATAAATAATTAAAAGTCATTTAAATTTTAAAAGTTTCAAGCAAATGCTCAGATCATTAGCTCATTTAAAAAAAAAAACATCCCAAGGTTCTAGGCCAGAATTAGCTTTGTAAATTGTGGGACATACACACATTCATATATATTATGTACATGGTTAGATGGAAATTAATAGAATATAATACAAAATCACGAATTATAGAGTATTTATAGATTGATTTCCCATATAAATTATGCAAAGTCAAAAGAAAGACTAAAACCTCCATTATTATGTGTTCTAATTGATTTTATTCGAGGTTATATGGTATATTCCTTGAAAGTATAAATATTGCAAACCTTATATTGTTTATGCCCATTGACAAATAAAAAAAAACATTGTGCAATATGTTTGTTTTGAATTAATTCCATGTTTCAAGATACATTTAGAGATAAGCTTTTGTGCTTAAAGGTAGAATCATTGTACAACAACTAATGCAATTAATCAATTCAGATATCATATTTTTACTCCCCACCCCCTAAAATCCATATAATGAAACATGCTGTTTGATATCAAAAATGTGACTGTCAAAATTATTACCTAATTTCTACTTGCAGAAAATAATTGTGTTAAAATATAATGTCTGGGTGCTTTAGGTAAGGTTAGGAAGGGGGCTACCATTCTAAAAAATCGTCATAATTCGGGAGAACCAGCACTTGTAAAGGGTCTCAAAAAAGTTATGCAATAAGTATTAACGGATATTATAAGTTGTATTTTGAGCCTCCGCTCCAATCTCAGCAAAATATATATATATATATATATATATTGCTGAGTTAATTTATATATATATTAACTGCCATAGTGCACTGAGAAATTCATGAATTCACTCAGCTTGAGAATGCCACAAAACTTCACTATAGGTACCAATATTGATTGCTCATCATAGATATGACATGATTGCTTTGAACCAAATAAAATTGGAATTACTATTGGAAGCTTCATTGTATAGCTGTGAATGACTAATAAGTTTTGACATAGTTAGTCTATGAAGTTAGATAATTTTTACTTAATACATATAATGCAAATTGCATTAATTATTTCAAGTAATACTCAACAAATCAGTCTTATCCAAAGCTGTAATTTTTTTTTTGGAATTTGAATTAACATTGGAAGCTTCATTGTATAGTTGTGAATGACTAACTAATTGTATAGCTGTGAATGACACTTGATGCATACATCGACAGACCTAATAGCTAAAAATGTAAACAATTTTTACCTGTTTTGTCGTAAATATGGTTCTATTCATGAATATATAAAAATAATTTTAATATTTTGAATTTTTTTTTTAAACTAAAAAGGTTTTGTCTGAGCGAGTTTTAACCTTACTTTGCTTATTTTTACTCGAAATATCTTCTAAACTATAAAAGATAGATATTAATAGTAAGTTACAAAAATGTTCAGTAGAAAATCCAATTTTTATATTAACAATTTGTTTTTACAAAAATATTATAGTTTTTGAGGAATTGTTTTATAAAGTTGAAGAAAATTGAAAAATGTTCATTTTTCAATTTTGTAATACCTGTATCTCGAAAACTAAAAGTGCTAGCTATAAACTATAAGAAGTAATTTGTAGCCCTTTAAAAGAACTACAAGGATATATAATTGGATTTTAGACCAGGTTTTTAATTTTTGAAATGTAGTGGTTATAATTTTGATATTTTAAACTATTTTGAAAAGGAAAATTTCAATATAATGTCTAAAGCAGAAAAACCACTCACAAAGAAAGATGTTATTCATACAAAACCGTTTCAGCTTTATTGGACTGGAGTCATTGTTGATTTTTATGCTAAAATATTCCAATTCCTAATTCCCTTCTAATATTGGAATTCTATGGTATTTAAGAATATAGTATTAACAATTTTACAACTTTTATTTTAAAAATTGTAATTATGCTAAGATGTAGCAACCCGAATTGGTAAACTGGTGGTTGCTGCAGTCTGGTCATGAGTCCAAATTACTAGAATTGCATCTTTGGGATTCTTGACTATATAAGTTGAGTTTTATACAATGAATGTACGATTTCATCAGAGTAAGTATATCTAAAAAATATGTGGTATGACTTGTAGTTTTATTACGACTTGAATTTGTTTAAGTACTATAGATACATATATCATTGAAATGAATGAAACTTATAGAAAATAAAACTTTGCTGTGAACTATATACTATGGTATAAATAACAATGTACTGTTTCCTAAACTTGTATATACTTAGGTTTAAATTATCTGTACATAGTTGCTATAGAAAATAAAGCATTTTTTAAGATACTAAAGTGTATATTACATGTGAATTTTCTACACTTGTTATATCATGTGGAAACATGGAATTTAAATGTAACCTTTTAGTTACATGAATAATTTTGATGCATCAAATATAAAATGCTCCTGGTTTATTGTATATTAAGAATGTTAACATGTTTTAAAATGCCTATTATTTAGGTATATTGTTTTTTCTTTACCATACATGGTAATGTAAAGGGAAAGTATTGGAATGAGGTGAAAAATTTTGGGCACTAGAACATGAATTGATTATTTTTAGCATTGTGTCTGTTCGTGCAATGTATTTATCCACTTTAGCTAAAAAACTACTTCATGAAATTTGGTAGATGGGTCACTTATACATTACTCTGGTACTGATTAGATTATAGTGCAATTTAGAAAAAGAAACTGCACCCCCCTATTTTTTTTTAAATGGCCCATAAAAAAGAACAAAATTTGAAATGAGACTACATATGCTTTAATGTATCCATTAAATACTTATGTATATATGAAATTTTTGATGATAAAATGCATAAAACTAATATCATTACTCTAAGATAAGTCATTATTGATATATTTAAGATTTTTGAAATTTTTATGACCTGGCAATATTTTAAAATGCACTTAGTCACCAAATAATTCAAAATGCAAATTCAAAGTAATAATAAGTATCCATTGTGTTGTTGTTGTTGAAACCCAGACCGTCCGACCTACCAGAAAGGTGTAAGGTAACTGTTTGGACGGTCGGGAAGTGCCACCCAATTTGGACCGGAACCCAGTGGGGGAGGCATCCACAGGGACCGTACCCTCCTTCCCCTACCACCAACCTCTCGGAAGGACTTTCGGACCCACATGTTTAACGTGATCGTACTCCGCATGAACACGGCGGCAGTTTTGGCAGTGGCTGGAATCGAACCCGGGCCTACCGAGTGCAACTCCAGCGCGCTAACCAATGGGCTACCGCGCCCCAGTATCCATTGTGTGCATTATTTTGTATAATAAAACTTAATTTAGAAAAAGAAGTCTGTAGGGAAAGTTATATGTCATATGTTCTGGGTTTTAAACTTATATCTATAATCCTATTTGATGGTAAACAATACTGCTTTTAACAGTTTCGATAAAAAAAAAAAATTTAAATAACAAGTTTTCAGATTTAAGTTGACTTTTCTAATAAAATGAAGAGGTCTACAGTTACAAAATTTGGTATGGAAGTACCAGAGTTAGGGTGATGATTTACCTTGGAGTTATTTTTTAAAAATGTGAATTAGTTTTTGAGTTATTTAGTAAAGTGGGATTTTGAGCAATTTTCATATCAGTTTCTTAGCGATGGAAAATATTAATACCATTGGAAAGATCAAAGAATGCTCTTTCTAATGAGCTTTGAACAAAATCTTTAAGAGGATATTCTCTCCTTAGCAGCTTATTTCATTTCTCCTATGTTAACCTATGGAAAATAGTCTCTAACCTCTAGTTAATGTAGATTTTAGGATCCCCCCCCCCTCCCCGCTGTTTTCTACCAAGCATAGATGCTGAGAATAGGAAGGCTTATGCTTTTAAAAAAAAATTAATAAAATAATTCAAAGTATTTCTAATATTTTTATAAAATAAACATGTTACTTTTTGACAAATATAAGAAATGCATCTATTTTACCAATTAAAAAAAAACATCATAAACCTTTCTCTTCAAAATCTTATGTTTAGCAAAAAACAGTGGAAAAAATCCTAAAAAATAAATAGACTGAGGTTAGCGACTATTTTCCATAGGTTAACATGGAGAAAATCCCCTTAAGGTAATAAGTTCCTTTTTAAAATACCTCCAAACACACTTTTTTTTTTGACAAATTTATTTTTCAATGAATTGACGACTCATACAATTCTAAGTTTTTGCATGAATATAGAGTGATATCATCACATTCTATTAAAAGAGATAAATTGTTTTTTAGTTATACTGTTTTTAAATTTTTAAGTAAGACTTGATAATTTTTCTCGGATTGAGCTGAGGAAAAAATGAAACTTTTCTTCAGAATCGTAATGTCACAAAATAACTGTATAGTTAGTCCCAATTTTCTATATGAACCCAACTTTGTAAATTTAGTATTAACTTAGTATTTAATAAGCTGACAAAATTGCAAATAAGATAAAGAATTTTTTATCTTATAAAATTTTATTTTCACTTGTGTACAAAATCAAAAGTATACTATAACTTTATTCCTTTCACTTCAAATACAAGTCTGAGTTTGTCTTCAAGACTTTCATTTGTACCTAGTAATTGTTTTACAACTTGAGCAGCCCATAAAAAGTAGTCTTCAACTTTTTTATTACTCCAACCTTGTGGTGTACATTGAAGTAGATCTCTTAGATTGTAAAGTTTATCAGCAAGCTTTACCAACTTTGCTCCATAGGAGATCTTTGATGCATGCTCTATTTGTAGCTGTTTTCGAACGTCATATGGTAATGATTTGTCATCTGTAACTTCAGCTACAATATTCCTAACAGCTGAGCCAAAATGTTCCTCTATTTCATCAATGGTTGTATCAGTATCTTCTACAGTGTCATGAAGTAAAGCTGCCTAAATAATAATGAAAATATAAAAAATATATTTAAACATATAGAACTAGTAATTTTCTGATATCTGATACTGATTATTAGTTTCTCCAATATATTGGTATGTTCATGATACTAACTATAATTTGATATTGAGACCCGATAAACCAATAGATCCGATACTTCCGAAATATATAATAAAAGTATATACAAAAAATTCTGTTGATGGCACTGGGGGTTGCAAGCACAAGCTTGTGACAGGGTTCAGTCCGATTCATTCAACAGTTGATGTACATGGACTTTCTCTTCCATTTTCTGTCTTCTTAGCAATTTCTCATTGAACCACTACATAACCACAGCACGGACGATAATTCTGAAATGTACCCGAAATGTTTTCCATCATAAATACCTTCCAAAAGTGCAGAGGATATTATTAAATGAATTTTATTATAATTTACCAGCACAGCTATAATTTACAATAGACAATTTTTTGAAAATATATGTATCTTTTTTTAATTGCAATTGAATATTTTTGATTAAGGTATATTTTCTTTAATTTGTTTATTTCTATTTTCTTTTATTCGTGATTTTTTACAATCTGTGACTTTGTATTTTATTCCTGTTATAAGAAGAATTTTTTTCATTCTACAACAAACACAAATTTATTAAATATTATATGATCAATCTAATTGGTACTGGTAAACGACTGTATCATATCTTTGGTAATCTAATAATATCGGATATTCAGTATTGGCTCTTCTTTAATATCGTAATATCCTTGTATAGAACACCATAAACAGATTCATGGTTAATCAGCTGAGATTAGTATGACTTCAAGTTTTACCTAAGAAGGCAAAATTTTAGTAAAATAAGATAGAGAAAAGTGGCAAGCATAGGCAATCTGCTTTTCATGTAATAGGGTGACATAATTATAGTGGTAAAAGAAATATGTAAATGATAGTCCTCTTTATACTTGTGGCAAACCTAGCTTGACAGTACAAAGATAGAGGAAATAAGCCTCCGTTAAGGAATATAGTCGAATTTGTTTAATCTAAAATATGTTGCATAAATCTGATGGGTTAAATTTTTATCAATTTCTAAAACATTTCAAATTCTAACCTTATTTCAATTAAACATGTCTTTATTATTTTCAAAATCAATGGCCATTCAAACCTTGAATTCAATTGTTATTATTTGGTGTATAATTTTAGGACAACCAAATCCCAGATTCAAAAATTTGATTTTAGAGGCTTAATTCCATAATTCTTTTTAAAATTAAAATTATTGCTGATGATTTAAAAAGTATTATTTTATAATTATATTTTGCTAATCTACGTCAAAAAATAGTATTTTATGAAACTGTTTATTTTGGTATATTTCTCGTAAATACTTTTCTCATAAGAACTTTTCTTTAGTGCAGGTAGTAAAATTAGTCATAAAAGCATCTAGTCTATAATGTCTATCATATGTATATGTGTATTTTTCTTCACAGTGATTTGTAAAACACCTTAACAAATTTTGTGATAGGTAGTTTAATCTAGCAATTGTAGGCATAAAATTTCACTAAATGTGCATATGACCGAATAAAACGGAATAAAAAGGCTGTCGTAGCTTTTACAATGTTCAAGTTAGGTTTGCTGCAGTATAAAGATACTACTATTCAGAACTAGTAATGGACGAACTTATGTGGTGTATCGATTAATATCAATATCACTCTTTATTGTATGGATACTGCATATCAGCATTATCAATTTTCTGATCTAGGTAATTAAATTTTTTGAATTTTGATTTTGAAATTTAGAGTTGGAGTATACAAAGATTAAGTTAGAAAACAATTCATATTTTTTAATCACAAACTATAGGAAAATTATATAAATAATAATTATAATATAATTTGAGAGCATAATGATTAGATTCAGGAGACATGATAATAATATAGTAATAATAAAAGAAGATGCCTGTTTGTTCATCTGTTGGCAACATAGTAGAAAATCTAAACGATCCACAGCTATGAAATTTGGTACAATGGTAGTTAAGGTTAGATAGGGTTCATATTCAATTTCTGAAACTAAATTACCTGACTTTTCCAGGCTTTCTAGAGGAATTTCCATAAATTTCAAAGTTTATTTAAAAAAATATTTAAACAAGGATGATTACTATTTAGCATTATTTTATGATAACAAATAATTAATTAAATGATTTGTTGTTATTTATTATAATAAATAATTAAAGATGTACTGAAATAATGCAGAAAATTTGTGGTTCACCACTTTTTATACTCGAAAATTAAAATATTACTTACTTGTTACTTAATATCTTACTCATTACTTCACAATAAAAAGATAAAACATTACATCTTCAGAAAAATAGTTCCTCTCTCCCCCAATCAGGGTTGGAGATATCAGCACAGTCTCCGAACTTTTTGATTCTACCTTGTATATATATGATTACATGCATTCTTATTTTGACCACACATCACATTTACACTAATATCTTTCCAATTAGGTTCAAAATGTATTCAAAATGTCTTAAAATGAATTTTTCCTATCAAAATACTGAATTCAAACATCTTGGAAAATAATATTTTCTTCATACACTATATCAGTGGTTCTCAAAGTGGGGTCTATGGAACCCTAGGGTCTGTGATAAACTCTAAGGGGTCCATGAATAAATAATACAAAAAGTATATGTACACATTAATAAAATTTATACACAAGAATTCACTAATAAAATGTACCAATAAAATTTTTGTTAAATTCTGTTGTTTTTTTAAATAAAAGTTATTACAAAGTCTTTGAAATTAATACAAAATCAATCAGTTAAACCCCAATTATATTTAAAAATTCTTTATGGTGCATTTTGACAATTCGAAAGGAGCTAAGGAGCATGTAATGACGCAAATCTGATGGCAGCCATAGAGATCAGCATTCTAAATTTCTGAACTTAATAATTGTTATTCCTTACTACAAACTGTTTATTTTACTACATCTAACTTTCATATACATTTAGTATTTTTAAGATATATATATGGCCTATTTCAATTTATGACATAAAGGGAGTCCACAATTCTTTTAAAAATTATTAACGAGTTCTTGAGTTTAAAAGTTTAGGAACTACTGCTTTATAATATTATGAAAGTAAAACTTAATATTCGTTTTGCTTGCAAAACACAATTGAAACACATATCATTTATAACAGTGTTTTTTACTTTTGACAAGAAATGTAAAAATTCTACATCATGTTTAGAGTACAAGGCATCCGAGAGATTCAATGACTAATAAAGGTTAAAAATATATTTTCAAACTTTATATGACAGACCTATAGATACTTCATGTGCTTTATATTTGTTTATAAATTTTAAAGAGATATTCAATTCAAATTTTTTCATAATGAGTCTGGCTGAAAACCTTTCAAGATAATAACCAGAGTGAGCTAGGCTGGACTCAGGCTAAAGCTGGACTTAGGCCAAACAGTTATTTAATTTTAGAACAGGCCTATACTTTTACTTTATGATGAGAGTAAATGTATAAAAATTAAATTATCTAGTAAGAAAGAATTGAATAATCATACTTGTAACACTATTGGATCAACTATCTTGCCTTCTGTAGCTAATATATGGGCTACACCTAGTAGAACAAAGAAAAAAAGAAATAATTTATCCAAATCTTTTTTTTTTTTTTATGAAAAAATAGATGTATACAAAATAGAAATCTAACCTATTGGGTGATTTATATATGGTGTTTGACCATCTTTCCGCATTTGCTTTCTATGCTTTATAGCAGCAAAATGAGTTGCTTCAATGAGTATAGTAAGGTTAAGTGGTTTATCATTGCTTTCTTCCATGATACTATAAATAAAGTTAGGACATTTTAAAAAAATATATGCTAAAGCCCAAAGAATAGATATACTTTTAGTTGTTTGTGCAATAGATCTGGGAGGTGAGATAAAATAGAAAAAATTAGAATAAAGTAGATTTTTAGTAGGGATACTTTTGTACATACTTAAACCAATGTCTTCGAGATGGTTACATATCTACTTAACTGTCTGAAAAACAAGCAGTTTTTGACATGGTTTTAGCTATCAATCAATGTTATCTATTGGGACATTTTGAACAAGAAAGCCTTTAATAATTCTCCTCTGACCTATACTAAACCTACTCTGACCTAATACTAAAAATTATCTGATAAGTAAGCCTGCGATACTCAAATCAGCAACAATGTGGAGATCATGATAAAATTATAAATGTACATAGTTTTAAAAACATTTTGTCGTCCATCAGTAATAATAGCTAGCCAATAAACACTGAACTAAGGCAAAATAATACAGTAACTGAGCTGGCAAAATGCCAAGTCCTCCCAGTTTAAAGAAAGACAAGAAAAATTAGTTTTCAGAATTCTTAATCTAATTTCAAAATTTATCGATATAATTAAGGCACTGGAGCAAAAGACATTGTTTAAACTTAGTAAGTATGTCAAATAATACACTACAAACTCTTGGTGTTATGAAAAAAGTGACTCAAATACACATCATATACACATACATCATATACACATTATTAAAATAAAAAAAATTGATTTTAATAATGTGTATATTTCTTTTGTAAAAATTACTTTTATTTAAAAAAGAAAGATAATAAAATTGTCTACAATAATTGTTAATATTTTGTAACAGCAACTTATTTCTCATAAATGGCTCAGAAATGTTCTGTATATGTTAATATTATGTTTTTTTTTAAATGTAAGATATCTCAAATACAGCATTAGTTATCTCCCTATTTATTTTTCGTATTAAGTATATAATATATATCTAGGCAACTTGTCTGTGAAACGGGCACATAGGGACTTCATGTAGCCTGAGCTACATTTACAAGAAATTTGAATTTGAAGCTGATTAGGAGTGAATTTGTCAGTTCTCATAGAGGTTTATAAAATTGTGGTATATAACAAGGTTGTCTTGCTGCTATTGCAGATACTATCAGCTATTCCATGCTAACATGCACATATGAGTGAAAATAGTCTATGGATGCTATTAGTTGCAATGGGAACATAATCTATGAAAATCAAGTATGTGCAAACAGGAAGAAAATTTATGATAGGTTTGGTAATACTGTAAGACGTTAACATTAGATTTTATTAAGTTAAAAAAAAATCTTTAAACTTAAATCTTGCAATTAAAATCTGTCTACATGTATATGCATTTTCTCCGACAAATATAACTATAAAGTTTATTTTGGTATTGCAATAATCTATAGGTTTTTTGGGTGTTTTTTAAAATCAAGAACTTCAGCTTTTTAATTAGAATTTTTAACTCTCCTTAATTACAAATATTTTATAGAAAATAACCCCCCCTAAAATACTTTCTAATATGGTTGCCATTTCTGATGTTATCATTTTTGAAAGACCACAGTGTCTACAAAGTTAGATGTCCAGGCAGTGGATAAGAAGGATGATCTCCTGGTTATTCTTTCTAATATTAATCAGTGGATTATAGTTACGAATATCACTTGGTGAGGGATTCTGTTCTCTTGAGTTGGGAGAATAGGGTAAATTTTTTTAATAATAGACCATATTTTTATATGATAAAGGTGGGCAATGAATTAGTGTCGGCATTATAGTTGTTTATAACCCATGTAGTCATAGGCGCCGACTATTCGGGGGGGGGGGGGGGGGGGGGTAGACGGGCACGAGTCCCTGCTGAACTTTCCAGAGGGGGCTCTGGGAAATTTCAGATTTTTTTTCTAACTTCATATTTTACTAAGTACCAAAAAATGAAATTTTTTAAACATAAAAATAATTGAAAGAAAATCCTATCAATGTAAATGTCACATTTCAGTTCAATCTTGTTTACATCTTCCTTACCATAACTCCTTAAACTATCTCGCACACAAACCAAGCTCATCTTTACTCCCAGGAAACATGTTTATGCTAATGACAAAAACACCTGGTTACCAGATCTTTCTCGACTGACCATCTAATTAAAAGAGAAATGGATTATTTACAGTCATGTTATTGGCATTTCCAAAAAATAACTGTTTCCCTCCAGTAATAACTATAAATGATTGCCACGAAGTAGAGATGACTTTTTGTCTACCTAAAGATATCTTATCTGTAATTACTCCTCGATTCTATATACCAGTGCTGTCTTTACAGATGGCATCCATTCTGTTTAAAGTTGCAAATCCCACGGGTAGTACCCATTCCGTTTGAAGTTGCAAACCCCGCGGGTAGCTTTATTATCCCATGGGCAGTATCCATTTCATTTGAAGTTGCAAACCCCGCGGGTAGCTTTATTCCTGGTGAGCACCGGACATTTGGCACAACATCGTAGTCAGGCAAGTGCTAGAGGGAGCTAAGCCCCTCCCACTAAGAGGTATACTCTTCGAGGAGTAATCAAGTGATTCTAGCTCTTTGGGTATACTTAGCCCACCCCCCTGATAAAAATATTAAAGTTTTAGTTGTGATTAGAAATGTCAACCAACATGTCATCAAATTTTGCATAAAAATATTACTTATGAGATTTTTTTTATAAATTGCTTTGTTTTAAAGATTTTTTAATTTAGCTGGATGTGTGGTTATAGTGATGATCAATTTATTTATATATTTAATTTAAAAATATTTAAATATTAAGACAATAGTATTTGGATACTTTTGTATTATTGCTGGGTTCATTGTTTTAATTTATTGTGTCAAAATCAACTGATAGGCAGTTAAGCGTTGATATTAAGCATTAATAATATGCGCTCTTAACAACCACTACTGCCGTTCGTTGGGCAGTTCGTTCTTTGCGGTTGTTAAGGGTGCATACTGTTCTTTTGGCCTGAAGTAGGGGGCTTAAAATGACCTCGAACCAATTGCAGTCACCTAACTGACATATGCTTTCTTTCTTCAAAATGGCCTTGTAAGTTGTTATATCTTTATCGACCTTGTGAATCTTTTATATAACTTTATCGGATTGTGCCCCCCCCTGAGATTTTGAAAACTTGGTGCCTAAGTATGTAGTAGTTTGACATTTTATTTCTTTATAACCCAATTTTATTTTATTTCTTTATAGCATGATTAAGATGTGAATCAAGGTGGGGGTGGGCGGAGAAGACAATCTTATCTTTTAATTTTTAATAGCAGTTTGTAGATTTATTTAATTCTATGGAGCTATTAAAGTTAAAAAAATCCTGGTTTAGATTAGATTTTGATGTTTTGAATTTTTAATAGCAGTTTAAATTTCTTTCCTTTTGTAGAATATATCATTGTAAAAGTTCTACTGTATTGTATCGCCATGTGAGGATATATATGCATGGACAGATTGAGGAAGTTAAAACTGATGAATAATTTATTTATTTGTGGTTTCAGTGGGATTTAAGAATTTTTCTTATTTTGGAATCAGTATTTCATTGTTATGGGACAACTATTAGGAAATTTGCCATTCTGGTTGCTGTAAAGTAAGGAATCAGGTTGATAAATCATGAATTCAGTAGAATATGGGTTTGACTCCTGCCAAAGGCTTGGAGGTTTGTGTTTGTCTTGGAATTGTATTCTTTTGATTCTTTCTCTTTCGCTACTGGGCTGATACTGGCACATTATTCTTAGTAGATGGCACAAAGTTGTTTGTACATATAAATGACTTAGAAGTAATGATATCTAATGCCAATGGTAGCAATATATTTCATTTGCTGTATCTGATGTAATTAGGCACCCCAGTTATCGAGTTATTTAGTTAACAAAATTTTAAAACACTGGCTACCCATGTAGCTGTAAGATGCTCTTGTGTAAAATTAATCCCAAATTGGTAATGCTAATATTCCTTCCATTAGAATTCATTGTCAAAGTGAGTATTTAGCAATTATATTGTTAAAAATTTTAATGTGATCTTCATGGTGTCTGTATAATATTTCTTTGATGTTTCTAAACATTTTTCTTCTCTTCATTTCTTTTGTTTTCACTATTTCATTTTTAAAAATTAAAGTTTTAAGTACAAATCAATTTATACTCAAGTATAGACATTATTCACAACATTTGTCTAATAATTAATTATAACTGTTAAGGTAATGAGTAAAACCAAAAAATCAGCCAATTTAAGATATTACTGAATTATCTAAAATAAAATAGTAATTTATTAATTTTTCTTCAACTGCTATAAATTACGTAGTAAATTTAAATAACACACATTTAATATCACTATATTTAAATATGCTTCCCTAGAGAATCTTTTTGAAAGGACTTAGTCAGGGTTGGCCAAAACCTTGATATGGGGGGGGGGGGGAGGAGGCAAACAACCTTTGCCTTTGGGTAAAATTGGACTCTTTAGAATATTAGTTTCCATATTTCCTCTACAATAATTAATCTATCTTTGTATACATGTTTATCCATTTGACATCCTTAAATGCCATGTATTGAAAAGAAAACAAAACTTTTATGAAAATTTGGTTGTGGCAGACATTTTTCTGCCCTTTTACTTTCATTTTCATTATAAAATAGAAATAGTATATATACTTTCGTACATTAAATCCCACCTAGATTTTATTTTTTGACATCTGAATTTCAAAAATCATGTACCAATCAGTGCAGTTTGTGAAGAGCCACTTGACCTATTAAAATTGAAGCAAATGAAATTAATTTCTGCAATACACCATATTACAAATTTTACTGTTGCACACACATTGCAGAATACCAGAATGCTACACTTGAATTTTGATTGCAGCAAGAATTTCAGCATTTCAAATCCTTTTAATACAATTCTATTAGTAAGAGAATGGCTAGTGAGAAAAACTCGCTAACTTTTTATGAGTGTGCACCACTGCCATGACAACCAGAATGTCATGTATACTAGAGGTCTGCATGGGTTTGGACTTGGATCATGGGCTTAGGCCCGACCTGACCTACAGGCTGGACCAAATTTCAAGGAAACTACTTTAGGCTGAGCTGGACTTGGGTCGTTTTATAAAAATTCAGGTTTGGTCAGGCCTGGTAAAAGTAAATATAAAAGCCAAAAATAGATCAAAATGTAAACAGAAAAATTTGAAATTACATATGAAACAAAATTCTCAATAAGTGGATAAAAGTCTCTCTGCCCCATATCAAGTAATAAAAGTTTGCTCTGTACAGAGAATGCAAATGGATAAATTAAAACCTGATACAGAAAAATAATAATTTCAGATAGGAAATTGAAGACTTATTTATTCAAAGACATTCCAAAGTCAAAATAAAACACTGCTCTTCGCACCTTTCATCTGCTTTATTGAATTGCTGTATGTGAAAGCCCCAGGCCGTCCGACTCGTCCATACTTGTTGTATGTAATGTAATTTGTGTTTAATTCCTTAAATGGCAAATTATGATCATCATATGGTGCAACAGTGGGTTAGCTTTAACCAGGCTTCAAGGTACTAAATAAATTGAGCTGGGCTGTGTAGGGTGAATTATTTAAAAAAAATTTTGGGATTGGGTCAGGTTGGCCAAATTTTAATATTTTCAGGCCAGGCCAGGCCGGGTAAAAATTTTAAAATTAGGCCCATGCAGACCTCTTATGCATAGAACTGGCTAATGTATTTAAATAGAGACAGCATATTTCTCTGCCAAGTGTTTTATCAGATATATTTTATGGGTGTGTTATAAAGGTGTCAATGAGGCATGTTTTCTAGCATTACAATGATTGATGATGCATTATTTGGAGATTTTCGAATATTATCCTTAGAGAAAAAAAAGATTATAAAATATTTGTTTTATTGCATGTATTTCATACTGTTATGTATTGTGCTGTGAAACAAAATTATGTGCTTTGTTTATATTTTGTATAATTTATAGACAATTTTTTTTGTGTTGGATGAATGTTGATAAAGATTTTTTAGATGTGGGTAAGGCTGAATTGAGAATTTTGTGGCCTATAGCAAACAACATTTGAAAAATCTCTTTGTTAAATAATTCACCATTTTAAATTAGCAGAAACACAAGTTATGGCTTGAAAATAATGTGCATTAAAAATTAAATACCATTGATAAAAAATAAAACCAATTATTTTAATTATATTATAACGTGGGATTGATTGAAAATATTAAAACTTATAAAATAAAATAACAACATTGAAAAACAAATACAAAACTTAAAATAAAATGAAGTAAAATTAAAATCCTATTTTTCTGTCTTTCTTAAAGCACTTCACCTGTTTTCAGAACCATCTAGCCGCCACTAGTACCAATTAATTTTATTTTCTGCCTAAAAAGATAAATATTATACGTTTTTATACATGGCAATTTAAACATGCCATATATGAATATAATATTGGTGTGATAAAAATATAACACAGGAAAGAACTCCTGATATATATAGTAGTTGAGAGAAAAAACTTAGATGTACTGCTAAATGAGTGTCTAGTCATTACCGAGAACAGTTAGGAATAAAAGTTTTATGTTCAATAACTTATTAATTTTATAGCTTATCCAATCTTGTCAACCATGATGTAAGTCTCTGTAATTCGTACCACTGAAATTCTAGCTACAACTTCAGGTGTGAAACTAGAAAGGTACTGTATATACAATAATTGCCAAAGAAGCATTTCATTAGTAACTTCCATTTTAAGTACATAAAATTAGAAACTAAAAAGTAATCTAGGTTCAATCCCAGAGACTGGTATGGTCGTTTTTTTTTTGGTCGTACCAAATCGGCGATAAGCGGAGTGCTATATTGCACCTTGGCGACTCTAGTAACTCTGGTAACCCTCTTTTGGGAAACTTGTACAGAACAGCAGCGCATTTCTTGCTTTTGCTGTGATTATCGGTCGTTTCAGACATTTTTTAATTAACCAGTCACATTGATTTTGGAATTTGATAGATTAGAGCTAAGTTTGGAGATCTTTTTCCATTGTTTCTGAAGTTTCCTTGATTTGAGTTGTGTATGCTAAATGACTAGGAAGAGTGAAAGATTTTGAATTGGTTCTTTTTTTATGGTTTGATTGATAGTGGTAAAAAGAATGTGATTGAATGGTGTATGAATCAGTAGTTGATTGCAAATGGGTACGAAAGTTCTAAGTTCCACTTTTTTTATCGCATTTCTTCTACATATCGTTTTTTATCAAATTTCTTTTAAGTATCATTATTTATCAAATTTCGGTACTTTTTGGTTAACGGATCGACAGTCAGATTTAGTTACAATGTGGCAACAGTTAATCTGTAGCAATTCAAACATGGACCAACTACTGCTTCACGGTCCAGCCTCGCTGGCTGTTGGAGCTCACGCACAGCAAAAGCTGTTTGTGCAACAGATGTTCTATGGCTCATAGAGCACAGTCCACGCAGCAGACATAACATGAAAATCACTCTGAACCACTGAATACCTGTTGCACAAATAACTGTTGCTACGTGCGACCTCCGACAGCCAATGGGGCCGGATTCTGTGATTTTCTTTTAGCGGACGAGCGTAGCGAGGCAAGCCCGTGGGGGGTAGATCCATGTTTGAATTGCTACATCACTCTATGAGCCACAAAACACCTGTTGCTACATGCTACCTCTGGCCGCCAGCGGGGTCAGATTCTGTGATTTTTTTAGAGGGCGAGCGTAGCAAGATAAGCCCGCAAAGCGGGTGTAGATCCATATTCGAATTGCTACATCACTCTATGAGCCACAGAACATCTGTTGCTATGTGCAATCTCCAACAGCCAGTGGGACCGGAATCTGTGATGTTTTTTAGTGGGTGAAGTAAGTCCGCGAAGCGGGAGTAGAACCATATTCGAATTACTATGGATCAACTATTGCACAAACGGTCGTTTGCACAGAGAATGACTGACCGAAACAGAGAATGACTGACAACAGAGAATGACTGACCGAAAAGTACCTAAATTTCTTCCAAGTATCAATCTTTATAAATTTCTTCTAAGTATCGTTTTTTATTATATTTCTTCTAAGTATCAACTTTAAAAAAAAAATAAGTTGCGTGTTTTAAATCGTTAGAATATTGTTAAATTTGCAAAAAAATTACATGAAATGCTTTTCTATAAGCTAAAGATGTATTTTAAAAACATCGGAAACAGTTAGAGAATTGGTGCCAAAAAAGCCGCCAAATTCTGGACCGTCTTTGGGAAAATGCCAGTAATCTATTGCTATTAACAATAAATAAAACTGCTGCTTGTGAAAATATAACTTTTTAATACTTAAGAAAGCAGGCATATTTAAATTAGGCGACTACTATTGTTTCGAGGAAGTTTTGATAGCTCTTCTTCAAGTCTAAGAGAGTCTGTTTAACCAAAGGAAGAGGAATAAAAAAATTCCTCGAAACAATTGAAGTCGCCTAATTTTTATATGCTTGCTTCTTTAAAGAAAATATTAAAAAGTTATCTATATATACTAATTGCCAAGTGTCCGTCTGTCTGTCACGCTTTTTTCAGGCATTTCCCGAATAGATAGACTTGCAATTTGGTACACGGCTCGGTCGTTCGATAAAACCCCTTAGAAAAATCGAATTTTCCGAAAACGTTCTATAGAGGGGGTGCCCCACACCAAAACGTTCGAAAAGTGAAAAGATGGGAAAGCATACTTTGCGATGAGATAGAGACTTCAAATTTGGTGTATAGATAAATCATTCAAAAGGAAGAAAGTGTGCAATTTCAGATTTCCAATATTTTCTACTTAAGGGGGTGTCGCACACCAAAACGTTCGATTTACCGAATAAATAAGAAAAGGCGCCTTTAAAATTTGAGAGGCTTAAAATTTGGTATATGGGCTAATAATTTGACGAAAACACCAAAGACGAATACAGTTTTTCAAAAATGTTCGGTTAAGGGGGTGCTCCAGAGTAAAACGTTCGAAAAGTCAATTGATAAGAAAACCATGCTTTGGAATGAGATAGAGATATCAAATTTGGTGTAAGGGTAGATAGTTTGAAAGGAAGAAAGTGTACAATTTCAGTTTACCAATATTTTCTACTTTAGGGGGTACCGCACACCAAAAGGTTCGATTTTCGGAATAAAAGAGAAACGCTCCTTTAAAAACGTGTAGAGGCTTTATATTTGGTATATGGGCGAATCATCTCTTAGAAATCACAAAAAGAATAGAGTTTTTAAAAAATGTATAGTTAAGGGGGTGGGTACTCCACACAAAAGCATTCGAAAGATGAAATGCTAGAAAAGCATGCTTCACGATGAGATAGAGACTTCAAATTTGGTGTACGGGTAAAAAGTTGGAAAGGAAGAAAGTGTGCAATTTCAGTCTTCCAACATTTGCTATTGTAGGGGGGTGCCGATCACTAAAATGTTCGATTTGCCGAACAAATGAAAAACACCTCCTTTAGAATGTGATAGAAGCTTGAAATTTAGTATATGGACTAACCATTTGACAAAAAAACCAAACATAAATACAGTTTGACAAAAATGTTCATTATCGGGGTGCTACACAGAAAAACGTTCGAAAAGTGAAGTGATAGATAAAACATGCTTCTTGATAGGATAGAGACTTCAAATTTGGTGTACGGGTAGATAGTTTGAAAGGAAGAAAGCGTGAAATTTCATATTTCCAATATTTGCTACATTAAGGGGTGCTGCATACTAATATGTTCGATGTTTCGAATAAATGAGGCAAGCTTCTTTTTAAATGTGATAGAGGCTTGATATTCGGTATATGGGCCAATCATCTGATAAAAAACCCAAGACAAAGATAGTTTTTCAAAAATGTTCATTTATGGGTGTGCTTCACAGAAAAAAGTTCCAAAGGAGAAATACTAATATAGGGGTGCCTCGGGATGAGATAGACTTTAATGTGGTATACGGGTAAATAATTCGAAAGGAAGAAATGCGGAAATTTAGTTTCCCAATATTTTCTTTTTTAGGGGGTTCTGCACACCAAAATATTCGATTTGTAGAATAAATGTGCAACGCGAATTATTAAAAAATTTACATTATTCAGGGGTTGCTCATTGCAAGACTGTTGATTTTCAACGGGTATTCGGCTAGTATTAATACTAATTACCTAGAAGTGCTTGTTTACTAATAAAAACACGGTTGACAGATGTTGTACTGAACGGTCACGGTTATTCTGCCGTTGAAGGAACAAAATGGATCGGAGTTTGCATAATATGCCCTAAAATACCTCTATACGAAGTTAATTGATATATAATCATTTTCGCTCATTTATAGTATATTTCTATAAAATATATATATATATATAAATATATGTTTTTTTTTCGAATCTAAAAAGTCGAACCATGTAAGGATCGAATTTTTAATTTCTATTCGAGTCCAATTCGAATTTCGGTAATGTTTATTTGGATTGACAGTATTTTTTTAAATGTTTGAAGAAATTGCATTTATCATTCATTTGTCTGGAATTTATCTTATCTACTGTTTCTGTTTTACGATTAAATAAGAGATTTTCTTTTTTTTTTATTATATTTCTATAAAATATATATATAAATATATGTTCGTTTTTTTTTTCGAATCTAAAAAGTCGAACCATGTAGGAATCGAATTTTTAATTTCTATTCTTCGAGTTCAATTCGAATTTCGATATTGTTTATTTGGATGGACAGTATTTTTTTAACTGTTTGAAGAAACTGCATTTATTATTTATTTGTCTGGAATTTATCCTATCTACTGCTTCTGTTTTACGATTAAATAAGAGATTTTCTTTTTTTTATCATTGTATATATTTCACGAAGTACAAGGTCCTACGTCCTTCATTTTTTTAAAAACTGTCGGCGAAACGGTGTGTGATACTTTCAAGCAAGCCTGCTAGCTGAGGGGCCTTTTCGAAAATGACTCACAATGGAAAAATACATTGGAAGAAGCAACTGCAACTCGATCAGCAGGAACGCTTCGTAATCTATTTGCACTTATGCTGCAGACATGTTCCATGTCAAATCCTCTGGAGCTGTGGAATTTACAGAAACAAAATATGTCTGGAGGCATTTTGCACCAGGCAAGAGTTAGAACCAATAACTTTGAGTTAGTGTATGGCGATGTCATCTTCAATCAGGCATTGATCTTTCTCGAAGATAAAATCAAGGCCTTAGGTGGTTTGAATTTAAAAGCATTCGGACTTCCTGAGCCACAAAGGGGCGACTCTAGCAGCCTCAGCTACGAAATAATGAGGGAGACAAGCTACAATATAGATGAACTAACAATGTATGTCCAATCAAATGAGTCAAATCTGGTTGAGGATCAGAGACAAGCCTTCGAGTTAATTACATCTGCTGTTTTTGATGGGGTGGAGGGAATATTCTTCTTAGACACACCCGGTGGAACAGGGAAAACTTATCTTATCAATCTTCTTTTAGCAAAAGTGAGACAGAGAGGTATGGTTGCCCTTGCTGTAGCTTCTTCGGGAATTGCTGCTACTCTTTTGGCTAAAGGAAGAACAGCTCATTCAGTGTTTAAATTACCTCTAAATCTAGCGAGTGTTGAACATCCCACTTGCAATATTTCAAGTTCGAATAAGGCTGCTCTTCTCAGAGGATGCAAGCTTATTGTCTGGCATGAGTGCACGATGTCAAACAAGGCTGCTCTGAAAGCTCTTGACGTTACCATGCAAGACCTTTTTCATAACACAAGACGTATGGGAGGGGTCACTTTGGTTTTATCTGGGGATTTCAGGCAGACTCTTCCAGTAATTCAATGTGGTCCGAAAGCGGATGAAATAATGCATCAATTAAAACATCTTGCCTTTGGACAAATGTTCAAAGACTCAGGTTAGAAACGAACATGAGAGTTCATGTGACAGGTCATGCTGCTGCTCAAGAATTTGCAGAGAACCTACTGCGACTTGGAAACAGGGACATAACCGCTGATGACAAGGGATTAATTGATATGGGATTTATTGGAAATATTGTTACAACGCAAGAAGAACTTAAAGAAAGTGTATTTCTCAGTATTGAGCTTCACTTCCAAGACCCTAAGTGGCTGTGTGAAAGGGCTATTCTTGCTTCCATGAACGAAGCTGTTAATGTCATTAACAGACAACTACTCATGAAACTTTGTGGTTCTATTCACACGTACAAGTCTGTAGATTCTGTAATACATATAAATCAGGCCGTCGAGTACTCACCAGAATTTTTGAATTCACTGGAAATTTCTGGTGTGCCCTTACATAAATTAGAACTAAAGATTGGGGCACCCATAATGCTTTTAAGAAATCTAGATCCACCGGCACTGTGTAATGGAACAAGATTGATTGTTAAGAAAATGATGCCTAATGTTCTTGAGGCAACGATCATAACAGGTCATTCTGCGGGAAATCACATTTTTCTACCATGCATCCCTATCATACCTCCAAACTTCCAGTTCGAGTTTAAACGCCTACAGTTTCCAGTTCGGCTCAATTTTGCAATGAGCATAAACAAATCTCAGGGACAGAGTTTGAAAGTCGTTGGACTCAACCTACAAAGGCCTTGCTTCTCCCATGGACAACTTTATGTAGGTTGCTCAAGAGTTGGGGATAATAGGAATCTATTTATACTTGCACCAGATGGGAAAACAAAAAATATCGTGTATAAGGAATACTGTGAGAGTAAAACAAAACTGCATTTTCTAAATTATCAAAATCTAAAATGATTTAAAGGAATGAATGGAGTTTAAAATGGAACTCCTGCTCTGGAGTTTGTCGGCCTGAGATCAAAGATGTATAGTTTAAAAACACCTTCATGGAGAAGATAACTGCTAAAGGTGTTAATAAGAATGCTGTGAAAAAATTAATATGTCATCAAGATTATTATATCTGCCTAACAAGGCGAAGATATAATAGAGTTGAACAATTTAAAATTGCAAGTAAAGACCATCAGATTTATACTGTTAAGCAAATTAAAATGGGATTAACCACTTATGATGATAAACGTCATATTTTAAATGATAGAATTAAGAGCTTAACATATGGTCATTATAAAATTTAATTGATTGAATTATGGTGGATTGAATTGTGTTGATGTATTGTATACATCGGGTGGTGGTTGGGACCACAATTACAAAACTTAAACACTGAAGAAATAAAAAATAAATAAAAAGAAAGTTATGGAGATTGTCACGGTGCATTTATGCATCGGTTGGTGGTGGGGACAATCTTTAAAAAAAAAAACTTTTTTTCACTGAGCAGCATCATTAACCCTTTCGCGATGGTTGGCATGCCCGCGTGCCGGCTGCGAACTTGCATTCAAGGATGGACGACACGCACTCGTGACGGAGAAAACTTTACCCTAAACGCCGAGAGGCATGTATGGGTGTTTCTATCTGAAACGTTTTTATTTGAATTTATTTGTCTACTAGATGGCATTAAATGTCCGTGGAAACAACTTCAATGTATTTTGCAGATAAATGACCTTGGCATAGGGAGGATCCAATGAATTATTTCTCCATTTGGAGCGGTGAAACATGATTTTATAATATAAACAGGCAGAGCACTTCTCGCAGCATCAACAATTTTATAATTGAGTTCCGGGTCTCGCTTTGATTTTAGCTTTATGATTTATTTCGTTGGTGAATCATAGGAATAGAGTATTTTTTTTATTTGGGTTTTAGAAGCAGTGAAATTATCCATTTATTTTGGATAAAAGAATGGGAGCAACTAACGAGTATTTTGTATTCAGATTTGTATGAAAAATATACTTTAAATAGAAAATAAATATTTCTTTTATTCCCGAAAAAAGTAGATTTCTGTGTTGAATAGGTGATTTTTAGTGAGTTTTTTTTTAGAGTTAGGCTTAGCGCAATAAAATTGCCGTCCCCTGGGAACAGTTCGGAAGCGAAGTGCTCCATCCTTTGGGCCGTGGCAGTTCTGGAATGCCGCCGTCGCGAAAAGGTTAAAGCAGCATCGTTATTTCTTAAATACTAAATTCACATTTAACATCATCAGTCTCAAAAATACTTTCATGTCATTTGCGATGCAATACTAAAAAGCAGACAAACGGATACAATTTCATTTATGTAAAACAAAAAATAGAGGAGCATACCTCTATAAAAAAACATAGGAGCAGCTCATCCCGGCTGTGAGTACACATCAAAGGGATCCCTTTCCTAGGGTTACAGGTACAAAAATCCTCAGATTCTCACAGTTTACAAACATTAGAATAAATTTACAAATCAATTTTCAAGAACCCCCCCTTGAACATTATTTTTCAACTTAAAATTTCATTATTAGTTTTAACGTCATTAAACTAAAACAAACTTTGTTAACTCCATGGGGTTATGGCGCCAGCGAGTTTGCCACTGTCAGAATTTTCAAGGGTAGCGAACAGGCTGGTCGCCGAAGGTGGCTAGCACTAAATATATGTATGCAAGATTTCAAGCTTTTAATCTTTGATTACTGCTCGGCAAAAAATTTACAGGGAAAAATTCCTTTTTAAGGATTTCTTAACTTTTATATTAAAAAATGAATGCATCTTGCAGCATATAATGCTTTTTAACATGAACTAGGGAAATAATTTGACTCAGTCTTTAATTTTTTCTTTCGATTGTTTGGATGATAAAGCTTATTTTGAAGCTATTTTAGCAAAGTTATTAGTAAATCCGGATAATAGCCCAGCTATTGGCCAAGCTACATGCATATCTGATTGATGGGGCTTTTAGGTTTTGATAATTTCACCATATAATGTTTGGGTTTGCACCTACAAGAGGAGCACCCATGTAAATGGCAGCGAATTTCGTTCCAGTTTGCATATTTAGAAGTCCCATTGCATATTTAGATGTGTAATAATAAAACGGAATCAGTTGCGAATGGAGTAGAACTTTAAGAGGAATATAAAAATCGAAATAATTTGTGAATTTTTATCTAAAAAAAAAAAAAAATTATTTGAAGAATTGGAAAATTTAAATCTGTATAAAAACATTAACCTTGTGATCAGTTATCATTTTTTCTGGGGGTAGATATGGTAAAGCGGGGTGATACATATTTTTAGTTTTACAATATGCAATTTTGTTTGTATAAAAATTACTTGTTTAATAATTTTGAATAATGAAAATATTCGTTTCTAAAAATAAATGTAATTCTGTAAGTGCCAATAAAGTACTAGTAGTGTGCTTTACTAGAATTACGTTTGTTTCAAATGTTAGTTATATATTAAATTTACCGCAGCTTTAAAAATATACACAAGAACATTCTTAACCTTTAATGTACACTAGTATTATTTCAGTATATATTTATATTTAGTTTTTATTTTATAAATAGGGGGCATCTGGTCTAAATTTATTATAGGGGAAGGTGCGGCACCTTGGGACGTTGTTTAGATAACGATTTTTATAAATTTTACTATTTATCCAAGTTTTTCCAAAATCATTTTGGCATGTACTTTGGATATTTCTGCTTTAAATAAAATTTATTTCAATTTATTATCTCACCTTAATAAATTGTAATTAAAAAAATTGAAAAATCCCTTAAAATGACCTTCCCCCATTCATTTTCTGTTCTGTTTTTTTTTTTTTCAAGATAGCCAAGTCAATAAATATTTCATTAGTTTGATAGAAGGAAGCTTCAGTTTTTTAA
The DNA here is from genome assembly GCA_951213105.1 of Amaurobius ferox. NCBI lineage: Eukaryota > Metazoa > Arthropoda > Arachnida > Araneae > Amaurobiidae > Amaurobius > Amaurobius ferox. The sequence goes on from OX578145.1 coordinate 131,853,631, forward strand.
ATCATTAATTATAATAGTAGTAATTACACCCAAGAATACAGGTTGAACTCCAGCTGATGACTGCTGCTTATGTATTCTGTCTCTGCATAGCTACAAGTGGTAGGAAATTGGAATCCTTGTATGAAAATTTCAAATTTATTTAGTGGCTTTTCTTTTTATTCTTATTTGTTTATTTTTTGTTTTTGAAGTGTTTTCTATTTTCAGGATAGTTTTTTGTGTTCTATTATTCTAAAGTCCATATTTTAATCTGTTTATTTTCTTTTTCAGTTGGCCAGTGTGGGGAGGGTTTCTCCTCCCTACAGTGGCCAAGGTATCTGGAGAGCCCTACTCATTTGGTGCCCCTAAAGCTGTATGGCCTTGGGTAGTTGTTTTATGTTGTATTGTGTATATTGGTGTGATGTAGTTTTATTTTAGTTCACTCTGTTGTAAAGAAGTTAGTTATTGACATTAGTTTATTTTCTAATTTTGTTTTCTTTTGATATTGCTAAAAGTATTGTTTCTGAAAGTCCTATCATCTTTCCTCTAAACGGTCCCTTATTGGTGTGTGTTATAGCTTGTAAATCATAAGGTAGGTTGTGTTTGCACTGATGTTGGGACAGCACTCTATCATTAAATAAAGCAAATACAACATAAATTGTCGCATAGATAAAATAATAAAAGTTGATAATCATTTCAGTAACATTTGGCCTTTTTTTTCAGTGCGAGCAAGCTTAGGGCTAAATGTGAAGTGCAAAAAAAGTAAAACTGTAAATAGTAATAAAATGCAGAAAATATTAGTACAAAGTGTGACATCAATTAACATTGTATTTGGAATATTTCTTGTTATTGGTCAAAGCTAGATTTTATACTTAGTACTCAATCATTTTCTAATTGTACGTTTATAGCTATTGAATATTGAATTATGAATTCAAGACACTGGTATAATAACTGTATGAATCTTGAGAGATAGAATGACTTAATATGGAATGTGCATAAAAGTAGAGATGTCATGAAATAAAGAATCAATACCAAATATGCGATATTATTGAATTACCAAAGATCCAATACCAAATACAATACCAGTTAGATTAAGAATAAAAATATTGCTTGGTATCTCTTTTCATAAATTGCTGAATCCTAAAATTCTACTTTTTTGTAATTTTTTTAAATTGGGGAAAAATATACACGAAGACTATTGTGTGTCCCTAAAAATCGGGGCTGAATGGTTATTTTATCTTACTTGATACCAAGAATGTTAATGGACTAAATGTTTATCTCAGGAGTTGTTATATGAAATACAAGTACTGTTCTTGTAACACACACAATAATATACAAAGACACAAATCTGTCAATATCATTGTTAACAATCATGTTTGTGTGGAAGGGTATTTCTGCTACTCAACTTGATGCTAACACAGCAGTTTCAATTTTCATTAATATGTATTACAGAAATCTATGTTTTCACTTTGAAGATAACATTCTGTCAAAAATATACGTTTTCACTTTTTGCTCTATATCTGAGGTAGTTACCTTGGCAATGTGATGTAGTTACACTATTTATTTGTTAAAGAGAAAGCAGGGCAATTTACAACAAAACTTAAGTTAGTGAAACAAGTGTTTTTTTAGAATCAATGTTATATATTTTACCAGCAATCTAGTTGAAATATGAATTTTATTTGTGCTCAAACCCTCAAGATGCCCACACATTATCAATTCTGGCATAAGGCAGAAAGTGTCAGTCCAACTGTTCATTGCAAAACTGACCATAGGATTAAGCTCATTTACACTGAACACAATGGCTCATCATACTGCTTCATGCCTGGAATGAGCAACATAATGTTGTTTCATGCCTAGAATAAGCAACATGATGCTGCTCCATACCTGGAATAATCAACATTATTCTGCTCCATGCCTGTAATAAACAACATGATACTGCATCATGCCTGGAATGAGTCCACCATGCTGGATTTTCTGAAGTGATAATATGCTAAAACTGACTAGGAGGCTTGCTTCTATCCTGCACTTATTGGCATATGCACATTACGCTATTTCGAGTCTATTTTTTGTGCAATTTCATTATACTCTTTCTGACAGCCGAGATTCTCATAAGAGACGCATCACTGCATCCCAGAATTGAGGATTTCAGCATGATATGTTTGTATCCAATTCCTGTCATGTACGAATTGACATCTATAGCATCAATACAGAATTGATTGTGCATTGGCACCTTTAAATTAAAGATATGAAAAATTCTTACTTCTAAATTTCATCTCATAGGTAGCATTTTTAGGTTGGATATGCTAATTTTCTTTTGAGGGTGCTAACATTTCTTTAGTCTTTATAATTTCAGTTATGATGTATAATACTAATATGCATTTGAAGAATCACTGAAGGTATTATTGAAACTTTTGTGTTTTTTTAGCAATCCCAAGCTCTGACAATGATGTAATTGATGCTTTTTGTATAATAAATTCTTATAGAATTATTATTTTTTTTTGTATATTGATGTTACTTAATTTGCCATTTTTGTGAAAGGTATGGATATCTGATTTTGAATAATACATTCATAACTTATTTACATAATTAAGAAAATGTGAATGTACAATATATTTTTCACATATATTCATTGATTGTGTGTTTATATATATATTTATAGATTGTGTATTATATATTTTCAATATAATTAGCTATATATAATTATTTTTTAAGATTTTTCAGGCAGATTTCAAATTAAAGATCAAGCTTATGGAAATGCATTCATCAATTGTCCCAAATGTTTCTACATTGCTGTGAACAACATTGATTTGCAAAAACACTTGAAATCTCATGACCGAGCATTTTCTTGTTCAACGTGTAGTAAGACTTTCTCGCAAAGACATCATCTTCAATATCATATGCAAGTCCATGCTGGAAGAAAACCTCATGTTTGTGAAGTATGCAACAAAAGTTTTCGGGTAGTTTACTTTCTTAATGCACACAGAAAAACAGTGGGCCACTAATGATGTGCTTAGATTATTTAAATATGTACAAATTATAAATTTTTCGATGTAAAAGTATCAATTTGATATTTGTTTTTATAAAGCAGGGCTAGACATATCACATGCCAGGTTGTCATGGTTACCCAGAATTTTCGGCTATGGCTTAGTAGAATATGAGTCTAGGTTCAAGTCTCTCAAAAGATTTGGACCAGTGGTACCTCAGTTCCTAAACAAAGCATGTATGTACATAGTCACATGAGATCAAACTAAGAATAACTTTTGTTAATGGTTCAGTATGCATTTTTATTAAATTTCTTTTCTTTTTTTTGTGTGTCTTTGTTTATTTTTTATTTTTATAAATAATGCAAATGCCTCATATGGAATTTTTGGTGTTTCCTTTTTCTTTCCTTGAGATTTAGAAATTAATCAAAATTAGCATTATAAAAATCATATCAAAATATATTATGGTAACAATAATATTGTCTTTAAAATTTTAGGGCTATCTCAAAAATAATGCTAAAATATATTATGATGACATATAATGTTGATCTCTAAATTCTGTGGTTAGCTTCTGGATATAAATAGAATTTGTCGAGCCCTGTTTTAAAATATTTGTTTTTTAAAGTTAGTTTCTATATATATCATGCTAAATGTAGTTTCTATTTGAAACTAATTTCAAGAACCAATTTGTGAACAAAATGAGAAACAATATGTTAATGAAAATTATTTATCTTTATGATTCCAAAAGAATATCAGATATACAGTGAAGTTGTAAGAGACAGTAAAAAATATTTGCTTTAACTGATATTCTCAATAACTGATAAAATGTTTAGGTGTGAGATAAACAATACAAATGATTTATCTGATTGTATATTGTGAAACAAAAAATCATTATAGTAAAGTTGAAATGTATTGCTCTTTTATCTATGTTGAAAAAAAAAATCAGCTTTCTTTTGAACATTTGAATTTACATCACATTTACATTTTGCATAGTACTTTTCCTATTGCATTTAAAACATCATTGCATTTAACGTTGTGATCTTTACAATAGTGATACAAATTTTGGAGGCATTCTAAAACAATTTTTTACGTTATCCCCCCTCTTTATAAATCCATTTTGGTATCTTTGGATTTGGATTTATCAGATGTATTATCAGCAAGTGTAGCAATAATGGAATTATTGGTCTCTTATGTTTTTGTTTCAACTCAATCATTGCTTACAGCATAATTGTCTAAAATAAGATCTTCTGGTAAAACTCTTTTTTCACCTAATCTATTTCACATTGAACTATCTTTGTACACAGGATCAGAAATGAGGGATTGTTGTATTTCTCCTAGAGACCTAGTATTTTTCCAATAGTTTTTCTTTGTTTGCAGATGAACATCACAACAGGTATCATCTAAAAATTTGCAGGCAATCTTCATGTATGTAGGCTATCTCAATGTATATGGGTATGTGTTTAAGAAAATGTTTAGGCTGAACATAACTAGTGATGAATCTTTGTTACCAAACTAATTGTTTCTCCTTGGATTTTGTTCTTACTCCATGAAGTTCCATGAAAATAATTTTTTTCTTTAATTCTCCTGCACAAAAAACTTTACAATATCTAATGTTCAAGTATCTAATTGTTCGCTATAAGCAATAAGTTTAACATTATAAAAGTATTGCAGATCCAAGGTGACAGAAAAAATCGTAATAACCGATACTTTGCTACATCTGAGTTCATTATAAGTGAGCTTCAATGTATAAGTTATTATTCTTTAAAAAGTGGTTAAATTCTGGTTATAACTGCAAAAATTATAAATTCTAAGATTTAAAGACAACAACACTATTAAGAATTCTCTTACATTGTGTAAACCAAACATGCTTTAAGATACTGTTTCTAAAATTTTTATGTGTGAGTAAAATTTTTTAGACATTGATCTTATTGAACACCTCTTAGATATTTTCTTTTTCTAGGAGAATGATGATGCCCCTTGAGTAATAGACACAATACTTTTTCTAGAAATATTTCCAAAATATTTTATTGAGTGTTATTAATTATGAATTAATCATTAAATATTCATGATGATTAATAATTAATGCCAATTGATAAAATAGTTTATTTATAAGTTCAGATTATTTAGTAAGTAACTATTATTGATAGAAAACATTTTGACATTACCATTGTTTATACAACTTTTTTTAAAGGATCTGTTTCTCTGGATCTACTATAGATAGAGCTTAGATGATAAATGATATGGGTTCAGTATTATATTCCAGAAAAGGATGGGAGGGGGGGGGGGGGTCACCAAGTATTTCTAACTTTGATTCTTTTTCCATTTCCAACTAAAATATTTTCATTTTTCTTGAAACATCTATTTTTTGTGATTGGCTATAAATAGAGCTTAGATATTAACTGATATAGATTCAGCATCAAATTCTAAAGGAGGTGGTTGTTCACTAAGAATTTCCACTTCTGGCTCAAAAATTTTCCTTCAGATATGTATTTTTCAGGATTGGCTATTCAATCTTGGATAATGATTGATATGGATTCAACATTAAACTTTAGTGGGGATAAGGGGATGTACTAAGGATTTCCATTTCCAGTACTGGAGATTTTTCCAATTTGAAAATTTACATTGCCGTTGCAACATCTATCTTTTAAGGGTTTCAATTGTTGCAATGATAATAAAACTACCATAATTTCTACTTTTATTTTCTAATCTTTTAGATCTTTTTAATGACAATTCCATGATATTCCAAATTCATGTCAAATCATTCTCATTCATTCCGTTTTACTGCAACAGGTAAAAAATGCCTATCATATCAGAAGCATGAGAATTAAGTAATGTTTTGACTGATTAATCAGAAAATAGTTTATAAAGACTTCATTGATCTCACACTAAAAGTATTAATAAGCAAACTTGAATAAAAAGTTTAAAAGTTGGCTATTGAGGATTTATTTAATTGTTTTGTTCATTACTATGACAATAATTTATAATAGTTTATGAAAATTAGGGTGAGAGTACATTTATATTTTTTCTAGGTATGCTACTGAAAATGCCTGTATGCAAAATTTTTTTTAGATATCTTCAGACTTGAAAAAGTTACTGCCAATATTAATTAAATTAAAAGTATCTAATTAAGTTAAAAATTATAGCACAGAAAAAGTAACTGATTAAAGTTCAATTTTTCAGAAAAGTAACTAAATTAAATTAAGACATTACTTTTGCAATTCAGATTTCAAATTTAAGTTTTACAGCACAATAATCTAATAAAATTGTTGACCAAATATAATACAAAATAAATCAACATCGAACAAAACTTCGAACAATTCTATAACATTTTATCAGCAATTGCATTTTAAGATGTTTATCTGTAATTCATTCTTATCCCCAGTCTCTAAGGATTCTTCCCACACTGAAAAACCTTTCCACATATGCTTAATCTCAGTTTTAAAGGAATTATACTTAATGTATAATTCTTTTAAAATGGAAGACAAGTACTTTGGGCTTTTGATGCCAGAAAGTAGATATTTAGAAACCTTGCTGGTGTGTTTTCTTTTTGAAGACAAAAAAGTCTTTTTTATCTTGTTCAGTCTGAGGAACCTATCCTCATTGCATAACAGCAGAGTTCAGCATCATATCTTAAATGTTCTCTTATACTGTAACATAAGTAGCACTTATGAAGGCAAGTGCAGCCAACATTTAAGTCAGGTGATGATATCATAGCTCAGCAATCTGAAAGAAAATGTTCAGAAGAACACATAAAAAATAACTTTAATTTAACTGAATTTTTATTACTGTTTAAAAAATGTAACAAATTAAATTAGAAGTTAATGAAAATAAAAAAAATGAAGCAAGTTAAAAAGTAACATGAAAAGTAACTTTTTAACTGCATTATTTTGAAGTCTGTAATTTTATTTATTGACTTTCCCATTAAAGTTTTATTCGCTTTTTTGTAGTCTGAATTACTAAATTTCATGATGAGATCCAAATAATCTTTGGCTGCCAATTGTGATTTATGTGTTATAGGCATATATTAAATTAGTTTTTCCATATGTAAATTTTAAGCGGTACTTTAAGCATATTTAGTTCGACCAATATATGATAGTCTGTATTAACAAAGATTTTAATGATAAATGCTCCAATTATTGGACTTTTAACAGATTCTTTAACATAGGAGAATTTTTTTTCATTGCTAATTTATATCACTATAAAGTCAAACTTATTGAGAAACTTAACAATTTTATGACTAATTTTAGTATAGAAAGAAAGGCAAACAATATTGTTAAATGTTTAATTGAATTTTCCTTGCTCTGAGGTGGTTTAAGAATGTTTAGGAATTCATGATCTAAGGTGACAACTTTTAAATAATCCTGCTCAGATTTTAATAAGTCAGAAGTAGAGCACGATTTAGTAGCGTGGTAGACACGAGTATTAAATGGGGCGAGAACATCAAAATTGTGTCAAAAACCAAGATATTAATAAATTCACTCAGTAATCATTGCTGGATGATAAGTCATCATTTTGATTTTCTTCTATTTCCATTATTCAAATGTGCTCATGTTTTTTATTTGGATTTCTTTAAAACTTTTTATATCATTAAAAATCACAGTAATTTGAATAATGATTTCTCAATGACACCACATTTTTCTGAGGTATGACATGTCTAATTTTTGTTTCCCTGTTTTACTCTTTTTCTGCTGTGCATGTTGAGTTCATATACTCTGAATTTTATTTATTTATTTTTTGTTTGTTTCTCAAGTTTGTATTTCTTTCATTTTCTGCTTTTTCTTGTTTCACTTCTCTTCTATCACAGTAGGTGTTGCTACTATATTGGGTTCTGCCATTTAGCCACTTTTTCTTTGGCTGGTATAGTTTAGCTCTTATTTAGGTATTTAGATCTAGACTTGTTCACACTGAAGATGTAAATCGAAAGATTTTTTCAAAATGTATGTCTGCTTACTTCACCTTATTTGTGCTGCATTTTTATGTCATGTTCCAGTTTATTATTGATTGTGCGCAAAGTTGCATTCTATACTTTTCAGTCTATACTTGCTTAGTCTGTGTATTGTTGCTGAAATAGTGTTTTTTTCTACTGATTTTGTGTATGTATTAGCAGTATGGATGGCAATTTTAGATCAAGATATGAAAATTTTTTTTATATTTGATTGTGAAATTGTAATAGTTCCTATGTTTTCTATAATTTATATTTGTATAATGTTCAATTTAAAACAGGCAATTGTATCTAATTGTAAAAATTGCTGAATTTTGTGTTTTCAAAAATTAAATTTTATACCTTAAATTGTATGTTTAATTTCCCAACTGTTGATTTTTAATTTCAATGTTACCTATAAAAATATTTTGCATTTTATAAGTAGGTTAATAAGATTATGCAATTTGTATTTAAAACCATTGTTTTTATAATCTAAAACATTATAAATTTACATTTATCCTAGTGCATACAGAAAAAAATTATTTCTATATAACTTCTAATAATAACTGAAATTAAACTGTGTTCTTTAATAAATGAACTAATATGTATAAGTATATAAAGTAATTTTTTTTTTTTTTTTTTTTAGTCACCTGTAGAAAGAATAATGTTTTACGCATAAATATGTAAAGCAATAATATATATATACCAACTTTTGAATGGCATAACTGTTTTGAAAATTTGTCTATTAAAATGAAATATATATTGATGCTAAAGGCGAATATGTTGAAAAACAATAAAATGATTTATTTATATACAAAAATATTTTTTGTATTATTTTCTAAAAACATAAATACTAGCCTATGTATGTATATATATATATATATATATGCTTGATTTTTTATGTTTTTCTATATTTGCTTCCATACCATTGAAATTTGTTGATTTTCTTTAACTTGATGACTCGTAATTTGTATTTTTTTTCCATTTGATTGAAGATTTGCTGTTTTATACTTTTATTTTGGGGGTGTTTTAGAAAGTTAGGTTTATCAAATTGCAGCTTCTCACTTTTCTTTCATTGGACTTTCAAACTATTATTATTATGTATGTATATATATATTATACATATATATATATATATATATATATATATATGTATATATATATATATCTATATATAGGCCAGTATTTAAGTTTTTAGAAATAATACCCAAAATATTTTTGTATGGAAGTAAATCATTTTATTGCTTTTCAAAATATTTGCCTTTATCATCAATACATTTTTTCATTCGAATAAACTAATTTTCATAATAGTTATGCCATTCAAAAATTGGTATAACAGAAGCATGTGATTTATAAGCTTTAATTGCTTCATCTGGACTATTAAATTGTTGACCACACATTTTATTTTTAATTATTGGGGAAAAAAAAATCATGGGTGCTATATCAGGTAAATTAGTGGCTCATCAAATAAATTTATTCATGCTTCAAATAATTGATAGTTTGAAATGCAGTGTGTGAGCTTGCATTGTCATGATGAAGAATAATGTGACGTTTCACATTATTTATTTCTTATTTGAGCAACTATTTCTGGCACATATTATCATATACCAATATACCAATCAGCATTTACTGTTCTACGATTCTCTAAAGCAGGGGTGGCCAACCCAAATGACCTTGCGGGCCACTTCGGAAAAATATTATAATCCTGTGGGCCGCATATATATATATATATATATATATATATTGCCAATGGCCAGGCACTTGACTCATCATCATTCGCCCATAATTCGGCCTTATATGTGATCCATCCATTTAGCCGTCCTAGGGACATTGTCCCAGGCGGAACACACTGTGCCCACAACACAATATCCATGCCTTACGTGGGGTTTGAACCCACAACGTCGAGCGATTGCTTTGGAAATGCATGCCTTAACCACTCGACCACCACGTCGGCCCGAGGGCCGCATATAAAAATATATATCTTTATATTAGATTTGGACCCATTACAAACATTTATTGGAGTGAAAATTTAAAACAGAATGAATTATTATTATTGTTTTCATTATTCTTCATATATACAAACATAGATAATATAATAATATTAATGCAATGATCGAATGTTTAATTTATTTAATTAGTGAGATATTTGTTTCTCAACTCTTTCACTTAGTTTTTGCAAGTCGATCTCAATGCATGTATTTGCACATTGTAATTGATGTTGCAGGTTTTCGCCCGTTAAGTTTGAGCTCGATTTATGTCTGATAAATTTCATTTTTGAAAAAAACGATTCACAGGTGTAAGTTGATTCAAAACAGCTCACAACTTTTTGTGGTCACTGCAATGCAATACTGCCCACTTCTAAGTATGTATAAAAACAGAAGCAGCGTGTAAAATAGAAAGAGTTATGGGATTTATTTGTTACAAAACACTACACTAAAAACAAAAATATTGCATAAAATAATCGTATTTTGTAAAGTTGTAATGAATTTCGCGGGCCGCAAAATTATTCAAGGTGGATCGCATGCGGCCCACAGGCCGCGGGTTGGCCACCCCTGCTCTAAAGCAACAGTTGAAATATAGCCAAATTTACCAAAATACAAAGGAATAATTTTCTTTGAAACACTTCATGCACTGACAAGTTTTGTAGAATTTGGTTCATTTTGCAACACCCAAATAGTAAATTGTTTTGTTTCAAGTTTATAGGAATAAACCCACATTTTGTCTCATGTTATAAAGTCAAAGATATGTTTTGAGGCACCAGAGTTAAATCCTTTGAGATTTTCCTTGCACCATTTGACATGAGCATTCTTTTGAGCTTGAGTTAATTTGTGTGGAATCCAACACACACATACCCAATTGACTTTTAAATGATCATGTAAAATTAAATGCACTCGGGTCCTTGAGATGCCTCAAATTCATATGTGACATGCTGATTTAAAGTGATCGTTTGTTGAACAGCATCAATGCATTCTGATGTCACAGCAGTTCTTGATCGATCTTTACGAAATTTATCACTGAGACTTCTATGTTCAAGATGGAAATCTATAATCCAGTTGTAAATTGTTACTTTGAATGGTGCTTCTTCACCAAAACTTGAATTCATTCTATCTGAACACTGTTGTGTCATCCCCTTGTTGAAAGCCATAATAAATCATACCTTGTAAATTCATGTTTTGTCACTACCTTATTAACTTCAAATGTATGTCTCATTCATTAACAGCCAATGTTTACGTGAAAGTTCAAATTAAAAAAAATTGTCTATGCTGAAAGCTGTTATTTTTGGTATTGCCACATTCTCAAAACTTTGGCCCTCGTGTGTATATATATATATATATATATATATATATATATATCCATATGCATCATTTTCATTTAAATTCTGTTTTTACATTACTGTTGGGGGTCATTATTTTTTAACCTATTCTGAATTATTTCTAGAGAAAACTAAATATTTGAGCAGTATCTAATACAATGCTTCTCAATTGGTATACTGCAGCATGATTGTGTGTTGTCAATGGAGTGCGAGTATGCAGCAAATTATTGATCAATCGTTTTTTATCTAATAAAACCACAAAGAAAAAGCTATTTAAATCTATCAATTAATCTTATTCTCATGCAGTTTGCTTCCTTTAAAAGAAAAACTATTGTATAATGGTTTTGTATTTTGATCAAGTCATTTGCCAAATTTCTCTTATTTTACATGATATAATTAATCATCGATGATAATTAACAATCAAACATTGTTGGTTTTGCCCATAAGTATAAATAAAATTTTTTTTTTACAAAGTCACAATAAGCACTAAATTTTGATTTTGGAATACTGACTTTGAATTTCAATGAAATAAATGGCGATTTCTAAATTTATGATAAGACTTCTTCATGATATGTAGAAAGCCATATGCTGCCTGCATCAAAAGATATTTCTAAATTATTATATATGATATGCAGTTCTCAAAAATTCCTGGGACAAGTATTGATCCCAAGTTTTCTGGAACAAGTAAAGATTCTCAGGGGAAGGGGGGGGGGGGTCCCCTTTTTGGAAATGAATTTCTATAAATTTATATTATGCCTACCATTCTAAATCTTTTATTTTATTTCTATACTTTTGTATGAATCTGAGTCCAGTAAATATTCTGATATCTTCTACATCTATCTGGCAAACAATGGCAATTAAAAAACATGTATCTGTATTTTTCTCATCATTGCTGAAACTCAAGGACAGTTAAATATGCATACTTTATTTTCATTGATTTGTCAGTTAAGTTTAATTGGGAATAGGTTTTGGATCACCATTTTAGGCTTTGAATCACATTATTTTTTGTCATTTTGAAACATATACTATAAAACTTATAAAATTCGAACCACAAGGAAAATACATAAACATTCAAAATATTGAAAATTTGAATTATTTAATTTGTATATTAGCATTGATTTGCACAGTAAGGGGAAGCATGCTGGGTTCAAATTAATTAACTTTGTAACCGAGTTTTGTTGTGGTTGTGTTTTTTAAATATAAATTTACTGTGAATTGAAAATTTTAGTGAAAGAAATATGCTTATTCTTTATATATTTTTCAGGTGATTGGTATGAACTAACTGATGCTTGTGGTAGAAAGAAGACATTTTGTTCCTTTTGTTCTTATTCTTCATACAGAAAATATGATGTGCAAAAGCATCTTAACAAACACACTGGAGAACGCCCTTATGTGTGTCCACTATGTAAGAAGACTTTTACTCAAAGCAGTAGTTTGAAATATCATATGCTAACACATACTGGAGCTAAACCCTATTCATGTTCTATTTGTCAGACACGTTTCTGCTCATTGCAGCAATTGAAGAAACATTTCAAACGTTGCAAACAATAAAATACTAAAACCTCTCAAATCTAGCTATTAGAAGTTCAAAATTTTTCATATACACGGTATATTTTTTTTCAGCTTTTATTGATATTTTAGAAAAAATTATTTTTATTTTTTGTAAAATATAAGGATAGTAAGGATTGGATAGAGGAACTTGAACCATGTCCAATATTACCCACAATTTTTGCTAAAAATAATCATGAAATTTGAGAAGTGGACAGGCAATTTTGGAATTTTATGTAAAACGTATAATAATTGAGTAAAAACTGCTTTTTCATTTAAAGCCATATACATTGTTCAGAGTTTGGTAGTTGTTGTTGTTGAGACCCAGACCGTCCGACCTACCAGAAAGGTGCAAGGTAACAGTTTTGGAGGGCCGTGAAGTGCCACCCAATTTAGACCAGAACCCAGTGGGGGAGGCATCTGCAGGGACCGTACCCTCCTTCCCCTACCACCAACCTCTCGGAAGGACTTACTGATCCACATGTTTAATGTGATCGTACTCCGCATGAACACGGCGGCAGTTGTGGCAGCGTGCAAATCCAGCGCACAAACCACCGGGCTACCATGCCCGAAAAGTGCCAACAGCACGCGGTGTTCCCAGGTGGTCACCCACCCAAGTACTAACCACGCCCGATGCTGCTTGACTTCGGTGATCTAACGAGAACCGGTCTTTTCAGCATACGGTAGGGCCGTTGGCTATAGAGTTTGATAGTAAAATAGTTTATTAAAAAAATATTCAGTGGGCACTATAAAGAATAATCATTAATTTTCTGACAGTTTTCAAATTAACACAATTTTTTATACATAACATTATTTCTTAGTTCAACACTTTTTAATGATGTTATTTAAATAAAATAATAGTTTCTGAATTTGATGTGATGATTTTTCTTTAAGGAAAGTGATGCCCTGTTTCATTTGATGTGCACATTCTTTAATATTAACAGAAGTATACATAAACTTCTGGCACTATGTAGTAAAATAATATTCAAGGTATGTGCTCTATTTATATTAGCAGCAGTTGAGGAAATAATAATATATAAAGGAGGACAAATTAAAGTTTTGACACCGTGAAAAGTTATTTGTGAATAGCAACAGTATATAACTTAAGTTGGTTACATGCCAGCCCAATGTGTATAAAAATAATGTTTATGAAAATTTATTTTACATAGTAACAAGTTAACTGTGTCTGAAAATTATGGTTTTTAAAAATTCTGTTAACTAGGTTGATGGGATAACTATATATCTGGTTAATGTATTCATTTTTACATGGTTTTATTTAGGTTTGTTTGTGTAGATAATATCTTGAAATCTATATTTGACCCACTTTTACGGAGCTGATTTTCTTGAAACTTTACACATATATGTATTTGATGTAACTACTTGTTTTGTGATTCAATTTTAATATGTAATGTAACTTCTTGGATCTGAAATAAAGTTCCCGGCCACACACTTAGCAACAGTAAGCCTTCGGGTCTGTCGTGTGATCTGGGTTTTCAACACTTTAACATATATGTATTTGTGATGACAAAACAATATTTCATCAAATTTGAGTTGATCTTCCTGAATTCATGCCCAACATGGCCTGCAAAAATCTCATTGTTGTAAGATAGTTGAAAAAAAAAGTTCAATATTCAGCTTCGTTTCTAGTATATACATATATACAGGGTGTCCCAAAAACATTGACCTCGATCTTTATTCCTTAAGTATTGATGTTGGACATATATAATAAATTAAAAGTTGCTTAAAAAAGGTACAGAATTTTATGAAATCAATTGAAATTTTCAAAGGAATTAAATTTTAAGAAATATAAAATTGAAATTTTTATATGGGCCCCTTACAAAAACCTTTCCAATGAGTAAAATGTGCCCTATACACTAATAAGGTGATGTACAAAATTTCAGCATTTTATCATAAAAAGTCCCAGAGATATGAAAATACAAAAATGATGACTTAAACCACTTTTCAATGCATCGACATGGGTTCTCAGAGGGAAAAAAAACATGTCCGCAGATTGCATTTTAAGGGTCATACACAAATTACGAAAGCCGTCCATCCAAACAGCTGATCATGTCTTAGGACGAGTCGGATGGTCTGAGATTTTGACAAATTACGAAAGAAAACAATGATTACATAAATAAATAATAATTTTGTTATTTATTGGTACAAAAGTATCTACACTATGTAGAAATAATAACTTTACACAAAGATTACAAAGCTTGTTCAAAATGTTTTCCATCCATGGCAAAGATCCATTAAAGATAAGAGGCAGATATTATTTACTTATGATGCATTTCTATGTTGCATCATTTGCATTCTTGCAGTAAACATTTACATTTTAATTTGTGAATTTGTGATTAATCCCTCACCAACTTTGTTTAAACATATCTCTGGGAGTTTTTATGATAAAATGCTGAAATTATGTACATCACCTTATTAGTGTATGGGGCACATTTTACTCATTGGAAATGTTTTTGTATGGGGATGTATAAAAATTTAAATTATGTATTTCTTCAAATTTTAATCCCGTAAAATCTTTATCGATTTCATGAAATTCTGTACCTTTTTTTACGCAACTTTGTAATTTATTATATATGTTAAGATCAATATTTAATATAAAAAGCAGAGGTCAATGTTTTTGGGACACCCTGTATATATATATATAATCCCTTTACTGTAAGATAGTTGGAATTGAGTGCAATATTTTGCTTTGCTTCTATATATATATATATATATATATATATATATATATATAAGATTCATATGAAAAAGAGGGGAAATGACCAAATGCAAGGCATAAAATGGTAGAGGGGGATGGCGACCCCTCTTTCCCGTTTAAAAGACTGCTTTTTATGCCCGGGCAACACTCACGGTACCAATGCCATGCAGAAGCCATACTTCCGTAAATGTGTCAAATCAAAAACACTCGAAAAAGTGCAAAGAAAACAAATAGGAATCTACCAGGATCACAAGGGAAAGAATGGAATTGCAGCAAATGCCCCTGTCGGTTAAGATGGAGTGCATTATATATAACAGCAGTCCACGCATGCGCAATTCGTTATTTTCACTTTCATCGTTCTATACCTCTGCCATATCCTTTAAGTAAGCATTTTCTCCCTTTTTTGTATTAAATAGGGAATTATAATAACATGTCAGGAAGCCAATTGGATAATTCCGTTTTATTGTATCCTTCATAATATTCCTATTATGCATGATGCAATCAGACTTGAAAGTATTAATTCGTTGATTTCTTTTGAGGTGACCAATGACGACATTTCTGAAAATGTTTTTGGTCAAATTGGACCTCCAATCAATAATGCGATTGATTTTTATATTGAAATTGTTTCTCTTGTCATATAAGACGGTATAAGTACCATATCTACTGTCATGTTTTAGTGTGATATCTAGAAAATCAACACTATCTTCCTCCTTACTTATATTCTCAATCAATTCCAGTTCTTTTGGTAAAAAAACGCGTCCTTTGTTTAAAAAAACGTATTATCCTTCTCTTCAAAATGCAGTCAATAAATATGAAGATAAATATGTTATAACTTATACGGATAAAGTTGTATCAAATTACGCTTTCACATGCAGAAAATACTACGTTGATACTTTAAAAAATAGTTATCTTGATAAACAAATGTACTCCCCTTTACAACAAAATGGAACATATCTGGTAAATAAAATTAAAACTCTGTATAAAAGCATTGGTATTGAACTTAAAGCAGTTAACTTTCCATATTTGGTACTCATACCAAAACTTCATAAAAATCCAGTCAAGTTTCGGCCGGTGACAGTGGGATGTGGATCCTATTTAACAATTGCAAATGAAAAACTTTTAACTATACTTAAAAATGTTATGATTATACTCAAGAAACAAGGAACAGTAATGATAAATAATAGTTACGATGTCATCAACCGACTTCCATTTTATAGCAAGGATATACGTTTCAAAAGTTACGATTTCCGTGATTTATTCAACAACATCAATCTGGAAAATCTATATGAAATTTTGAAGGAACTACATGAAATATATGACTTAAAAGAGCATATTACATTCAGAAAATACGAGGACTTGATCCGCATTGTGTTGTTTGAAAATATCTTATTTGATGGCACCAACTATTTTCAACAGGTTAAGGGTATTCCAATGGGAGGGGGATGTTCATCCCTACTCGCCGATCTATACTTGTGTAAATTTGAAAATGGCACTCATATATTACATGAAATGCCATATTTTCGTTTCGTTGACGATGTCCTTATTGGGCAATATAAGAATACACCCCAATTTGATTTTACTTTTTATCCAAAAGAACTGGAATTGATTGAGAATATAAGTAAGGAGGAAGATAGTGTTGATTTTCTAGATATCACACTAAAACATGACAGTAGATATGGTACTTATACCGTCTTATATGACAAGAGAAACAATTTCAATATAAAAATCAATCGCATTATTGATTGGAGGTCCAATTTGACCAAAAACATTTTCAGAAATGTCGTCATTGGTCACCTCAAAAGAAATCAACGAATTAATACTTTCAAGTCTGATTGCATCATGCATAATAGGAATATTATGAAGGAGGCAATAAAACGGAATTATCCAATTGGCTTCCTGACATGTTATTATAATTCCCTATTTAATACAAAAAAGGGAGAAAATGCTTACTTAAAGGATATGGCAGAGGTATAGAACGATGAAAGTGAAAATAACGAATTGCGCATGCGTGGACTGCTGTTATATATGATGCACTCCATCTTAACCGACAGGGGCATTTGCTGCAATTCCATTCTTTCCCTTGTGATCCTGGTAGACTCCTATTTGTTTTCTTTGCACTTTTTCGAGTGTTTTTGATTTGACACATTTACGGAAGTATGGCTTCTGCATGGCATTGGTACCGTGAGTGTTGCCCGGGCATAAAAAGCAGTCTTTTAAACGGGAAAGAGGGGTCGCCATCCCCCTCTACCATTTTATGCCTTGCATTTGGTCATTTCCCCTCTTTTTCATATGAATCTTGTATGTTACTTTAGGAGAATGTGCTGCATTGCGCCAACTTCTGGAGAAAAATTGGATAACTGTGAAATAATTTTATTTTAATATGTTTACTATGCTATATATATATATATATATATATATATACATATATATATATATATATATATATATATTAGCATGTGATACTGCTTGCTCATGGAAAGTTATGAATTAATGTTTTTATAAAAGACCTTTATAAATTTACCATAAAAAATGTAAAAATGTTTGATTTGATATATGATGAAAAATTAATTACAAAATCACAAAAGACTAAAAAGTATGAAATAAAATATATATAAAAATCTTTTTAAGCTTCACTTTTAACTATCACAACATCCTTGGTCGTATGTGATTAAAAATAAGTTTGTGGGGTGCCCATAAAAGAATTGCATTTGGACATTAGCAGAATTTTAAGGAAGTGTGTGTATTATTTATTTTTGTGTTAGTATTAGCAGAGATGTTTATATTGCATTGGAGTTACCTCTAATGTTGAGTTTTAAAGTTTCCTCTAATTTTCCTATTTAGTTTATATTTTCTATATTTTGCTATGTTTAGCTTTTTTTGTTCCTGTTTTTCAAGAGTTTTGCTATTTTTTAATCTTTCATTTTCAACATTACATTAATTTTGCGAACATTTTAGTGGTATTATAATATTATAATATCTCTTTTAGATTTATTTTTACTTTAATATCAGAATTTGTGCTTATTTTTTCCTTACCCAATATTGGTGGAGGTGTAAAAAGAAGCAGCTTTGTTGAAAGATTGCTGCAATATTTATGTGCTTTGGTTTAATTTAAAAGGATGATGCACCCATCCTTAATGTTTCACTCTCTGCAGTTGTATATAATCAATGCAATAAATGAAAACTTCATAAATACTGCATAAATACAAAAATAAACTGGTCTACTAGTCTCAAAGGCAAATAGCAACCTTCTTCTGGACTGACAGGAAGAAGAGAAATTAAAGAGTCAAAATTTCTGGATAACTAAACATGTTTATTCACAAACACAAAGTAAACAGGAACAATATGCAATCAAATAGCACTTAAATACTCTACTAATTTCACAAAATAAACGATATTATTTTCAAAATTCTGACGAAAATACTTTCACAAAACAGCAGCTACTATTCTCAAAACATTGACAAAAGCCACAGTTCACTGCAGCTCATCTCTTGCCAACTCGTCAACTGAACTGCAGTGGAGTGATGAGTCCTTTTAGCACGGTCTCCATCAGACGTTCAAAAGTTGTGAGTGCATTGCAAAGTCCAAAAGGCATCACTTTAAACTGCCAGAGACCGTGCCCTGTGATAAAAGCTGTCTTTTCTCTATTGTCAGGATGGATTTCTACTTGAAAATCACTTGCTCCTAGACATGGTATCAAAAGTGTCATGAATTCTTGGGAGTGGTTACTGGTAAGTGGAGATCCAACAGGCAGAAAACAGCAAATGGACAAAACGACAGAGGAAAGAAAGAAGGAAATCAGGCAGTAAGAGAATGGATAACAGAACAAATAGAAACAATTGAATAGAGGAAAAACCTACAAAAAGCAGTTACTATAGAAACCTGAGATATTTAAAATGTTTTCTACTTAATTTTTTACAGCTGGTTTAAACATCTCAGGTCTCATACCTTACTATTTTTTGTAAGTTTTCTATCCATTTGATTGTTTCTACTCATTCTGCTATCCATTATCTCACCACCTTATTTTCTTTTTTCCTGTATAGTTTTGTCGTTTTTTGCCTGTCATTTTGGGGCTTTTTCTTCTTCCATTTCTTCCCTAGGCATTGGCAACTTCTTCTCTCCTACCTCCAGCCACAGGTGTTACCCCCAGTTTCCAACCTGATTTGAGTAATTGAGATTGATTGCCCTTCTTGTTGGTCCTAAAGCCTGTTATTTGCCTTTGAAATTAACATACCAGTTTATTTTCGTATTTATGCTGTATTTACGAAGTTTTTATTTGTGTTATTATTGCAGCAGTTTTTGAGTCATTATTAATATAATCAATGTTTCGGTTACCACACACACACACTACTTTTATGTCTTGATAAAGAGGGCCTCTTAATGGTTTTAAAACAATTGTCACCCAATTTTCAAATGTCTGCTTTCATCAAGCAAGTGCAAATATTTTGTATTCTCACACGTGACAGTTTGTGAATCTATTTAATTGTCAGGTCACTTTATTTCACCATATGTGGTAATTTGCAGACCAGTTACTGCTACAATTTGAACTAACATTCTGATTGATGGAAGTGAAACTACTGAAAGAAAAACTTATGTCTGTAGTGGCAAAGTGTGATAAAATAATTTGGGGAGACATAAAACCAGGAACCAAAATTATCAAAAATAAAAAAGTTTTATGCTGTATATTTTAACAAGGTCACAAATAAAATAAATTATAATAACTGAATTTCGATGACAATATATGATTGGCATTTTGCAATTTTATTACAGTTGAACTATGTTTTTTGCATTTCTGTGTGAAATCGATTAAAAAATGTTATATACAGGAAAATACAATGCACAGAAAATGATATTTTAACTACTATATAAAAATCAAGGAAAATAAATATATCACTCACCAAGCTTTGCTTAACTTGTAAGTAGTTTAATTTTTGATTTATTTAGAAAAATTCCAAATATATAAAAAATATCAAATCCCCTATAATTTATTGATTCTCTTAATCAAATTTACTATTGACTTTTAAAATGAGTCTCTAGAGCCCCCAGAGAATAAACACTGTACATACAACTTAAATTGCTGCTAAAGAATAAAATTAAAAGAATTATTAAAAGCAGCCTACAATACAAAATTAATAGTATCAGTTGGTTTTGAAAACCAATAGTATCAATTGGTTAGTAGTATCAATTGGTTTTGAAAACCAATAGTATCAATTGGTTAGTAGAATCAATTGGTTTTGAAAACCAATTGATACTACTAACGAAAAACAGCCTTTTTTTTCAAGACACAAAAATTGCAACAATCACTTGTCAGAGAAATTTAATTTTAATAAACACTGTATTTACGGAGACAAAATGAATAAGAAGCCATAGAGGAAGGAAAGGAATCTTTATTTCTCCAAGAAATTCTGTAGCTTAGTCACTTCTACTCTAGCTACGACAATTAAATAATAGAAGGTGCATGCACATTTTCTTTCAGTTTTTTTTCTAATACAATCTTTTCTGATGCAGAGGGACATCTAAACAATACTACAACACTTGGGTGCTAGTTGGAGCAAATATCTGTCACATCTGCTTTTGTTTATTTACACAAAATATTTTATACATTTATTTCGAATAATATACAATAAAAATAAAAACAATTTGGTCGCAAATTGCTTGGGACAACACTGTCTACCTTGTCTCTCTTAAAAACACTGTCTACCTTGTCTCTCTTAATGCTTCACTGTATATGTCTGGTTCTTCTATTTGCTATTATAGATATGTGTCAGAGTTTATGTTTCAGATCACATGGACATACTTTTGGTGCATTTGTGCAGAAATTCTGTGGTCAATTGCCTCGTAGATGTAAAAAAAAAAAATTATAATTATGCAAGAATGTTAAGATGTATACTCACAGAATTCGCTTACAAGTGGGGAGTTCATTCCCAAAGGTGAGAACATGTTCCTATTACAGATAATAGCATCCATAGATTCCTTTTTTTATATACTCATCAAAGCATGGAATAGCCAACACCAATAATCTTGGGAATCTGTATGGAGATCTCAACTAATTGAGTTTTACCATGCAGCCATCATCAAATTTAATAAAGATTGAGCTTAGGTTGCTACCGTCAAGTTCATACTTTTAGAAAATTTATGAAATTTGATGCTAGCTGCATGGTAGGAGTGAATTTGTTTGGTGTCTAAATAAGTTCGTAAAATTTTGACACATAGCAAGTTTTCTTCTTGCCATTGCAGGTATTAGCCATTCCTTTCTGAAGAGCACATAAAAAGCATGGAATTGAACCATAAATGCTGTTGTCTACAAACAGCATGATTGCAGGTATCTTTGGGTACGTTCCTTTTATGCAGGTTTTGTGAATATGAACTATTGTTTCACGCCCACCATTCCCCTGGCCACTCTTATAGCTGCTGTACGCCTCTGGACCAGTTGAGTGGTCTGGGTCTTCAACACCCACCTTTCCCCAGCATGGTAGATTTTTTTTACCAGACATATGCGATATTTTGTACCATCCAATGTGACTATTTATTTATTCAATTATAGCTGTACCAGCTAACACCTAATTATAGATGCATATATACAAATGCACTAGCACAATTGGTTTATAATTTCATGTGAAAAAACTATAATGTAGTACGATAAAATATAAACATGAAAAGAGAAAAATAAAAATCAATCAATCATCCTTAATCATATCATCATAGGTGATTTGTAGTTACAATAATATTATTGATTTATGTCTTATTATTATTTGATTTTATAATTTATTTGATATTTTACAATAGAAACAATTCTAATCTGACTTGTTTTAATATGCAATTTCAATTTGGAATTAAATTCTAGAGCTATGACAAAAATTGAATTAATTATCAAATGAATTCAGAAATAATTATTTCTCTAGCTAAATACTTGGCATTAAATAATGCTAAATTAAACGTGAAAAATGCATAATTTTTTACATTTAATGTACATATATATGTAAATAAAATAATTTTTAAATTTTAATTCACACACAAGTTTTTAATTATTAGTTTTAAATTTGTTTTAACACGTTTTTACAATTCTTTTATCGTGTGATATATTAAGATTTCTCATTTTGATTTTAAATTGTATGGCTATTGATTGTCATTTTTGAAAATCGCTATCCTAGAGAATTATATATTATGATAATACTATGTCATGTGATCGCGCTGCCGATCGTCATTGTCACATCTTGCAAATTCAATTTGGCGATTGAAAAAAAGGTTTGGCAAAACTTTTGGTGATTATGAATTCTGCCAATGTCAAAATTAAAAATCATGGTATACTTATCATAATATCTACTATTATACTATTTGTCTTTTTCAAAACAACGATCCTTGGAATTTGAAAATTTATAAATTAAAACAAATTTTTCAAATGGAATGGCAAGATAATATTTGGCGAATAAAAACTCTATTTGGTGATAGAAATTTTATTTGGCGAATAGGTTGGTGAAAGTAATCAAAAGTCCAGAGTAACCACTGTTATATAGTGACACTTGTGCACACTACTAATGACAAACATAGCTTTTGAGTAACTTCCCCTTCAAACAATAGAATTGTTAAATTCAGCCAGAATAGCCAATGCGCAGATGAAAAACATTTGGATGCTCAGTGAAATTTGATTAAAAATAGAAATTTTCTGCTTTAGGTGTAGACAGTTGCCTATGATGCCTTTGTGGTAACCTGTCTCTGACTAAATGCTATTAGTGAATTTGTTGTTTTTCATATCCGGAATTCATATTTTCCCGATCACATAGGTTTAAAAAGGTGTAGTACATAGACATTTCTTACTATTATTGGAGATATAGGCTATTCCATGCTGAAGAACACAAAGAGCTCAAAACCAGTCCATAGATGCTGTTGTCTTCAATGGGAGTACAATCTTAAAGATAAGGTGGTTAACAGGAATGCAATTATTAAAAGTGCTGTTGAAAGTATATAAAATTTTGATGGCTCCCAAATTTTGTGTACTTTTGAAATATTTTGTGGTATGCTCATTAACTTTTTGAATTAAAAGTATACTTATTTATGATAATGTAGTAATGTATCTACTTTGTCCCCCAAATTTTTCACAGATGCTTTTTTTAAATTTGTAATTTAAATAAATTATCTATGTTACTGTTATTATTATTTTCAAACAGCTCTGTTTCCATGCTTGCAAGCTACAAATTAAGGCTTTACAGGCTGAATATGTCCTATGGGCCACCTTTTCCCTATTTGCTGATTTGGAATATAATGAAAGTAAATTTGTTTTGTTTCAAGTTTTATTTCATAAGAAAAAAAAATATGTCTGTAACAAGGGGTTATTGTCTATAAAATATTTATTTCAAGAATTTTTTTCTCTAATCTATTTTTAATCTCTACTTATAATAAAACAGAGTGTGTGTTAGAGGGAACGCTTCCGGGACAATCTACTCCTCAAAGGGATAGACAAACCTACGGTTTGTCCAAAACGAATTAAACGATCCCTGTGAGTTTATATTTGAAAATATATATGTACAATACATCATGTTGCTAAGAAACGGAATTAAACCCAATGAGTTATTACATCAGTAAATATTTTTCGATTTAAATAATAAAGAAATATATTTATAAATACATTTTTTTTGGAATTGCATGTTTCATTCTATCATATAGCATTACGGCCTTTGGGTTTAACGAGTTTAGATTATTGATATTTTCAAATTCTTACACAATTTGTTTTATTTTGGAGAAACATTTTAAAATCCATATATTGTAGTACGGGTACATCTTCTAATACATGGGTATAATCTTCTAATCTACGAATATATAAATGATTACGTCCGTCTGTTCCTGTAACGCATGGCGAGAGATTTGGCGGGCTTTTTTTTTAATGTTGCGAAATTGAGGAAAATGTTGTCGAATCGCTAAAAATATTGCCAAATTGGTAAAAATGACGCCAAATTAATGAAATTAGTTTTGTTTTGAAAGGGGATAGTATTGTAATGATGTTTCGGTAGTTTTCGATTGTCAGTTCATCCTACTTGACAACAAATTTGGCGTCCTTTTAAAATGTGGCCAAATTGCTCAAATTCATCAAATGAACGAAAATATCGCCAAATCGATAAAACTGTTGTCAACTTGATAAAAATGACACCAAATCAATGAAATTAATTACGTTTTGAAAGATGATAGTATTGTAATGATGTTTCGGTAGCGTTTGTCTCTTAGTCCAACTGTCCCACTTTCTGACAAATTTGGCGACTTTTTGAAATTCCGTCAAATTAATGAAAATGTGGCCGAATTGATAAAATGATACTAAATTAAAGAAAATGACTCCTAATTTATGAAAATTCAATATTTTGCAAAATTAAGTTCAATTTCCTTGATACTCCCCGTCGCTTTGTGAGAATTAAATAATAGTTTTTGTAAATGTGTTTACAAACGGACCAGGATGGTTTTTTTTTCTTCAGATCTGCCTGTGAAGATAATTTTGTATAGCGAGAACAGAGATTCTTATACATCTTTTAAGGAGACTTAAATTAAATGTTTTAATAAAATGTTTAGAATAACAAAGTCATTTAAAGTATTATAGGAATATGCACATAATTCAAGTTTTAATTTCTTTATATATTCTGTGCGAAGAACGAGTATACTGCTAGTTTACAAATATTACTTTTCATTTATATAAATACTCATATTAATACTCTTCATTTATAAATAATACAAAGGTTTTTTTTTTTTTGTGTGTGTGTGTGTGTGTGTGTGTGGGGGGGGGGGGGGAGGTACTGACATGCAAGGATCTTTTGTAATAGATGGATCTTTGTCTGAATTTAAACTGGCAGCTAAAAATTTGGTTTCACAAAACAGCTAAAATGAAAAAAAGTTGAAGCAAAATGCTAAAAAATTAGCCAATTTTGGTAAGTGGAAGTCACTTTACTACTGTTATGTGTTTTTATTAGGAAACTTAATTCTCAAATAATTTAACTTTTTAATTGGGCCGATTCAAGGTTAGATTATGGATTTAACTAACTATTGAAATGTGAACAAAATATTTTTTAAGTAATCAAACTTATCATTAAATAAAATGATTTAAAGCTGTGGAAAAGTATGGTGGCCATGAAGATTTGATAAATTAAAAAAAAAATATTTGCTATAGCAAAAATTAGATTTTATGTATAATCTCGAGGTCAGGTTAAATGGGGGAACCATCATGCAGTTTCAAGGTAAAATTGTACAATTTCATATCATCCATATATTCACCTATGTGCAGTAAATAATAATCTCCTTCGTTTGGTATTGTATTTTCACTCTTCCTAACATGCATATAAGCTGCTTATTTAGGTATTGGAGCTATTAGGAAAGTAGGTACTTCCTATTTTTACCCATTCTTCTATTCTTCCTCTATGAAAAGCACTGTTAAGAGGCATCTGATAACTTGCACAGGAGGTCATCTGTATGTTTGCTATATTTATGGGAAGAATTTTGTCCAAAAGTTACATTTGGATGTTCATATGAGAAAACGCGGAGGAACGTAAAACAAGTGCAAGGTGTGCTATAAAGGTTTGAAGGGTATAAAAGATGTAATACAGAAGTACATGCAACTAAAGGAGAATGTTTATTCATTCAGTTCAATTTATTCTGTATTCCAAATTGTTATGTAATAAAATTATTAGTTTGAAGAATAATATGAATGATTGTTTTCTTGCTCTGGTGTGATTACATTTTATTTTTAGGTATTGCTTATATTTTGTTGTGCGGTACACTTATTTATACTTGTTCAAAGAACTTTATATTTCATCCTTTTCTTAATTTCAAATGTCTGTTCATTTTATATTGGTTTATAAATTCAGTAATTCATTGCATGAGTTATTTTATTCCATATTTGTATCTCAAGATGGCAGAAGATTGTTTTTTTTTTTTAAATTTTGACACAAATTTAATCAATTAACATTACTAAAATTCTAAGAAAACAATCTTTGCCACTTTCACTCACAACAACCATGGAAATGAATGATTTTTTGGAATTCTAATCAGATGTATATATACTGACTTCCAAAAGTTAAGCACGCAATGCAGATTGTCATTTTTCGAATGCTTATTTGAATTTGAGTGGCTGAAAATCGCTGCGGATGTAGATGGCAGTATGCAATATATCGTATGTTACAGCCAATTACGATTGACTGTCCGGATATATGCTAATTAGGCAGTCGTTGAAGACTCCAGCATTCTGAAGGGCTTGAGGAGGTGCATTTAAATGCTGATACGAAGTGTTTATAACTTTTATAGGATTATTTTTGATGATATTCGTGTTTCTATGGCTAAAAGAAGACGAATGATAGATAGTGAGCGCTGGGGTGCTATCGGACGCATTGAAGCAGGGCAGTCAATCAAAGATATCGCTATTTTCTTTGGCGTTGATCATTCGGTAATTTCTCGATTATGGAAACAATTCCAAACAAGTCAAATAGTTGTCCGGAGACCTGTGCCCGGTCGTCCAAGGGTTACTACCTTCTCTGATGACAGGTATATTGCTATAGTACTCAGGCCGAATCGACGAACGACCTCCACAACTGTTACATCCATGATTGCAGCAGCACTTGGTAAAACAATATCTGCCAGTACTGTGGCCGGAGGCTCCACGTGAAGGGACTGTATGCCCGAGTACCACGTTTTTGTGTTCCACTAACCATCCAAGCCAGAGGGGCAAGATTAAAGTGGTGTCGTTAACATGTCAATTGGACTGTCTCAGATTGGTGCAACGTCTTGTTCACGGATGAGTCCAGAGTTGCCCTGAAATTGGGTGATAAGCGAGTAAGGTTATGAAGAGAACGAGGCACACGCAATATCAGGCCAAGAACATAATCGAACATCACGCATTCAGAGGTGGTAGCGTCATGGTGTGGACTGGAATTTCAATGGAATATCGCACAGAGCTGCACATCTTTAAAGGTGGTTCTGTGACGGCTGCGCGGTATTGGGATGAAGTCCTAGACCCTATTGAGAGACTCTATGCTGCAACAGTTGGTCCTGATTTCCTCCTTATGGACAATAATGCCCGTCCCCGTCGAGCTAACATTGATGACGAAAACCTGGAAAGTGGGGGCTCTCGTATGGAGTGGCCGGCGTATTTTCTCGACCTTAATTCCATTGAAAACCTTTGGAATGCCCTCGGACGTGCTGTCGCTGCAGTTTTACCTCCTCCAGCCAATCTCAGAGAGTTGGAAACTGCCCTATTGGAGGAATAGCCATTGCTCGCATATGTGATGGTTGATCACCTCATTGAAAATATGGAAAATCGTTGTACAGTGTGTGTGAAGGTCCGGGATGGTCACATACCATATTAATGTACGTTTTGTTTGGTTTGTTTGCCTTTAAACATCATTTTGTTAATTACCTAAATGTGACGTCATCATATAACTTACGAAAAGTAAATATTTTTTTCATCTTTGTACCTAATTCTAGTTTTCTTTAATGCATAAACACATTTGCTACCTTCGTGTACAATTTTGAGTTAATCAAAGCTTTACTTTTCCATTTTTATTGATGTTACCCTCCGTGCTTAACTTTTGGAAGTCAGTGTATATATACATATAATGGCCCACTCAATAAGTCTCCGGTCTAACTAAGAAAAACAATATTTTTTTTAGAAATTCGACTTTATTCATCAATATACTCTCCTTAAAGAGTGATACATTCATTCCAACGCTCCTCTAACTTTTCGATGCCTTTTTTGTAGAACGATTTGTCTTTGCTCACAAAATAGGCCTCAGTTTCGGCAATCACTTCTTCATTTGAGCCAAATTTCTTTCCCTGGAGCATCTTCTTGATGTCTGCAAAAAGCCAGTAGTCACTGGGGGCCAGATCTGGAGAGTACGGTGGGTGAGGAAATCCTTATCTCGCTTGAACAGCTCCAAACAGCGTTCTGAATCGTCGACGCGTGGTTGTTTATGGTCCGGTGTGAGCAAACTCGGCACCCACTTCGAAAGCGACTTACGCATGCTCAAATTTTCGTGTAAAATTGTAAACACACTACCTTCTGATATCTTTAAGGTGTCAGCTATCTCACGCAACTTCACTTTATGGTCTTTCAAAACTATTTTGTGGACTTTTTTTATGTTTTCCGGAACAACTGTTGATTTTGGGCGACCAGAGCGTTCAGCATCATCGGTGTTTGTACAACCGCGTTTAAATTCAGCATACCAGTCAATAATAGTTGATTTCCCTGGTGCAGAGTCTCCATAGCGCTTATCAAACCACTGGTTGGCTTCAACAGTATTTTTCTCCCATCAAAAAAGAATGTTTAATCAACACACGAAATTCTTTTTTATCTATTGTTTTGAAAATTACAAAACTGGGGTCACTAAAACCACTGTAACCTATAAACTAATTGTCAGAATGTCATGGAATTTTGACACGTCGTTTGAAGGTTGGTACTATCCAGAAATCATATGGGTCTGTCAACAGTGTTGCCATATATGTGTCAGACCGGAGACTTATTGAGTGAAGTGTTATATAGAGTGTTTCAATATAGTTGAATCCGCTTTAAAATCTTCGGCAATTTGTTTGAGACACATAAATCCAATTTGAAAGTCTGTTAAAGTTAAATTCTTTCATATACTTTTTTCTAGTGAGTGGTGTTTTCATAAAAATAGAGGGTTTACATTTGCATTGGGTCCCTTGAGCAAAAAATGTTCAATTAGAAAAAGTTGCACTGTACAGTACCTAGACTAAAGAAAAAAAAAACCTGGGTTTGTTATCATCAATTTTCGGCAAGTTATTGCTTAAAAATGTACAAAAAAAATTATACCCCTTTCTTAAGAGCATAATTTGAAACGGCTCCGATACCGCTCCCGACCGCACATTCCGTATAACGGAATCCTGCTTCATTTTTTAAAAGAATATATATATATATATATATATATATATATATATATATATATATATATATATATATATATATACAAACACATTACGTGACAGTGAAAATGAGACACCAAGAATGAGTGGGCAGAAAGTGATGAAAGTCGGCAAACAGAGAGAGACAGCAACGAACAATACGTGATGCTTATTGCAACAGGATACACCTATACACTGAGCGATAACACTGTCTGATCAGTAGGTTGTATGACCACTGCGGTGGGCGATATAGGCAGCAACACGTCTAGGTACAGAGTCAATGAGCGTGCGGATGGTGTCCTAAGGGATGGCTGCCCGTTCCCTGTCAACTATTTGCCAGAGTTCGTCTATTAAACGCGGCGAGGGCAGCGCACGCAAGCGACGTACAATCACGTCCCATATGTGTTCGATTGGTCAGAGATCAGGGGAGACTGGTGGCCAGGAAAGCAACTGGGTACCTTGCAGGGCATGTTGGCTGATGCTTGCCGTATGTGGTCGGGTGTTATCTTGCTAGTTAATGTCATTGGGCACCCCCTGAAGGAAGGGTAGTGTCACCAGCCGCAGCACGTCATCCACCTATCGTTGGGGCGTCATAGTGCCCTCAATACGGATCAGAGGTGACCTGCTATCGTAGGCGATGGTGCCCCAAACCATGATGCCGCGTTGTCGCGCGGTATGGCGTTCCACAGATGCGGCCGGATTGGACTTGTCACCACTTCGGCGCCAGACTCGTACACGGCGACTGTCATTGCTAAAAAAGAAGCGTGACTCGTCTGAGAACACGACCCTGTGCCGTTCCGCCGTCCACGTGGCTCTATCCCGACACCATTGCAAACGGAGGCGTCTGGTTTGTGTCAATAGCAGTCTTCTTAATGGGCGCTATGAGTGCAGGTCGCCGGCCATCAATTGGCGGATAATGGTCCTGGTCGATATGGGAGCATCAAGGGTGTCCTGTACATACTGCAAAAGGGCGACGGAAGTGGCCTGCGGGAACGCCAACTCTCACCGGCGGATGCGTCGATCCACGCGTACTGACGTCGCTCTGGCCGTACAGGAACCCCTCAAACGTGCCACATTCCCTTGTTCCATCCATTTTCGCCACAACAGGTGCACCGTGGACGCGTGTGTAAGTGGCTGTCCGCTGAGATTTGAGGTATGGACCAACTTGACCTTCTGAGTTCTATCACCATACGCCTCATGGAATTGTCTGTCTGTTGGAACTGCCTCGGTTGGCGGCGACCTGGCATTCTCTGCTACTACACGCTTTCTCTGAGACAAAAAAAAAGTATTGTAAAATGATTTCCCTGGCAGACAGAGCGGCGCGACTATTGCCGATTCTGCAGGTTCCTTCCCTTATATCTCACTCAATGTGCGTGGGACAACTGCGCATTTCGCATCATTTATAACTCTGTGAGCTGCGTCTACCCTGCAATTTGCATATTTTTCTCCCCACGCCTTGGTGTCTCATTTTCACTGTCACGTAGTGTATATATATATATATATATATATACATACATATAAATATAACTATTAACCTCATCTAAAACAATTTACTGAAAATATACCCAAAGGCGCCAAGCTGCTCAAACAAGTACATTTATATACTACATAAACCTTGGTGTCTCATTTTCACTGTCACGTAGCGTATATATATATATATATATATATATATATATATATATATAAACTAACCTTTTAAAAATAACCAAAGTGTTTAAATATAATATACTAAGCATGTACACTAGTAAGTGTAACAGAACTTAAATATATTATAAAACTGGTACATTAAAATTACATCTACTTATTGCTCTGTTTGCAGCATATAAATAAGGTGAAATTCATAAGTTAAATGAATTAAAGTAGAAAATTGAAGTGATATAGTAAAGCATCCACTACAAACAAAATAATTCAATTGATTACTAGATAAGACTCAAGAGAATGCTTGCCAACAAAACGAAAAGTCAACAACCCTTTATGAATTGAAACAAATTGTAAAAATGGATAGATGGTCACAATCCAAGTACCAATCTCACATGATGTGTACATGGGAGGTTGGTCCGAAATTAAAAATTTGAAAAACATTGCCTCCCGTTTAGTGTCATTTTCATCAATGTAAAGGTTGACCTGACAGACAAACGCTGCCGAAATTTTGCATTACTATTCCCTTTCAAAACATAGTTTCATTGATTTGGCGTCATTTTTATCAAGTTGGCAACATTAAAAATATCGCCAAATTTGTCGCCAATTCAGACGGTTGGACACGACAGACAAACGATACCGAAACATCATTACACTACCCCTTTTAAAACGCAATTAATTTCATCGATTTGGTGTCAATTTTATAAATTTGGCGACATTTTTATCGATTTGACAACATTTTCATCAATTTCGCAACATTTAAAAAAGTCGCCAAGGTGGTTATATCCTGCCAAATTAGTCGCCAAAAATTTCGCCAAGCGTTACACAGATATACGGACACGATGAAATAGGTTTTATTCTTATAGTGAATTATTTAATTATTGATGAGATTTGAAGAGAAGAATTGGAAGTAATAAATTCTAGTACGTATTTATATCCCGCCAAAAGTGTTCACCTGAATCTTACATCTCGTCAGAGATATTGCATTTTAGTTTATATGTCGTCAAGCAACTTAGTAAAATAATTTAATATTTTGACGTGAAGTCTATGGTATGGTCCGAATTTCAGCCGAATAAATATTCTGCTGAAATCGGAGCGAAAATTAAAAGGGTTAGTTACGAGTAATTTGTACGTCTGGTGTCGTCAGAGGTACGTCAAAAGCAGGGACGCGGATTTCGACTCTGTGCACACGAGCGATGTGCGTCATTTTTGTTGTCGAGTCCTTAGGCGCCAAGTTGACGCCGCGTCCCAGCAATGCATATATTGATTTGATTGATGCAGTTCACACGAGATGCTAGGTCTAGACGCAAGTTTTCTTCTTCTTTGACCCAGATCTTCCGACCTACCCAAAAGTATAAGGTATCTGTTTGGACGGCAGGGAAGAGTCACCCAATTTAGACCAGAGCTCAGTGGGGGGTGGGGGTGGGGGTGGTATTCGTCATACCCACAGAATACCATATTCAGAAGGTTCACTCCCATAGGAACCTATGGCAACATTGTTAATATAGGATTTCGCATAGACACTAACGTTCGAGGAGCCAACCATCGCAGCTATGACGTAAAAAGAGCTCGACTGCTAGATTTGGAGACTATAGCTCAATTGGCGATTTTATGTTAATGCAGCCAAAAGGAAAAAAAATTACGGAACTGTACTTTTATAATTTTTTTGAACTATAAACATGATAAGCATTTAAAAATCCTTTTTCTATAATATGTGTAAATTTAAATAAATAAACAGATATATATTTAATTCATGTAATCATAAATTGAATAAAAAATTGACGCATTACATCACTGTAAATCATTATACACCAAAAATTACAAGCTAACATACCCAAAAGACTGAAATATTATATAATATTTTCAGCCTAAAAAGTATACTAGCGTGTTGTTAAATTGCTGAGTTCTTAATTTATTCTGGGATGCTGTTAATATAATTTTTTTTTAAATGCACTTATATTCTTATAATAAATAACAAATTTACATAAATGCATTATCAAAGGTATGGAATTTCAATATCAATATCAATTTTTATACATTTTATATAAATGCGGAAAAGGTTTTTTAACAAATAATGCTACTGCTTCTTCATAATACTGCACCATTTTCTTATGATGAACACGCGTATAGGATGAAATATGGGATGCAAAGCAGATAATCTTTTTATTTAAATAAAAATAAATTACATACCTTGTAAACGTAATCCCTCTTTTTTTAGTAATCCATAAAAGATAAAATAATTGATTATAAAATACGAAATAGAAGAGAAATGTTTTACATTTACACGTATAAACATGCGATCGATGATAGAACAAAGTTATTCTAAGTGTTTCGTTTAGTGCCAAATAGGGTTATACAGTGACCGCCGCTTATAAGAAACACGTTCGTTTCACTCGTTTTGTTTCTTATAAGCAGTTGTTTCTTAAATCCGGAAATTTTTTAAATATCGTTCTTCCATTGTAAATACTAACTATTGAACACAGTTTTACAGAATTTAAAAGATAAATGTATATAAGTAAAATATTAGTACGTACATAATACATTTGTAAATTAAGTTTTGCATTCAAAAATATTTCTAATTTTACAAATTAAGCCTTACAACTTAAAATATTATCTATATGCATATAGTATGCAGTTAAATAAGAATAAAAAGTAAAACTCATAGGTCGTTCATTTATGTATAAGAGCATAGAACATTTTCATACATATCGTAATCTATTACTGAGGAATAGCAAAAAAAGTATCCAGTGTTGTTTGTGCTAACGAGTCTGTGATTAGTTTACGTACATCCATTTCTAAATCATAAAATAGTCCATAAACTTTTTCTGATGCCCCTCTGTGTTCAAGAGTTTTTCTAATTATAGTTAGGGCTTCTGGCGACTGTTTGGCTGTAGGAAAATTTTCTTCTTGTGGAACTTCGTCTTCATTTTCTTCTTCATTGCAAACATTCTGAATTTCCGCACTATGTCATCATCACTGTTTTCTTCAGATGTTTGTAAATTTTCGTCGATGTGAATCCATTCTTCGAAAGGTGCTTCTAATTCGTCTTCATCTTCTGCTGGTATGTCGACATTATTTTTTAAAAATCCTGCTTTACGGAAGCAATTAGAAATGCATATGTCAGAAACCTTTTTCCATGCGCCTGCGATCATATGGATAGCATCAAGCAAGGTAATTTTCTTGCTTATTGATTACACGGAAGTAGAGAATCATACTTTTCAAGTAAACTTTGCTTTTCAAGCAAAGTAAGGGTTTTTCTCTTTTGCGACATGCTTCCACTAGCAAAACATAAAATGACTAACTAAAGCAGTACGAATCTTATTTGAGTGGATAAGCAAAGATGCCTTTCCATATCAGTACGTTTCCTTAACTGCCAGAAGATTAAAACTCGTTTCTTACTGGTTTGGGGTTGTTCCCCCCAAGCCTTTCTATGGAGAAATTCTTTGTCATCCTTTGTTACATAGCAAACTCCCACCCCCTTCCCGTACGCCCAGAGACAAGAGATAACAACTCGTCCTTCAGTTAACCTTAAACAAATCAATTTTTTTTTACACCCGCGTCGCAAGGAAATCAACAAATTTTTTGTAGAAAACTGTTTCTTATAAGCGGAATCGTGTTTCTTATAAGCGACGCAATTTTAATGTTAAAACGAAGTTTGTATTTGTTTCTGTCGTTTTGGGTCTTATAAACAGCTGTTTCTTATAACCACTGAATCTTATAACCGGCGGTCACTGTATTAGCAGAACGTCTTGGCGAAAACCGCCACAGACCATCGCCAAGCGTGTCAATCTTGATATTTTATTTAACTTTGGTTGGCGGTTGAGGGCGCTGGGGTAGCAGTGAAACATCTGTATATATTAATCTGTGGTCATACCCTTCTTCCACTCGAGACCAACCTCCTTCTCAGGTGCCAATGGCTCATTCATAGACTTTGTCCTAACGAGAAATATAGAATACGCTCACACAATTGATACCCTGGATGAAATCGACTCGGATCATCTACCGGTATTGGTGACATTCGATTTGAACACTCACCTTCCAGCCTCTCTGGGACAAGAGAGGGTGAACTGGAACGTATTCAAAAGAGCACTTTTCGAACCGCACTTAGCAGTACCCAACATTATGAGCACGGCGGATATTGACTCGGCCACGCACACACTCACAACAGAAATCAGGAGAGCTATTGCATCTGCCACAACACATCGTGAGTCATCAAAAATGCCAACACTTTCCCACCATGTCAAACAGTTAGTTAAACAGAGAAATAGAATGCGTAAGACATGGCAGGCTAACAGAGACCCTACCCTCAAAAGGGAGCTTAATAGACTCGCGTGTAAAGTCAGTGAAAAAATTGTCGCAGAAAAGCAGCAACAGTATAAAGAATTAATCGAATCCCTTAGCCAGGAAGACGTATCGCTCTGGCAATTCGCTAAAAGACTCAGAAAACCTCAAATTAAACTCCCGCCACTAATAGATGGCGCTAATATCGCGTACTCAGACGAAGAAAAGGCAGAGGCGCTTGCTAGGCATTACGAAAAGCAATTTGAACCAAACCACGATCTAATGTGTCAGGACACCCTAAGAATGGTTAGGCAAACTCTAAACAATTTCAGGAATTCCCCGGTCACGGCTGAGATTAACCCAGCCACCCCGCAAGAGATAGTAGAGATTATCAAAAACCGTAAAAGTCCAGGGCACGACAAAATCAGGAATATCGCGGTAAAAAACCTACCCTTAAATATAATATTTTACTTGACCATCTTAATAAATAAAATACTAGAACTAAATTATTTCCCCAAAGAGTGGAAGGAAGCGATAATTATAGCGATCCATAAACCTGGTGAGGATGCCTCAATTCCAGCCAACTACAGACCAATCAGTTTGTTACCGACACTTAGTAAAATTACTGAGAAAATAATTCTTAAGAGACTGAACACGCACCTTAGTGAGAATGACATTATCATTCCGGAGCAGTTTGGATTTCGGCCAAAACACTCCACCACTCATCAATTGCTGAGAGTAGTAGAGTACATTTCTTCTGGTTTTAATAATAAGACACCCACAGCTGCGATTTTTCTTGACATCCAAAAAGCCTTTGATAAAGTGTGGTACTGTGGATTAGCTTACAAATTGATCACTCTAAAAGTCCCTGACGCACTTGTCAAACTTTTAATTTCATACCTAAATAACAGACACTTTCAAGTCAGAGTAAAAAATAACTTATCTACACCCCAGCTCATTAAAAGTAGTGTACCGCAAGGATCCATCCTGGGCCCGACACTCTTTAACATATATCTAAATGACATTCCCAGGACCCCAGACACGGAGCTGGCACTCTATGCAGACGACAGCGCGATACTTGCAAAACACCCTTACGTCTCAGTAATGCACAGACAGCTACAACAACACTTAGACATACTCCAAACATGGCTGGAAAAATGGCGAATAAAATTAAATCCCAATAAATGTCATTGGATTTATTTCTCAAGAAAACGTAAACCTCCGCCTCCTCTGTACATAAACAACCATGCCCTAAAAGCGGAAAAATCTACTAAATACCTAGGTGTAACGATAGATTCCCACCTAACCTGGAAACAGCACGTAACGAACTTAATCAAAAAAGCGTATATGGTCACAGGAGCCTTATACCCAATGATAGGAAACGGAAATCTAAGTTATCAAAATAAACTCCTAATTTATAAATCGCTCATCCGCCCGGGAATGCTGTATGCAGCACCCGTATGGGGATATGCCTGTAAAACTACCATAGACTTATTAGAGACAAGACAAAACAAAACCCTAAGGATTATAAGGAAAGCCCCTAGATACTTAAGAAACTCGGTAATTAGGAAAGACTTCAAAATAAAAACTGTTAGAGCCCAAGTCAAAAAGCTAGCGCTTAAATTCTACAAAAATCTGCATGACTATGATCATCGCAAGGCTAAATCTCGTAAGAGACCCCGCTCGGTACTTAACTTTGATATTCGGTACTAGGAACGTCCCACCTTAATCAGTTGATATTAAAGAAAACTCGCGATCTTTGGTTTTCTACGAAATGTTTAAAATCCTAAACTGCTAAGTTACCCTCAGATCTGCATCAACTCCCCCAAACTGCTTAAACTCTTAATGTGCAACAAACTGCCACACTAGGAGCTAGGACAAATAATAAAAACAGTAAATCAAAAACCTCGAACCTCCAACTATGGACCAATGAAATAATGTCACAGTATGAAGATAAGAACCACACCTAGAGATTGGAGATTAAAGGCGCTTCGCGCCTGGTGCTCTGTTCTGGACGAAACTCTATGAGAAATTCGCGCCTTCTTCCACTACCACAATCCCTCGAAAGGAGTTACGGACCCACATATTTGAAGTGCCCGTACTCCGCGTGAATACGGAGACAGTCTGGGCAGGCCCTGGATCTAACTCGGGTCGTCCAAGTGCAACCCACGCTATAAACTACTGAGCTGTCTCACCTTAGCGTTAAGTTGTCAATGTCACGTCAAAACAATGGACACGATATTCGGCTCGATGCACACGAACGACGTGCGGGTACGTGATTTTTGCAGTCGCGTCTTGAGGCGCCAAGTTGGCCCCGCTTTCCAGAAATACATTGATTTGAATGATACTATTTACACGAGACGTTAGGTCTGGGAAGTTGACGTCAGTAGCACGTCATAAAGATTGACATGGGTTTATCTTGGACGCCAATTCGACGTGACTAGGCTGTAGGTTGTCTTTCAGGACTTTTTGCCGGGAGAAGGGAATGAAACTTTAGGGGGGGGGGACTTTGTCCTATATAAATAATACCTAAATGATGCTGTTACTTAAATAGAAACAAAGTTAATATAAAATGTCTCCGGCGCCGACGTATGCATGAAAGAAACACTAGATGCAACGCCAGCTCCGTGAAGTTGGACCTCCGTGGAAAGCACAAACGACAAAAACTAGTGGAATCGTTTGCACTTCGTTTGTGCTGCAAAAATTTTCGTTTGTGCTTCTTTCGTTTTCGATTTATAGCATTTTTTGCCAGACCTAGCGTTCCGTTTGAATTGCATCATTCAAATCAATGTATTTCTTGGACGCAGGGTCACAGGAAGCGATTGCAAAAATGACGCATTTCGCTTATGTGCATCCGCTCTTAGGACTGGTATTGTAAGAGTTACGCATAATGGGAATTTGAAAGCTTAACTGTATCCCGTGCCTCACACCCGCTTATCAGTACTTTCACGGGATACACCTAAGCCTTGATGAAGACAAAAATGAATAAGAAGGTATACTCTCGCAGTTTCTATAGCTTCGCGTGAATTATAGTTTTTATTTTGAACTTCTGAATGATGCTTTAGTTAAATTGGCAACATTTAAGGATCAGCAACAAATCATTTTGCCGACTTCATAGTTACTGCCATTTTTCAATGTTCCCTAACCACTTTTAGGATAAGAATTAAGTGGTATTTCTTTCTTTTGTCAGTTGGCAACTTATTTTTTTTAAAGAATGTCAATAAAGCAATTTTATCCACTTTTAATCAAAACAATTAATGGAGTTTATTATATAATATTCTAAATCAAGCCTTATTTGTACGTATTTAAAACTTTTTATTCCGTTAATAGTTTTCCATATTCCGATGTATGACTATTAAATTTTAGTTCCAATTTAAAATTTTCTGTTAAATGTACATTCTGTTCATTTGGAGTCAATTTGTCATGAAGTCATAAAGATTAAGTACTAATTATTAGAATTTGTAATTTGATAATTATCAATTAAATAGTTAATGTTAATTATTAGCACTAATATTAATTATTAATGCGCATTAGGATTAACAAATAGCATCTCTATAATTGGAAACAGTCTATTAATTTATAATTGATCATACGGTTAAAATTACTGTTTAAAATTAAAATATTATAGCGATTAATAAAAATTAAAATTTTTAACATTAGCTATTAATTTGTAGGTTTTGATTATTGATAGGTAATAATTATTCCAAACTCAATGATATACATAACTGCAATTGCGAGTAATCTCAGAATCCATCATGGCCGACACTTTCTTTCAGTTTCTCCATATACTCCAGTTGGCGATGTTTAGGTTGTGGTAAACCGTGTTCTCCGACAACTAGGTTCCCTTAGTAAACCCTTTTTTGTTCGGTGTTAGAAGTGGTACTGGATATGGGACATTGGGAGTTCAATGGGTGTTAATTTTGGTACTTGCACAAAAATATAACCATAAAATATAACCAAATAAAATATAAGAGTCGTAGGTTTTAGAATTCGGCACCACTCGAATTGTTTATTGTTCTGGTACCTCTGTTTATTGTTCCAATAAACAGAGGTACCAGATGATTAATGTTTTATTGCCTCTGCGGAATGGAACACAAAGCATTCTAGACACAGATAATTTACATTTCGGCGGGATAATGTCGTTGCGATGCCGCTATGTGGTAAGTACGTCCAGTAGCGTCACCTGAAAAATTTTGGGGAAGGGGGGGAAGGCGTTGGTAATTAAATATATTTTTCCATTTTTCTACACCAGTTCTTCGAAATTCAATGGGTTCCTGTGTGTGTGTGTGGGGGGGGGGGGTTATGTCCCCTAAATTACCCACCCTCCTGGCGACGTTACTGGGTACGGCAGATATTCACTGCGTTTGCTATTGTACTAAAATGTGACAAATTTAGTTATTTTAATGATTTTATATTGATAAAAAATACATTCAGATTTATGCAAATTTGGCTATTTTTCACGTATGCAACAGTATGAAACAGTAAAAAGTAATAAAATAAATCAAATTTGTTTAAAATTTCGAATGGAAATTATTTTTAAACGAAAGCAGTATTTCAAAACATATCACTGCGATTAGAGACTTATGGTTTTACTTATGCCCCTTGATTGTGCCCCTTGAAGGTGCTATATCGGAATACTTGCCATATAGCACCTTCAAAGCTATATCGCAAGTATTGCTCCAAACTCTTCTCGCCCATACAGCCATCTGAACTGGCCTTGAAGGTGCATTATTCCGACTCTGTTATATTGTATGCCATCATGTATACAGGGTTCCTAGGAAAGCACTCCGATAACTTTGTAAGGTAATGTCTATGAGTGTGCACGTTGGGTTATGTCTATAATAAAGTGACCGTGACCGATCGAATAAACGAAATTACAGTATCCTTAACGGAAAATTTAAAAAGTTAGGATGAGAACTTGGTAACAAAGCGAGATAGACGAATAAAAGCTGATGACAATGTCTAATAAGTAGAGACTTTCAATAAAACTGTTACAGAAGACGTTTACGTGACATAATAGGGTTATTGGCGAACGGCTGTAATATTCAAGAATTTCGAAATAAATAATATTTATATGCACAGGAATCTAATGTATAGCTTATTCAGAATGCCCTCCGTCTATAACAGGGCATATATGAATTCGAAAAAGAATTTTACCGTGTATTTTGACATGCAAATGTCACTGTGTTACAAACCGTGATGATAGACTTTTTGTTACGCTGTTCATTCATTCCTGGTGTTGATTCTTACTCGTTAAACAATGCTCTAAAACTTTGTAATTTGCTTTTTTTGTTTATCTCGCTGGGTTGCCGATTTCGTTATCCTAATCTTATAAATTTTCCGCCAGGGGTGCTGCAATCCTTTACATTCGATCGAGCATGGTGACTTTACTATAGATAGGTCGTGTACATTCATGGACCATTCCTTACAGCATTCTTGGGGTGCTTAAGCAGAGTTCATACAGATTCAGCCAAGAAAAATCAAGGACTATTCAAGGACTTTTCAAGGTA
Source organism: Amaurobius ferox (assembly GCA_951213105.1). NCBI lineage: Eukaryota > Metazoa > Arthropoda > Arachnida > Araneae > Amaurobiidae > Amaurobius > Amaurobius ferox. The sequence continues at coordinate 131,894,396 of OX578145.1, forward strand.
AAATACCAAATTTTCAAGAATTCAAAATCGAAGTAAAACTAATTATGCACTGGGCAAAATTGTACAATTTCTATAAAATACTTCAAGATTTAATTACATTCATTTAATTTTTCATAAAATAATTTCAAACTTTATAGCTAATTATTAAAAATTCAAATATTAAAAATTAAAAATAATAATCACTACGTGACTAAATTAATTTTATTCATAATAAATACATATACACTCATAAGAAATTAAACTACAGCCGCGAAACTCGGCATGTATGTATCGTTTAAGGAGATATGCAGTTGAGTAAAATTTAGGATCAAAAAACGTTTTATTAAGAAATGGTGGCAACAAGAAGATGACATTTTAGTAAGTGATAATCCTCCCCCCTGGCAGTTATATATAATATTCGGTGTGGCACAGAGTCAGTTAAGTTGCTTATGTCCCTCTGCGGAAGATTCTGTCACAAATGCTGCAATTGGTCGAGATTAATTCAGAGATAATCTGAGAAGGCTGTAATTGTCGCCCCAGTATGTCTTAGACGTGTTCTATTGGTGATAGGTCTAGAGACCTGAATGGCCATGGGAGGGTATTAAATTATCAAATATATTATTGAAAAGGTCGTGCAGCATGTGGTCGAGCGTTGTCCTGATGGTAAATGAAACCTGGAAGGCTTGATAGCATAGGCTGAACAATCGGCTGCAGAATATAGTCGATGTGCAAGCAAGCCGTCAGATTGACTTGAGGTAGAACTAGAGGAGATCGGCTGTCCTACGAGAGGGCTGTCCAGACTATTACACCACGCTTGATAGCCGTAAGCCGCTCGACAACAAATGCGGGATTGGAACGCTGGTGAATACTTCTCCACACACGTAGAGAAGCGACTTTCGTTGCTAAAGACAACTGGCATCCAGTCGGGCAGTGCCTAGGCTGACCGAGCTCGGCACTAATTCAGACTGCTCTGCCTACGTTGAGGGGTCAGTTGCAGGTACTTTAAGGGACGTTGAAACCATGGCCCTCACAAGGGGTGGCTAGCACGGCTACACCCAGGGGGCCCGGCGGAGCATGGCGCCTTACAGGGTTTTTTCTAATTGACTAATTGACAGCTGCTGAAAAAAAAATCTGATGTGGGCAACACATGACTTTCCTTATATAATGTAATGAATTTACTACTTTTACAGTAACAAAATAGGTTTTTCTTATAGTAGATACTTATATTCTTTCCAAGGTATTGAATTTTCGACAATGAGTCGTCATTTTCATTGATTTAGCGTCATTTTAATCCATTTGGTCATTTTAATCCATTTTTGCAATACTTCAAAAAATCGCCAAGTTGGCGACATTTCGTCAAATTCGTCGCCAAAATCTCGCCAAGCGTTATGGATGAAGAAATAAGTTATTCTTACAGCAGACAAATGCCTATTGGCGTTCAAATACAAAAGTATTACTCAAAGAATCTTTTTCCATGAATGGAACGAGCTAGATCCACGAGAATGATATCACCCAATTTATCGTATGGTATTACATATGAAACGTGAACATGTTTCTCAATAGGAAATAATCTTTTTTATTTTATATGACTTTTTGATATTTTTTTTGAAAAATGTGCAATATCTCGAGAACGATATATATATATATATATATATATATATATAATAGATGAAAATCCAATGAAATATGTATGTATATATATATATGTATACACACACACACACACACACACACACACACACATATATATATATATATATATATATATATATATAATATAGGCTACAATAATCCAGGGAAAAGACCTTTTACACGTTACACCAAAATCTACTTTATTACATGACACTTGAAACAGAGGTAGTTACATTGGCTGGCCGAGCTCCCGATAGTCGACCTGTTCTCACTAAATCCCAATGCAGTCTAAGTCGTTTTACACAATATACAGTTACCTTCTAGGCCACTCAGATTCCTGCTGAAAGCCCTAGGGCTAGTCGAGTGATCTGGGCCTTCAACAATATACAGTTACAGCAGAGGGGGGGAGGGGTATGGCGGTATGGGAAAGATGTTGCCTTTGCGTTCTTTAGGCTTTAAAGATGTGATTGGGAATGCAGTTTTAAAATGAGAAAGTTTATGTAGAAGTTAAGATTAGTGACCATATATGGTATGGTCGAGGAAAAGAGGAAGTGCTGGCAGACTTTGTTAATATTAGTGGCGTGGGATAGAATTTAATGTAGTTGCAATATATGCTGGACATAAATAAGGAATTTGGAATAATAATTATGAAAGAAAAGGGTGCGTTATTGGGAAAGGATTAAAATTTCTGTATCATATATATATATATTATATATATATATATATATATATATATATATATATATATATATATATATATATATATATATATATATATATATATATATATATATATATATATATATATATAATAAAAGTTTGAAAGTCCAATGAAAGAAAAGTGAGAATCTGTAAGTCGAAAAACCTAACTTTCTAACAATCTTACAAAATAAAAGTATAAATCAGCAAATCTTCAAGCTAATGGAAAAAAATACAAATTTCGAATCATCAAGTTAAAGAAAATTTTCAAAAATAAAAGGTATGGAATCGATAAAAGGAAAACAGATGAAATCCAAGCAGTAATGCTATACAAGTGGATAAGGTCTAGACCAAAATCATGGATTTGTTCACTTCTTCAAAACTCTTCCTCAAGGCCAAGTGTCTTGTAGAAGCAAACATAAAAATGTATGTTTCTGAAAAAATAGATAGATTATATCTATAAACTATTTTTACTTCGACAACATACATAAAGAAGAAAAAATAAAAGGAAAAAAGGATACCTGGAATCTAACATAACAAATACACGAATCTATCGAACACGGGAACCCAGAATGAAGAGACCAGTGTTGCCATTCTCAAAGGAAAAATATATGATCTACTGTTGCCATTCGTAAGAAATAAATAACAGTAATGCGAAAAGGCAAGTATAAGTGATAATATGCAATCAGGAGGGGCAATAATAGAAAGGCTAAGGTGTAAGTGGATGTAAAATTAATATTATTAAAAAAATATTATTAAAACAAGAGTCTGGAGATGTCAGGCTAATATAAAGAACTATGAATAGAGTTCATGAAAATCCAGTTAATCTAAAATTTGTAACTATATTATTTACAAAATAAGAGGGGTATTTATATAAATTGCTGGTAATTTTTAGATTATTAATATGTATAGCATGAAATTTTTTATCAGATAATCTATAAATTCTAAAAAGCTGATTAAGTATAATATTTCTAAACAATAGAATCGAGTTGATGGAATTAAATGGTAAGATTTTATTAATGTTAAAGTTAAAAAAGTCTTTTTTATCATATAAATTAGTAACAATTCTATTAGATGGTTCAATAATAAGATTTAAATCCAAAAAATTATTATTTTTACTAATAGTAGCTTCATTAGGAATTAATTCCAAATTGTCAGGATAGAAATCTATATCTATGACACAATTTTCAGTATATACTAAGCAAATCAGATCATCAACATATCTGTATAAAGTATAATCTATTATATACATACATATATATATATATGTATATATATATATATATGTATATATATATATATATATATATATATATATATATATATATATATATATATATATATATATATATATATATATATATATATATCATATAAAAGCCAGTAAACAAATTCAAATAGAATTCCTATGCATATCCACAAAAATCAAAGGCACTACTCAGGAAAAGGCGCCAAGCCGCTCTATACTCCGAAGCAGAATGTAATCCAAGAAAAAGAAGAATTAAAGGAACTTGGGATAACCAAATGCTTTGCATTTAATGGTTGGGGAGGATTGCGACTCCCCCTCCCGTTTAAAGCTGCTTTTCCAGCCTAGGCAAACGCTCACGGTACCAATACAAAGCAAAGGTTGGTCCCCATTGCGTGCTAATACGAAGGCACCCGAATACGGAAGAACAAGACCAACCAAACAGAAGGAAACTGGACCAAAAGTGAATCCTGCCCAACTCGCTATCTTATATATGTTCATCTTACGCATGCGTGCAATCTTAGCAGGTACGCATAAACTTTATTTACTTGCAGATTGAAGAAGTAAACTGTCAAAATCTACCTGATCCTTGAAAATCGATCTATAACAATCCTTTAAGAAATATAAAGGATAATGTTTATATAAAGCCTCTTTTATGATTTTTATATTGCTATTATTGCAATCTTTTTTAAACGTGTGGTAAATTTGATTTCTCTTGAAGTGTCCGAGTATGATATTTCTGAAAATATTTTTGGTAAGATTTGTTTTCCAATCGATGAGATGATTGATCTTAATTTTATCTTACACACACAGACACACATATATATATATATATATATATATATATATATATGTATGTGTCTGTGTGTGTTTGTTCTAGAAATGTAGAAGAGTGTTCTTGAAATCCTATATTGTGTATTTCCATACCATCTGATATGTTTCTTGATCCTCCTTTAGTTAGTCATTGGATGGAGCATTTCTACTGTAAATTGCCCTTCACCCACTGTAAGACGGTCAACGTTACTCCAAAGTCATGCTTCCACTACACTGTTGAGGTGATTTCTAACCGGATCATGTACTTGGCGAGATTAGTTATGCTCAAGATATGTTTCCTATCTGGTAAGCAAATGATTTAGATGAAACATCATTTTCAAAGATTTGAACTCGGAAATGTCGTTTCCAGTGTCTCGAACAGCCTCCGTGGGCTCATTTCGAACCCATGGAGCGTGGAGTAGCCAATAACTGCACAGATAGCAAGATAACTCTATGGTGACCGACAGTCAGTCGATCATACAGACTGCTTCAAATATAAAAATAATTGAGATCGGGCTATACGAAACTGAAACTTTCGAAAGTTGCGGTATATACACGGTGACCATATGTTAAGGAAAATAAAAAATAAAGGACAAATTTTGGCGTTTGTTCCAATACATTTTCAAGTGAGTTTGTAACTGTGGGATGGGGTACAGACCTAAAATGACTATTGAAAAAAAGAACGTCGCGCCTGCTGACCTAAAATGCTCACTAAGCTATAAATCTATATAATTGGATTTTGGGCCAAGTGCTTAGTTTTTGACGTAGTGAATATAAATTCGATAGTTTAGGATTTTAATATTTTTTTTCCAATGGGTTGGAAAACTGTAATATTTAAAATATCCTGATTGTTGCAGCTCAATCTGTTTACTTTCTCTGTGGTGAAATATTGGTGTATGGACGGGATATTTTGAACGGGATATTTTGTTTGTTTAAAAAATATTCGGAATTTAAATGAACTTGGGGATTTTAAACATGTTTAAATATTGGTGAATACAATAGATTGTAATATACCTGTTTATAGTTTAACTTGAATGTAAAATATCGTCAGATATATTGTAGAAGTTTAATTTATATAGTCATATAAATTAAATAATATAGTATATTTACGAATATTTAAAAGTTATTTCAGTATTTTTTTTAATATTTTGGCATATTTTTTTTGGGGGGGGGGGAACTCTTGTCTAAGCGAGTTCTGCTTCACTTTGCTTACTTTCATTTGAAATATTTTCTAAGGTATAAAAAATACATAGGAAGAGTAAACGACAAAAATGTTCAGTAGGAAATCGAGCTTCTAGATCAATAATTTATTTTTACAAAGCTCTTATAGTTTTCGTGGAATCGTCAAGTTCAGGAAAATGGAAAAATTTCCCGTTTTTCGAGTTTGTAATACCTATAAAAGCGTCAGCTATGAATTATAAGAAGTAATTTAAAGCGCTTTTCATAGCCTTATAAGGATATATAATTGGATTTCGGATTCAGTTCTTAGTTTTCAGAATATAGTAGTTATAATTATAGTGGTTACACGTCAACTTCAATAATGCATTAAATCAAAGACAACAAATCGTAGATTAAAAGGCCATTTAATAAAACCCATCCTTTATGACGTATAAATATTAAAAAAGCCAGAGCGCTTTCGGGTATCACCATATCCTTCATATAGCCACTGATGAAGGGTATAGTGATACCCGAAAGCTCTCTGGCCTTTTATGATATTTGTACGTCATAAAGGTTGGTTTTTATTAAATGACCTTTTAATCTACGATTTGTTGTCTTTGATTTAATGCTAGTAGTTAGAATTTCGACATTTAAATATTTTGAACAATTTTGTAAAGGTGGTTCTAATTTCGATATTTTAATATTTTGAATTGTTCTAAAAATGTCTAAAGAAGACAAACCACTCACAAAGAAATATATTATTCACACAAAACCATTTTTGCTCCATCGGACTGGAACCACTGCCGATATTTTTGGAAGGGGCCATGCAGTAGTTATGTTTCGTTAGGATATCGCATAGTAATTGGGGCGTTGTACACTGGCTTCCAAAAGTTAAGCACGGACGGTAAAATCATAAAAAATGGGAAAGCGAAGCTTTGATTAACACAAAATTGTACATGAAGGTAGCAAATGTGTTTATGCATTAAAGAAAACAAGAATTATGTACAAAGATGAAAAAAATATTGACTTTTCGTAAATTATATGATGACGTCACATTTGGGTCATTAACAAAAGGATGTTTAAAGGCAAACAAAGCAAACAAAACTTACATTAATATGGTATGTGACCAACCTGGACTTTCACACAAACTTTACAATGATTTGCCATGCTTTCAAGGAGGGGATCAACCATCGCAGATGCGAGCAATGGCCATTCCTTCAATGGGGCAGTTTTCAATTCTCTGAGACTGGTTGGAGGAGGTAAAAGTGCAGAGACAGCACGTCTGAGGGCATCCCAAAGGTTTCAATGGGATTAAGGTCGGGGGAATACGTCGGCCACTCCATACAAGACATGCCCCCACTTTCCAGGTATTCGTTAACGATGTTAGCTCGATGGGGACGGGCATTATCGTCCATAAGGAGGAAATCAGGACCCACTGCTGCAGTGCAGAATCTCGCAGTGGGGTATAGGACTTCATCCCGATACCGCGTCACAGAACCGTTTTTCAAGATGAGTAGCTCTGTGTGATATCCCATTGAAATTCTAGCCCACACTATAACGCTGCCACCTCTGAATGCGTGATGTTCGATGATGTTCTTGACCTGATTGAGTGTGCCTCGTTCTCTTCAGACCCTTACTCGCTTATCACCCAATTTCAGGGCAACTCTGGACTCATCCGTGAACAGGACGTTGCACCAATCTGAGACAGTCCAATTGACATGTTAACGACACTACTTTAATCTTGCCCTCTGGCTTGGACGTTTAGTTGAACACAAAAACGTGGTACTCGGGCATACAGTTCCTTCACGTGGAGCCTTCGGCGCAGAGTACTGGCAGGTATTGTCTTACGAAGTGCCGCTGCAAACATGGATGTAACAGTTGTGGAAGTCGCTCGCCGATTCCGCTTGGCTACTATAGCAATATACCGATCATCAGAGGGGATGGTAACCCTTGGACGACCGGGCACAGGTCTCCGGACAACTGCTTGACTTGTTTGGAATTGTTTCCATAATTGAAAAATTATCGAATGATCAACGCCAAAGAAAATAGCGGCATCCTTGATTGACTGTCCTGCTTCAATGCGTCCGCAGCACGCCAGCGCTCATTATCTGTCATTCGTCTTCTCTCAGCAAAAGAAACACGAATATCATCAAAAATAATCCTACAAAATTTATAAACACTTTATCAGCATTTAAACGCATCTCCTGAAACTCTTCAGAATTCTGGCGTCTTCAACGACTGTACATCCGAGCATACATCCTGACAGTCAATCGTGATTGGTTGTAACATACGATATTTGCTTACTGCCATCTACATCCGCAGCGATTTTCAGCCACAAAAATCCAAATACGCTTTTGAAAAATGAAAATTTGCATTGCGTGAACTTTTGGAAGTCAGTGTATATTATTGAACAATACTTACTGATCGAGAGAGAAGTGTAGGCCCGCGTATGCTCGGTGATTTCATGAACGCCAGATTTGCAGATGGGTGATTGAATTCTTTACGTAACTTTACACACACCTGTCATATATTGATTATAAATTAGTCTCTATTATTCGAATTCGTTTGCAGTAAATTTTTGGGCATATTAATGCGTTGTTCTCTTATAATAAATCTGTGGAAATTGATTTTAGATTATCTCAAAGACACCTTTTCTGAAATCTACTGTCAATTAGCCGATGTAGAATGCAGGCCCCCGCCGACCTTTTTCGAGAAGGTGAGCAGAACTTTGAAGGCGTACATGGTGGACAGCAGTGTGAAATTCGGAAGCGACATATGGAAGAACCATGCCACTCTTATCAGCGTGAGTCTAATTTGTTGTCGTTTTTCTGAGTGGTACTGTAGTAAGGACAGAGCCAGTGACAGATTACCCATAAGGTACATGAGTTACGTGCCCAAGAGCCTTTCTTTGAAATTTTTTCAGCCCAAAATGAACCCTCAATATATTTATTTAATCGCAATTCAAATAAGTATTAATAACTAAAATGCATTGAACATGAATTAATATGCATTGAACATGGATTTGTCAAGAGTAACAATTTTTCAGAATTATTTAGTAAATTGGATGCTTCTAAATTCCGCAAAGTATTGTAAATGCATTGCATTACTTATGTAATATTATATTATAAAAGTTTTATATATATATCAAATAAATAAACTTTTATAAAACATTAATGAAAATGTTCACTTAACTCCAACAAAAATTGAAAATGCAGGGAAGGCCCCCAATTGTAAGGTGACTAAGGGCCTCGGAATGTATTAATTAGCCACTGGTCAGAGCTACCAGAGTGACTACCTTAGTAAGTGCCAGGGGAAGTATGCCGAGTGCAATGCTCCACTCGCCGCTTTCTCATATAATCATTATTTTTTAGATTCACTTATATCAGTATCAGAATGAAAAATATATCAGCGGTGGTTCCATCCGATGGAGATGAAATGATTTTGCGTGAATAGCGTTTTGTAAAATAAAACTTCCATAAAGTTCCATCGGTTTATTTGTTGTTTTCAGTTTCATTTGTTTCGTTTACGATTGATGCCATATGGACTGATGCTAACTAATGACGTTAGATATGTAACCGAAACAACTTGACCTTTCTAACCTGCCGGCGAATTTCATGTATATACAAGTTAATAGCACACGTAGTAGATTAACGGGATCTGATGCAATTTTTCAGTTGAACATCGTCTGCATTATGTCGTGATGAGTTTAGAAATATAAACTTACCATGACACTATTTCTTTCGTTTTATTGTACCAGAAACTTATTTTTTGCAATGAGGAGAGTTTCCTTCAATTTGCAGGTGGTCCTGACGAACGAATTCTTCCCAGAGTTTTAGTAAAAGCAAGCAGATAGGGAGCATTGAAAACATAGTTTTTGCTTCATCTTAAGGAGCAATAAAAACACAGTTTCTTCTCCATCTTAACTTTCTTCGAATGATTATAAAACTATAAATGGAAGTTAAGATGGAGTAGGAATTGTGTTTATATTGCTCCTTCTCTGCTCACTTTTAGAATCTTTTTATAAAGGAATTCTACATAAACACATATTTCCATTTTGCTTTGCAGTGTTTCCATCTGATATATCTCCTTTCTGTTCCATGTGCACTCTAGAAAATGATTATTTTAGCTTTTAGTTAATTTTAGGAAAAAATATTGATTAGATGTGTCTAGAGTGCTTTAATAAATTATACTTGTTTAACTTTCCCCCTGTTCTATTCCTACGCGCATGCGCACTCTAGTTTGAAGATTCAAAGGAAATTCCCAAGTCCTTTAACATTGCGGATAGATTCCTCTCCCTAGACGCTTGTATTCCTTCGTCAGTGACCACTTGCAAATTGAGGGAAATTTTCCTTATTGCAAAAAATAAGTTTTTGATACAATAAAAAAAAAGAAATAGCGTCATGGTGAGTTTAAATGTCTAAACTCATCACGACACATAAAATACTGTAAATTTACATTTTTTGGTTTCTTGATGTCTGCGTTAAAATTTCCAATGAATAGAATGGACCTCGAGTCAATGATAGGATTCGAGTTAACAAAGTCTTTCGCTATTAGAAACATCTCTTTAAACCTGGGCGTATACACGTCCATATTACGTACGAAGAAGAATTGAAATTGGATCTATAGTCTAGTGTTGAGTAATGGTGACAGTAACTAGTAATGCCTTTAGTCCTCAGGCTTCAACTTCAGCAAATAATTTCCACAGTTATCCTTTGCTGCCATTTGTCTCTTTCGATCCGCTTGGTGTGCAAAGTGCACATCACGGTTGAACCTTTCTATTGCAAATCGCGGCATTTGTCAGTGTAATTTAAATCTTCGAGACCCTAACTAATCAAGTTCCATTATCGATTGTAACATGAAATTGAGCCTGTCGTTGCCTTCTGTGGGACGTTTTAATTCTTTTGATTTTCAAAAACCTTATCTAGCCATCCCGTCCTGGGCCGTCCATAGGAATGTACTTCTTTTGGGGGAACAACTCGAGAACTGGAGCAGCTAGCAAATCTAAATTTGGGTATACCATTGTATTTTACAAAGTATGTTGATTCTTTGGATTTTAAACTTTATCGGGCTAGCACGTCCTGGGTTCGTCATAAGAATGTACTGATTTTGGGTTGTAACTCGAAAATCGAACGGTATAAATCGACAGATATTTTTCAAGTTCTTTAAAATGAGGGGCAACATGCTATAATTGTGATCATTTGGAATAACGATATAGATTTTTCAAAATTTTCTTATAAAATCTGCAGAAAAACAACAGCAACTACAAAACAAACAAACAAAAGCAAGTTACTAAAATTGGATTCTGATATGAGGAAGCCGAGTAGAGCCACACTGTAGTTAATTTTTTTTTATTTTTCTTGGAATTTATCCCGCAAAATTATGTATGGATTTTTAAATGCTACTGCCATTAGATCTAATGTAAATTTCTGACTATCATGTATAGTAGAAAAACGAGGACATCTAAATTGTTCTTTGTTTAAATAAAAAAAAACATTAACTGCAAGGCTCAATGTTAACTTTACAGTTTTATCAAATGCTCAGTAAAAATGAGCAAACAACAACAACAACAACAAAAGTCTTAGCATTAAAAATAATGAAAGTTAATAAAAAATGATCATGGAGAAAAACCAATTTAGAGTTTTTATTTGTGAATTGCTTCATTTTTGCCATCGCGCAGAAAAACTTTAATAACTTTTATAATAAAGATGCAGCTTTAAAATTTCACATACATATTTTGAAATACCACATTTATATTTTTGAGGGGAAATTGATATTTTGACTACTTTTAGGGTACTGTGTCCCTTTAATATTATTAATTGCCCTGATTTTTTTTAAAAATATATTTTTCAAAAATTATTCGTAAATCTGTGTCTTTTGAATGTTTGACTCCGTTTAAAGTTCTTAGGTTGTGATTATCGTACCAAATTCTATTAGACTTATTATTTATTGCAATTTCACTATTTTTCCTGTTATTTCATTTAGTTCTGATATCATGCCTACAGACTCACACGTGCGCATATACATATACATACATGGGCATCACTTCAACGTTCAATTCGAGTTCAGGGATGTTTAAAACGTGTAAACTCACAGAAAACTCGAATTTGAATTTTCGACTTCATCACAATGCGTTTTCAATGTTTGCAGGAAAGGGGGGTAAAAATGTTTAATCATCGCTGTTCATTTAAAACAGGACTAAGTAACTTATGGAAAAATGTGACGGTAATTTGTCAGTGTAAATCTAGTTATTTTAATATTATTTTTTTTTTACAAGCCACTGTAACGGTACTTTCTAACAAAGTAAGGTAACGTACTCGTAATGTTTTCGACATTTTATTCCTAACTAATTTTATGCCTAAGTAATTTTATACCAAGTAGCTTTATATCTAAACTTGCTTAAAATATTAATTAGATGCCTTATAAAACTACTCACATTCATTATATGTACATTTTTTATGTTTGCAGGCTGTGGGGCTGATCCTGACTCTAGCCTTGTGTACCTTGATCGTCAGCAAGTTTATTGATAAAGTATGGAAATGATAACAATCTTAAAAGTACAGTATATAGATATAATTGTTACTAGTGTAAAAGTGCCGCATGACAGGATTTCTAGAAAGGTCCTTGAACACACCAATAACTTTGTGAGGAAAGGTTCATGAGTGTGCACTCTAGGTTTGTAGTGAAATGACTATGTACCTGTGGTGAAAAGATCGTATAGTAATAATTGTTGTGGACAAGGAAAACAATAAACATACTGGATACTAAAATGACGACACGTTATGATCTTTACTTATTTTTATTTATTTAAACTCTTATCTTTTTTAAATTTATATTTCACAACTGCAAAACTATGCTTCAAGAGTATTTAATAATGTTCTAACCTTTTCGGGGACTCGTGTGATGACACATGCGGTTTTTTTTACGACATTCGTTTTTTTACCGTTGATTAAAATGCATTTAATGTGGGATAAATGTGTCATACCTGATAACATCTCGGTTGCACATCATACAGCTGTAGTGATTTTGTATGTCACCACTGGTACTCTGCTAAGAGCCCTGAATCATCGCTCCAATAGGATGGCCCTAGATCAGACAGCATTGGCAAGGACGTGAGGTTTGAACGAGGAGATAGAGTTTTCCCATCCATGTATCTGTTCTTCTTCCTCGACTACTCCCTCTCATCTTTTCGACCGTATGGAATCCGCTTTAAATCTTCTAGTAGAGGAGCAGAAGAGGGTAGCTTCATTGCTTTATAGACGACTCGGTCCTTTGCACTGGACCTAGCATTTTTTAGGTCAAGGGACTTAACAACAGCAACACAGCACTAGGCCCACTTTGCGTACAGGACCTGCTTGTTCGGCACACTTCTAATGGTTTTGCATTTTCAGCCATTCTTTTTGACCGTTCACGTCTAGAATTTTTAGAATCCCCTTTTTTTAAATTTTTGTGACTTTCTCGTTACCTCGTAGCTCTTTCCCTGGAGGTTTCTGACACATTGGTTGGCGCTACCCCTATAACTCTGCCCTCATTGGCTGGAGAGACACTTGGGCGTAACTGCCAGAGGCCAGCCTAGTCAGCTGGGATCTGGAACTTGTTCGTTGTGTGTGACAACTTTTATGATGTCCCAATAAATTGAATTTTAAGGTCACTTTGGCATCTGGCTGGCTAGGTACATTGTTCGAAGTACTGTAAAATTTATTGCTTTATTTCTGGTTTTATGCCATTTTAATTTCCTTAGAACTCTTCTATGGGATCCCAAAATTCAAAATGATAGAATCAAGCATTTTTGTTATCACAGCCCTCTTCGAATAAAAGGGATGGCAGTGCCCTGAGCGGCAAATCGAAGAAGTTAGGAACAGGAACTCGGCAATAAAGGAAGATAGAAGAAAAAGTCTATTAGAGTTAAATAGCATTGTCTAATTAATAGGTATAGACATAACGCGTAAGACAATGACTGCCATATTTGTTAGATGCTGGGTAACGGTGACAATTGAAATGTTCGTCTGTACGCGGTCACGTTCTTTCTTGATTTCAAATGTGCATTGTTGCTGACTTTATGCTTGATGTGCTTTGTTGAGGTCATTATGAACTGGCTGTGCATTAGATTCCTGTACTGGCTGTTTATTGTATCATTTCTGAATAGAACAGCAAATCGCCTATAACCCAATTGTGTTAAATAAGTGATTTCTGTAAACCGATTTAGTGTCGATGTCTAGATAGTAGGCGATGCTTTACAACTTTATAATTGACATTTTTCTTTTATCTCGAACTGCTGAGCTCGTGTTTCTAGCTTCTTCAATTCTCCTCTAAAGGCGCTACAATCTCTTTTATTCGATTGGGTATAGTCTCTTTACTGTAGACAGACCTAATTTGTGCACTCACGAATTCCGAAGTCATTTGACTTCTTCAGGACTCTTTTCGGAACCCTGTATATTCGACGGCCGCTTGTTTACAAACGCTCATTGACGCCAAATTATCCGAGATCTCAATTGCTTAATATCATACATACACGCATTATGATGTGTGTGTTACATTAAAAATCCGAAATCCGTTTAAACTAGTTCTTTCTGGTATCTTCTATGTTGTGGGTCGAAACTGGTTTTTGCTAGTAAAGATTAGAGACTTACTGGAAAATATTAGTTAAAAGTTGTTTGCTGAATATCTTTTTCAGTTCCCAATTTGTATAAGTTGGTCTAACTTGTGATTCCAATTGCTGGAATGGCTACAATTGCATTTTGTCTAACTCGATCTGCTTGCTGTGTGAGTTTTAAATTTTTCAGATATTTTTTTTGTTCCCGTTATTGCAGTTTAAGCCTATATTATCAGTTTCGTTCTACCATCCTTAATCTCTGTTGCATTGGTGACGAATAAATCCAGTTCAAGCTTAGAGTCGATATCACAGTCAAATCAATCAGGAAGAAAAATTAGTTTTTATTAATTGGCAACAGGTAGGAACTAGTTTTTACTGAAAAACTTAGTTAAACTTAATTTTTATCAAGATAATTAAACTATTTTTTTTTAAACACTTGCAAAAATTGGAAATTTTACTTTTCATTCGTAAGTAGTAGTTCGGTGTTTACTAAGTGGAATCGGAATTACTAGTTTATACTGGTGAAAAATTGTTTTGTCTAATAGCAGTATCTTCTATGTTTTAGTAGTAATAGCTTACTTTTAACAGATTTCGGGTTATATACTTCAGTATATACAGTATATATACACGACAATAACAAGATCAAAATTAGATGCTTTTGATGACTTTTAAATGCATTGCACTGCTACTGTTCTTAGAAACGAACTTCATTAAGGCGACAATAAATAGCTTTACTTCACGTAAAATATCTCATCTTGGTACTGATATAGCAATAATTACCTAACTCTCTGCCTGCATAAAAATTTCCCAAACTTGTACTTTTATTGGTTTACACGCTTTAAATTGCTATACAGTTTGCATTTTTGCGTCGTGGATTAGTCGAGATTTTGGATTCATTGTAAAAATTTTTTATGAGTTAAGAAATAATATGCGGATTGTCTATTTATATAAGGTCTCTATTCATTTCCACCCACGCTTGTACAGCCATAGAGTTAATTAATAAAATTTAGTATATTGTTTCTACGCAGGATGCTAAAAATATATTTTTATAAATTAGATAAGTTATCTTAAATGTGCTTTTATATAAGAACAACCCAGTAAAAATAAATAAGTTTGAAGATCATAGGTGCTCCTGATCCTAATATTTTCCAGGGGAGGTCAAATTGAGGAGGAGACGTACAACATCAACTAGCTTAATGCCTGTCTTTGTGACCCTGAACGTCTAGGAGAGGGCAAGTGCCCCCTTTGTCCTCCTCTATGGGCGTCTATGTTTAGGATCTACATTTTTATTTTAAAGCGCACTGAAACAAAATAGAAATATATATTTTTTTTCATTATCATCTCATAACAAAAGCGAGTAGCTAGAAATTTTATGAAACTAATATTTCATTACAAATCGGTACACTTCAAAATATTTCTATTAAATGTATGGAATTATTATCACTACTGAATCTTAGAAGCCATTGATTCTATGTATTTAGTGGTTTATAACTATTTATAATGAAATACTTGTTTCATAAAATTTCTAATCGCCCACTTTTATTGTATGTATGAAAATGTAAAAAAAAAAAAAATATTGTTTTCGTTTTAATGCAGTTTAACCGATAAGGACCGATATGGTTCAAAATCCAAAGAAAGATGTAACACACAAACAGCGACATGATACGTTTTATGTCACTTCCATTGGTGGAACGTAGTTTGTGCCGCAAAGATTTGAAAACCGACAAATATACACAACCCGACATAGAAAAGGCAATACCGTGAAGCTTTGGCTGTATAATTATGCAAATTGCGAGACAAACGCAGCTGGCCGATGTATGCAAATGATCTGAAATACAAGTAGGTCACGTGATTAGGACGCGGGATAAAAGGGAGATGAAAACGGCAGATGAGCCAACAGTTGTTACTGTCTGTCGCCTACGGAAACCCGTTTTTCGAGCTGTTTTTCGTTTCAGAAGACACGTATTGTTGAAGAGATGACTGGCCGACGACGCCGAAGTCCGTTTCAGCATTTGGACGATCGTGCGAGGGGATTCATTTTAGGCCTACTTACGGTTGCGTGGTCGTACCGGTGTATCGCCCCTGAAACACGCGTAGATGCGCCCACTGTGCAAAGGATTTGGAAAAGATGGATTGAAGAAGGGAATGCGAATCGTCGCAGTGGTACAGATCCATCCAGATGTACATCAGCACGCTTTGATCGACGCATTCGAAGGCATGCGGTGGCAATTAAAGTTAAATAAAAGTGTTGAATAAAATGTATATGGCGTATTATATAAACTTTAACTAATCATTATAACAAGTTAATTAAATAATTAAATAATTATAGTTAATTAACTAATCATTATAACAAGTTAACAAGTTAATTAATTAAGTCTAATTAGTATTTTTAAATTTAAATTAAACCACCCAAACAAACTACTGAAAAAATAATAGTAAAGAAAATGCTTCGTTACTGAAACAACATATAGCAAATACGTAAAAGTATTAACATATAAAGCATAGTAGAGCCTCTTTTATTAGGATAAATGAGACAGAACAGTCACTCCAGGAATGGCAAAAAGCCAGGATTACCTTTGTTGGAGTGATTCATTTATCCCGATGAACTAAGCTTTTTTTGTCCTTGAAACAGGCTGATTTCATGTTGTTTTACCATCAACTCTTTGCAGTTATTTTTTTAAAAGTTGAAAATATTTAATAGAACAAAAAAAAAAAATTATAAAGTGTCAATATTGTTCGGAATAATTAAAAAATCCCTATGAACGGGATTCGAATATACTAGACTCTACTGTAGTACGAAATTATTTTCTTACAGATTTCAAAAATCCTAGTTTCCATGCACAGAATGGTAGCAAGTGCAGATATAGAAATATGTAATGATTGAATAATTCTTAAGGGTATGTATAGCAGATTATTGACCAGAAAATCGCTACATCATGAATTTTCAACATTCCAAGACTTGCGAAGATCATTTGATAGAACATTTCTTTGTTATTTTATTTCCCTATAAACTGCAATATTTTCCGTCTAATGTGACTCAAATATTCATGCATCATTTCCACCAGGAATTTCTGACAGATGTTTCACGGCACATTTCAAATTATGTGTGTGGGATACGTAGGGGATGCTTAAAGCTTTTTTTGATCATCGCCAAGTTAGCGACATTTTCCAAAAGTCGCTCAGTTGGCGATATCGTGGAGTCCTTACCATGAGTTAGAGAGAATGAGATAAAACGCCTATGAAAAGCTTGAAAATGCAATAATGTTTTGATAATTATATCTAGGTGTCGCTGGTGTTAGTTAAATCCCATCTGTTTGTATTCGACACACCAGAAAGGCGTAGTGTTTATTATATGTATTAATGATATAGATTTTTGATTATTTATAAATTCAAGTACCCGAATGAGTAGAAATAATAACTATTTTATCCTAGTTGTAGAACATTGTATAGAATATATTGAGATAAAAAAAGAAATTGAAAGGTAAAATAAATTTGAGCACGTAGGAGTATTCTATTTTGTTTGACTTCTAATTTGTAGTGCACTGATAATTTTTCCCGCAAAATTAACAGTTTAAACAAATACTTAAATAGAGACAACCAAAAAATTGGGCGACAATTAAAAGTCTTATTGAAATCTCCTTCTTACGATGTACAAAATTCACACGGCTATAGCGCTTTTGGGCGTTACTATGCCCTTCATCAGTGGTGCATTTTTAAAGTATTAATTATTTAAGACGCTTTTAACAGATTTTTACATATTTAGAATAAAATGAACGTCTTATTTGACTGTGTATACATCCTGTATTGCTTAGACAATTGTTCATTAGGATAACAGGTTGCATTACGCATCATATGATTTAATTTTAACGTGTGTGATATAATTTTATATTTGTATATATTTAATATGCTACCACTAGGGAGTATTATTACTCACTTCAGAGTTCTTTTGTATGAGTAATGTTAAATCAAGTTCTTATGCGTATTATGCATACAGGGTGTCCCAAAAAGATTGAAATGTGCGTTAATTCTTTACCTGTTGGAGATAAGTGGGCAATGTAAATTGCAAAAATGTTGAAAGTAAGGTAGGAAATAGTCCTCCCATTCATTTTCAAAAAGTTACACTTTTTAAATTTTTATACGACCCCCTTTAGACAAATTGGGTCAATCAGAAAATTTTTATTTTTAATGCTACAAGATCATTAAAAAAAAAAAAAAAACCCGCGTATCTGTATCTTTAAAATCAACTGAATTATGATAAGGGAAAAAAAATCTGACTTATGCCACTTTTCCCCCATGTGAAAAGCTGTTTCATCAGTGAAAATAGGGATCATAAATAAATTGACTATGGAAATTGTTTAGATCAAAAATACGTTAATACGTGTCAAATTTTTTTTATCACAAATGCATCTAAATAAAGCATTACACAGACAGAGATAATATAAAACAGTGGTACTCACTACGCGGTTGAGTATTCTATGTATTATCATCCAGTGTTATCTTTTTTGTGATATGTCACAAATTTACATTTCTACTTTGATATAGGGTCCCCATTCCGAATGTTCAATTTTCAATTAAATATAACTGGCTCAATTTTAAAGATTTAGATATGCGGTTTTTTTAATGATCTTGTGGCATTGAAAATAAAATTTTCTGATTGACCAAATTTGTCTAAGGGGGTCGTATAGAAATTTAAAAAGCGTAACTTTTTGAAAATGAATGAGAGGACTATTTCATTAACGACGTCTTATTTTCAACATTTTTGCGATTTATATTGCCCACTTATCTCCAACAGAAAGAATTAAAGCGCGTTTCAATCTTTTTGGGACACCCTTTATAGGTTGCTCTGAGAATAAGTGATGTTTAAGTTTAATCTTGTTAATGCAAATATGTATATAACTATATTTACATTTAGAAATTAGTTTGTATAGACATATGCCATTTAAAAATATTTAACATATATATATTTTTTGATAGATCCAAACTTATGAGTTGATGTATGCTTTGTATGTTATTGTATATTGTACTGTGGGCAGGTGCAAGATTGCTGCTACAATTGCCAACTTACTTACAATATCTTACATTTTTAAAAGTTAGGTTTTATTTGGTATCGTAGAATTTCAAATTCCGTGGCGAGGCATAGTCGGGTTGTGAACACAATGGGTCGGCCCTTCGCTCACGGTGATTGATTGAAGTATTAATTATTTTGACGTGTTTCCATGCTATTTCATTTTATAGTTTAAGCAAATATTATTTAATTCCAGACGAGTCATTCGCCATAGAAATACACACAATACTTCTTACTCCATTGTCATCTGAATTACTTCCATAAATGGCTAAGACGTTTTCCCAACATGAAGTTTCAAACCCCTTCCCTTCACCTCCGTGGTCCTTACACTTGCCTCTTTAACTTTTTGTTTACGGGTGGGACAGCGTCAATCTCAAGCGAAGAACCTCTCAAAAAGACAGGTATTTGACATACCCTATCCCAAACAGTTCTATCACCCTTTGCAGGCATTGGCGTCCTTGGACGCCAATGTCTGCAAAGGGGATCGTTGTCGAATAAAAGAAGTTTATTAATAAACATTTAATGTGGACAGCACATGACTTTCCCTACAGACTCAAGTTAATTTTCACTTTCTTTCTTTCTTTTATAATTCATTAATAACAGCTGAAAATACCAAGGATAATTATTTCAAATAGCACTGAGTAAAGTTTAGTAAAGTTAGTAAAGTTGAGTAAAGCTGGTAAAGTTAGTAAAGTTAATAAAGTTAGTAAAGTTAGTAAAGTTATTAGTAAAGCTGAGTAAAGTTTAGTATATTTTCAAATGTAATTATTTCTTGCTTCTTCGCTTTCTATTGATGATATTTAAAGACCGTTCAATCGTTCCTGTAGTGTAGTTGATCTCAAATGTGTTTTTATTAATTTAAATTTTGAGAAACTCTTTTCTCCTACAGCTTGTCAAATATATACGAAGAGCAATATACAATTTCGGAAAAACTATAGAGCGTTTATTTGGGAAAATGGAATGTATTTTTCTTATTCTTCATAAAATGGAAGTGATGAGATTTTTTATCTCTTCCATTTCCCAAGCTAGCATTCTACCTTTGAGATCTGCTAGTATATGGATGCCGACTATTTGAATGCCAACGATTTCTGTACCAAACAATGACATTTCTAAATAAGCAGCTTGCTTCTCTCTTCATTGCTTTTCTATCAATATTTTTAAAATTTGAACCCCAAAGCCAAAAAGATCTTAAAACTGCAATATTCCACAATGAGGTATCGAGATGGATGAATATTATGATTTCATTAAATACTATATGCAGGAACCCCGCCAAGTAATGAAAATGAAACGCCGATGAAATGTGAATGAAAATGGGCGAGCGCTACCAAGTGTACATTTTCACGCCATAAAGTGGGATTGTCAGCTCTCTAGAACTAGGTCACAATTAAAGCTAGAGGATATTTTCATTGCTGTCATGGGGGCAAACTTAGAGACGAAAAAATTATATTCAAATCCATAGAATTCAAGCATAGGAATATACTGCTGAAAACTGTCTTTTTGAACGTTAGATTTTTGTTCTTATTGTCTTTTTTCTGTTGACGGGCCTACAGATCAAACCAGTTAACTGATTTTGACGATATATTTTTTTTTATCTTTTCCCTTATGTTCACAAGGGTGTCTTTAAAAATAAATTTAGATTTCAGTTATTTTCTGTAGGAATTAAGTAAGGAATTGGGAATTAGGTAGAAGACAAATGACAGAAATAACCTCCTAACGACGACATTCAATAATTTTTAGATTTATTTCACACGTGATGCATTAGAATAAATTTTTAAAACTTAAAATAATGGAGTTAGAGAGATTGTGTGTCTCCATGGAGTCCATTTCCTCCTCTTTTGGAAATGAAGATCTATTTTAATGTCACTATTTTTGTTTGCGTAGGATAAATTACAAATGAAGATGGCATTATAATTTTAATAAAAGAATAAGAAGATGAAAATATCTATCTTCAGCAGTCTGGGCTGTAAATTTATCACTTAGTAAGAAAGTCTCGCTCAGCTGATGATATAGATGCTGAGCGGAAATGTAATATAGACATATATATATATATATAAGATATCCTGGACCGGCGGGATTGCTCAGCGGTTAAAGCACGGGGTTTGCACTCGGAGGAACTGAGCTCAATTCCCGGAGCTACCCAAACTATCATCCCCGTGTCTACGTGGAATACGGGCACTTTAAATCTGTGAATCCGAATGTCTTTCCAAGAGGTTGATGGCAGGGGGAAGAAGGATATGGTACCTGTGAATCTTAATTCCACTGGGTTCGATTTATATTGGGTAGATTATTGAATTATAGAGGGTGTTCAGGAAAGTTATGAATCTGGCCCCAAACTCGAGAAGTATTAGTGTTATTGCATATGTTTTTGCAGATGTATGGCACTACATGATGAGGGAACTACTTTAGGGAGAATGACTCTCTTTTACAGGGAGGTACGGGGCTATCTCGCTTCCTCTCAGAGATAGAGGAAAAATTAATGTCAAAGTTGCAGAGTGTTGCAAAATTAGTACTAAAAATTCTCTTCTCCTTCAAAAAGGTAGAAAGGAACCATGAAAATCTGTGTATAAAATTTAACTCCCTTTCAAAAAAAAAAAAAAAAGCATTTAGACAACACGGCAGAATAAAATTGACTTTATTATATTCAAAATGAAAAATGCTCACTCTTAATAATAATGTATGCTTGCACACATGTAATAAGATGTAATAAGTATATACTTTTGCACTGTTACATGCAGATTAATAAAGTTATCTCTTTTAAAATCGTTATTTAGAGAGTAATTTTGTAGCTTTCGATATGGGACGTTTACTACTAATGTTGCAACGATCTACAATTTTGTAATTGGCTTTTTCTCTATGTTAAACATGAATCTAGATATCCTCCCGTACTTTCTGGAAAAGGGGCCAGACCCCTGAAGTTATCGCTATTGGGGTTTCCTATACAACTGCATAGAAATACACGATAACCCTAATAGTTCTCGAGTTATTGGTCTGGTCCATGGCTTTCATCCACACCCTGTATGTATCCCGGACAACGCCGGAGTTTCTGTTCTTTTAATATAAAATTATGAAATTTTAATTACCATATGCTATAATACTATAACTTTAAACATTTGTTTGGCAATAGGTCCCACAAGAGAAGATGGAGAAAATAAAAGGGCTAGTTTCCAGATTTACGGCCTGAGATCGTTTGTGTTATAAAACAAGACTGAAATAAAAATTAAGATTATTTATCTGGAATTTTAATTGTAGTGATTGGATTGACACACTAATAGCTACAGAAAATAAATAGATAAATATGTGTTTTTATGTTTCGATATCCTATCATATTTCGAGATATTTCTTTGTAAAGTATTTTATAAGTTAAGCAGTTAAGGGATTTAAAGCATGAAATGCTTAAAGATGAAAGCGATGTATACGCTAGGTAAGAATATGTGTTTTTGTAATGAAAGTTTTGCCGGTACAATCTTTATACCTGTGGACATGGAATCAAACACTTATTGCAGTGTGGTTTTATGACTTTTGTAAGCCCTATTTTTTTTTAATTTTTAAAAACTCCCTGCATAGCATTTTAAATTTACCTTATTTATTAAATTTTAATGTTGTCTTTTTTATCGAAGGAAATTTTCAGAGGTAAAGTTAACAAAAATTTTCACCTATTTGTGGGGCAAAAGTAAAAGTAGCCATTTATATAAAAACTACAGCCGTGATACATTTTTTGTGTACAATTTGTGAGGTTAAAAATAGAACAAATGGTTTGAATACTCCGGGTCTGACCGGTTTGTAGTTTTGAACACATCCTCACGGTATATTCGCATTATAGATTCTATGAGATATACACACATATCGTATGTCTAAAATGAATGAGAATGTTCCAACCATTTCTTCGTGAATTTTATATAAGTATGCCACTGACTTTAGATGGGTTTCAGACATTTGTTACGGAATAACAACCTAAACATTCATGCTGTTTTTCATGGATTTATTTGCTGTACATGTGTGAGGACATGCCCCTAGGCTGTATTCAGAATTCTTGACCGATTTAAACCGCTTCATTCGAACCAATTCAATCATGATACTAGGTATTCGAACGTTGGAGTTAGATCATTAGCTGTGTGATGTAACTTTAAGTGAAGAATAAATCATTGTATCCAATCGTCTGAGAAATTTGTATATGTAGTCTTAGGTTGCATAAATTTAAAGAACAAGATAATAACTAATTACACAAATGAGTTCTTGAGTGATTGAAAATATTATCACAGAGTTCCCATAAGAACCAACGAATCTTAAACCGAATCCGTAGAACAATTTCTTCATATTCAAAATATATAATATTCATCAAAATATGCGTAATTTATGCAATTTCATTTCTACTTTTGAGCATCGGCGAATTGAAAATTCACATGATTCTAATTTTGGCATGTATGAATTAAGTGGGTATATAAAAGTGAATCTGTGAATTAAGTGGGTATATAAAAGTGGCGATTTTAAGTTTAAATGTTCACTCCGACTTATTGCGAATGAAGTTCTTAACTGTTTATGATATCACAACTGAGGAGTGTGTTTGCTTTTCACAAGATTTCGCTGTGACTTTCTGTGTAATTTTAATCAGAGGTTTGCATCTTAAACCCCGGACATTTGCTCTCGTTGCAAATGAATGAAAAGCAACAAAATATTCTAAAACATTTTAATAATGTAAGATAAATCACCATGCATTTCAAAATTTCATTTAATATTTATTTGATGCTTTTCAATAAGTCGTTCTCCTGTCGCGAATTCGATTCCTCCTGGACAACCTCCTGGACACCACGGAGTTGAAGGTCGATGTTTTCATGTCCGTGATGCGGAGTATCACCATAGAGACCATCTCAAGGAGTTCGCAGAAGGCCAGCACAGAGAAGCCCAACCAGAGACTGAGGTACCCTCCCAAGTGGCTGAACACTTCTACAAGCTGGAACAAGGAAAATACAAATGTTTGAATTTTATCTGCATTAAAACGAGGGGTTTAAAAATGTGAATTCAGAGAACAAGCAGTAGAGAGTGCAGAAAGCAGCGGTTTGTTTTAAATGGTAGGCACAGATCTTAAGGTGTGCACTTAACTTCAAAGAAAAAGTAAAGAAATTATAATATTTTAATTGTTTGTAACTAACCGGCAACTCATTTTCTTTGAAATTGTTTTAAAATTTGACTTACTTGGTGCGATTTAAAGAATCTGCTTAGAGTGAGAATTGAATGGCTGTTAAATAAATTAATTGAAAAAATGAACTGTAAATTTCAAATCTCTCAATTTTTGAGTTATATATGAGATTTAAAATATTAGTATATACACAGTACAAATGATGTGTCCAAAATTAATATGATTCTGATAACGATGCGATAACA